>CM021110.1:318608088-319297249 GCA_007115665.2 Sequoiadendron giganteum
GATCTTCTTCTTCATCCAACTCTTTGTCTATATCATCCAATCCAGATTCAACATTGTAAGGATTGGTCATATCATCATCATCACAATTGATATCAGTTTCGATAATGTCATCATCCACATGGATATCATCTTCATGAACATTAACTCCTACATCATCATGATCTAGTTCCTCCTCTTTGACATCTTTGTCAAGCACATCATCAACTAACTGTTGATCCTGATCATCATCTACATCATTTTCTATTTCTTCAATATCTTCTTCTTCCACCACATTATACTTTATTGGCCTTCCTCTTGGATCATGTCTAACAACATATGACCAACCCGCTTTACCTAGAACATCTGAGTAAAATACCTGCTCACATTGGCTTAGAAGAACATAGGGCTCATTTCCAGCTCGCTCAAAATACCTTGTATTAACCATGGTAAATCCATAATCATGTTCAATAACAGTTCTCTTGGGATCATTTTTATTCAATTGTAGCCTATACCATAGGACGACAAACAAAAATAATTTGAAGGACTTAAAGTCACACTCAAGTATATGATCCAAAATCCCATAGTATTGATTTTTTGAGACTTCTGGATGTATGTCGCTTCTAGATGAAACATTAGTCACCTAGAAGACTGCAGTTATCCCAGAATCACAAGATTTCATGTCAACCAACTTTTTGATTTGAAATTTATGACCATTGCACCACATAGCCTTGTGGTGTTTCACCTGCAATATCGTCAGTTGATAAACATATTTATTCTTGGCCGAATGTATGCAAAGAAAAAAATCTCAACATATATATACATCAAGATAATTGAAAATAATTAAATAATATGGGTGATTAGTCTATTTATACATACCTGTTTATCTCTTAAACCATATGCTAAATCAATTTCCCTTGGTGTAACATTGGAATCTCCATTACGATGAGCTTCTTTAACCAATGAAGCCACACCTTCCCATTTTAATGTGCAAACAGATCGTTGACATCGTTCAATCCATACCATCATCCAATCAAGATTGTTTGCGATGTACAAATGTAGTGCATCCCACTCTCAAGCAACTATATATAAAAAATATGAAATTCACAAACGACATATAATTAATTAATTACCACAGTATACGACCTTAATTTATAAATACAATATACATTAAAACCAAATCTAAAATGTATTCTAATTAATCTCTAGTGCAGGAGCACACCTAGGCTAACCTCCATAGTTAGGATATTTTGGGCTTGTATCTTACATTAGCCAAGTTAGAGTAATTGTATGTTTGTTTTGGACCTTACAAGGTCATTGTTGTGGCTAGGCGAGTTAGTCATTGTTAATAGTTTTTACATTGCTTAGCCTTAGTAGCTTAAGTTGGGATTTGAGTCTTAAAATGTGTTCTAAACACATGAATGATGTTAGAAAGATGCCATGAGGCCTTTAATGGTGTTGGTTACTCGAAATATAGGAGATAGAGGTCCTAAGAGTTAGGAAGGTGGCATAATGACAGAGTTGCCAAATGTTATTACAAAATTGTCATGACAACAGTTGCCATTATGGTAAATGTTGCATGCAACTTAGTTACATAGGATACCCTAAAGGATAGGAGTGGGGGATCAACCAACATACCCTAAAAACATGGTGAATGGCATCTAATATGAAGTAGGCTCAAATTCAAGAAAGAGGGAGATTCTAATCAAGTTTTTAGAATAGAAGATAGCTCTACAATTTATGTTTTTATGTGAACTCCGAGTGTTATTGAGTGACAGTGATACTAAGTGAATTGGATGTTTTGATTTAGTGTTATATTCGTGTTCATGGGATAATATTAAATTTTTTTTATTCTGCAATTAAGTTGATTTAAGCTATTTTAGTGTCTTGAATAGATAGGTTAAGGTTTAAGGGTTTTAGTGGTCTTGTCCTGACCACCTTGTGTTTTTATGGCTCCCCCATGAAATCTAGTCATGGGATTTTCCTGAGGGTAGATGGATGTGTTAGGGGAGCCATTGGTCTATACATATGTAGAGTTAGGAGTCATGGAGAGTGGAACAACTATGTTTAATGTCAAGTCCTAGGTGAGCTTAGAGTGCCTAGTTAGAGGTTTGATAGTAATGAATTGAAGAATTTAGTCAGGGGATTGAGGTACAGTATGGAACAAGTGCAGTTCTAGGTAGGGTATAGACATATCCTAACATGCTAGAAGGATTGAGGTTCTATCAATCCATTTGACTGAGGTTTGAGCAAGAAAACCAGTGGGGTCCTACAAACTAGGCCTAATAGCCCTATTTAACCTAGATAATAGGAAACCAGCACATGAAGGACTTAGGAGTATAGAATCTTTTGAATCCTTCAGAAAATCCAAAAGGTTATTCGAATGTGGAATTGGTTTTTTAAGTTGTTTGGAAAGTTTGGGTAGGAATGAAGTAAAGGTGAAGCACAAGGTGTGAGACTCTTGGAGAGGAGTTGGATTAGGACTTAGTTAATCATCTAAGCCTAACAAGGACCTAGAAAATATTAGGTTCCCAGAAGAAGAGAAGGAAAGGTCTTCTTAGCTAGTTGTGCAAGAAAGCCTTCGAACACTTACACAAATCTCCATGACCATCTTATAATTACCTAACACTTTCCTCAATCTACCTTTCCCCATCAAGTACTCCCCTTTGAATTTGTTAATGGAGTTGGGATCCCAAATGTGATCTACATGGATCGTTGCTGCAAACTTAGGAAGATATTCAGTAATGTACACCATGGTCTGGTATACCATGTATCCCTCCACCATAGAACCCTCGGGATGTTCTCTCTATCTAACCAAAGCCTTAAAAAATTTCAAGTGCCTCTCAACCATCCACATTGACCTTGTGTGTATAGGTCCACACAATTCAATCTCCTCGACTTGGTGTATGAGGTAGTGTTCTTGTGCATTGAAAAATGTCAAAGGTAGACACTTTTGCATTTCACACATTAGATGAGGAATTCTTCTCTTCCAATAATTTATATCTTCTTTATGGATTTTTAGATGACAACCATCTACAAGTGATTCAAGGCACAAATATATTAATGAGATTTAACAAAAATATACAATGAATTGAAAAAATATCGCTACTTACCTCATGTATTTTCCAAGATCATATATAACTTGCTTGACATTGTTATCGAAGTTGTCTGGGAGAGATAGAGGTAGAACGTACTGCAACAATTATAAAATGATCTTTTCATTAATATTTTTCCAAAAGTAGTAAACATAATACACTGAAAAGTACATGCAGTATACATATATATATATATATATAATATACCAAAATAATTACCTTAATGAAGGTATTCCAATCATGCATTTTCATCCCTGACCCAAATTCACCTTTCTTTGTTATGATATTGTTTATGTTGGCAGCAAATCCTGTGGGAAATTGAATTTTTCGTATGACTTGTTTTATAGCATTGCTTTATTGCTCTGTTAATAACCAAGGAAGGGCACTTATATTAATTTGGTCTCCATCGCTATTTAATTGAATGACATTTTTCATTGCATGACTGGCTTCCTAAATGTCACTACAAATTTTGACAATTTTTTCTTTTTCATGCCTTCCATCCAATATTTTCCATAACTTTTATGTCATATTCTTTCCGATAAGCATTGTATCAAACAAATGCACAATTTGTAGCTACTCATAGTAGGGCAACCTACTAAATTGTCTGGGATAACTTTTCAGTCCCTATGGAAGCGCACCATTAATCCCTTGACGACCTTCATGAAGCATATAAGTTAAACAAATTAACAATGACAATCATTGTCAATTACAACATGATCACAAAATAAAAATATATATTCAAAACATATCATAAATGATAGATAAACAATTTGATCCGATGTATAACCTTGATGATTAATTCTATTATATTCCAACTTCCATAGGTGAGGTGTCATTCTTCGTGGTTTTGATGTAGTCTCTTCTTTCCCATTGAAAAGATGTTTTTCAGTAGTTCAATACTTATGATTTCTGTGGAGGGCGTGCTTATACTCATCAAACACCTGCTTTCCTAAACTTGTTGAACAACGAGATTTCATCTTTGGACCACAAATTGGACATACAAATTTTCCCTTTGTTTGAAGACCTACGAATCATATATAATATGATTAAATATGTCAATTTTTATAATTATATATAATGAATAGATTATTTAAAAAAAATGCATGATATCTAATTCATAAAATTAAATATCGTTAAAGTCATGTAGTCAAATGTTATAACATACCAGAAAAATGTGTTAGCCCTGGGGCATCATGAATTGTCCATACAAGCATTGCATAGAATTGAAATTGTCTTTTTCCTATTGGTCTAGATATGTCATACATAGTGACGCCATTCCATAACTTTAGTAACTTGTAAAAAAGAGGCTCAATATATACATTCATATCTTTAACTTGGTACTTACCTAGTTGAATGAACATAAACATTATATAATTATTATAACCATTTTATTGCAATATATAAATTCATGTACATGACTATTAAATGAAAAAACATATAAGTCATTATGCAACAAATAAGACAAATGAGATGCTACTACGTTAAAGAAAATTGATGTAAACAAATACCTGGAACAATCATTGCCAACATTATGTGCTCTCTCTTTATTGACATCCATGGAGGAATGTTATTGTTGATAACAAAAATAGGCCAGACCGAGTAAATAGATCTCAGCTCTCCAAAGGGATTGACACCGTCCGCTGCCAATGAAAGCCTGAGATTACGAGGTTCTTCTTTAAAGTGTGGCCATTTTTCCTCCATGTCTCTAAATACAAAGCCATCTGCAGGCATTCGAAGAATCTCATCTCCACTTCTATTACGTGCATGGTAATCCATAAATTGTGCTAAGCTTTCGCACCTAAATAATTGTTGCATACGTGGAATAATGGGAATATAACGAAGAACCTTGCGAGGCACCTTTTTTGTTAGTTGATCTATTTGATATCTACTGATATGACATTTTGGGCATTCTGTTGCAAATTCATGTTGTTTATGATATATAATATGATCATTGGGACATGCATCTATTGCTTGATACTCCATTCCAATATCTTTCATAATGCCAGATAAATCTCGGTATGAGTGAGGTAAAACATTTGCTAGTGGTAACAAAAATTCACCAATCAATCTACAACAAAAAATAACTTCTTAATATAAAGAATATTAAAGGTACATACTTCATCATTTATTTACTAGCGATGAACTAACAACAATTAAAATAGATGAAAAAAAATGACATATATGAAATACCTTAACATCCATGAGATTGTTATGTTGGATAAACCATTCATAACCTTCAAGTTCACTAGCAACAATACAGCAGAGAGAAGAGTTGTTTGGGAGCCTTCATAAAGCGGCTCGTATGCCTTCTCAAGTATAGGTAAATCATGAACATCATCAAAGTCATCTCGATCAACATGATCAGATGTGCCACTACATGTGTCATGGATCAATGTATTTGTACCATCATCTTCGATTGTGTTTTCTAGTGCATGATCATCTTCTTCCATAGGATCATTAACTTCATCTTTGATATTCACAACTCCATGTTCCTCCACTTGCAAAAACACATTCTTTGGGCCGTGATAATTCATATCGTGTGCCCTAGGGCGCCCCACCTTTATAATAATGATAGACACAAATAAACCATGATCATGATCAAGTGATTTTATATATATATATCAAATGTTAAAACAATATAAATATTTACAAATTCAATCAATATAAACACATATAATGAACAACTTACCAATGGACGATAATCATGCCCCCCTTCAACATGGCCATGCTGCCTACAATGTTTCTCAGCTATTGTGATTAAAAGTCTTCTCGCCTTTAAGCCCTTGCAATTATTGCAAGGACAATAACATTTCCCATCACCCTTTCTTTTCAATATAGCCCACAATCTAGCAACTATCTCTTTATTTTGTTCTAGACTAATATTATCTGACATGATTTTTCTTTACCAAGCTTGAATATTTAGATCTTCAAAAAATATCAAACTCACACGCACTCCAATAATTTTTAATCGTACACAAGTAAAAAAATATAATAATTATGATATTTTACACCAAAAAAAATTGGCATGCAACCACCCCTGCAAAAGAGAAGATAGTCTGAAGTTAATGACCCCAAAAAATACTTTCAAATGATAATTCCAGAAATTATTAAATTCTGATTTTACAATGATTTCCAACTGTTATACTCCTAAAATCAGAATATTGAACTTGCACAACAAAATTTGGAAATGAAATTCTCAAAATGCAACTAATAGGCCTCAACAATTAAGGCCTACTCAAGACTTTTTGAAGTCACTGCAAGGTTTCCAGGCCTTACCTGATGATTTGAGCAAGAGGATTAAAGAGTTGGTAAAGATTTTTTATGACTGGAGTGACACATCTTTACCAGATATTGTAGATGCCCAAGGAAATGTTAGATCACTGCACCAATGGCAGGACAGGGTAGATGAAATCATTAACACTAGCACATTTTTGGAATCTTTTGAAAGGGAGGCGAATCAAGTAGCAATAAAGTATACAACTTACAGTGCAAAGGTAAATTAGGTGGTAAATTTTAATTGGCCAATGGATGAGGAATATCAAGGATGGGTGGTGCAGGAGCACACCCTGGCTAACCTCCATTTTTGTTATTTTGGCTTGTACTTGACTCTAGCCAAGTCAGGAAGTTTGTTTGCTTTCAGACCTTAGAAGGTCTTTTCTTTTGTGGGCTAGGTGAGTTAGTCATTAGGACTAAGGTCACACATTTATCCATTGTTAGTAGTTTATGTTTTCTTATTGTTTGTTGTCTAGGGGAGATTAGAGTCTTAAATTTGTTCCAAACGCTTAATGTGGTTGTAAAGATGCCTAAAGGCCATTCAATGAGTTGGTTACTTGGAATCTAGAGGGAATGGCGGTCCTAAGAAATAGGATCAAAACATGAAGAAAGATACCAAATGTTGTAAGGAAGTTAGCATGACAACCTTGGCAATTATTGTAATTGTTGCATGCAACTCGGTTGCCTTTGGATTCCCTTGAGAATAGGAAGTGGAGATCAGCCAACGGGCCCTAGAATCATGGGGTGGGCATTCAATATGGCCCAAGATTCAAATCTAATGTAGAGCATGAGTTATGAAATTGGTAATTAGTTTTTGGAAGTGAAATACAAAGCTCTGCAATAGTGTTTTGAAGACAACTCGAGTTTTTGGGATGATGGAGATGTTAAATGGATTGAGAACCTAAGTTTAGTGTTTGTACTGTGTTCTTTAGTATTTTCTTAGACTTTTTCGTTTGATAGGAAAGTTGATTAGAGTAGATATTGTAGTAGTAGTCAGATTGTTTGAGGTTGTGGTTCTTACTGGTTTAGTCTTGACCAGTCGGTGCTTTCATGGCTCCCCCATGAAGTCTTTCCTTGGGAAACACCTAAGGACAAGTGGGAATGTTAGGGGGGTCATTAATGTACATAGGTTTAGGGTTAGGAAGTATGAAAGAGTGGAGAGCTCTTTTAATCACTAGTCTCTAGGCGAGCAGATAGAGCCCGGTTAGAGGTCTAGCATGGAAACCTTGAAGATTTCTTGCAGGGTAAGGAGGTACTATATGAAACAAGTACAAGTTCATGTAGGGTTTCACCTTAGCTCAACATTATAGGTGGATTGAATTCATGTCAATCATTTGGTTCATGGTTTGAGTAGGTTACAACCTAGAATATAGTCAGTCCTAGAAACTAGGCCTCTTAGCCCTATTGCCCAAAGTTGTAGAAAGCTTGTGTACGGACGTTGTTAGGCCAGAAGACCCATTGAATCATTTAAAACTTCCAAAAGGGTATTTGAATCTGCATTTAGATTTGTAGAGTCTTTGGGAAAGTTTTACAAGAATTGGCAAAACAGGACTAGTAAAGAATACAAGGAATAGGCCTATTTAAGGTCTCAAGTGGTGAATCCTTGAACCCGGTAAGGATAGGGTTGAAGAACCTATTAAAATGGTTCAAATATGCAAGGTTATGATTGCTATCAATAGGATGGACACCCCTGCAATGAAGAATGAGGTTTTTGAGAAAATAACACTTAGAGCTTACTAAGTGAGGAAGAGGATTTGAACTTGTCAAATGGTCTTAGTCCTCCAGGTTGAAGCACAAGAGATAGAACTCTTAGAATAGAGTTAAGATTGGACTTAGTTAATCATATAAGCCAATCAGTACCTAGAGGAGACTAGGTTCCTAGAAGAGACAAGCTAGGTCTCTTAGCTGCAGTACAAGCAAGCCTTGGAACACTCACATCAATGGGTAGAAAAGTACTTAACTGAACAAGAATAGGACAGAGTCTACAACCGACAATTAACAGCTCAGTGGTTATGGTTATAACAAATTTTGGCTATGTCTTGGTGGTTGTTTTGGTGCAAGTTTTCAAAGTTTGGCAAATGCAACAGTTATTCTCCAGTGGATGGGATGAACAAGAAGATTCTCCAGAGACTCAGCTGTTGTAACCAATTTTTGAAATGTCACAAGGTGGTCCAAGTGACCAGTGACAGGTGTATTTCTGGTCCGATGCTTGTTGCTCCTTCATTTTCCCTATAAGAAGGATTTCAGGACAAAAAATATGGCCAATCAGCAAGTTAGATATCTTTATGTCAAGTCTAACTAAATTTGCAGAGCGAATTTGTAAAGAGCTTGATATTATAGTGAAGATACTATTCTTAGGTTTGGTGATGTGAGTGTTCCAAGGCTTGCTTGCACTGCAACTAAGAGACCCAGCTTGTCTCTTCTAGGAACCTAGTCTCCTCTAGGTCCTGATTGGCTTAGATGATTAACTAAGTCCAATTCTAACTCTTTTCTAAGAGTTCTATCCTTTGTGCTTCACCTTGGAGGACTAACACCATTTGACAAGTTCAATTTCTCTTCCTCACTTAGAAATTTTTAAGTGCTAACTTCTCACAAACATCATTCTCCATTGCAGGGGTGCCCATCCTATTGAAAAAATTCATAACCTTGCATATTTGAACCATTTTAGAAGGTTTTTCAACCCTATCCTTACCGGGTTCAAGGTTTCACCATTTGAGACCTTAAACAGGCCTATTCCTTGTAGCCTTTACCAGTCCTATTTTGTCCATTCTTGCTAAATTTTTCCAAAGACCCTACAAAACTAAAGGCAGATTTGGATACTCATTTGGATGTTTTAAAAGGTTCAATGGGGCTTAGGGCCTGACAACCTCCATACACTAGTTTCCTACAACTTAGGACAATAGGGCTAAAAGGCCTAATTTCTAGGACTGACTATAATCTTGCTTGAAACCTGCTCAAACCATAAACTAAATGATTGACATGACCTCAATCCACCTAGTATGATGAGCTATGATGAAACCCTACTTGAACCTATACCTATTTCGTACAGTACCTCTTTACCCTACAAGAAATATTCAAAGACATTCCTAGACCTCTAACCGGGCTCTGTCTGCTCTCCTAGAGACTAGTGATAAAAATAGCTCTCCACTCTTTCATGCTTCTTAATCCTAAATCTATATACTCTAATGACTCCCCTAACATTTCCACCTATCCTTAGGTGTTTCCCAAGGCTAGATTTCATGGGGGAGCCATTAAAGCACCAACTGGTCAAGACTGGACCAGTAAGAACTTAAAACCAAAACAATTTTCCTAACACCAAATATCCTACTCTAAATAGCTTGCTTATCAAATGAAAAAGACTAAGATAATCCTATAGAACACTAAAACATACTAAACTCAGTCTCTCAATCCATTAAGCATCTCTGTCATCATAAAAGTTCGGGTTGTTCTTGAAAACACTGTTGCAGAGCTCTCTATTTTACTTTCAAAAACTAATTACCAATTACATCATGTCATGAGATTCGATTCTTGGGTCATAATAGATGTGATCCCCATGATTCTAGGGCCTGTTGGTCGGTCTCCCACTTCCTATTCTCAAGGGAATCCAAAGGTAACCAAGTTGCATGCCCATGCTAACTTCTTTACAACATTTGGCATCTTTCTCTATGCCTTGATCCCATTTCTTAGGACCACTATTCCCTCTAGATTCTGAGGAACCGGCTCATTTAATGGCCTTAAGGCATCTTTACAACAACCACTAAGTGTTTAGAACATCTTTAAGACTTTAATCTTCCATAGACAACTAACATTAAGAAAACTTAAATTACTAACACTGGCTATTTGTGTGACCTTAGTCCTAATGACTAACTCACCTAGCCCACAAAAGCAATGACCTTCTAAGGTTTGAAAACAAACTAACATCCTGACTTGGCTGGAGTCAAGTACAAGACAAAATAACAAACATGGAGGTTAGCCTAGGTGTGCTCCTGCACCATTTGGTGTCATTCTGTTGTAGGTTTTAGTTTCATGGGTAGTTAATTTTCAAGATAGTACTAGCATCTGAATGAAAATTACTCATTTCAAAGTCATGTATCTCCATTGTATGAATATATTATTATCTTGAATAAAATGATCAAGGGTATTTTGTTCATCTCATTGTTATGGTGTGTGATTCTCATTTTGGCTTTAATTCAAGGAATTAATTAAAATTCTTGAGTGAGGTTATAGGTGACTATGTTCATATAAGGATTTGATAAGTAGTATTGGGTTAGAATATAGATTGATGGTATTGTAAGGCAGTATTATTTGAGATTTTATATGCTATGTGTCTAGAAGATAAACTTGGTTACAGTAAAAAAACAACCAACACCTTTGATATTATCTAGCTATGTCTCCCAAATCTATTGCAAATTGATCATTAGGGTTAAAATTGAAACCTTGCAAATATAATCTTTGTCCAAATCCATCAAGAATTTTCCATCAGTTATAAACAATTCCCTTATAAAGAATTTGTGAAGCTAGGTCTAAAATCTGGAAATGAAATTCTAAAAATGCACAAGACTATAAATGAAATCTGATGAGATGTTGCTTTCAAATATGATTTTCAAAACTGGAAGCACAAATCTGACTTCACAAATGAATTTTGGAAAAAGACAATGACTTCCCTCAACCTGGCAATATCTTCTTGAGTTTCTTCTGATTTTCCCCAAGAAAACCGTCGAGCAAAACACTGTTGTAATAAATAGTCAAGCTCATTTCAATTTATGCCCACCACAATTTAGCTTTACAGGACTGCCCCAATTTTGGCGAAAGATCTTCGTCAAAACGTACACAAAACAACGGCTTGTCGAAATTCTGACGAACGTCGGGGTAAAAATTTTTTAAAAAAATGGAAATTCGCACAAGTGCCCGACGATACATCTGATTATATAGGTTTCATCGGAAGGTTTTGTCGAAGATCGAGGTCAAATGAGTTAGTGAGAACCTATGCCTAATATGGAAGATGTGAAGGTTGACCAAAAAAGGCATGCTAAATATAGCAAGGGGATTAGATTAAGATTGTGCAAATGCATGATTAAGAAAATTAATGAGGGATTAGAAGCAAGTGGGAAATGTAGGAGGATGTGACATTAATCTTGATTAAGTGGTGCACATCTTAATGACAGATTAATTAAATTAACCCAGATTAGAAGAGGGGTTATGGAGGATGTGACAAGGAGAGAGAAAAATAATGAATTTAAAATTGATTTAAATTCAAAAAAGGGGGAAATGACTAAATTAAATAATTGATATGTTTATTTAATTTAGAGAAGAAAGGATAAAGGATAAAGTATTTAATTGTTAAATTAAATACTTTAGGAACCTTAGGCTGAAGGTGAATATTAATTAAATAAATTAATTAATTAATATTGATGTCATAGAGGTGTAAGGAGATGGATTTGGCCATATGGAAGTGGTAAAATTTAGATGTCTAGATTTTTCTCATCTTTGAAATATTGTTAGAATAACAATGTTTCGAAGATATGAAAATGCAAATGACTCTATAGAAGAAACGACTAGAAAATGATGCCCCAACATAAGATAAATTATGTGAGCTTCCCAAACGAAGGGAAATGAAAAGAGATGCCCTGATCTCGCAAGGAAATGACCATGGTGGAGGAATGGGTGAGAATGGTAGGGTATACCCCATCAAGAGTGTGATGGGGGAAGAAAAAGGGGGCCCCGGGTGATGTCTCGATATGAAGAAATGGAAGGTGCGGTTAGATAGAGATTGAAAAAATAGGGAGGTTTTCCTTTTGAATAGAGTCGATTTGACACACGGTGTGCAAATGATGGCCTGCGAAAGTTTTGGAATTAATGAGGGCCTAAAAAAGGTAAATAAAAACTAAAAATACCCCTCTCTTAAAAGTGATTTAAAAATGGGGGGAAAATTACTTATAGTAATTGGAGAGTTACTATTCCTCATTTGCACACCTAGCAATTGAAGAAGAGAGAGAGAGAGAGAGAGGAGAAGAATAGGAGGAACGGAGGAGACGAGGATGCTGACTGATTACGATGATGAGATCATCCACCAAGTGGATGAGGTGTGGGCATTCTTCCATGCGCGCGTGGTGCCACGCTAAGCTAGGTGTCAAAACCCCCTTTGTCATTTCAAGCATTTTTGAGATATGTGTTAAGTTTCATGTTGTTTTCAAAATAGGGGTTTTGGTTGTGGGGTAGGTTAAGAAAATGGGTTGGGGGAAAAATTGGTATTTCTCCAATGGGTAGGTAGAAGAGGTTGTTAGAGGCAATGGGAGGGGGGGAAGGGATCTGCCCCGTTAAAGGGAAAGAATCAGAAAAATGAGTTCGAAAAAGGGGTAGGGAGAAGAAAAAAAGAGGGCAGACTTGCCACGGGGTCGACCCAGGTTGGGTCCGCCCAAAAATAGGTAAAGGGGCGTTGACACCCTAAGATAGGGGTTGTCATGCCCTGGTTGGGGTGGTTCCACCTAGGTGGGGGTGGTCGGGCCCTGGTTGGGGCAGTCGCACCTTGGCATGGGTGGCCATGCCTTGGCTGGGGCGGTGGTGCCCTAGGAGGGGCTTTCGCGCCTCAAGAAGGGCGGCCCTGCCCCGACAGGGGTGGTAGCGCCCTGAGAATGGTGGCCCTGCCCTAACAAATGTGCTGGCGCCCCAAAAGGGGTGGCCCCACCCCAATAGGGATGGTGACACCCCAAGAGGGGGGACTGCACCTCGGGAGGGACAACAGCACCCCAGGATGGGTGGCTCCACCCCAATAGGGGCATCGACATCTCGGGAGGGGTGATCAAGCCTTAGGAGGGGCGGCCCCACCCTGACAGGGGAAGCGGTGCTTCGGGAGGGGTGACCCGACCCTAAAAAGGGCAATAGCACCCGAGGAGAGGTGATCGCACCCAGGAAGAATGGGATAGGGAAAAAAAAGGGAAGAGAAGAAAGTTAAAGGTGAGAAAAGGAGAGGGAATAGTGAGGACAATAACCCGGGGCTAAAAAAGAAGAGGAGATGAAATGCAAGAAATGACTAACAAAGTGTTGTTGTATGGGTGTGGCAATTTGATCAGTTGCGGATGCGAGAGAGACAGTCGTAGGTGTTGAAGGTGATGATGGCGGTCATGACTGGAGCAAACCACCATGCGCTGGAGGTGGTAGAATTATGACATCTACTTAGATATCCCACAATGAGAGCACATCGAGCATTGTTGACAGCGCTCATAGAGCATTGGAGGTTAAAGACATCCACATTCCATCTGCCGATAGGGGAGATGATGGTGACCTTAGAGGACGTATGGTAGATTCTAAGGCTCCCTATAGCAGGGCGACTAGTGAGCGAGGTGAGGTCTATGGTGGAGGAGTTGGATCAGACCATGTTTGTGTTGTTTGGACATGAGGACCTTCCCATTGAGAGTCATGGACTGGACGTGGATCGATGTTTGGCAGTGGGGGTACCAACACTACCACTATACCTATGTGGTTTGATTAGTGGGTTACTGTTACTGAACAGGAGCGGACGGTTTTGCAACTTGAGATACATGGATATTATTTGACATATTGTCAAGGGGAAGGAGAAGCAGTTCGCATGGGGGACATGCATATTAGCACGGTTATATTTAGATATACACCTGGTGTGTTATCGAGGGGCAGTTAGTGTGACATAGGTGACCCTATTGCAGGTGTGGGCATGGGAGCATATTAGTGTTTCCAAGGTAGGAGTAGTCAAAGTGGGGACAGTGGATGAGGCAGCACCTGTGGCCTGGTGGTATGATTCCAAGTATGACTGGGTCCTGAATTATGAGGGCCTCGGTATTTTAGATAGATGGAGGTGGATGATAGATGAGCTAGAAGAGGATGACATAGTATGGCGGCCATACATGTATCAGTGGTTTATCGTGTGGAGGATAGAGGAGGGGATACACGTGGGTTATTTCTACACTACGTGCTTCATAGTTGGGATGGTGTCATGCATAGTGGAGTCGCACGGGCCTGATCGAGTGGCCAGGCAGTTTAGGACCATATAGCATATTCCGCAGGGGCCAGACATGTTTCATCAGATCATCTGAGAGTGGCCAACGGGGGAGTTGAATGCTCTGAGATTTGCTAAAGAGAATTGGGCGACACTGCAACTAGAGTCTTATCTAGGGAGGACCAGAGGGGAGGAGGCAGGAGTGACACCTTGGTATGCGGGATGGTTCTACAGGCATCGATGGGAGAGGATTACACCAGAGGTTCCTATTATAGATGCACTTGGGTGGGGATCCAAGGATGATCAGAGAGTGGCAACAGAGAGGGGAGTTGGGAGGGGCACAACCCAGTGGAGGAGAGGTTAGGAGACAAGTGGGGCAATGGTTCAGCAAAGCACATGAGCCACAGGACAGGCGGAGGTAGGGGTCACAGGACAGTCGGTGAGGCCAACGAGGAGGAGGAGACAACTGAGGAGGGAGTGAGTGGTGCGGGAGCAGTAGGATGTGAAGATGAGAGATGAGCCTGAGGTAGAGGTGGGAGGTGGAGGACAGCATATGGGGAGTGTAGAGCCAAGGAGGACACAGGAGGAGGTGGGTTCTCAGCAAGAGATAGGTCAGGAGATGGCAGGGACCTTAGGTCATCTCGTGAGGACAACAAGGAGGAGGAGACAATGGAGGAGAGCTTAGGTGGAGAGCAGAGTTGAGCAGGTACCCAATGATCCAAAGATGGAGGTGCACAAGGAGAGAGAGGAGCTTGAGGTGAGATGATAGATGAGGGTGGGGCAAAGGGGACAGTCAAGGAGAGTTCGGGTGGTGATCGGTGCTTAGCAAGAGCTCAAGAGACCAGAGATGGAGACGCACAAGGTGATAGATGCATAGGAGGAGGCGATGGATGTGGATGTCCTTGTGGTGGAGTCACTGGTGACGACACCGTATGTACCACCTGAGGACCCTATCGTATTATTAAGGGGGGATGAGGTGAGGCTCTAGATGATAGAGCAAAGGTTGAGGATTGCAGAGGTAGAGGTTGTCAGAATTAGGGCTGAGGGGAGGAGGCTTAAGGAAGAGGTAGCCAGATTAGAGGCCGCAAGATAGAGGGATTATGGTTTCATGGTTGATCACCTGACTTCACAGGTACGAGATGCAAAGAGGGAGAGATATGAGCTACACAGTGAGCTAGATAGGGTGACCTAGGATCGAGATAGATTACAGGAAGCGATGACTATATCACAAGGCAAGGTACAACAAGAGTCTGGGGGGGATGGGCAGTAGGCCAAGAGGGAGATGGAGGAGTTGAGGGCACATGTGACAGGGTTGGTGAGGGAGAGGAATGATCTCCAGGATAGGGCATCTATCATAGAGACAACACTTGGGGAGGCAAGGTCGAGGGCAGAGGTAGCAGAGACCCAGTTAGATATTGTCTACAGAGAGAGGGACAGGGTGCATGCAGAGGTATAGGTCTTACAAGAACAGGTTTAGACAATGCAGGTGGAGAGGGATACGACATGGGCAGAGGCTCAGGCTATGCAGGCAGAGAGGGATGTTACACGAGCATTGTACACATCTAAAAATGGTCACGATTGATCAAACCTGTTAAATAATTAAATATGAATTATTTAATTAATGTTCTTAAGTCCTCTACATATAAATAAATTTAATTATTTATTTATATTGTTCATTTTCTAATTCTTCTAATTTAATTAAATAAATAAAGTTTATTTAATTAATGCTACCTTATTCTTAATTAATTAAATAAATTTTATAATTTATTTACATTAATTATCAAAGTTTAAATTCTAAATTTAAATGATTCTCTTCCCTCCACATTTAATTAAATACTTTCAATATTTAATTAAATCATTTTCTAATTTCCCACTTCTCTCACAAAATTAAATATTCTTAATATTTAATTAAAAGGATTTTTCTTTTCTCATAATTAAATATTTACAATATTTAATTAAAGCCTTTTCATATTTCTCTCACACATAATTAAATATTTATTTATTTAATTACGAGAGACACCTTTCAAATGGTCTCTTCATTTTCTGTCTCTCAGAATTCCACCTCTTTTCCGAATTCTTGATCTCTCACCGTTCATTCCAACAGGTTTGAACTCGATTGTCGATCTTGGCCAATCGAATTCCTACCTTTGAAAATCTATAAATACAGCTCTTTCATGAGTTGAAAAGGGACCTCGAATCTCATATTTTCATGCGTAGTTATTATAGTCGCATCTTAAGCATTTCATAGCATTTTAATTCAATAAGCTCAAAATTTTACATGCATATGCATTTTTGATAAATCTCATTCTCTCAAGTGCCATTCTATAAGCTGTTGTTTGCACAACTGAGAGCAAACATCTTGAAGTGAATCCTTGGAGATAGAGGACAATGGAATGCATTTGAAGAAGCTGTTGTTTAGAGTTTGCATTTACTTTATTTTATTTAGTTTTCTTCAATCTAATGTTTCATTGGTGTATTAGATTAGATTCAATTTAATTTGACACATTCTAACATACACAGGCACAAATAGTGATACTGCAAAGTGGTAGTGATGGATCAGGGATAGCGGTATAGAGACTGTAGGGAGGGGGGATGTCATAGAGGTACGAGTAGTGGAGGAAGTGAGAGATTGACTATAGGTGGAGATTGATCAGCTGAGGATGGCACAGGGGATGTGGATAGAGGAGAGGAGAGTCATTACCCGATATCGAGATAGATACAAACAGGAGTGAAACATTCTTCGGGGTCAGGCTACAGAGAGAGATGAGAGGCATCCTTCTAGATGGTTGTGTATCAACATGCGCTTCCAGATCTGACCCAACTCATATTTCACTTTGAGCGACGGGCTCCTCAGATGCCCGCGCCATCCCAGTTGCTGGGGACACGGACCCGAGGATACAGTGGCTCTCAGGCAACCATCCTTCATAGAGGCCCAGTGCCTGAGTCTCCACAAAGGTCAGAGTTGGGAAGCTCATTCTTTAGAGGACCAGAGGGACAGGATCCCATCTATTGATAGGTGCAGGATGGGACACAACACATAGTAGCAAAGATCAGAGCAGATTCATAGCCTTGCACTTGTACTTTTTTTTTGTGACAGATGATATATGTATTGTGATTATGATGGATATTACTATGGATTTCATGATGGATAATGTATTTTTTTGGATTTTGGATATGATATGCGAGAGCCCTTATTGACATTATATGATGCTTATGTGATGGATGATTTATTTATGCATGTATGTTTTATGATTTTACGATGGATGATGTGATGTATGAATATGCCTATATGGATTTATGGTTATGCCTATATGGATGTATGATTATAATGCATAATGATTATGTTTATGCCTAACATTTATGATGCAGGATGTGATGGATGGTTTCCATGATGATTTTTATGTGGATGATTATTATTATGATATGCATGATGTCTAATGGATGTGATATTATGGATGTTATGATTATTGCTATTGTAGATGATTGATTATGTCATGCATGATGTTTATATGTATGATGGATGTGGTAATGAACCTAATGAATATGTGAATGAATTTTAAGATGCATAGGATGAAAATTAACTCACACAACTTAAAATGATTATGTAATGCAACTTAATGAACCTAGAAGGAGATTGTAAAATGCAATGTGATTTGAATAAGGGTCTACATAATGATGGTTGTGAAGGATGTGATGGGTGTGTGATTGCACCTATCAAGAACCATAAGACTCCTGAGAAGAAAGGGGAAAGTGGAGGGAATTATCATTTGCACAATCCAAAATCTTAAGTTGGGGGAAAAGAAGGGATGAAGGATATATGAATGCAATGGAGGAGAAAATGAAATGCAATCCTAATGCAAGTTTCCATATTTAGAGCATTGATTTTTGCTATAGAACAAGACACCAGTTACCATGGTATATGGACCAAGGCGGTTTAGTGTCTAATGCATAAACAAACACAACAAGCAAGAAGGCTATCCCAATACCCCAAAGTCATGTTGAGTTCGGTCAGGCCAAGTATTGGAATAACCACAAGCACAAAAGGATGTCCCAGCATAACATAAGAACTCAAGGTCTTGGTGGGTACTACGAGGGACAACCAGGAAAAAAATAGACAAAAGAAAAATCAAGATATGCCCCTATATTAACTAGTCAAAACACACCATAATATAAGAGATTACGGTGGCCTTGACGAGTGATGATATGGAGCTCAAATGATAAACAAAAACCAAAAGCATCAAAATATTGCAATCAATTTCAAAACATCCTTTTCCATAGGATCAAGATGATGGATCGGTTTGATGCGGTCTGTTAGGAAGGATACATCTTGTTGAGACCAAAGATGGATGTTAAACTAAAAGATTGACAAAGATGTGGGATATTCGAAAATCAGTTAAATCTCATGACACAAATGGATTCTATTTGTGAGGTATTAGTGAGATAAGGACATACCTTGACAACAAGACACAAGACTGATACACCCTAAAGACCTAGGGGCTCGGCGGTTGATCAAAGATCAGTCTTGCCTACATGAAAGCGCAAATCCCTCGTAGTTCAGGAAAAGACCATGATGAAAGCAAAAAAGAGGATGATGAAGATAGATGATGGAGGACAATGATCAGATGGACTGACCACAAAAGAAAACAAAGGAAAGTCCTTGGGGGAAGATCAAATGACCAGCCTTGCCTACGTGCAAACACAGGGGAAACTTAGTTCGAAAGACCAACGATGGATAAGATTGAAAAGTGGAAAATGGTGATGAATGATGAAAGACAAAGTCCCCCGAGGGTGGATCAAGTGATCAGCCTTGCCTATGTGAAAGCACAGGGGAAATGTAGTTTTCCAAAGATGGACAAATGGAAAAAGGACAACAAAAACAGCCTTGGGGGTAGATCAAATGATCGGCCTTGCCTACGTGAAAGCATAGGGGTGACATAGTTCAAGAAGGACAAGATGAAATCTAGATGGAGACAAACACGATGAGTGATCCTAGATGGAAATGACCAAAGTGTCAAGGCAACACACAAGATCAGATTAGGATAGAAGCTCAGGATGTTGGATAGCGGATGATGTTCATCCAATGCTCAACCAAAAATATACCAAGCGACCATGGTATGCAAGTGGGTGGGAGGATATGGAGATCTGGATGGATAAATCATAAAGTAACTAGGATGTGAGGTAGATAATTATTAAGCCCTATACGAAAGGTGCTTGTTACCAGGTTTTCACCAATCGTACGTATCCAAGACACCACACAAGGGTGGTTTTCACCATAGGATGAATTATTTGTCTTTAGTATTTTTTGATTTTTTTTTTTTTGATAAAGTTATACCTTTTTTTTGTATTTTTTAGATTTTACTAGGAAGAATACCCCAGCTGACCTAAGTATAGAATTTATTCAGATGCATGATGTTGATGGGTTCTTCCAGGGGCTCTCCTTCAGGGGTAGATAGCCTATACACTCCAAAACCATATTTGGTGGTGATGACATAAGGGCATAACCGATTATCTTCAAACTTACCCTTCTTATCTAGATCTTGTTGATTCCGTTAATTTTCTTTGAGAACTAAATCGCCAACATTGAATTGACGAGGGCATACTTTCTTATTATAGATTTTCTTGAGCCAATGTTGATAGGCTTGCAGATGGTTGTAGGCCTTGACCCATTTTTCATCCAGCAATTCTAACTGTGCAAATTGTGCTACCCGAGTCTGTTCATCAATGATTAGATTCTTTAGTGATATTCGAAGTGAGGGAATTTCGACTTCGATTGGCAAGATGGCTTCGGCACCATAGACAAGATAGTATGGAGTAGCACCCATGGGGGCGCAGATGGATGTATGGTAGGCCCAAAGGGTAGGATGTTGATGGAGGTGCCAATCTCGACCAGTGCTATTGACCATCTTCTTAATGATTTTGATCAATGTTCTATTGGTTACCTCTTCTTGACCATTACCCTGGGGGTAATAAGGGGTAGACCAACGATGTTGGATATGATGTGTTTCACAAAGGAATTTCATGCACTTATTCTTGAATGGCTTTCCATTGTCAGTGATGATAGTGGAGGGGATTCCATACCTACAGAGGATATGGCAGAGGATGAACTTATATATCTGAACATTGGTGATTTGAGTGAGTGGTATGGCTTCTACCCACTTGGTGAAGTATTCAGTGGCTGTGATAATGAAAGTGTGACTGTTGCAGGATCGAGGGTAGATTTTTCCATCCAAGTTGAAACCCCATTGTGAAAACGGCCAAGGTGTTGTGATAGGCTATAATGTTGATATTTTTGTCCTTGATGTCAAACTTGTTACTATGGCACTTTCATCTTGACTCTGTGGTCTTGGAATTTTGGTATTGACTTTGCGATACTTGATTGAGGCTCAGATTAATCTTGGTCTATTCATATTATGGAATTTAGTATCTTGTTTATGGACAACATTATTGCTTTTCTTTGGCACTGATCAGGTTGAACTTCATGTGCAAATAAAGGTTATCTTACTTATAGGTTTATGGCATGGTTACTCAAGTATATCTTATCAGTTGGGTTTTCAATTCCTTTGATACTTATCAGTTTGGTTCACTGGTATCATTGGTTGATCTTGGAACATATCTCTCTAATGTCATCAGTTATGATACATTAATTGACATGACATTTTGGGTTGGCTTTCTACTAATGTTCACTTTGGCACCTGAGTTGGTTAATTCATTTGATACCTTTACATTGGTATATAATATGGTTCATGGCTTACAAGTTGATATCATTTGGCCTCTATTTTTGAAAAAGGGTAATATCATGGCAATTTATATAATGATGTCTTGAAGCATTATTCTTGGCTCACTCTCATTTGAAAATGACTTAGAAATAAGTCATACCTATATCGGGTCCTATAATTGTTAATTCATTAGGCCTTAAGGCCGATAATAGGTATGTTAACATAATTATAAATTCACTTTGAAAGTGACATGGGATCGACCATTGGTAATAATGCTTTGTGTGTAAAGGTAGTCGACATGTTTGATAAAGTTGGAAATTACATAATGATTAAGGCATCGACTAATTTGAAATGTGTTGCAATTGCATATTAATTATTTTGTCGGACTCCTTACAAGGTATTATGATGTTTTGGTTAAAAAGAGGTAATACCGCAGACTTCAAGCTTTATCAAATCTTGAAAATGCATCGAATGCCTTTGTTTCAAAAGGAAACAATATGAGACTAGGGAATTTTCTTATTGAGTGTCTCTTTATGCTAAGGGTTAGAAACCCCAGCCTTGTCGCCACCATGAAAGATTAGTAACTGCTTTTCCTTGTTGTTCTCTTGCTGCATTTTGTCTGAAAATGGTTAAGCTCTATGTAAGAGCATTGTCAGTGTTGATTTCTTGGTTTTCCATGTCTCATTGGGAGAGGGCATGATCTTGGAAGGATGGTATAGGTTGAGCTCGAATCTGGTTGCAGAATCTCGGGTATTTTGTTTCTCTAATTTCAGGATTCACTAAAACAAGTATTATCCTCCTGTGCTTTGAAAGAGTTTTCAAAATTAAAAAGGGAACAACAGTTACAATCTCTTGATTAAAAATAGAAAATGCATTTTCTTCAGTTACTTTTCTTTTCTAATGATGGGTTGTCTAAAAAACGGTGTCTATTCTTGATCACATGTGAAGTTCATCTTGAGTAGGGTTCGGTTACAATTTCTTGCAGTGGTATTCGAAGATATTCTTGTCCCATTAAATTCCTTCAGGTCTGAAATTTTTTTGATTGGTGCATGCGTTATTATGATTTTTTTCTCAATTGGTATTGTTGGTGCAAATACATTGTGTGGTTAGGGTTCAGAGATCAAACCTGCCATTAATAACTTGTCTCTTTTTGGAGAAAACTTTACCTTCACGGTTGTTGAGGGTTTCACAGTTACTCTCTAAAAATGCACATTTTATCTTGTATCAAATCTCTAGATTATGAGACATATACCTTGTTGTAACCTTGGTAATTTCTAGAGATTTTAGTAAGAGGATAAAAAGGGATTTATCACTGTTTTTGATAATGTGAGAAACAAACTAAAAAATAAAGAGAGATTGAATACAACATTGTATGAATGGTCTATTCTAATAGACATGTTTTATTCTGAGATTGTAAATCTAAAACATAAGATCAATACAAGTTGTCTTAAGATTACACAATGACTAGAATTCTGAAGGCTCAACACAGAACCTTGAGGATTGTATGTATTGTCTATTGAGAGGCACTTGTGAGAAGAGAGAGAAACAGAGAGACCCTTTGTATCACTGTATTTTTTGTAAACTGAAAAGGGGTTGGTGCTCCTTGAAATTGGTGTTTCAAAATGAGGGTTTGGTGCTTAGAAATCAACCTATAAGGCATTGTTAAAAGTGGTTTTTCAAATATAAGCCTAAAAGACAGTAGTTTAGGAGTGGTTTTTCTACCCCAGGATGGTTTTCCACTTGACATATCTTGTGTCACTTTTCTCTTTTGTGGTTCTTTTGTTTTATTGTGAGAATGCTTTATTATGCAATGTTTTATTGTCATACTTCTCATTTTCAGTTATATGTGATTGCATTCAATATATGGATGAGTTAATCATTGAAAAAGAGAGCATAAATTTGTTTTGGTTCAGTTTCTAAAAAAATTGTCAAATCAGTTCATGACACTAATTCACCCCCCCCCCCTCTCAGTGTATTTTTCACTCCAACATATAATTCTTGTGTCGAGGCATGAATCAAATCTGCATGTTGCTAAGAAGGAAGACACCTTTTGACAAACTTGCAAGAATCATGTTCCATCACAAACCAGTAATACCCTGCTCTTAAAATCTTTTTGGCTAAGGCCATACCATTAGAATGGGCCCCAAAAATACCACTACGCACTTTTGCTAATGCAGTGTGGGCTTTGGTCTCATCTAAACACTGAAGGAGAGTTCTAGAATACCCATGTCAATAAAGTGTATCACCGATGATGGTGTAGCGGTCAGTGGATTGGATAAATGATTATCGTTGGTTTCTTGTGAGGTCAGATGGTAGGGTGTTGTCATGAAGATAAGTGTAAATGTATTGATACCATGGGGATTCAGGGCCTACAATTTCATAGACCATTTTGCTCTTAGGGATTTCATATTAGGCGATTAACAGTTATTCTACAAGGAACTCGCATTCGGTATGATCTTTGGGCATATCCATGAGGGAACCAATAGTGGCCATGGCATCAATAGCTTTATTTTGTATCTTGGGGATTTGGTTGAACTGGATGGATATGAAATATGTTTTGAAGTCATCCACCATGCATTTGTAGGGTAATAGCTTGTCATATTTTGTGAGGAATTCATCATTAACTTGCTTGATCACCACTTGAGAGTCACCAAAGACGTGCAAGTGTGAGATATGTCATTGAATGACAATCTTAAGACCTGTGAGGAGAGCCTAATACTCAACAATATTGTTGGTGCAAAGAAAAGCCAGTCTGAATGATTTGGGTATGTAGTCACCTTGGAGGGTGACGAGAAATACTCCTGCTCCTGATCCATTTTTAGTGTGGGACCCATCAAAATATAATGTCCATTGGGGTGGCTTCTGAAACTGAAAAGACTCCTTCATCTAGAAACTTTGTCTCTAAAGGATAGGCATTTACCAGTGGAGTATTTGCTAATTGATCCACAATGACTTGTCCTTTGATGGCTTTTCAATCTACGTACTCTATGTCAAATTCACTTACTAGCATGGCCCATTTAGCCATGCGACCTGTTAGTGTTGTTCTTGATAACATATATTTTAGCAGATCAACTTTGGAGATGAGCTTTAAGTGGATGACTGAGCATGTAGTGTCTAAGTTTTTGGGAGCTCAAGATGATGGCTAGGCAAGCCTTTTCCATTGGAGAATAATTAATCTCATAACCAACCAAAGTGCTTCTGATGTAGTAAACTGTTCATTCTTTGGAGGATTCATCGTGTTGTGCCAATAATGCCCCCAATGCCACGGAACTAGTTGAAATGTAAAGGAGGAGGGGCTTTTCTGAGATAGGTGGCATGAGTATTGGCGGGTGAGCCAAGTATTCCTTAATCTAATCAAAACCAAGCTTACATTGTGGGCTCCATTTAAATGCAGTGTCTTTCTTCAGGAGATGTGTGAACGACTGACATTTATCGACAAGTTGAGCAATGATCTGCGGATGGACTGGAGGATACCTTGTAAAAGTATAAGTTGTTTTAGATTAGGAAGCGGAGGCATTTCCATGATTGCCTTAACCTTAGTGGGATCAACCTCAATTCCTTTGTGACAGACGATGAACCCCAAGAGTTTGTCAGTTGTGACACCGAACACACATTTCTTTGGATTGTGGCGTAGTTTATATTTTTCCAAACGTTCAAAGATCTTTTTAAGGATGGCAAGGTGTTCTTCCCATGTTCTTGATTTTCCTAAGAGATCATCAACATAGTCTTCCATTATTATGTGGATAAGATTAGGGAAGATAACTATCATAGCCCGTTGGTATGTTGCCCCTGCGTTCTTGAGGCTGAAGGGCATGACATTATAGCAGAATGTACCCCAGGGTGTTGTGAAGGTGGTCTTGTGTTGGTCCTCAGGGGAAATCTTGATTTGGTTATAGCCGGAGAAACCATCCATGAGAGATAGCATCTTGTATCTTGCAATGAAGTCGACCAACATATCAATGTTTGGTAGAGGGAAGTCATCCTTAGGACAAGCCTTATTAAGATCTCAGAAGTCTATACAAATTCTGATATCTCTGCTAGGTTTAGCAACTAGGACTATATTGGATATCTAGTCGGAGTAGTCAATCGGTCAAATGAACCCTGCTTCTAACAAATTTTCTAATTCTTTCTTCACCAGGAGGGCCAATTGAGGGTGCATTTTTCTATGCTTTTGTTTAACAAGTTTTGCATCAGGACGGACATCTAGGTGATGTACCACAAAAGTTGGATCAAGGCTGGGAATGTTTGAATATGTCCAAGAAAAATTGATAATTCCTTCTTTCAAGAGGTTGATGATGGTAGAGTTTTTTTTCTATTGATAGTGCCTTAGCCACACAAGTGATCTTGGGGTTTTCTTCAATTCCCAAGTTTATTACCTGTGTTTCTTCGATCAAGATGGATGATTGATCGAATAAGTGAGTTCCTACAAGGGGAAGATGAACTTCCCCATCTTCTAGCACCTCTTGGAGGTTATCACTAGCAGATACACCCTTTTTTTTTACTTTTTCTAAGTCACAAAGTGCCTAAGGGAGGTTTTCACTAGGTGACCTTTTTTTATTTTGTTTCTTTTTAGTTTTGCAACTAGGGCGTTCATCTTCCCCCAATCCCATGAGGTGCACATACTTATCCATTGAGGGAAAGGTGTTAGGAGGTGTGGTAACTTGTAGGTCATAATCTATGAGTTCAGGATATTTGAGGGATAAGGTGATAGTGCAAACGGCTAGGCATTCAAACATGGCAGGGAGGTCAACGTGATCTAGGTCATCATATGTGTAAATGATGGATTTCTCCTCTGATATTTCTTTGAGGGAACTGTCGTCGACACTAAAATTGTTAGAAGTGCTAGCGGATACCAAAGGAACCTTATGTTTCCGATCATAACCCAAGCCCAAATTTCTTGGTCGGATGGTAGTTGCTTCAATGGGCTAACATTTTACTTGCCCTTCTATACCAAGACCTCTGCCTTGGTAACTGCACTTTTCAACGAACTTAGATGCATGTGGGTAGACCTCCTATAATTATTCTAAGAGGGGACAGGGCAGCTTAGGTTCTTCTCTATAAACCCATTGACTAATATCTTCTTCCATTTGATCCTGAAGGGAACCGAGATCTCTGAATGTTGTTGAGCCCATGTTCTTGGAAGTGAGTGTAAGTGTCTTTTCTTCCTCTTTTGGAATAAAGTGAGAGGATTGGGCACGTGTATGTGGTGAGGGTGGCATGGTTGCCATGTTCAATGTTGTATGCATTTCATACTCACCACATCCCTTGTCAATGATCTGGACCTTAGTGATGGTGGAATCAGGTATGGATGATGGCATAGATGAAGTGGTTTTTAGTGTGTTGGTGGATGGCAGAGAGTCAGATGTCTGAGCTACCCTCATTTTGACTTCAAGGCGATAGTGGGAATGCAGAAAGGAAGCCTCTAGGGCACGACAATATTCAAATGGCTGAGGGTCAACCTGTATGGTTACTTCCATTCCTTGAAATGGGAATTTCAAACATTGATGGTAGGTTGATGGGACGGCTTGCATAGAGTGAATCCATGGGCGGCCAAGCAGGATATTATATGGAAGTTCTAGGTCCAGAACATTATACATAGTATACTATACAATGGGACCCACTAGAATAGGAAGACAGATAGTGCCCTCTAAATCCTACTCTACATTATCATATGCTTTAATGATGATAACTTGATTATTTATGTCAGTCTAGGTGTATCCCACTTGTTGTATAAACTTTAACATACAAAGATTTAGGGCCGAACCATTATCTACCAATACCCTTTTCACTTTATGACAATTCACCCTGACCTCAAGATGAAGGGGATGGTTATGACTTGAATCAAGGCATGGCATGTCCTTCTGGCTGAAACCTAATTGGTAGGTTGTGGAAAAATTTCCTACCAATGCTTGGATTTATATGGGATCGATATCATCAGGGACTTGGGTGTTTTGTAAGGCTTTTTTCAAGATGTCTTGATGCACGAGGGAAGATCTAAGCAAATCTAGGATAGAAATCTGAGCTGAAGTCTTGCCCAAGTGGTCAAGGATGTTGTATTGTGAACTGACGGATGGCAAATGGGTGGATGCAGGAGTGGCTACGGCCGTGCTATGGGTCCAACGGGTGGTAACAACACATTGTGGATCTTTTCATTTGACGTGTATCATGGATACACATGGCTCCATTTGCTCTATATATGTGACCACACCTTGGTAATTGTATGGCACATTTTTATAACTAATATTATTTGTATTGTTATTTTGATTATTGTTGTTACTAGGGCTAGGATTGGAATTAGACTTACTGGGACCCTAATTCTGTTTAGGAAACACATTTTGATATATTTGGAGTTGAGCATTCGATGAAGATGTCATGTTAGCATCCACATGGATTTCACCCTGATCTATGAGGCCCTGGATGTAGGTTTTTAGGCCTTGACACTTATCCAATTTGTGTCCCTTAATCTTGTGAAAGTCACAAGATTCGTTCTCTTTGAACCAACTCGGCTTGGGCTTAGACTCATCGAGGGGCTTGGTTAGAGGATAAGTGATGGGGTATTTGGCTTGTATAAGTTTTTTAAACACAATGCTAAGGGGTTCTCCCAACTGAGTGAACTGTCGTTTATTCCCCCCTTGGTTGTTTTGGTTTGACTATTGTGGAGGTGCTCCTTGAGGCACTGATATGGCATTCAGGATTGACTGTTGTTGTTGAGGAGGATATTTTTGTGAGGTGGTGGCCACCTGAATATGTTATGTATCAGTGACACCATCATTAACAATATTTTTATTTTTATTCCAATATCGAGGCTTATCCCCAGAGGATTTCTTTTTATCAGAATTGAAAATTTTGACTTGCCTTTTAGCAACAAGGGCTCATTCTAGGATGGGACCCTTCTCCATGAATGTCACAAATTTGGTGATGCAATGGAGCCAGAAATTGTGAGCCATGTCCGAATGAGAATTTTTCGATGAACAATCTAACCATGTTTTTTTTTTCTGACAGTGGAGATTTCATCTGGCTGGCTAAGGCACGCCATCTTTGTAGATAGCTTGCAAAGGTCTCTCCATCATGCTATTTTTCCTTTAGGAGATCAAGTGTGTCGATGTCCTTCTCCAGATTAAAAGAGAAGTGGGAGACAAATTGTTCAAATAGTTGTGCAAAGGATTTAATGGATCATTTTTCAAGGCCCGTGAATGAGTTAAGGGAAACCCCCTATAGGGTCTTAGGGAACAGTTGGATGAGATAATTTTCATTATGCATGACCTCTTGGAAATGGGCATTAAATTCTTGTAGATGGGATTTGGGGTCCTTGGTTCCCTTATACTTATTGAATTTCAGTATCTTAAAGTGCTTGGGGAAGGGAACCAAGGAGATGGAGGGATCAAAAGGATAGGGACAAATGTCCTCGAACTTGAATGACTGCTTTCCCATTCCAATCTGTAAATATTTTAATGTCTCTTTAACTTCTTCCAAGTCCCTGTTGATGGGTGTTGTAGGAGTCAGAGTAGGCTGATTGTATGGATAGTATTGTGGGTATGATGAGGATGGCCCCACTACAGTTGGATCATAGGCAGGTTGAGTTGCATATAAATGTGTTTGTTGATTCTTATTGGCATAAGTGGATTTTGGATTGACGTATGGTGGATAGGAGGATGATGGATTGTGATAAATGGAAGCCACGTGTTGGTAGGGTGGATTTTGTTGATAATAAGAAGCGGGCAATGTTCCCCGTTGTTGTGTAGAATTTTGATAATACAAAGAGGTAGGACCCCGTTGTTGATGTGATGATGGTTGTTGGTAATAGGGGATGGAAGGTGCACTCTGGTGGTAGGATTGTTGTTGCTGAAGATAGTGCAGATAAGATTGGTATTGTTGTGCAATGGTGGGTTGTTTTGTGACATATGGGGGTGGATTTGACGATTGTTGGTAGGGATGATTCTATGACTGTGGAGGATTGGTGTAAGGTGGTAGTTAGATCTGCATTTGGTTTTGAACATTCTGATGATGATTTGAATTGAGGTGGGATGAAGTAGTGTATGTGTTGGATGGATGATAGAGATATTTCATAAGTGGATTATTTTGTGTTTGTGTAGGGATATGTATATGTTGTTGTGGGGGTCGCTGTTGTGGTTGTTGTTGGTGAGATGTGTGAGATGGAATATGTTGTTGGTGGGGGACTACTATTGAAGTGCCATGCAGCGGTTGTGGCTGTTGGGATGTTGCTTGTGTTATCTGATGTGGCAGTTGTGTGGGAACCAAGACATTTTATTGCAGGATGGTAATGCTGTGTTGTGGCGGCTACTGAGGAGGTGGCAGGGATGAAGCAATGACAATAGCACTATGTTGAGGTGGTGTTTGCAATGGAGTGGATTGATGGTGATTGGTAGGAGGTTGTTGGAATGCAGGTTGTGGTAATTTATTAACGGGTGCAAATCTCGGAGGTGGCATTGATGAAAGGGTGGGTATACCCCCAGTATTGATAGGTGGTTTACTAAGATGTGGAACTGGAAGTGGTGGAGCAAATGGAATGTATGATGGCATGCCATAGGCATAGGGGTCATTCAGATTAGGTGGTGTGATGGTAGAGGTTGTGGTTGGGAGATGAGGATAACTTTGGATTTGATGTATCACAACGTTTCCAAATTTAGGATGATACCAATTCTTTGTTGGTGCACCTTCGGGGACATATGAATTCCCTGGGACATTTTGTGAAGTTTGCAGATCGGCGGGTGTGGGGAGAGCGTAGTTAGCAGCATATTGTGATGTATCAAAGTCGGATGGTCGCTTGATGCCTCTCATGAGTAGAGTGGCAAGGATCTTATATCCCCATTCATCTAGGAGACAGTCTATCATCTAGACATTGACAAGGTCGTTAAGGTACTCATCAATGGTGACTTCAAGTTGGTTTACCATGTGCTTGTCATTGGGTGGTGTAGTGTTATAGATATCTTTATTGGATTGGGATGAGGCACCCTTATGGGAATCTTGCAGGATGTTGGGAATGTTGTTAGGATCTTGTGGGATATTTGGTTGGGAACCTTGGGTTTGTTGGTCTTCCATTTACTTTTTTGCTTGTGAATGAGTCTGAACAGGCATGAATGTGCAGAAGAACTAAGTGATCTAAGATGTAACTAAGCTTCTAAATGATGATCTAGATGATGATTTGGATTGATTGTTTTGGATTGGATAAAGATTGTCTGATTGAATTGGATGTTGGATTGATTGGTAGGATATATGATGAATCAATTGATGATGTATCAATTAATCAGATGATTGGATAAGGATTGGATTTGATCGATAAAATGATTGATAGGATTGGATGGAATCAAATTAAAGATCAATTGATTGGATGGTTGAAAAGGTTTCTAAACTAGGTTCAGAGATCACCCTCAGTGACGTAAGGTGTTTATTAATCGGATTAAGGATGAACTGATGATCACGACACCGAATCCGCCTTGAGATGGAAGGGGATTGATAGGGCCAAGGATAATGATCTACTTAGGATGGATAGTGATCCTAAGCGAATGTTCAAGGATGACGATCAAGTTCAGGCACCTAGTTCAATTCAGATAATGACTTCAAATGAAGTTCAGAGGATTTGGATTGATAAAGTGATGATGGATGATGCTACCTAGAGATGCTCTAAGAGTACCTATATGATGCGGGTGATGATTGAATGAACTTTGAAAAATGCAAATGGACTAAGGGATGAATTCCAAGTGAATGGATGTGGATGAAGGTTTTTAGATCACAACAAATGACAAAGTTTTAGATTCCCAATTGTTTGAGCTTTTGCAAGTTTAATCATACAAAACATAGAGCCAAAGATGCATATTTTATTGTAGAGGGGCATGTGTGCCCGAGTGTGGCCGCCCTTGCTAGGGCAAGGTCACCCCTACTGGTTTTTGAACTTTTCCAAATCAAGAACAAGCCTGACAGATGGTGAAACAGACTTGCTAAATGATGGAATGGGTTCCCTGAATGACAAAATGGATTCCTAGAACGATGAACGGGTCGATGGAACAGGAGAACTAACTGCCTAAATGGAGGAACAGATTGGCAAAATGGGAGAATGAATCCTCCAAAGGGATGAACGGGTTGATAGAATGATAGAATGGGTGTTCAAAATAGGAGAACAGACTGACGGAATGACAGAGGGGATGTTGAGAAATGGCCTATTTTGGGCATGGTCACCAGGCTGCTAGGGCAAGATCACCCTTCGAGTGAAAATAGGGGGCAAAAATGGTTGGTTTGGTGTAGAGGGGTGCGTATGGCCAGGCATGACCGCTCCTTCTAGGGTGTGGCCACCTCTGTTAGGGCATGGTCACCCCTACTGATAAACCTAAACTTGACTTAGGTGAAAAATGACTATGGAAAAGCATTGAAAACACTTAAAAACAACAAGAAAAATGACAAGACTGACTTGACTTGTAAGATATGCATTGGTTTTATACAGAAAAGATAGTTCAAGCAACACAATCCTAAGATTAGTAAGAAGGGTATGGCCAACATGGTCCTCTAACTAGGCTAAATAAGGCGATCTAGGGAGTCCTTGATATACGCTCGGTACGTGAGGCCCAAACTATGAACACCAATCTATCACAAGTGTGAGTCAGGAACCCCAGTGAGATACTGAAAGGCTCGGACCAAGTCTTACGTCTATCTAGGTATCACCCTAGCTTCGATGCTCTGCCAATAATGACGCAACTAGATTGGGGTATAGCTTTCACCTCCCCCCTTTTTATACTCTACCGGTACATGTGGTCGGGATCATCCCTTGGGGTGATGAAATCCCCAAGAAGGTCCCACTAAAAAGAATATTTTAATCATTTTCATCTACTCCCCAGGCTCACACGAAGTGTAAGGGGAAAGCTTGAACGATTTCCACCCCTTTGGGTAACACAAAGAACTAAGTAAGCTATGATTTCTCTTCACCCAGGATCGCCAAATGGCGCAAGGGGATTGGATACATTGGTAGCTTACTTTTCAGGCAATGCAAGAAAATTCTTTGACTCCCCCTACTTAGTCTATGTGCCTAATTAGTGTAAATAAATGAAAACAAACAACTAACTAAGGGTCTTGGTCCTCTCGTCCTACAAGAAACAAGTTAGTAGTTTTTCCACCGTTCTTCATCAATCGTAAATTTCCCACACAAACGTTAGTATAAAACCCTTCACAATCACCAAAAACACACATTAGGGGGTCAGTATTAACAAAACAATAGAAAAGAGAGTCTGAGAAATTCACTAAAACACTGTTTTTACCTTCTGTTTGGACCTCGTCGCCTCTGCTGGTGAAAACAAAGAGCTAAAAAACTGTTTCTACTATAGAGAGGTGCATGTGCCTAGGAGTGTCCACCCCTACTAGGGTGTGGTTTCCTCTGCTAGGGCATGGCCAGCTTTGCTAGGGTGTGGCCGCCCCTTTGATGAAAACAACGAGTTTTTGGTGTTGTTTTTCCATAGACAGGCATCCCTGCAGGACCTGGTCGCCTCTCTAGTCAGACAACAAGCTAAAATGGTGATGTTACCATCGAGGGGCATGTGTTCCTGAGCATGGTCACCCCTGCTAGGGCGTGGCAGGCTTTCTAAGTCACCCAAACCTACAAAAACGCAAATAGAAAGAAAAAAATGTTGATTTTACCACCGAGGGGCATGTGTACCTGGGCGTGGTTGCCCTTGCTTGTTTGTGGTTGCCTCTGGTAGGGTGTGGATGGCTTTCTGAGTTACCTAAACTTGCAAAAGTGAAAATAAAAAGCAAAATATGTAGATGTTACCATCGAGGGGCGCGTGTGCTCGAGTGTGCTCGCCCCTGCTAGGGCGTGGCCACCTCTGGTAGGGTGTGATCACCCTTTTGAGTCACCTGAACCTACAAAAGTGCAATCAACAACAAAATTTTAAAGAAAATGACCCATCTGTGGGTCCCATCGGGTGTGCCAGAAATGTGTGCAGGAGTTTCTTACTCCTAAATATGCAAAACTAACCAAGAATGCAAGGTAAAGAAAAAAAGACCACCTTAATTATTAGCCTAAGTAAAGAACAAAAGAGAGATAATAAATGAAAATTATTATACCTTTGTGATTATCTCCTTGGTTGGCCCTTGACTAAAATTTGGTTGTGTGCTCCTTTGATAGCGATGTGATGGAAAATGGATGGAAGATGATTCAAATGCAAGATGTGGGTGGATAGGTGATAAATAAACAAAATGGATGCAAGCTCTTGAATGCAAAATGTGCTTAATGGAGGCTTGAATGGCTTAAGATCATAAGTTTGATACTAAATTCATGAGGTCCTTAAAGCATGTAAGAGGGGGATATTTATAGAGGAATTTGAATTCTCTAGAGAATTCAACGGTCTAGATTGAGCCACCATGGCCAAGATGGAGGGTTGTGGTGAGTTGAGGACTCACAAGCCCTCACATCTTGACATGTGATAGGTGAGTTTTCCAAGGGTCAAGGTGAGATGGACAAGGTACAAATGATGTGGAGGAAGGACAAGTATTTTGCAAGTACCTTGGGGGATGAGAGGATTTCCTCAAAAAGGAACCTCTTGTCCCCAAGTGAGAATGAAAGTGACATATGAGGAATTTTAGTATTCCTAAAAAAATCCCCATGGAGAAGAGAGAATTGGTTGGAGAAATAAATTTGAATATTTAATTTGCATGATTGAAGTGGATAAGGTGGTTGGGAGAATAAATATGAATTTTAAATTCATATGATAAGCACCTTGTGGATAAGACAAGGTTCTTATGGAGGAGGCTGAAAAGTGCCTTGTGGATAAAACAAGGTGCTTATAATGGAAGGTTTTTGGCCTTCATGTAACTTGATGTGACCTTTCAATGATCACATGGGGAAGAGGAGATTCCTTGGAGGAATCAAAAGTGTATCTTAAATTCATGGGGAAGAGGGAGATTGTTGGGGGAATAAAGAGTGAATTTTAAATTCACACGGGGAAGAGAACCTATGTCAAAAATGGAAGATGTGAAGGTTGACCAAAAAGGGCATGCTAAATATAGCAAGGGGATTAGATTAGGATTGTGCAAATACATGATTAAGGAAATTAATGAGGTATTAGAATCAAGTGGGAAATGTAGGAGGATGTGACATTAATCTTGATTAAGTGGTGCACATCTTAATGATGGATTAATTAAATTAACCCAGATTAGAAGAGGGGTTATGGAGGATGTGACAAGGAGAGAGAAAAAGGATGAATTTAAAATTGATTTAAATTCAAAAAAGGGGGAAATGACTAAATTAAATAATTGATATGTTTATTTAATTTAGAGAAGAAAGGATAAAGTATTTAATTGTTAAATTAAATACTTTAGGAACCTTAGGCAGAAGGTGAAATATTAATTAAATAAATGCATTAATTAATATTGATGTCATAGAGGCGTAAGGAGATGGATTTGGGCATATGGAAGTGGTGAAATTTGGATGTCTACACCCCCAAAAATACATAAGGGATCGATGGATTCAGGGTGAGCATATCTTTGCTACAATGTTGTTATAGAGCTCAGAGATGTCATCATTCCTCAAATACTCATAGAGCTAGAAGAATGACACATAGAGAATGCAAACAAAGAAAAATCCTTTCAGGTCAACATGGAAGAGAGCTAAATGTCTCAATGCCTTGTGTCATCCCCAAATGGAAAACACAAAATAAGAGAAAAATATAAAATGTTTATGACATATAGAAGAATATAGATACATGTAGAGGAATGCACAAAAAGAGAGAGATACATCAAATGAAACAACATGGAGGATCACATTATGCACATGCAATCACATAGAGAAACATGAAAAGTAAAACAATGCAAAAGACTAGTAAGGCACATGCGAGTCAACCTATTAGTAGGTTGTCCACATCCCAACCTCGATCGGTATATACGAAAGGTGGAAAACTAGCCAAAGGGAGAACACCGAGTGTCAAACTAGGGGAAGCACTAAGTTCAACACTTTTTAGGAGATTTGTCATGTAAGATCATGGAAGATGAGAACAATTAATTCAACTCATTATGCACTTGTTCATCAATCTTTGCAATATCAATGTCATCATCTATATTAATCACAACAAGAGGTCGAATGATAATGTCTCTAGAAGGTTCTTGTTTACATTGTGGCTAACGTATAGAATCATCATGCATTGCTTCAAGTGAGTTCGGATTTTGATTTTCTATTTTTTTGTTTTCTTCTTTAGTTTGTAACATACGAGAAATAGCATGATGTCTATGCCTACGCTCTCTAGAATTTTGGCTTCGTTTCAATCTTTTGTCCATTTGTGTTTGTTTAGGATTGGTTTTGTCAATCATAGGCTTCTTCTCTTCCCTTAGGGGAGGAATGGAAGGAACCATAGGAGGTTGTTCAACCACTTTCTCTTTAGATTTGTAAACTTATTAATCTTAGGAGGCACAATGAGATTGTTTTAATTATCTCATGGTCTCTTATAGGAAATTTTCATAGGTTGCTCTTGGATATTTGGAAGGGCTTTTCATTCATTCATTAGTTCATCAAGGATAGGTGGCTCAATCACGAGTTGAGGCATATTTCTAAGGGATAATTCTTCTATGCAGTTTGCCTTAAATTTTTGATATGATTTGAAAAGTAGTCCTCACAAGGTCTAATAGGTTTGATAGGCTCAAGCCAAAATAAATCTAATAAAAATTTCCCACGAGAAGACATAGGATTGAAGCCACTATGATGCATAATAAATATATCATTGCCAAAGGGGAACTTTAAACATTTATGCACAATCGACAGGACAACATTCATGGAGAGAATCCATGCATAACCTAACTTCACACGAAATTGGTTTGATGATAGGATGCTAGTGAATGACACATTTAATGTTTTCAGTTTGATTTTTAAAGAGAATTATCAAGCCAATCGTAGTGCAAGAAAAACCATTATGTGTTTTGATCCATGCTTTCGATTTATCATATGTATTTTGATAGAGTTCATGCACAAATAGGAATTCTTCAGCGGTCATGTTCTCTACACAAAAATGATCAATTAATATCCCATTAGTAGGCTTGTCATTGATTCTTCAATGTATGTAAAGAGGACCATCGGGTGCATTCTTGATTGTGTCATTTTGTGAGAAAGCAATATCAAGAGGCATTTTGGTTGAGCCCTTACGAGGTTAAGCTTCAATTAAAAACACCATTTTAATTAGTTCTTCTTCATTGTCATATTTTTTATTTTCATCATCTGTGTCAATATTCATCACATCATTCTTTGTTTCATTAACTTTGACAAATGAACTAGTTGGCATGGGATTTGTAAGTTTTGGTTAGGAGGAGCTACAAACGTATTACCTTGATCATTCACACCTCCAATTAGAAGATGATTAGAATCAATTAGGTCTTGCACAAGATGTTTAAGACTCTTACAATATTTTGTATCATGTCCATTTTGTTGGTGGTAATGGCAATAAGATTTTGGTCTATAGCATGTGGATAATGGTTTATTAGGATTAGGAGCTCAAAAAGGAGGTAGAGAAAGCATATTCTTTTCCATGATATACGACATGATATTATGAAGGGTATCAGGTAAAGGAGTGAATTTTCTATTCCTATCCACAAAGGCATATGAATTTGTTGTCTTTGTGGCAGCCACTTGGTTATCAGCTTGTTGGTTTGGTTGAGGGAAATTAAGTTGTAAAAAGCCCCTATTTTATTTCTTGAAAGGTTGGTAGCTATTTTGAGTAGCGGATTCATAATTTTCAAGACAGATAGGAGGATTTTTCACATCACATCCATAAGCCATATTATGATAATCATGAAGGGTTGTATATAATTGTGTGAAGGATGGGAATTTTAACATCTCAAGTTTGGTTTGGATTTTTCTTTCTAAATTAGAAATAAACATTCGTTGAAGGTCATCATCGGGAATTTTAATGTTTATTTGTGAATAAATTATTTGATAGAGTGTTATGAAATCAATAACCTTTTCATCATCCTTTTGTTTGCATGTTATTAGATCAGCTAGGGTCATCTTGGGACCATATGAATGTGGAAGTGGTTGTAAAAGGCATCAATAAGCTCATTGAATGAGCCAATTAATTTATTCGGTAAGGATGAAACCACTCTAAAGCATTATCCTTCAATGACCTAGGGAATAGTTTAGCCAAGATATTATCTTCGAAGATAAACTCACTATATAGGGTTGTATAAGCAAAAACATGGCTAACAGGATCTCCTTTCCCACCATATTTCTCAAATCTAGGAACTTATATACCTTGTGGAATTTGTGTTCTCAATATCTCTAGGGATAACAGGTTGGTTTTGATGTATTGTGAAGGTTGAGCATTGTTGTTTTGATTTATGGTTGTGATTTTTTGTTGAAGGGCTAGCATATTTTGCAAAAGTTTGTTAAGAATAGCATCATTGTTGTTATTGTAAGGTGGAGGGGAGTAAGGTGGAGTGGTGTATGTATGCAAAGGGAAAGTGAATTGTAAATTTGTGAGGGAGGATGCTAGGGATAGTGTTGTTAACATCATGCACATTGGTTGTAGGTAAGGAATTCATGGGAAATTAGGTATGCATACTATGATCCATAGGTGGTTGATTATCAACACTATTAGAAAGAGAGTTAGAAAACCCAAGATCCACGATGAATGGTGTATTGCAGGATGACATGAGTCTCGAACTACGTCTCAAAATTGTATTGCTAATAGGACACCAAGTTGTAAATCTCATACAAGTTTCACAAACTTAGTGTACAAACCCAAAATGGAAAGAGGCTTATAATGCAATGCAATAACCTAGAATGAAATGTGTAAATGCAATTTTCATATTCTCAACAGGGTAATTTGTTGATTACACTATGCAACAATCTGAAAATAAAATATTGTAAATGCAATTTTGAAATTAGACAATGCACTAAATGTTCCAAATTAAGCTAGATATGATGAAATTAATGAAATAGAAACTTACCAAACTGAAAGAAAAAACTGAAAGCAACAAATAGAAGCATAGAAATGAAGATCTTAATTTCCATAAATGAAGATCAAGACCTGATCAGGGACTCATTCGCCTTATGGAAAATGGTCCTAGATGAGGTTTTTGAAACTGATTTTTACAAAATTTTAAGTCTTTTCTAGTGTTTTCTAGATTTAGGTTTGCTACAGTAAGTTTCAGTTTGATTTTTTGTAGAATGCAATATGAAATTTAAGTGTAAAATGTGACAAAATGATGACCTAAAAGAATTAGTTTGACATGCAATTTTTCTTCAATTTTTAAATGCAAGTTTAAGTGATGTGAATGATATGTAAGATGATTGATTTTTTTGTATTTTCCAGATTTAGAGAATGCAATCCTAAAACCTTAGATGAGATACAAATTTGAATGCAAACTAGACACCTTAAATGAGATCTAATTCAATGCAAATGAATGTAAAGGGATAAAAGATCTAAATCTAGGATGAAAATAAACTCCAAAATTAGAAAAGTGCAATGCTCCTAAATTTGGGTTCACCAAAATGAATTAATAAAATGATGGACCTAATTTCACTTGTGTTTCTTTCAATTATGAGGGTTATAATGCATAAATGAGAATAAAAAATTAAACCTAACCAATATAACAGTCAAAAGGCAGGTTTTAAGAAGGCCAAATTTTGTGTACCTATTGCAAAAAGTGTTTTTTTAGGCCTCACTAAGGACTCATTCTCCGTATGGCGAATGGGTCCTAGCTAGGGTTCTGGAAAATCAATTTTTGGGTTTTTTTCTTCAATGTTTGCACTCCTAGATCCTAGTTAGAGACAGTCGAAAACCCATAAATAAATATTGTAGCTCAATTTCCATGATTTGACAACTTTTGCAACTTTTGCAATTTTTCTCTCCAAATGATCTTCAACCTAAAGCTTGCAATCACACTTTAAAGGAGAGAAAAATGTTGTTTTGTTAGGGAATAGGGGTTTTCCTTGGGCAAACCCCATTTTGGTAATTAAACCTTGAAATTAATAAAATCATGAAAGGAATGATGAATGAACAACAATATGTAACAACTCACCAAACCTCAATTGAAACCTTAGAGTACAAATCTGCAAACTAGCATGAAGTGGCCTTAAGGAATGTAGATCTTGTTCATAAACTTGATTAGAAACAATGCCTTTGATATGGTTGAATTGATATTCAATGCTACATCAACACATTAGCTCAACAACATGCATGATGCATTATTCCTTTGACATGATGAAATGGATCTTGATTGCTGCAATAATCTTCAATAATTTTCCCTTGAATACCTTATAAACGCTCTTGTGAACTCTCTTGATCATAAGTTTTCTATTATGACTTGAATACTTGAAAGCTTAGATAAAAATTCTAGCTAGGTGAAACTAAGTGAAATAGCCTTGTATTTATACATAACTAAATATTAATTCCCAAAATTCAAATAACACAAGCCAACATCAAATCTTGAATTTCAAATCATCAAAACACCACCAAAAACATATCCCAAGGGGGGTCCTAGGTCTAAGTGAGGACCCATTTTCCATGTGGTGAATGGGTCCTAGCTCACTTAGCTAGGACACACTCCGAACAATGTGAAAGATCATGTAAAAATAGGGTCCTAGGACCTAGTGAGGACCATTAGGTGGTGAATGGGTCCTAGGTCACTAACCTAGGAAACACACCTTCAAAAATTAAGTGTTGTGTAATGGAATTTAAGAATGTTGGGATCTATCCCTCAAAATTTACAAATAATTAGGCTTGGATTTGAATTAAAGGGGCTAATTAAGGAAAATTTGGCCTCAATTAATTAGTAAAGCCCTAGATTAATGTGAAAGTGTAAAGGTGCACCTTATAAGACTAAAACAAGGCACAATTAAGTCTGTTTAGTTAAAAAGGGCCCTACACTTAATGTGAATGTGTAAAACACATTACAACACTAAATTAAGGCAACATTAAGCTATTTTATTATTAATCCCAAACTAGGGAAAAAGGGATACTTTTTTCATCACTACACATGTGACATATAGGAAATTTTGGTTCTAGGTTGGTAAGAGGGAACTTAGTGGCTGCTAGAGGATCTTAGATTGGGACCTTGTTTAGGCTAAGAACCTACACATTTTATAATTCAACCAATGTAACTAGTATTGAAAATGCATGCATGGTGTGGAATCAATATTTATGTCATATACAAGAAAATATCTTAAGATAATTATTAATAAAAAATTGATTAATCATTTTTTATTACTCTGTTGGGAAAAAATGTTTTTTGTGAGAATTATGTGTTTAGAAAATACAATAGATATTCATTTCCTATTGGAAGTAATATAGGTAAGATATTGTTAGAAATCATTCATTCATATGTGTTTGATTTATTGGATGTGGGTTCTATGGGAAAATATTTCTATTATGTTAGATTCATTAATGATGTGCCTATATTTATTTTATGCATTCAAAATTTGAACTTTTTCACTAATTTTAACGAATTTAAATCCTTAATTAAAAATAAAATCCAAATTATAAGATATGGGTGTTGAGATCTAACAATAATGATGAATATTGATTTAGATAATTTGATGATTTCTATAGGTATGACACTATTGTTTGGTAGAAGACTACATCTTACACTCCCCAATAAAACCTAGTAGTAGAAAGAATAAACCAAACCTTAATGTCAATATTTAGAATTATTCTAAGTGGTATGCATCCAGATCAAAAGAAATTTGGTAGGGGTTGTAAATATTTCATTTTATTTGATTAATCGATCTCCTTTCTTAATTCTTGTTGGTAAAACTCCTTATAAAGTGTGGAAGGTAAGAATCATTCAATTTTATATTTAAGAATATTTGGTTGTGAGGCTTATGTTTATGTGCTTGAGGAAAATCTATTTAAACTAGATCCAAAAGCTTAAAAAGGTATCTTCATTAGTTACGATGACAATTTGAAAGGTTATAAGCTTTAGAATCCTCTAGTCAAATTTTTTTTCTAGAGATGTGATTTTAAGTGAGTTTAGAGCTTATTCAAGAGAAGAATAAATATGTAGTGTCAAAAATGGGTGCTTGGACATTTCCGCACTCATTTGGATCCTCCTTGTGGATTTTGGCTTAATGTTGCCTTGATTTAGTGTTGTAATGTGGATAACACATTCACATTAGGTCTTGGGCCCTTGTTAACTAATGGATTTTAATGGTGCCTTGCTAAAGTGTTGTGAAGTGTTGTAACACACTTTCACAAATTTCTACGGTTTTATCAATTAACTAAGCATAATAAACAAAAAATTAATCATAATTAACATTAATCTTTCCTTATTTGTATTGTTGTAAATTTTTTTAACACACTTTCACATTCCTCTAGGCTTGTCATTAATAATTGGGCTTTCTTATGCTTTAATTGGCCCCATTTTACATCCATGAGCCTCATTTATTGCATCTTTTTGAGTATAATCTTGACACCAATTAGTAACCAATCATAATTCAGGTGTTCCTGGCTTGAGTGGCCCAAATTTAGTGTCACAAACTCATTCACCACCTTGGATGAATGAGTCCCACCTATGTATTTTTGGCCCTGATGTAGGTGTCACACATTTCTAGACACTTTTGATTTTTGGTCCCATACATTATGTGTGATGGGAATTATTCACCACCTTGGGAGAATGAGTCCCGTGTGACCAAAATTTAAATTTAAATCAAATTTCTGGCAATATTTTATTCTCCTAGATCTGATGTCAGCTTGTAGTGTTGCAATTTTTGGAATTCTTGCATAATTGAGTATAAATACAAGGTTCTTTCTCCCATTTTCACACCTAGAATTCAAGAGAGATCACTTAGCAAGTTTACAAGCATTCAAGCATTCACAAGATCATTTAAGGCATTTCAAGGGCAGATTATCAAGCATTCAAAAGCATCAATCATTATTTCAAATATTGCATTCTTCATGTTTTTTTTTGTGCTAACAATTGTGATGTAGAGGTTCATGATTCAAGCAAGCATTACGTTCAAGATCTATCAACATCAAGCAAGAGTCAAAGACCACATCCATGGTAGCCATTTCAAGCATATTTGCAGCACCTTGTTGCTAGGGTTTGGTGAGTCGCAACATTATCTTTTGTTCATTCATCACTCTCCTTCTATATTTTCTTTCATTTCAAGGTTAATTACCAACAAGGGGTTTGACCAATGCAAACTCCTATTCTCCAACCCCACAAAATTTTTCCCTCTTCTTGTGTGTGATTTGTAGGTCTAGGTTGCAGATTTGTCAAGAAGCAAAGTTGGAGAAAAAATTTCAAGTCCCCAAAGTTGTCATAAAGCCTTGGAGAAGCTTGGAGAAGACCTACAGGTGGTATTTTGCAGATTTGGATCTAGAAACCAGTCAAAAAGAGCATAGCAGACCGAGAGACACAAAATACAATTCAGAACTTTTGAAAAGGTAGAAGTGGACTGATTCACCAATATTGGTTAATGAGTCCCACTATATAGGCCTGATCAATATTTTTACAAATTTAGATACCCTTTTGGTTGAAACTTGCTCCAGTGCATTTTCCCATAAACTGGATTGATTCACCTAGCTTGGTGAATGAGTTCTAGTCAACATAAAAAGTATATTTTTCAGTGATCCATACCTTATTTTCTACCTTCTTAAGTCTTCCAGGTGTACACTTTCAATTTCATATCCTTTTACTGCATTTTATTCATCTTTTTAGGTCATTTTGCATATCACATTATGTTTTGCAATTCATTGTGTTTTCTAAGTTTACACTTGGTGGTGAACCCCTCATTTGATATCATTCAATCCCATAGAATAGTCCCTTTTCCAAATTTCAATATCCTTTTCATTAAATCTCAAGAGATTTTTCTTGAGTGAAGTGTGTGAAGATTGATCTCTCTCCTTTTAGGTCCATAACCCTAGAAGCAAAAGAGAGGCCCCCAATTTTCACCTTTTCATTTTGGTGAACCTACATTTAGAGCATCATAATTCTAATTTGGAGTGCATTTACATCATAGATTTATCTTGCATTAACTTTAAATTATATTTTGCATTAGTTAATTTGTATTCTAGGGTTTCAATTTTTGCATTAGTGAAAAGCTCATTTAGCTTGCATTATTGCATTTAATTTCATTAAAAATCAATCAAATTTTTCATTTGCATCTCAGATCTGCATTAGAAAACATAAAAGGTATAAAATTCTTTAAAAATTCTTAAAAAATAAAAAAAAAATAGTACCTGGACTCATTCGCCACCTTGGGCGAATCAGTTCCCTTGCATATTTTTCCCTGCATTTTTTGACATTTATAGTTCAATTTTTGAGTTTCTATTTGTTGTTTCTACATTTCAATTTAACTTTCTAGAATTTTAGTTATAAGAATTTCATTCTTATTAGTTTACATTGCATTTGCATTCACCCCACATTTAGTAGCCTTTGCATGAGTGTTTTGTGTCCTATTGCTAATACCATAGTGAGAGGAAGTTTGAGACTCATCTCATGTCATCACGCGATAGCACAATCGTTGTGGATCTTGGAATATCTAGAGCTTCTACTCCTAGTATTGACACAAGTACACAAGGCATGGATAACACCCTTAGAAAATCTTTGCCTTCAATTAGCATGCAAGTTGAACCAAGGAATGATAGTACCCCGCAAGAAAACATAATCCACATTCATGAGGACGTAGTAAACTTACAACATCAAATAAGCCTTGAAAACATTTCAACTACTGCAATTCCTACAATATAAAACATTCACCGTATGCTTGAAAGTGAAGATGGCCTTGACCTTGTGAAAAACATAGTGCAAATATTTGGCAAGCATCTTCCCTCAACCACTAGTTATCCTTTACCCACAAGCAATGTTTCAAGCCAAGGAGGAACAAAAATTCCTCCTTACACAACAACAGCCTCAATCCCTACCTACACCCCTCCTCAAGTCACAACAACAATGCAACAAGTTAGTAATGTGATTCCTTCCTTGGGTATTCTTGCTAGCATCCCTAGTTCCTATGTGGCATCGCAAGTTATATATCCTACCTTACCACCTATACGAAGTGCATTCACTTGTCCCACAAACACATACACTCCATCACCACTTTAATTTCCATCTCATAATACAAGCAATGACCCTCTCATAACTCAACTTTTCCAAACCATGTCATCCCTTCAAAAGAAAATTTCCACCATCAACCAAAACAAAAATGGCTCACCCACATATTATGTCAAAATTAGTCCATTATCCTTGGAGATATTACAAATATCGATGCCACAAGGTGTAGAGGTGCCTACATTTGAGAAATATGGAGGGAAGGGAGATCCTTCTAACCATGTTAATTCCTACACTGCCTTATGTAGTGACTTTGTCCTTGATGATAAAATTTTGGTAAAGCTCTTTCCTAGGACCTTGAAAGATATTGCCTTGGAGTGGTTCTCTTCTTTACTGAATAACTCGATTTTTTCATTCAATGAACTTGTTGAGGCATTTATAAACCATTTCCAAGTGCATATGACTCCCAAGATGACCTTGGCTGACTTGATGAGATGTAAGCAAAAAGAGGACGAAAAGATAACTAACTTTATCTCATGCTATCAATTGCTTTATTCCTAAATCGATGTTGAGATCCTCGACCCACACCTTCAAAAGATGTTCATAGAAAATTTGCATAGAAAAATCCAAGACAAACTTATCATGATGAAATTCCCATCCTTCATGCACTTCCCTCCACAATTATCAAAATTCAATTTGTAGTCGAGATACAAAGTCCACTTCTAGCCAAATCGAGAGATCTGAGCCCGCACACCAAACCAATTCCCAACCTTTTAGAAAAAAAAAAGGGGTTCCTTCAATTTAACCCCCCTCAACAACCAACTAAAAATGTCAATAACCAAGTATTTGTTGTCAAAGCCATGGTGCCCTTTAGTTATGGAGATCCAAAAAGACAATTCACTCCCTTACCTAATACCCTTCATAATACCATGTCTCAACTTCTAAACCAACAAATGATTACCTTACCTCCCGTCAAAAAACCCAACCCTAATAAACCTTTACCTTCGAGCTTTAAATAAAATGCTTATTACCAATATCACTGAAAAAATGGACATGAAACAAAATATTAAAATCATCTTAAACATCTTGTGCAAGACCTCATTGATTATGGTCGTCTATCCATTGGAGGTGTTAGCAATCAAGGCAATAAGTTTGTTGCCCCTCCAAACCAAAACTTGTAAATTTTCACCAATCCCATGCCAAAACATAATATTTCATTTGTTAAAGCTAGCGAAACTCCGAAGAATGATGTGATGAATTTTGATACAGATGATGAAAACAATGATTTCATTCTAACTAATGCTATCAATTTTGATCCTATAGATGAAATGATAGGGGTGATAGACGTCATCCCTTGTAAGGGCTAACCCAAGAGTCCTCTTAATATTACTTTCTCCTCTAAGGATATACTTAAACATTTTCCTGATGGTCCTCTCTACATAGCCAACCGTATCTATGACAAGCCCACTAATGGGATACTAATAGATCCCGCTTGTGGAGAGAATGTGATCACCGAGGAATTTCTACTTTTGCATGAACTCTATGAAGATGAATATAATAAACCAAAAGCATGGATCAAGACACAATGGTTTTTTGTTCCCTACAATTGGATCGATCACCTTACCATTGCAAATAGGACCAAAAACATTATATGTTACATTCTCCATCATCTCCCAATCGGATCAATTTTGTGTGAAGCTAGGCCATCCATGGCTTCGCTCCATAAAATTTATCCCTTTGATTGCGCATAAATGATTAAAGTTTCTATTTGATAATGAGATGTTCATTATTCATTATAGTTGGTTTAACCCCTTTTCATCTAAAGGAAAAATTTCCCTAGATGCCTTTTGGCCTAAGCCCATGGAACCTATAAAGCCAAGACAAGACTTATTTTCTTGTCCTATCAAAATTTCAAGGAAAATAAGATAGCAGAGCTATCTCTTTGAAACATGTCCCTGTCCACCTCCAAACCTCCCATCCTTGATGAAACCATTCTTGAACCTAAACAAGACCAAAACAACTAAGACCAACCCAAAACAAAAACTTCACCTACCTCTTACAAGCGACCAAGAAATAATGAAACCAACCCCGCCACACCTCCCAGAATAAATAAGTTTGCAAAGTCAAAGAGAAAGCGGTTGAACAGCCTCTCGTGGTTCCTTCCATTCCTCCCCTTAGGGAAGAAAAGAAACCAATGGTTGATCAACCCAATCCTATGCAACTTAAAAAAAAAACTAAAAGAAACATAGGTGCTAGGGAGCATAGACATAGATGTCGTGCCCTTGCTCGCAAGTTACATGATGAATTAAACAAAGAAAATCAAGATCCAAACTTGACTGAAGCAATGCATGACGACCCTCCTCCCCATCCGAAACAAGAGAATTCAATGAAACCTCCACAATAAGATTTGAACTCTTCAATGGACATTATCCTTCGACCTCCTATTGTGATCAACTTAGATGATGATGATGAGGTTGCTAAAATCAATGACGAGGTGCATAATGAACTAAATACATTATTTTCCTCTTCCATGAGCTTAAGTGACAAATATTCTATAAAGGTGTCGAACCTGGTGCTTCTCCTAGTTCAACACTTGCTCTTGTCCCTTTGGCTAGTTTGCCAACCTCAAAATACACATAACATGATTGGGAGGCAGATGACTTGCTCATAGGTTGACTCGCATTTTCCTTACTAGTCTTTTGCATCATTCCTTTTTCATTTTCTTTCATGATTGCATGTGCATGATGTGATCCCCCTTTACGTTCTATTTTCTCTCTCTTTGTGACATTCCTCTAGTTGTACCTACATTCTTCTCTATGTTGTGCATCTCTTTCGCTTTTCATATTTTTCTTGTGTTTTCCTTTTGGAGATGATGCAAGGCATCGAGACATTCATGTCTCCTTCATGTTGACCCAAAAGGATTTATTTTTCCTTTTCATTTCATCTTTATCTTTTTCTAGTGTTTTACTTTTGGGGATGACGCAAGGCCTCGACACACCCTATGTCTCTTCCATGTTGACCCAAAAAAAATTTCTTTGTTTTCACTCTCTTTGTGTCATTCTTCCAGTTCTATGTGTATTTGGGGGATGATGACAGTTCCAATCTCTCTAAAAATATTGTAGCAAATAACATACTGACCCCAAATCCATAGATCCCTTATGTGTTTGGTGTTTTGATTTTGGGGGAAACCCCTCTATTTTCTTTTTACTTCGCATGTTGTAGCCTTACTCAGAAACATATAATTTGGCATAGGAATTTCCAGGTTGGATCTGATTTCTTTCTTCTAAATTTCTTTTTTCATTTTCTACATTAAAGTAATTGCTCGCAACATGGTGTCTAGCAATTTCTTTAAATTGGGGGCATACATTGACATTATTCTTTACATTTTTTTTATTTTTATGGTTCTTAGTGCAACCTTCTTACTTCATATGATGTGTTTGTCGCTTTGTGGATGAAATTGGGTGTAATGTCCTTCATGAGATTTATATATCTTAGCATATTGCATTCCTCTTAGTGGCTTGATGTGACACACTACATCCCCTAAGTTGTGATTTTTTTATTATTTGATTGTTCCTCTCTTGGAGACATTAGGCACAATGTTCCCTAAGTTAAAGACCTCACATGAACTAAGAAAGACTCCTTTGAGCATTTCCTATTTCTGCATTTTGTATTTTTTATATGGCCACCTTGCATAATACAACTTGCATGCCTATAGAGCCATCCTATTTTTTCATGAGCTCCAAGCATACAAAGTTTTGCTTGTCTTTTGAAGCTCGAAAATCATTTTTGTGTGGCTCCTTATTAAAGTTATCATGAGGTATAACTTTGGTATGGTTGAGCAGGAATTTCCCCATAGCCACTTACATGTGTGTGTTAGTACATACCAACGATGAGTATATGTTTCTCACCTTTTAGGACTTCTTACCCGGCGGACAACCATGAGTTTCATCGCCTTAGATTGAGTATTCATTTTTCGAAAAATAGCCTAAATTTTATCCACATCAAGATGGATAAATGTTTGAAGCTTGATCGGACTCTTTTTTATTTCTTTTCTCTTTTTCATCTTTGGAAATATATGCTTGTGCCTTGTTGTTGTTCTTTATATCATTTTCATGTGTGTTCCCTTGTGCTTATGTTGGTTTTTCATGGGATCTTGGTCCTGGGGGCTTCATCATCCCTCTTGATCGTTGTCATCTCTTCTTGCTAGAATTGGTACATTGGAACCCCTCTTGGTGCATGTTTATCTACTTTAGTGTGAGTTTTAAGCAATTTTATCCTCTCACTAAAGTGGGGGCTAAATGTAGTGTCGAAAAATGGGTCCTTGGACATTTTCGCACTCATTTGGGTCCTCCTTGTGGATTTTGGCTTAATGTTTCCTTGATTTAGTGTTGTAATGTGGATAACACATTCATATTAGGTCTTGGGCCCTTGTGAACTAATGGATTTTAATGGTGCCTTGCTAAAGTGTTGTGAAGTGTTGTAACACACTTTCACACTTTTTGAGGGTTTTATCAATTAACTAAGCATAATAAACATAATTTTAATCATAATTAACATTAATCTTTCCTTATTTGGAGTTTTGTAAAAAAAATTAACACACTTTTACATTCCTCTAGGCTTGTCATTAATAATTGGGCTTTCTTATGCTTTAATTGGACCCATTTTGCATCCACAAGCCTCATTTATTGCATCTTTTCGAGGATAATCCCGACACCAATCAGTAACCAATCATAATTTAGGTGTTCCTGGCTCGAGTGGCCCAAATTTAGTATCAGGGACTCATTCGCTACCTTGGGAAAATGAGTCCCACCTATGTCTTTTTGGCCCCGATGTAGGTTTCACACATTTCTAGACACTTTTGACTTTTGGTCCCATACATTATGTGTGATGGGACTCATTCGCCACCTTGGGTGAATGAGTCTCATGTGACCAAAATTCAAATTTAAATCAAATTTTTGGTAGGATTTTATTCTCCTAGATCTGATGTCGGCTTGTAGTGTTGCAATTTTTTGAATTCTTGCATAATTGAGTATAAATACAAGGTTATTTCTCCCATTTTCACACCTATCATTCAAGAGAGATCACTTAGAAATTTTACAAGCATTCAAGCATTCACAAGAGAATTTAAGGAATTCCAAGGGTAGATTATCAAGCATTGAAGATCATTCTTCAAGCATCAATCATCATGTCAAAGATTGCATTCTTCATGTTTGTTGTTGTGCTAACAATTGTGATGTAGATTTCATGATTAAAGCAAGCATTACATTCAAGATCTATCAACATCAAGCAAGAGTCAAAGACCACATCCATGGTAGCCATTTCAAGCATATTTGTAGCATCTTATTGCAAGGGTTTGGTGAGTTGCAATATTATCTTTTGTTCATTCATCAATCACCTTTTATATTTTCTTTCATTTCAAGGTTTAATTACCAACAAGGGGTTTGACCAAGGAAAACCCCTATTCTCTAACCCCACAACATTTTTCCCTCTTCTTGTGTGTGATTTGTAGGTCTAGGTTGCAGATTTGTCAAGAAGCAAAGTTGGAGAAAATTTGTCAAGTCCCCAAAGTTATCATCAAGCCTTGGAGAAGCTTGGAGAAGACCTATAGGTGGTATTTTGCATATTTAGATCCAAAAACCAATCAAAAAGAGAAGAGTAGATCAAGAGACATAGAATCCAATTCAAAACTTCTAAAAAGGAAGAAGTGGATTGATTCACCACTATTGGTTAATGAGTCCCACTGTACATGCTTGATCAATATTTTTTCAGATTTGGATACCCTTTTGGCTGAAACTTGCTCCAGTGCATTTTCCCAGAAACTGGACTGATTCACCCAGCTTGGAAAATGAGTCCCATTCAACATAAACAACATATGTTTTGGTGATCCAGACCTTCATTCTTCCTTCTTCAATCTTCTAGGTGCACACTTTCAGTTTCATAGCCTTTTACTGCATTTTGTTCATCTTTCTAGGTCATTTTGCATATCACATTGTGTTTTGCAATTCATTGTCTTTTCCAAGTTTACACTTGGTGGTGAACCCCTCATTTGACATCATTCAATCCCCTAAAACAATCCCTTTTCCATATTTTAATCTCCTTTTCATTGAAATCTCAAGGGCTTGTTCTTGGGTGAAGTATGTGAAGATTGACCTCTCTCCTTTTAGGTCCAAAACCCTAGAAGCGAAAGACAGGCCCCCAATTTTCACCTTTTCAAAAAAAAAAATAGAACACAGATAGTTCACTTTAAGGGATTCTATAACTTATTTAGGTGAAGAACAACTAGAAAAATATAGAACAAAAATAGTGCACTTTGAAACAACCAAACAAACAAACAAAAAAATTAGGAAGATGCACATGTGGAAGAATAGTTATATGGATTATAGGATGGATAAGAAGAAGACATTTTTAATGATGATTTGCAAGATGATCACATAGAAGAACAATTACAACTCATTACTCCTACCTTGAGGAGATCAACAAGATAATAGAATATAGTTGATAGGTATAGTCCACTAGATTTTTGTTGTATATTTGAATTATTGAGTACTAGAAATGAACCTAGATATCTTATGGAGGCTCTCACTTTATAGGATAGTGATTCTTTCATGTAGGCAATGAAAGAAGAGATAATAGCCTTGGACTTGTGCTAGCTATGATCTTGTTAGTTTTCCCAAGAGAATAAATCCCATTAGTTGTAAGTGGGTGTATAAAAGTAAATTCATTGCAAATTGTCAATTAGAGTGGTACAAGGCTATATTAGTGTCCAAGGGCTACTACTAAAGATATGGAGTTAATTTTTGTGAAATTTTATCCCCTGTTGCTAAGTTATTGTCACATCTTGTTCGTGTATGAATGTGACAAGTAAGTAATTGTTTTATAAGATTAGTGTTTTTAAACAAAAGTATGCACCCAATGTATAGTTTTTTAATTCTAAAAATAAGATTTGTTTAGTTCATATATAATAATATAGAGAATATATTATTATATCTACATGTTTGAGTTGAGTAATTCAAAAGAAAAATAAGATTAAACTTACATTTAAAATTTTATATAAAAGAGTGTAACTTAAAAGTTAATGAGCCAAACTAAAGGAAATTGAATAAATAAACAAATTTAGTCTAAATGAATGTAAGTCGAAAAGAAGAGTTAATTGTGAGTATAATGTCTAGAAAGTGGGTAGTTGATTCTTTGGCTTGAAATACAACCTTTCCTGAGGAATGCAAAGGAGGATTCTCCAAAACATCTAAAAAGTTTAAAACTGAAATTGACTAATTATTCTAGAGAGTGTACCTCCATGTTTGGAGGCATGCATTTGGCCACCTCACCTCATTAATGCTTCCACTAACATGCAAAGCTAGAAGGGGGTCAATGGCACAAATAAAAATTACATTGTTTTATATTCATATGGTTACAAGCATGCAAAAGCGGAGCACAATTAGCAAAGAAAGAAGGAAGGTGATTTTCATTTTAAAAGCTAGGGGAAAAGGGGGTTGACTGGAAGGAAGGAGAACATGATTTTCATCGATTTTGAGCAGAAACGTGAGGTAGTATCATGCTCTATTAAGAATGTTTCCAAATTATGCATCGATGTTTTCCTTTATTCAATCGATTTTCTATACTATTATGAGATGATCTGGTTTTATTTTATGTGAGAAGAAACTTAATCTTATATTTATATTGATACACTTAGGTTTCTATGCATGCTTGTGATTGGCTTTCCATTTTTGCATTGAACCATTCTCCTTTCTAGAATAATAACCCATGTCTCTGGTTAGTCATCAATTTCATATTCGCCATACCCAGTTCACTCTGGTTCTTTTTCCATTAAAATGTACCAGGGTCATGGAGACCCCTGCATGTTATTGCTTGGGTGAAGAGGTGGCCAAATGTAATACTCACCCCTATCACGTACTCTCTGTTTCTTGGTTTGGTCGAGATCCCCTTTTTCTTTACATTGTTTTTTCCTGTGTATGTAAGGGGTACATTTGATCTGGTTATGATTGAATACTTCATTGATTTTGAGCATTATATAGAAATGATCATAGTTTAAAAATTACACTATTTCCCCAATAGAATGATTGGGTTTATGTCTATTGAACCAAGCTTAACATAGTAGGCTAAGAGGAATGGCATGGCGGTTCTATCCCACTGTTTCCATTCTATGTGTTGTCATAAAGGTAGAGCGATGATTAAAGCATCAAGCTCATGCCAATGATCTGAGTACAAACTTGAGCTTTCATTTGATTCCATTTTTTTTTCAAAAGCATGGTTCAGTTGATCAAACTAGGAATGACGTTGTCGTCCCATTTGTTAGAAATGAGAGCAACACTACTTCAATGGAAATATGATTCAAAATAAATTTCTGCAACCTTTTAAGTGTGTATTATCAATAAGATTGTAACATAAATTATAAACCCACAATACATAAATAATCCAGAAGAAAAATGAAGCACACAACACAATGTTTACCGTGGAGAAAACCCTTTCAGGTAAAAAACTCCATCAAGAAAAGAGGCCAAGTTTTATTATCTTCATAAAAGGAGATCACAAATATATTCACTTCCTCTGTCTTTCAACCTTCACTCTAACAGAATGTGGGTACCTGTAAAACTGATATGTAGCAACAAATACATGGAGAATACTTATAGAAAATGTCTCCAACAAGGCTTAGGCATCCACTTTCTCTCTCCCACATGCAAGCATCCAAGTGGCATCAACATGCAATGTACAAGTGTCAAAAAGACCCTTCTAAAGTTGGGTGCCCATAGCCATGCATGGAAACTTACAACATCTTATGACATGTCATAACCATCATAAATACCTCCAACATGCATGCAAACCAAGATGGGTTCCTAGGGATAAATAGACAAAATAATAAACAATCATATTCGCCATATGTTTCATAGTGTCAAAGAATCTTATGACAACTTGCAGTTGTCATAGATTCTTTGCATGCAATCACCAAACATTATGGCATGTGTCATACATGCCAAAAATAGATGATTCTCCAAGGTAAAATACCTAACCTCTTTAACCATAATTTTTTACATTTACCAATAGTAAAAGTCACTCTGTAATTACGTCAGTAACTCCAAATTTTACCGTGGACAGTAAATAATTTTTACCACTGTCGATGAAACTTGTACAACTCCTTATGGGTAATTACTAATAATAAATAATAAAAGGAATAAATACAATATTGGGATTTACAAGGTTAATGGCACCTTATCCCAACATTCTCCCACTTGACATTATACATTGTAAATCAACCCATAGGAAATCAAAAGAAAAATAATCAGGCACTAGAAATGAGATCCATGGCCTCTCTGCACCACACGAACTTCTTTGTGCTCACAAGTTTGGTCAATGAATCTGAAACATTCCTTCAGAGTGTCTATCTTCTTCAACTTAATCTATCCATTTGTAATGAACTCTCTAACAAAGTGATATTGAACATCAACATGCTTAGTTCGAGCATGATACATAAGATTCTTGGCCAAACAAATAACACTCTGGCTATCACAACCAATCTGAATGATACTACAATCAAATCCAATACCTATAAACAGTCTCCTCAACCAAACTACATCCTTAGAGACATGAGTATCAATCATATACTCTGCTTCAGTGGTAGACAAAGAAATTGTGGTCTGCCTCTTACTCATCCAACTCACTGCACCTCCAAACAAAGTAAAAACATAGCCATTTGTGGACCTTTGACTATCCAAGTCACCTACCCAATTTGAAAAAACAAAACCCTATATGTCCAAATATTTATCAACACTGTTAGTACCAGAATAAACCAAACAATGATCAGGAGTACCTATAAGATATTTAAACACCCTCTTTGCATAATTCCAATGTTGTCTACCAGGGTTAGACATAAATCTTCTCAAAAATCCCATTGCTTGTGCAATATCTAGTCTAGTGCAAACCATTGCATACATCAAACTCCCTACAACACTAACATATGGCACATTAGACATATCCTCAAAATCGTCCTTAGTTTTTGGACACATATCTAATGAAATATTAGTACCAATTGGTAAAGGAACTCTAACAGGATTACATCCATGCATACTAAGCCTCTGCAAAATAGTATTCACATACTTAATTTGTGATAACCAAAGCTTTATGTTACCTTTGTCCCTTCTAATCTCCATTCCTATAATATACCTAGCAGCTCCAAGATCCTTCATATCAAATGCACCTGAAAGTTGGGCTTTAAACTCACTAATCATATCCTTAGTAGTTCTAAAAAATAACATGTCATCAACATACAAAACAATAACTAGCATAGAATCACCAACACAATGAATGTAAACACAATGATCCTCCTCGCTTCTAACAAAACCCAATTTCAAAACAGAAGAATCAAAATTTTGATACCACATTCCGGGGGACTATTTAAAACCATAAAGAGACCTCTTCAACCTGCAAACCCAATGTTCTTTTCCTTTTACCTCAAAACCTATAAGCTATTGCATATTTATTTCTTCTTCAAGATCTCCATGCAAGAATGTAGTATTAAAATCCATTTTCTCAATCTTCCAATCATAAGCTGCAGCAATGGATAAGAGAAATCTAATCAAAGTTAATTTAGCAACAAGATAGAATATCTCACCAAAATCAACTCCCTCTCTCTAGGAGTAGCCCTTGACTACCAATCTAGCCTTGTACTTCTCCAATGAACCATCTGCTCCAAATTTCTTCTTGAAGACCCACTTACATCCTATGGCCTTTCTTCCTTTGGGAAAATGAACAAGATCATAAGTTTTATTAGAATCTAAGGCCATCATCTCCTTGTGTCATGGCTAACTACCAAGACACAATCATCTGCAGAAATAGTATCCCTGTAGGATATAGGTTCATCATTAGTACTCAATAAATCATATGCACAAAAAAAATCTAGTGGGCTATACATGTTAATAGGATTTCCTTATCTTGTGGATCTCCTCAAGGGTGGAGTAAGAGATGCAATTGGTTGTTCTGCATGATCATCTGTACAACCTTCTTCTGTAAAAATAGATTCATCTTCATCAGAACTACTTGAATCTTCTTCTTCTTCTTCACCCCCCAATCCATCATTTTGTTCTTCCAGAGGTGCAACTTGCTACTCTAACTCGAAGTGCACTCCCTTTAACTTTTCTTCTTTTTCTTTTGGCTTCTCAGGTTCAAAAATAGCTCTAAGTTCCCTGAAAATAACATCTCTAGAAAATATAATCTTGCAGGTTAGTGGATTTCAAAGCTTATAACCTTTAACATTATGACCATATCCAATGAATGTACCCTTTTTTGCTTTTGCATCCAACTTATATTTCTTTTCCTTAGGCACATGAACAAAATCCTAACAGCTAAAAAACCCTTAAATGTGAAATAGAAGGTTTCTTACATGTCCGCACTTCATAAGGTGTTGAATCAAAAGCCTTACAAAAAGATCTATTTATCAAGTAGCAACCAGTACACACAACCTTTTCCCAAAAGCATTTATCCAACTGTGCATCACTAAGCATACTTTTGGCTCTTTCCATAATTGTTCGGTTCATCCTTTCTGCAACACCATTCTATTGTGGTGTATATGGAGTTGTCTTTTTTCTTATTATACTTGCATGCTTGTAAAACTCATCAAATTCCTTAGAGCAATATTCCCCCCTATTGTTAGATCTTAATATTTTAATCTTTAAATCTGATTGGTTCTCTACTAAGACTTTGAATTCCTTAAACTTAGTGAAAACTTCATATTTATGTTTCATAAAATAAATCCATGTAAATCTGGATACATCATCAATGAAGGTGACAAAATAATGAGATTTTCTAATAGATTCAATATCCACAAACCAAAACACATTTGTATGAATAATTTCTAACTTATCTTTTTCTCTATTGCTTCCTAAAGGAAAATATTTTTTGTTTTGTTTATCAAACACACAATGCTCACAGAAATCAAAGTCCCCGTTAGAATAAGAGAAATCGTCCAACAAATTTTTATTCTTAATATTTTTTAATACATTATTGCTTGTGTGGCCCAATCTACGGTGCCAGAACATACATGCATTTTCAATACTAGACTTGGATACATAGGAGGCATTACAAATTGTAGTGGCTTCAAGCTCGAATAGATTTCCCAATCTCTTCCCCTTTGCTACCACCAATTTTCTTCTCACTAATCTATAACCATGCTTGTCAAAAGTTAGATGCATTCCCAAATCATTCATCTTTGAAACATAAATTAGATTTCTAGATAATCCAGGAACACGATAAACTTTAGGAAGGGTTTTAATCCTCTCATCACTGAAACACAACAATACCTTGCATTTCCCAACAATCAGATATGAAGAGTTGTCTCTAAGGTATATATTACCTCCATCATATTTTTCATATGTGGAGAACCATTCCTTATGCGGGGTCATATGAAATGAGCATCCTGAGTCAACCAACTAGTTTTCATTAGCAAAAACATTACAAGCAGAAATTAAAACATCTTTACCTGCATTCGAGGACTTATCAGAAGCATTCTCCCTCTTGGGGTTTCTGCACTCCTTTACATATAACCTTTTACCACAGTTCCAACACTTAACTTTTTTCTTCTTTCTAGGAGTCTTAGAACGGCCCTTGGACTTGTCCTTAGCCCCTTTTTGATCTCCTTTTGGTCCCCTTTCCTTAGACCTTCCCCTGACACTGAGAGAATCCTATGAACTATCCAAACTCTTCTTCCTTAGTTCCTATGGTAGTAAAACTGCAACAATGGCATCCACCTTCAGATCTATGAGGTTAGCAGTGATAGCAATAATAACATTCTCCCAGGACTCAGGTAAAGAACAAAGAAGCAAGATACATTTATCTTCCTCATCTACTTCAACATCTACTAAAGCAAGATGACTCATCAACAAGTTAAAATAATTTAAATGCTCTGCAACCGACTCACCCTCTTTCATTTTCAAAGAAACTAACTTTTGTTTTAAATAAAGTTTATTTAGCATACTCTTGGCTTGATAGATCTCACCCAAATGATTCCATAATTTATATGTGATCTCTTCCTTTACGATATTCAATAGGAAAGATTCTAAAAGACATAAACGGATGGTTCCCCATACCTTCTTATCCAATCTATCCCACACATCTTGAGAGACATCTTCAGTTTTCCTCTCTTTTTGAACAACCATCCATTGGTTTCTTTCTTCCAACAAATCTTCCATTTTCAGCTTCCACAACTCATACCCCATTCTGTTGAACTTATCAATATCCAAACGAGAGGTTGATGCAATGGTGAATGCAGCCATAATTTTAACAAAAGATTTGCAAAAACGAAAACAATCAAATCTCCCAATGCAGCTACATCTTCCACACTACCACCCAAGAGTCAAAGTTGGCCAGGCTTTGATACGAAATGTTAGAAATGAAAGAAACAATACTTCAATGGAAATATGATTCAAAATAAATTTTTGCAACCTTTTAAGTGTGTACTATCAATGGAGATTGTATCATAAATTATAAACCCACAATACAAAAATAATCCAAAAGAAAAATGAAGCACACAACACAATCTTTACTGTGGAGAAAACCCTTTCGAGTAAAAAACTCCACCAAGATAAGAGGCCAAGTTGTATTATCCTCACAAAAGGAGATTACAAATACATTCACTTCCTTTCTCTTTCAACCTTCGCTCTGGTAGAACTTGGGTACCCATAAAACTTATATGCAACAAAAAATACATGGAAAATACTTATAGAAAATGTCTCCAACATGGCTTAGGCATCCAATTTCTCTCTCCCACATGCAAGCATCCAAGTGGCATCAACATGCAACATACAAGTGTCAAAAAGAACCTTCCAAAGTTGGGCATTCATATCCATGCATGACAACTTACAAAATCTTATGAAACATCATAGTCGTCATAGATACCTCCAACATGCATGCAACCCAAGATGGGCGCCTGGGGATAAATAGAGCAAATAATAAACAATCATATACGTCATATGTGTCATAGTGTCATAGAATCTTATGACAACTTGCATATGTCATAGATTCTTTACATGCAACCACCAAACATTATGATGTGTCATACATGCCAAAAATAGTTGATTCTCCAAAGGAAAATGCCTAACCTCTTTAACCATAAGTTTTTACATTTACCAACAGTAAAATTCACTCTGTAATTACCATCAGTAACTCCAAAACTCACCGTGGACAGTAAATAATTTTTACCATTACCGGTGAAACTTGTACAAGTCCTTATAGATAATTACTAAGAACAAATAATAAAAGGAATAAATACAATATTGGGATTTACAAGGTTAATGGCACCTTATCCCAACACCATTAAATATGAGTATTTTCAATTTTTCCAAGCTATATATTGTCTCAGATCGAATGATTTGAATGTTTGAATACATAGAGCTCTGCTTTTAAACAAAGCGATATCCTCTATGATTATTATGAGTGGCTTTGCAAGTCGGCCGATGCTATCCCAACGACCCGTTATTTGTTGTTTCTCTAAAATGAATGTTGTATATAATAAAAATGTTTATATGTATATATACATATATACATATACTTACAATCGAGTAGTTTAATTACATGTGATGCAATGATGCTGAGTGACCACATTTTTGTGCTCACATCTCAACTCTAATGGAGTCTTATAAACTATACCTTGGTTTTCTTTATATTCTAAATATTAGAAGCGTTAAATATGTAAAAGGTCAAATGATAACATGGGTATCGTTTTGGATGATCACATGCATATCATTCCAAACTGGTAATCAAGGTTTAAAAAGGATAAATTGAATAGTATAGAATGATGTTCAAAAAAATGATTTGAACAATATGAAACTTTCAAACGAAGTTTAAATTGATCAATAAAAGGGCTATCAATCTTGAACATTAAAGTTCTCATATGAAGGGTGATTTTATATTAAACAATTTGTATCATTCTAAATAAATTTAAAACTTCCATTTATACTTTGTTTAAAATACATAATGACCTTGTGACTTTCTGGATAATAATTAGACTCAGAACGTTAAAGTCTAGTGGTTGTTCCATTAAATTGTACAAGAATGAGAAATTCCAATGGAAGTGATATCTCTTTTTGAACATAAAGATCTGTATGTAATTGAATCATTCTGAATATACCTTCTTTTTATCAACTTATTACTTTACTCGAATAATGATCCATTGATTTCATTGTAAAGAAGAAAGGAATAAGGTTTTGGAATGATACCTTATAAATATTGGATGTGTATTTATGATTCCACATGAATAATGACTATAGATCAAGATAAATGGTTGTTTTCATCTTGAATAATAATCGAGCATTATGAACCCTCATACATGTAGATAGTAGTGTTGGATGCATGACTTGATGAAGAAATGACTAGATGTAGATTCATTCTAAAAATAGAATCCCATACTTATGAATTAGTGATTATATTTTTCCATGTAAGAAAGGTAATTCTTGTTCATAAAATCATCGAACATGTTTTCTCATGATAGTTGGATAAGAGTTAATGTGGTAATGAAATCTCTTGCTTAAGAATGTATACTCATAAATATACCCATATATATGTATATACATACATACATGATCTATACCTTCTTTATTTAATATTGCATTTTAATTATTTTCATGCTAATACTTGCATGTTCTTACATTGGATCCACACCATTTCTTGATATGTACTCATGAAAATATTGTTGAAAGGTTTGCATGCATGTACACTTGTTATCATATTAGCAAACTAGTACTTGCATAGATTTACCTTGTTGTTTTTAAGAAATGATGGACCAAGCAACATTGAAGATGAATTGTTATGTAGCCTACATGATTGACTATGTATGTTCTCAAGCATCAAGCAAGATGATGTTTGGGGTATAATCCTTGTAATATTTAATCATAATGTGAAAAGATGTTGGTATGACTTTCTTCACACATTCCATTACTCATGTTCAAGTTGCATTGCTAATTTTCCTCATGCTAGGCCAAGAATTCTTCTTTCAAGAAGCATTATGGGGAAGTGATTCACTTCATGGTAGGGTGGAAACATGCTCCAAAAATTTCCTTTCCTTTGAAGTGGTTGAAGGAGTTTCAAAAGTCAAAAGAATCCTGTCATGAAGGCTCAAATTTTAGTATGTTGTATAGTCTTGCTATCGACCAAGAGGTCTATTGTAAGGGAAATGTTCCCATATGTTTTACCTTATAAATGACACATGTACTCCAACTTAATTTATTTAATATAATTCTTTATCTCTATTCTTAAATGTTGGGAACGTGTCATTTTTATATGCGTGATGATGTGTAATTTGTGTAATAAATTAAGTTTAATCTAGGGAGGTCATTAAATTTGGTATCAGAGCTTAAGGTTTAGTGTTAGGGCCTTGAGTTCACCTTGTTCCATTGTGGCACTCGATCGCATGAAGCTCCTAAGATTTCTTAGCGCATGATGTGTAAGCAAGTCAGTAAGAGCATTTGTGTCTCTTAGATTTTGTCACACCTGACATGAAGGGGACGATGTTCCTTGTCTTAAAGTTCTTGGAAGCAAGTTGACACCCTCAGGGTAGTGCCTTTGGTACATAAGCATTTCATTAGAAATATCATTTTTTTTGAGTTGGTAGCACCCCAAAAAATTTGCATGCCTGACCTAGGTCTTTGCATATCTTAGAAGGAATTGCTTGGTAAATTTTTATAAACAATTGCATACCTTATACATATGTTGGACTTGCATGTTTGATGCTTTATCCTTATTACTTTGCATGTTGTTGTGTGGTTGTTGCCTTGCACCTATTGAGCTCACTAGATAAGCTCTGTTAGTGCAAGTTTTGGTTCTCCTAGATGTTAGGACCCATTAACCATATTACTTGTGTACTCATAAGGACCCTATAAGATAAGGTATCATGAATGATGTCTTGAAATATTTCTAAGGTGTTCCTTAATAAAAAATTTAAACACATCGCAAGAGATGTTAATAGATTCTTGCATTGTGGAATTTCCCTTTAAGTAGAAGGCATATTCAAAACCACATGTAATTTATATGATTATTAAAGCCAAGAGTTTGGTCTTCAAGGTTATGTTTAAGTATAACTATTGCATGAAAGGAAAACTTATGTTACATTAAAAAACTTGCATAGTGTCTTGCTTTAAAAAGTTATTTGTTTTGAAATAAGAAATGAGCATATGTATGTGTGATAACTTAAGAATGAATTGAATGCATGTAGGTATCCTAAGGTTATCAATCACATGAAAATAAAAGAATTAGATGAATGGTGTATGCATGTCATACTAAGTATGCATTAAAAATTATGAGTTGTTCCAACTTCTACATGGTGCATTCTAATGCATAGGAGCTATGTGTTGCATGATGACATGAATGCATGAGATGGTTAGAACATTATTATTGCTGAAACTTTTGAGGTGCATGTTATCTCACTCTTTTCCTCACTCTTGTAAGAATTCATTTTTGTATGCATGAATGAAAAATGATAAAATATATGTAAAGTTGACCTCACAAGTCATCCAGGATGGTGGTGTATGTCCCTAGATTACACTCTTCATAATATTGTGTAAACCTATATGGTTAGCACCTTATAGTGTCTTGAGGAAGTTATATGGATCCAATGAGTTACCTCCTCCTTAGCAAGTTGTTCAAGAAATGGTGGAGGTGCTTGTTTGAAACTAGGCACACAAGGGGTTGCTTGAGTCTTGGGCACTTGTGTTAGAGCAAGGGCAAGATGGATATTTTCTTTCCTAGCAACAAGATCTCTTGTTGTAAACTCTTCTTGTTGCCTTCTTTATGCCTCAAAATTTTGCTCATACCTCCATTGAGCTTCATTATTTCGTTGTTGTGCATAATGAGCTTGATGAACAAACTCATCATGATGTGGGAAATAACCTTCTTGCTACCCTGGATAGGCTTGATTAGTCCACTCCTCTTGTTGTTGGCCAAAATCTCATTGCTCCTGAAGCTCAACAATTTTTTTAAAGATATCCTTCACCATGGATATGAGTTCACTCTCATTTTTGGGTTGAAAGGAAGAACAAGGAGCCTCCTATTGTCCTCAAATATCACCCAACTATCTTTTGAAACCAAGCAAAAAGTGACCTCTGGGGTTGACTGGGAGAGGAACAAGACTGATTTTCAAATTGATGAGTCTCTTGGGGTTGTTGATATGAATGTGTAGGCATCCAAGAGGACTAAGCAGGGTGGGGTGTGTGGTATGTATTTTGAAAAGATTGAAAACCCACAATAGCAGGGTTATGTGGAATGGAATAAGAGGCAAACCAGCCTAATATGGCTCATTGGGAGGTGCAAAGTTGAAATTATCATGATATGGTGGAATATACATGTGGTTTCCATTATAACCTGACATTTTAATGCATGAAAAATGCTTTGAAAACTAAAAAAGAAAAGTAGAGGACTGCCCAACCAAAGAGTCACCCAAAGAGTTGCAGAGTTGCTAGATGCTTAAAGAACACCTCCAAAGGATGAAACATTAAAGAAGGCACCACTTCCTCAATGGAATGAAGTGAAACCAACACTGCTTCAACCAGTAGATGTGAATGGAGTCACCATGGTGTTTGAAGGTATGCCTCCAAAGGCAAGATGTATTGAAGAAAACACCAAATTCTTCAATGTAGAGAAGTAGTCCCACTTGGCATACCAAAAATCGTTGTCACATAAAATTGCACCCTACTGAACAAGAGTTCAGTGTTCTAATGACATAATGGAAATGACCTCAAGGTGTGGGACTTTGCAAGATGAGGTCAAGTCTCCGGAGAAGGTCGGCTTCCTTTTCGAAACTAAGTGCAAATGTGTTGGTCTAACCTAACACATGAAAGTCTTAATGCTAACCTACTCTAACAAATCACAAGGGAAAAGGGGTAGAGGAGACATGAAATGTGAAAGAAGGTGATGCACCAAATTTAGAATTTGTTCCTTCCTACTTCAGAATAGTATAATATGTCAAAGAAACAACTAAGACACCCACTCAAATATAAAGTTAAATGAATTTTACTCAAACATGAAAGAGGTAATAGTGTTAATAGTTGGATTTTCTTAACATAAAGCTTGAATTAGCCTTTACAATGGTAGAATGCAAGATTTGTGGGTCTGCAAAAAAAAATCCTAGAGGAGCCAGAGGAAGAATGCATAATAATGATACAATATTTACCTTTATGGTTCAAGCACAACCAAGATTTGAAATCAAAACCCTAACTCTAACCTAACTAGGGTTACAAAAGATCAAATCGATCAAAAAAAATGATTTGAATTACTCCCATTATAGAGCAACATAACTAGCCATAAAGGCTCTAACAACTCAAAAAAGCCCCATAATGAATATCATGAATGCAAGGATGGAGCTCCTATGAGATCTGTAGAAAAATATCAAACCGCCATACCCTGACAAGAGAATATAGCATTTGCAACACCTCAAGGAGTAATGGCACTGACCAACAATCAATACAACCTTGAAAAAACATGAAATTTGATCTATAGTTGATCAGATCTAATCTAACAGTTGAGGATGTCATTGAACAATAACTTCTACAAATCTACTACGAATAGTAGCAATTGACCATTTTTGTTTGAATGTTGGCTATTATATTGGAGATGGAAGTCTGAGATCAAATCTCCAAATGAACTTTAAAATGTACTCGTTGATCACAGGAGAATCAAGATCAATGGCCATCACACACCTTCAATACATCACACATTCGTTTAAGAGAACAAGACATCAATCTATGATGCATTGGAGGCCAACAATGCAAGGAAAAAATTTCACCTGTTACTTAGGATGCGTGTCACACTATCTCTTCATTACACATCAAACTTGGACCCACCACATCACAGCCATCGCACATCGCAAGAAGCACATCCCATCAAGATGTTGAAGGGAGAATAAAACAACTCCCTTAGATATACATCATTATCTTTGATGAAGAGGTATTTCCATCCATTAGAATGTCAAAGGGACCACGTTTTAGGTCCCTTCGGTATCCATCTATCTCCTCAAAAATTTCCTTATATATACCTTCATCGCTCATCACAGAAAGGCTTCATGCTTTATGTTTCCAAACTACGATGTGAAGAACCCTCACGATTTTCATCAGATGCTTGCCCTCAAATATGAACCGTTGATGCTCCCATCGTGGAAAAAAAAACCATTGTGAAAATCACTTGGGCATCATCAATCACAACAATGATGTGAATGATGCACATGATGACCGCTTGATCATCTCCATTGAATCTGGGCCATTGAAACCATACAAATAAAAATAAAACCTTGGGCCCACCAAGACACCTATCACCTCAACATTCATAATTTTTCATTGTCACCATCCTATTAGGATGTCAAAGGGACCACATTTTAGGTCCCATCGATATCTATCATTCTCTCCGATGAAGAGATCTTTGCTTCTTATCGAGATATCGAAGGAACTACATTTTAGCCCCCTCTGATATCAATCTTTCCTTCTGACGAACTTCCATCGCTCATCACACAAAGGACTTCAATATTCTGGAACATAATTGTGATGCACTAGAAGCTGGCAATGATCACTGGATCTTTAACCTTTATCACATGTCGCTAGTCGCTTGATCATCGCCCATCGTGCAAAGGTCCTCACCGCTCAAAAATATAAATGTGATTTGAAGGAGGATAGCGATATGATGACACCTAGAAAATAATACTCTTCCCCTTGATACCTTCTCTCCTCCCTTACATCATTCATCACATAAAGGCTTTCGTTACTTTGGATCATTACCATGATTCATAGAACACTCAAGATGACCATTAGACCTTGAACCTTTATCATGTGTCATTGATCAAAGGGCCCACCATCCTCACAACTTAAAAGGGGATAAGGCATGTGCCCTAACATTATGACTTAAAAAGGGGTTGCACCTACGTAAGTAAGACTTGGGAAAAAATATTTTATTGTCCCTCAAACATAAGATTTATAATCAAATATTTAAACTGGGGCTACAATCGGAAGATGCAAGTAAAGAGGTCAATAAAAACATGACCACCTAAGACATAGTCATAACTTAGCCAATCAGGGATAGGGTACAAAAGGTCAATGAGCAAATAGAATAAAAGTGACAAGCAAAAAGCAATAGGGTTTTAGGAGGGTTTAAACCCTAAATGTAATTCAGAACCCTAATCAGACACAATTGAGGAGTTTCAAAACCTCGAAGACCTAGATTCATCAAAAATAATCATGGATTGCAACAAGATGCACCATAGGATCTCTCTGATCAAATATAAATGATGTGCATCTAAGGGTAGCATAAAATATGTCAACAAGAATTAAATATTAAAAATGAAATAATTATGCTCTAATTTAGTGTTGTAATATGTATTTTACATATTCACATTAAGTTTAGGTCCCTATTAATAAAGTGGACTTAATTGTGCCTTATTTTTAGTGTTGTAAAGTGTGCCTCTTTACACTTTCACACTTTTCTAGGGATTTATTAATTAATTGAGGTTAATTTTCCTTAATTGGCCCCTTTAATTCAAATCCAAGCATAATTAATTGGAATTTCCAAAGAGGAAACCCGACATTCATTAATTTCATATCATAACACTTCTCATTGAGCAATGTATGTCCTAGATAAGCGACCTAGGACCCATTCTCCCATGGGAAAATGGGTTCTCACTTACACCTAGGACCTAAATTTAAATTATTTTTTTGGTGGTACTTTAATGATTTCAAATATATATTCACATGTTGGCTTGTTTTATTTGAATTTTGAGAAATTAATGTTACATACCTATAAATATAAGGTCTTTTCACTAAGTTTCACCTACCAATTTTATGAGAATATTTTCATGAGATCAAGTTATAGTTTACAAGAGCAATTCAAGAGAATTTCCAAGGCACTTAAGAGCAAATTTATTGAAGAATTATTGCAGCAATCAAGATCCAATTGTCATATCAAGGTCTTCTTGCATCATGCATGTTATTGGAGCTAATATGTTTATGTAGTGTTCAAGATCCATTCAAGAATTCAAGGCATTGTTTCAAATCAAGTTTCAAGATTGAGATCCACATCCATTGAATCTATTTCATTCTAGGTGTAGATCTACATTCCAAGGTTCGTTCAAGGGTTTGGTGAGTTGTGACATTGCTTTGTTCATTCATCATTCCTTCATGTTTTATTGTTTTATTACAAGGTTTAATTACCAAAATTGGTTTTAACCAAGGCAAACCCCCATTCACCAAAAACGAAACATTTTTTTCTCTTGACTTGTGTTTGCAGATTTAGGTGGAAGAAATCTTGAAGAGCAAAATTGAATAAGTTGTAAAAGTTGCATTTGTTGTCACCATTGTTGCAATTTCACAAAAAACATTACTACAAGATTTATTTCTAACTATCTGACTATGAAAATCAAGAATCTAGGAGTGCAGACACAAGAGCAGAGAACCCATAAACCATTTTACAAAGCCCTAGTCAGGACCCATTCGCCATAGGGCGAATGAATCCTCAGTGAGCTTCAAAAAAGAACTTTTTGTGATTGGTGCATACCTTCTTACCTCCCTCAAATTTTTAATTTTTTTTCTAGTTCCATCAATATTGAGCTTAATCTTCAAGATCCAAATTATAGGTTGCATTTTGGAGTTAGTTTGTTATTTTTAATCTTTCTCCCCAAAGTGTTGTTTAATTAGGACCCCATCCTTGCAAAAAAAGGAAATCAGTAGATTCACACTTTGATTTGACTCACCTCAAGTTTGATAGTCCTTTCATTGTGTGGATCTCATTTCCTAATGAAATAGTGGAAGATAGGGCCCCTAATTGAGTTCATCAATCCTATTTTGGTGAACTCCCCTATGTTTCACCATTTTAGTTCTTGAATTTATTACCATATTTTTTGAAATGTTGATAAAACTTGTATTATCACACAAGATAGAGATAGGTTCATCATATGATATTACTTTTCTATCTTTCAATGTATGCTTCATCCAAAACACTTGTGTGTAGAAAGATGCTACAAGAGTGCAAAAATTCAACACTTTTGCACCCAAAATGAAAATTTCATGTCATTGTGCAAATTTTTCCCGCCTATACACGATAGTTTTTACCATCATGCAGTATCTCAAATTTTTTTCGCCATTACATCTAAAGTTTAATCTCCCATGTAAATGCTCAATTTTTTTTTACCTTTGCATCCAAGCTATCACTCCACTTGCATAAGCTCAAATTTCTAGTGCCATTGCATTTGAACCTCGAAAGAACATGTAGAATCTCTATTTTCTCCCGCCAGTACATAAAACCTTATTTCTTCTCTCATTGGAAAATATGAACTTCTTTCTGCAATTTCCCTTGTATACTATTTCAGAAATTTATGCTCGATTTCTTGAAATATTACAAGTGTTTTACTCTCCACATGACTGATTCACAAATGTTTGACCCATCTCCAAGCAAAAAATACATGAATTGTGAATACCAAGGGGTCTTTGCAATGACTTAGGTTGCTTCTAACATTGATAAAATTAAGGACATAGAGATAGGACATGTTGACATGTCCGAATTTGTGGAGCATACTAAAAAGCAGTCGTTGGATGAGGGTATGAGATACATTGTAGAAAGCAACATTTAGTTGGTAACTTTATTTCCAGTAGCAGCACACAACCCATAATTTTTTCTTGTAGTGGAATCACATTACAATAGAGATGATAAGATTGTAAGAGATTCTGGTGGAAATGTGGTTATCCAATTTGATCCAAAATTCTTTGACAAGGTTTTTCAGTGTCATAGAATTGATACATATGCAGATCTTACTAGTTAGAATGCACAAGCTCATTTTGATAAGGATCTAGACTATTGTAAGAAGGTAATTAATATGATATGGTTGAATAAACCAAGGCCAAACATCTCAAGATGGCCAAAGATATTTCCATTAAGTGACTTTGTTAAGGAAGTTAATGACCTAATTACCGTTCTCAATAGGGTAAAAGAATTGCCTATCTCTTCCACTTTTCAGGAGTGGATGTACTTGTACATTCATTTCATTAAGAAGAGGAAACAATAGATATTATGGGACAACAAATAAGTGATGCCATTCATAATCAACTTGTAAAGGTTCCTTCTTCATTAAAATTTTGTATGACCTTATATTTGGTTTATGTCACTGCATCCATGAGGAACTTTCCAGGTTTGTCTTTAGAGGGTGATAGGAGGCATGTTTTAGTGTATGGGTACTACTCACAGTTGACCTTGAAGAAGAGAATTCATCACTTCAAAAGATTCAATGATGCATTCTTTGCTATATATCTATGCATTTTCAATAAGGAACTAGAGAAGAAGAGAGTCTCAAATGAGGCATGGACAATGGTTAACAAGTTTGGTTGTATATATTTGTAGTTTCCTACCTTCACATACCTTTGAGTTCGTTGCTTTGTACGATACCCACACATGCTCCCAAGGTATCCCAGTGATAAGATCATTTTCATGGAGCTCTATCGATAGATCATGGTTGTCCACACTAAAAAAGGCGAACTATATAAGCCAAGGTTCAAATTCCCTCTCACCATAGGCAAGTATTCTATCCTTACATCTCCTAAATCCAAATTTGTGGAGTCAAAAATGCCATGGGTCACGATGAAAATTTTTAGAAGGTGACTCGACTTCAACTATAGAGGAATGAAGGATAGAATCAAGAAGAATTACACCCATGTGCATGGAGTGGAAGATATACGGGCAGACTGCAGAATTGAAGAGGACATAAGGAATTTGCATTATTATTGACTGAATTTGGATCAAAATGTGAACCTTGATTTGGTATACATCCCAAAGGACATGGAGGATGAAGATGATATATTGGATCTTTCATATGAGAGAAATAATATCATTGAAATCCCTTTTCATTCCATTCAATTGTCAAAGAAGGAAGTAATTTCTATTAGAGAAATATTTTAGCTAATCCTTGCAAACACCAATATTTGATTATAGGGGAAGGGGATAAGGTTGAAATATTTCAATACTAGATTTGAAGAGGAAGAGCCTGAAGGAAATGCAGGAAAGAAAGCAGAATTAAGGACAAATAATAAGGGAGATGTGCCAACTACAAGTAAAACCCCCAAACCAAAGATCAAATTCATAGTAAAAGGGGTTAAAATCAAGAGTACCAAAGGTCCATCCACTATCACGAAGGAAGCATCAGTTCAAGAGGAAGAACAAGAAGAGGGAGGTGAAAATGAAGAAGTATAGGAATCTCCATATAGAGATGTTCTTGAAAATTCCCTTCTCACTTCTTCCCCTATTGTTGCTACCATTCCTACTCCCACTCCTCTTGTTATCTCAGTTGAACAACATTTGTCTTCTACCAATGTTATTTATGCATCCACCATTTTTGTTATGCCTTTTATTTCTACTCAATCAATCCATTCATCCCCAACCTCAGGGTCTTGATAGTCCTAAGAATGGATTAGAAATTTTTTTTGGCTCCTTGGATCTAGTATTTTCGTGTCTATCTTCTCCTTCTTTGGATGTGACATCACATTATGAGTTAGATAACTTTGTGACTAAAACTATTCAAAACATATCAAGTGTGGAAATTCCTAAATCATTTTTAACTAATACTCCACCAATTGTTACTACTACTATTGTTGATACAACCACTCCTACCCTGACCATGATTGTAGATCTAGAAGGAGGTTATTCTCCTCTCCCCCCTTGGCTAGCATCCCAAACACCTAGAATAAATAAGCAAGGTATCTCTTGAGATGACTTTGAATTTGGTCAGTTGGTGATAGTAAAGACAAAATCCACCAAGAAGCCAAAGACTCTTTCAAGGGTGCTAGTAGATAAGGCTGGTTACAAATATGCAGAGGTTGCACAACCTCCTTCGAGTAAATTTATTGAAGACATTGATATTTTATAATATGCAATCACAAGGGTTGAGCTCGGTAAAAAGGACTCATGAATCTACAAAAGAGGATGCACAGTCATCATTGGCTTCTCTCATTGATAAGTATGATCAAGAGAAGAAGATCAAGGATCAATATAAAGCCAGAGTTGAACAAATGACTTTAGTGCTTCAGAAGATTACTCAATCTTCAGATTCTATTGAACCTGAGGCCACAAGTATTGAGGATCTTGTGCTTCAAAAATCTAAGAAGAGACATTCATGAGGTAGAGTAGTTAGTGAATGTCTTGATAGAGTGTTGGCATAGGGAACAAAACTCTTGAAAACATCTATGGAGAGAATTGGTAATATAGAAAGTGTAAGATCATAACTAGGTAAAACCATTGATACACTTTCTCAATATCAACAAGAAATGAAAAACAATCTAGAAGCTTGGAAAAAAATGAAATAACTCAAGCTCAATTTTCTAGTGGAGATTGGGATAATTCCCAATAAAGAAATGTTCATTGATGTAATTTAAAATGAAACATAAAATAAGTGTCATCAAGGATCTGATCAGAGATTTGTAGGAAGCTCGAGAGGTTAGTGAAGATAATGGTTCACACCTTGTTACCAAAATCAAGGAGATACCGTACCAATTGTTTGTTGACAACTAGAAAATACTTCCCTTCAATTCAATTATCCAAGATTTTACATCAATGGTACATAAGGAATTTGAAGATGAAGCCTTCTTAGTAGCTTCAATTGATAAATTGATGGACATTTAGCTCACATTAGATAACCTGAAAGTAGTTTTAGAAAGGAATCAAAAATTTTGTATAATCGTCAAGGACTCAATCACATGATTTCTTTCCATATCCAAACATACCTCAGGTCTGGATAAATCAAAAGTTCAAGCGGCCTTGAAGAAATACGAAGACTTATTAGAGAAATATGGTGAAGAATAGATGGATGTGCCTTGCACACTTAGTTTATTTTCATCATTTTTTCTTTATATAATTAGTTGATGACATATTACATATCTTTTATACATATGTAATTACATAGAAAAACAACACAAGTCCTAAATCAAATAGGACTATGTTGTTGAATAAGTCAAAATTAGTTTAGCTTTTCCTATATTAGCTCTCAACTCTCCTCTATATATATGAGGGAGTTTCTTTGTATTAAGGACCTTTGATCTTTTGAAGCGAAGTGCTGCCCATTTGAGAAACATATTGAGACTTTTTGTTTAATGTGAATATCAAATATCAATCAATAAAAGAGGTGAATTTTACATCCAACCTTTATTTTGGATCTTATTAGTTATGTGTAAGATTGTTCTTGCATCCTTCTTACTACATTTTCTTGAAATTGATTGATTAAGTGGCGTTATATCTTATATTTGAAAGGGAATTCAAATCTGATATTGATAGTCTTTGTGCTACATCATCATATTTGGAGTTTATGTTGTAGTGTGTGAACTTTGCTAATAATTCAGAGACTTTGGGCTGCAGGCTATTTGCAACATTTTGAGGATATTTTGGTGGCATATGTTGAAGTCTTTTAGTTGCAACATGCTTCAATTTTTATCTTTAAGAATCATCATTGGAAACAACAAAATGATTTAAGCTTTTGTAGTTTTTCTATCTATGGAACTAACTGATATTGCTTTGATTATTCTTTCATTTAATCAAATTGAATATTATTTATTACTGCTCATAATAATACTTTGAAGTGGATTAAATATCATAATAGTATTGTTGTAAGAAGAAAACATCTTTTCTAAAAAAAGAGAAAAGGATGAATGTAACACCCATGGATAAATTTAGTGTACATAATCTAGGTTAGTTACTAGTTGTTTTAGTGAGCAGTAGGAAGGGAGCCTCCCCTTATTGAGAGGAGAGATATAAATCTCATCATAGTTGTGGTTGAAATTACCATTTTATAATTAATTAAGTGATTACAAGATAATCACCCAACATTGCAGCAATATATTTTTCCTTTGTAGTAGATAATGAATCTGAATCTTGATTCTTACTCAGCCAAGAAACTAGTCTTCTTCCAAGAAAGAAAGCACCTCCACTTTTACTTTTTATATCAATCGCACAACCTGCCCAATCTACATTTGTGTAAGCACTCCAAGGAAATTCAATACCCTTGGAATACCATAGACCATAGTCCAAAGTGCTCTTCAAATATTTGAATATCCTTTTGACTAATTCCATATGTGATTCTCTAGGATCTTCTTGAAATCTTGCCACAAGACATACTACATGTGTGATATTTGGTCTAGTTGCAGTTATATATAGTAATCCACCAATCATGGATCTATACTTGGTCAGATCTGTCTTAGGATATTCATCATTTTTTTGTTTAATTTACAACCAGTAACCATGGGAGTACATACTGGTTTAGATTCCTCCATTCCAAACTTCTTTAGCATTTCCTTAACATATTTTGATTTTGAAATGAATATAGATTTTTCTGATTGAATGATTTATAGCCCAAGGAAGAAAGTCATCTCCTTAAATATTGACATTTCAAACTCATTTTCCATCTCCTCTACAAACTTTTTACAAATTTCCTCATTTCCTCCAAATATTATGTCATCAACATACACAACCACATCAATATTTTATCTCCCTCAAATTTGAAGTAAAGATTATTATCTGTAGTACCTTTTTGAATCCTTGTTGCAATAAGTATCTGTCCAATATTGCATACCAACCTCTAGGATCTTCTTTAAGTCCATGCAATTCTTTCTTCAACCTGAAAACCATATCAGAATATTCTAATAATTGAAAACCTTTCGGTGTTTCAATGTGTACATCTTCTTCTAACTCACCATTCAAGAATGCAGACTTTGCATCCATCTGATATACTTTGAAGTATTTATGTGTTGCAAAAGCCAAAAACATCCTAATAGCTTCCATTCTTGCTACACGAGTAAAAGTATCTTCAAAATCTATTCCTTTCACATTTGATTAGCCTTTACACACAAGCCTCTTATTTCTGATAACTTCTTCATTCTCATTCAACTTGTTCCTGAAAACCCATTTAGTTTTTATCACATTCTTGTTTGTTGGTCTTGGGACTAGTTCCCATATTTGATTCTTCTCAATTCTTCTTTCATATATTTGATCCAATTTTCATATCTCATAGGGAGTCTTTGAACTATTCACTTTTGCTTGTCCTCTATTAAGAATGTAAACTACATTATGAATAGATTCTCTCCAATAGACATCTGGTAAAATGCTTCCTTCAACATGGTTCTTGTAGCCTCCTGAATTGTCATATTCTTCCTTTCCACATCTCCATTTTGTTGTGGAGTCCTAGGAGTAGATAAATGTCTTTTTATCCCATGATCTTCATTAAAATTATTACTCATTGGAGGTGAATTAACCACCTTTTCCTGACCTTAAACACTTGATTTTAAGATCCATTTAATTCTCAACCATATATGTAAATGCTTTAAACTTACCTAGAGGTTTTGATTTTTCTTTGAGAAATGTTACCCAAGTCATTCTAGAGTAATCATCTATTAACAACATAAAATACCTATCATCTTGAGAGCTTCTTGTTCTAGTAGGTCCACATAGGTCTATATGTACCAACTCCAAAGGTCTTGTAATAGAATATTATTTAGTTTTAAACCTCTTATTTATCTATTTTTCAACCTGACACTCTTTACAAATTGCCTTGATAAGCTTAATAATTCTTGGCATGTCTCTCATAGCATGAGTAGAGTTGATCTCCAATAGGATGTCAAAATTGATATGACATATTATTTTGTGCCACAACTAGCTTTTAATTAATTTGTGACATAAAGCACTTACCACCAACACCTTTTAGTTGATAAACATTCCCTTCTATTCTTATTCTTGTAGAAACCAGAGTTCTAGAGCTTCCTTTATAAATTTCATAACCATCATCTTCAAACACTAGATTTTATCCTCTGCTACACATTTATCCTACACTAATAAGATTATGCCAAAGACCCTAGACATAAATAACATCATTTGTCTTATGCTTTCCATCAAAACTAATTGAACCTTTTCCACATACCTTAGCAGATGTGTCATCGCCAAACTTAACAAGATCACCATCATACTTTTCAAATTTAACAAACTTACTCTTATCACCTATCATATTATTTGAGCATGCTTGTTGTCAATTATCGAGTAGTTTCTCTCCTCTCTTGCATGAAAGGCAAACAACATAAATCCTTCAATACTATGACCTATTTTTGGAGCAATTTCCTTCACACATCTTTCAAGGTTATTAGAATTTAGTTCCAACATTCAAAACCATGAAAAAATATTCATCACTTCCATCATCTAGATAGTCTAATTCCTCATCATCAGATGTACCATTGTCTTCTTTAACATAATAAATCTTCTTGAAAGATTTACCTTTATGATATTTATGTTTTTCATTTGAAACTTTTCCTAGACATTTTGAAGCATAATGACCTATCTTTCTACAATTGAAAATTTTGAAGGGTAACCTACCTCTATATTTTCCATTGCCCTTTTTCAATCTCCTTACAAATTTTCTTCCACCTCATCAAGATCATCCAAATTAGATTCATCATTCTTCTCTTTCTTGTTGACTTTAAAAGTAGTTTCTTTCTTTGAAGCATCTTTGTCAAATGTTCTCTTAATTCAAAAGTAGTTAAAGCACCAAACATTTGATCTCTATTATATTGATCCAAAGCCTAAGCTTCCTCAATAGAAAAAACTTTAACACAATAAGATTTAGGAAGAGTTCTCAATACCTTTTACACAACTTCACTTTCTTCCAGTTTTCCACCAAGACCATTGATGGCATTGACAATTTCATCCACAACATGTAGCCTGCAATATCTTCATCTTCTAAAATCCTTAGGGTTTCAAATTTGGCTTTGAAATTTTGTAACTTTTCTTGCTTAACCTTAGCATGTAAATACTTTGTGACTTTACCCAAACCTCTTTAGCAGTTTTGTAGCTAATCACCTTCACAAGTTCTAAATCAGAAAGCCCACTCAAGGTAGCATTCCTTGATTTGACATTATTCTCATAATCCTTGATATCATCTTCACTTGTTGAAGCAGTAGCAGGTGTATTATATCCATCTTTAGATTAATTCCATACACCAAACCCTAATAAAACAAGAAAGACTTTCATCATGGCTTTCCAGAAGGCATAATTTTCCCCATTAAACATAGGATCTTTGACACCATTCTTATGCAGCATTTGGATCTACTTGAAGTGATTAAGCTTCTTCTAAGGAACCTCTGGTCTGATACCAATTGTTAGACACATAGGGAAATTGAGAGGGGGGTGAACTAGTTGTATATTAAAACCTTAAAACCCTTATTAACCTTCAAACCCTTATTATGTATCAACATGAATGTAAAGAAATGAAACATCAACACAACAAAAACAACCATACACAATAGAACACCAGATTTTACATGGAAAACCATATATAGGGAAAAATCATAGTGAGGATTAAATCACATATATATGAATATCAACACCAACTACAAAGAGGCTCACTACAAGAAGGGATCACTACCTAAAGGACTCACTATCCAAAAGAAAGAAAGGCTCACACTACAAGGGGCTCACTGCCCAGGAAGATCACTTCTTCCAGAATACAAGAGAATAGAAAGAGATTGTTACAAGGAGGTTCACTACCTCAAAGCAATAGGAGAATCTACAACCTTCAGATCACTACCTCCAACAACTTTAGGCACACTGAAATGTAGACACCTTCTGCTCATTGCTTCTGGTATTCTTAGGTATTCATTATCACACTCAGATCTCAACACTTGATCACATACACATCATTTCACATCACACACAACATATCGCACTTCTCCAATAATTGACCTTACATATATATCCTTTGCAACCTCAAACAATCTTCTCCAAGTCAGCCTCACTGAAATGTATGTAGCTCAAACGTGCAACCACCAAATAGGTTGGCACCAAACACCTCCATGATGGAAATAAGTGAAGGTAGAACACACCAATGGTTAACCAAGACCTAAATCTACATTGACATACTACACCTTGCTTCCATAAACAACAAATCATATCTACAAATAGTGCTAACATGCCAGGTCAACCAAACTGGCATTAACACTAACAAGAAACCACATTCACACTTCACCAGGTCTAGAAACAACCTGTGGACCACTTAACAAAATTACACAACATTCTAGAATATTCCAACACAAAAAAAATACTCAAAATAACTGGAGCAGACATATACAATTGAGAACAATATTATTCTATGTAACTAGTCAAACTATCACTGAGACACAACTCATGAACCAAGCTTGTGGAATAGATAAATAACAAACCATACAAGGGAAGATAGATAAATGCAATACTAATGCGTTCCTAAATCTGTAAGACAAGAAACTTCAACACGGAGAAATGTAGATCAATTCCATTTCTCCTAGATAACCTTTTGCACATGCTAAACATTGTCAAACACATCTTCTACTGTCACATGATCCAAAACCTAAAATGTTGGATATAACACCTTCAAGGACCACTAATCATCATATACAAAATACATAAGCACATCTTTAAGCATGAAGAAATGTGAAGCACAACACAAAACACATCCCTGTCACCTTGTACACTCTTTATACAAATTTTCTCAAAAGCACTTGGAAACCAAGTGACCATGCTACATCTACAACACTTCCTCAACACCACAAACACCTTCTCATCATAAACACACTAGAGGTTGACATCAATTACAACACTAATTACAACATAGTGCTATTGATTCCCAAATCTGCAATCAACTTGAATCCTAAAGGGTTGTCAGGCCTAATGGTCAGATTCAACGAGAGATTTGGCCAACGAACATGAGATTGAATTAAAACCCCTTCTCCCTTGCACTTTGGGCTTTGTGAAACCTAGGAGGGTGATATCAACAGTGTATTTAGAGATACTTGTGTGCCAAAGCATCCAAAACACTGTAAATAGATTATTCTCCTTCAGATGGTAAATAGACATACTACCCTAAAGGTTTTCCTGACCTTCATGGTGATGCCTAGTATAAACATGAGAGATGTAAAGCATTAAATTCCACACACAATTAAACTGAGATAGATAATTAAATTTGATTGTAATTTATGATTTTTTGTTGAATTAACCAGCTAAGTGTGACATGAATACTTCACTTAGATCAGTGTCTCATCCTTGGAATGAAGTCAACTCAAATGCCTATAAAACCTAATAACAATTTCATACATGACATCAATTAATCTTCGAAGGTACTGCATTACAATATTTCAACACTGGATTCTCAACCACGTCTTCTTATTAATATCCTAGCACTCAATTTAACATAACCAGTAGCTTCACTCAATCATTTACATCAATTCTTTGAATTAACAAGCAAGAACAAAACTAAACATCCACTGAAAATCAATGGAGACAAATAAGATAATCCTTGATTATATTATTCATATCTTATAAAACCAGTACATAGGAGAGAAAATGGCCATGAATTTGCACCATTCAGTATTATTTTTCCAGTATTGCTATCAAAATTAAATGTACATTGATAGACTCAGACCCTAAGACTTAACTCTAAAATGCTTTGTATTCTCATTACAATGCTCTCTGTGATTAATTACAAAGAAACCAACCCCCCTATAACCAACCCGAAATTCCCATTTATAAAGATATGGGAGCAAACAATCCATGGGCTGAATTACAATTTCAATTATATTTCATTTGACATACATTTCAATTTCAATTTTAGAGATTCCTCCAGACAGTTACAATTTCATCATTGAAGAAATCAAGAGGAAAGCAAAAGACAAAAACCCATAAAGTCTGTTGAAGAAGAAGACCAACCCTCCAAAAGGCATCATTCATTGTTGTAGTGGCACAAAAACCTCATCCACATCGATCAAAGAAGATTCTCCATGTCAACACCCAAAACAAAAAGTTACACGTTCACAAAAGAGGATGAGTCCACCGTTGTGACAGCGGTGTCATCAAAAACAAAAATAGAACTAAGGTGCTACTTTGATTCATCGACATTAAAGTATGCTCGTCCCCTCTGTGTTCTTGCTAAAACTGGAGAAGCTACTACTTCTCCATCATCATAAAATTCTTGACTTGTCAGAGTGACAAGGTGCTGGGAATAATTTGAGTCAGTATCTCCTTCATTGCTCGAAGGCCCAACTGAAAAATTTATGTGAGAGTTATGCCTTCCCATATGAATCATAATCCCTATGGTACTTATTCTTCCTCTTTGCTTCCCTTGCAAGATTAATTGATTATTTCTTTCTAAACTTGACCAATTCTTCTAAAACAAGCCTGCTCCTCAAATTATAGGTGCTCCTGACACCACCTTGCACACACTTCCTATGGGTTTTTTACTTTCCCTTTGGTGTTGCAGGAGCTCCCGATATGCCTTGTTCACTTTCAGGAGCATCATCCTAAGACTCAAGGAGACTAAGTCTCCTAGAGCTTTTGATTGGTCGGGCCAACCCACTAGGTTTACTCATTTTGCAAGAAACAGGACAAGAACTAGAAAACCTCACTTGTAGAAAAATCATTGGCCTATACCCCTAGATTGAATTTGCAGAAAATATATCTCAAACCCACACAATACAAACAACCCAAATAGAAATTGTAAGAAAATAAAACCCTCACCAGCCTAGGAAATTAGAACTCACAAGCTAACTCATGCACAATTGAAACAAGGCATATATGAATACCCACTTACCTGGGAAACTACCTCACTGCCTCTGCAATTACTTGCTCCAAATTCATACACTTCTTAGTTGGATCTAAACCAATCTCCCGGCTCTTCAATAATTGCAAATGGTAAAATAAATCAGAAAATAACTCATTAAGTAGAGCTACTGGAGCATGTAGCCATTAATGTGTTGGAGTGAAAATACACAGAGAGGGGGGGGTCAAGCAGTGTTTATAACTTCTTAAACAATTTTAATTGAAACTGAAAAGAACCATACATATGTTCTCATTTATCAATGATAGTGTCATTCATGTATTTGAATGCAATCATATAAACTGAAATGGGTAGTGTAACATTGCATTTTAAAGCAGTAAAGTACTGAAGCAAATGAATCACAAAGACACAAATAGACACAAGATATGCCAAGTGGAAAACCCTCCCGGGGTAGAAAAACCACTCCTTAACCCGCTACCTTTTTCAAGCTTTCATTTCAATAATTTATTTTGACAAAGCCTCAATGGCTGATTTCTGAGCACTGACTCAAGGAGCACCAACCCCTCTGTTTAGAGATGCCAATCTCAAGGAGCACCAACCCCTCATTCAGAGACACCAATCTCAAGGAGCACTAGCCCCTTTCCTAATATTCAATAGAACGTACAATAGTATGGAGGATCTCTTTGTTTCACTTATTTCTGTCAAGTGCCTCTTGACAGACAAAGCATAGAATTTTCAAGAGTCAAAATTGACTCTTCAGAATTCCATACATTATCTAATCTCGATACAGCTTGAGGAAAATAAATTAGTTATAGTGACAATACAATTTTTTATCACAAACTGTATTACATTGATATATCTTTTCTTTCTTTTCTCGTTGTTTGATTTTCAACCTTTTCCCATACAGAGCCTACAAAGACTGACTACACACTGTGTTTTCCAATTTTCAGCATGACACATTCATTACCCCCTTTGCTTGCTTTCATCATTACATCCCAAGAAGGGTTACAACAATTGCTTGTTTTTTACTTTCAACGAATTACCTCAAGATGAATATCAAGTTACCATGCTATAGTCAAGCAACAGTGATAGATGTTACCGTGATTATGAGGGAAAGATCATTTTGAATAAGATCTTCTGACTGGAGCACTCAAGCATTGTACAAATATAGAATTCAAACTGAAACCTATTCTTTCAAGCAGCCTACACAAGCAATGCTAAAAATAAAAGAGGCATAAGATCTATAATAAACCAAATCTTCAACTGCCATGCAGAAGCAAACACTTATTCCTTATTAGCCTTATCAGAGAAAGTAATGGTTCTGTAAAGATAAAATAGATGAATACCTATGAGGACCAAAAAAGAATTTTCCATAAGCAATTTACGAAAACTGTAGAGTAGTTGAGCAACCCGAGCCACATTGCTATTTCGAGTATTCGCTCGATGCCAAGAACCTGACAAGAGAAACGACCATGGTGATGGTCTTTCAAGCTTCTCCAAGAGTTGTCCAAGAGTTGCAAAAAATGATAGTCGAATTCACAGTGAAACGACCGAGAGAGAGATTCCATGGAGGCGACAAGATTAGGGTTCCAAACCCTCGAACAATGAAGCATAAATATTTTCCCTACATTCCACATGAAATCCTTTACATAATATGATAGCATTTGGATTCTGACAAGACAAAAAAATATTAATAAATCGAAACCACATAATACACTTTGAAAATCGCAAAAAGATCAACGACTTGCATGCCGACAGGAATAAATTGACATCTATTTCCTTACCGCACAACTATGTTACTGCACAACTATGGCCACCCTTCGGACTACCTGAAGTACAATGCTAGCTAACACTAACTGTTACCACATCATTTACCACCCAACCATGGTCTCGCTTCGGACTACCCATGGTACAGCGGTAGCTCCAAGCTAACCACTAACATCTTCCACCGCATTACCGCGGTTAACTTCTAACAGTTCGCGATATAGCGGTAGTACATTTTTGCTTGTCGTTGATTGTTTACCCGCACTACCACGGTTTAACTGATGACAGCCCACAGTGTAGCGGTAGCTGTTATGCTTGTCGCTAATGGCTTTTACCGCACTACCGTAGTTACCCGCTTAATTGTCAGCGGTAACGTGCTAAGTTTTATACCTGCTATCGGCCCAGCTAAATGTCGACCATTGATAATTTGTTTACCTTTGACCAAAGCCGATTTTCCACCTTATAAAAATCCAATGCCATATAGTTTGCAATGTAACATACTTTCCAAAGCCTTATGAAGTATAATGAAGGCTAATTTCATGTAAATTTCAGAATGCCATTAACACAATAATGATCAACTTATAAATTGTTGAACATTAACAAGATTGTTCCTCAAACCCATGCCACTAACTGAAAAAAATAGAGCAATATACCTTTGACGAATATCAAGAACATGTTTCAATTTCAAGATGCTTGTAGCTAATCAAGCCATAATTAATCAACCTGTAGAAGAACTCAACCGAGATCTGCACATGGAGCCAAGATATCAGAGCCACCAAGATAATATAATCAATGAAGTAAGTGCTAGACATAAAACCAGATCAAGGACAAAATTAGCACAAGAGGGATTCAACAAACTCCCCCTTTGTCCTTGATGGCAAAACTGAGCCACCAAGCTAAATAATGAGCTGTAACCGAATGCACATAATTCTCCCCCTTTTTGACACAAGGATAAAGGGAAGCTAAACTAGAGAAACCAGAGTCTACGGTGAATATTCAATAACCTGCAGATGTATTCTTTAAGCAACAAGAATGAGTTGTAGGAAGAGCTAACCATCTCCCCCTAACACCAAGATAAACTTATTAAGATAATAGAGATTGAGAGACAACTCCCAATCTAGACCGAAGTCTTTCAAAAGTATCTTTAGTCAGTGGCTTTGTAAAAATGTCAGCAACCTATGCTTGTGTAGGAACATATTGCACAGATACCTCATTAGCCAGCACTTTCTCATGAAGAAAATGAAACTTAATAGCAATGTGTTTGGTGCGAGAGTGCATTATAGGATTTTTTGAGATATTGATTGCATTGATATTATCACATAGAATTGTAATAGGTTTTGGAATTTCAATACCCATATCTGATAATGCCTGTGACATCTAGATTACCTGAGTGCAACATAAAGTGGCAGCAATGTATTCTGCTTCAGCAGTAGAGAGTGAGACAGAATCTTGTTTTTTGTTGTGCCATGCTACCAACCTATCACCAAGAAAGAAGGCAGCACCACTGGTGCTTTTCCTATCATCCAAACAACCAGCCTAGTCAGCATCAATATATGCAACTAATGAAAAATCATTACTCCTAGGATACCAAAGCCCATAATAAAGTGTGCCTTTAACATATTTTAGAATCCTTCTAACAGCATTAATGTGAGATTCTTTAGGAGAAGACTGAAATCGAGCAACCATACAAACAACTTGCATTATGTCAGGTCTTGAGGCTGTTAGATATAGAAGGTTGCCTATCATTGACCTATAGTCAGTTGGGTTGACAGCAGGAGAGTCATCAACCTTGCTAAGTTTATAGCCTGTAGCCATGGGAGTGCTAATAGGGTGACTTTCATCCATTTGAAACCTTTTTAACATTTCTTTTACATATCTTCCTTAAGATAAAAAGATGCCAGATTCAAGTTGTGAAATCTAAAAACCTAAGAAGAATGACAATTCTCCCAACATAGACATTTCAAATTCAGATTCCATGATTTGTGAGAATTTTTTACTCAAGGCTATATTGTTGCACCCAAAAATGGTGTCATCAACATAAATTTCAACAACGAGAATGTCAGATCCTTCAATTTTAACATACAAATTGTTGTCTACTTCCCCTCTAATGAAACCTTTTGACAACAAGTGACTGTCCAATCTGGAGTACCAAGCTCTAGGAGCTTGTTTTAGGCCATATAGATCCTTTTTCAGCCTGTAGACATGATTGGGTTTGTTTTTACAAATAAACCCTTCAGGCTATTCTATGTAAACTTCTTCTTCTAAGTACCCATTCAAAAAGGAGGTTTTTACATCCATTTGATATATAGTAAATTTTTTGAAAATAGAATATGCCAAGAAAATTCTAATTGATTCAAGCCTAGCAACTGGTGCAAAGGTTTCACCAAAGTCAATACCTTCTTGCTGAGCATATCCTTTGCAGACATATCTAGCCTTGTTGCGAACAACATGACCATTTTCATCATGTTTATTTCAAAATATCCACTTGCCTCCTATGACATTTTTGTCATCTGGTCTTGGGACAAGCTCCCAAGTCTAATTTTTCTCAATTTGATTGATTTCATCCTGCATTGCATTAATCCAGCATTCATTAGTTAGAGCTTCATCAAAAAAATTGGGCTCAAACTGAGTGATAAAAGAAAATGCAATAAGCTCAGCTATGTGGGCTTTTTCATCATAGTTAATTGTTCTTTTCCTTGTTTGAACTCCTATCGATCTATCTCCTATAATCAGATCTTTAGGATGGTTTCTTGCAAGAGATTTTGAGGGAGTTTTGGTTTCACATTTTTCTGAGCTAATTTCAGCATCTTCAGAGTTTGCTTCAGCAATTTTAGGACTTGCTGGTTTTGTTTCAGGCTTTGCAATTTCAAAGCCTTTAGAAATTATATCAAGTTCAAATTTGTCCTCTTCATCATCCTGCATAGGTTCAACATCTAAAAGCATATTTTCATCAAATTTGACATTAACTGATTCAACAATTTTGTTCATCCTTTTGTTAAAGAATTTAAAGGCTTTGTTGTGAGTAGAGTATCCTAAGAAATTACCTTCATCTGTTTTAGATTGAAAACTGCCTAAGTTTTCATCATCTCTCTTGATAAAACACTTGCAACCAAATATTCTGAAATATTTAATTAAGGCATATTTACCATACCACAGTTCATATGGAGTGAAATTTGATTTCACTCTGATCTGGACTCTGTTCAAAATGTAGACAGTTGTATGAACAGCTTCTTTCCAGTACATGTTTGGCATATTTGCTTCATTCAACATAGTTCTTGCCATCTCTTTTACAATCCTATTCTTTCGCTCAACAACCCCGTTTTGTTGGGGTGTTCTGGTAGCAGCATACTGTCTTTTTATGCCATGTTTGTCACAGTAGTCTATGAATTCTTGTGAGGTGAATTCACCACCTTTGTCAAATCTTAAACATTTCAATTTTAAATCTGACTCTCTTTCTACCAATTTTCTAAAAACTTTAAAACATTCAAAAGCTTCTGATTTATTCCTGAGAAAGGTAACCCATACCATATGAGAGTAGTCATCAACAAACAACATGAAATATTTATCACCATTTATGGACCTAGTCCTTGTAGGACCACATAAGTTAGTATGAACAATTTGCAGAGGCTTAGTAGAGAAGTGTTCCTTGGATTTAAAGCTTACCTTGGTTTGCTTTCCTTTGAGGCACTCTTTACAAACAACTTTGTCAGGTTTTCTAAGAAGGGGCAAACCTCTTACATTTTTATTTTTGCTAATTTTGACCATATTGTCAAAATTAATGTGGCCTAGTCTCTTGTGCCACAGCCAACTTTCTTCAACATGACTCATTAAGCATATACCTTGATTGTTTTCATCTCCAGAGGTGTCAAGTAAGTTGTAGACATTTCCCTTGGTCCTTCTTCCAGCAGCAACAGCTTTACCAAACTAGTTTTTGATTTCACATCCTTGTGAAGTGAACAGGACTTGATAGCCACTATCACAGATTTGACTGACACTCAGAAGGTTATGTTTTAATCCTTCTACATAGTATACATTGTAGATTGGAGTTTCTCCATTCATAAACAAAGAACCTCTACCTTTGATTTGAATTCCAGAGTTATCTCTAAACTTTACATATCCACCAACATAGTCTTCTAGATTTGTAAATTTTTCTTTGTCACCAGTCATGTGGTTTGAACAACCATTGTCCAAGACCCATAAGTCCTTTTTCTTGGAGTGGAAAGTAGTTTGAACAAGCATACTATGTTCTATGTTGTTGATAGCTTTAGGTCTCTAGACCTTTTTAGTTTTATGTTGTTTATTATGCTGATCAACATTACATTGCTTAGCAGAATGACCTAGGGACTTGCATGTGAAACATCTAATATGCCTTGCAAAACCATAATTCTGCCTAAAACCAAATATAGGAGTTTTAGAATTCATAAATCTGCAAGAGTTTACCTTGTGACCAAATTTGTTGTAGAAGTAACAATACCCATAAAAGAAAGGGTGGGAATTATAAGCCATTATGTTGCTCCTAAAAGGATAACCATGATTCTTGTCAGAATCAGGATGTTTGAGTTCAGCACTTTTGTTTCCAGCAACAACATTATTTTTTACACTGTCATTTGAACATTCACCTTTCACAAAACCAATACCTGTTTTGTCCTTGTTCAATTTTTGTTTATTGAGCATGTCATTCAGTTTAAGAGTGCTCTCATATTTTTCAATGGTTTTCCTAAGATCAACTTGATCTCATGTTCAAGTTTCTCAATTTCTAAATCTTTAAAGCTTATGCCAATATGAAGACAATCTTCAACTCTCTTGGATTCTTCAAGTTGATTTTTCAATGAGACTATCTCAACATTTATGAGTTTCTCTTGTCCAAGATCTTGAGCAGAATTTTTCTCTTGAGCACGCATTTGTTTTTTAAGTTTCCTTAGCTCTTTTAGAGCACATTTCAGTTTACCTTCAAGGTCAACTTCACCTTCTTCAGCATCATTTTGGTTGGTTTCTTCTTGCTGAGTGATTTCAGCCATGAATAGATTTTCATCCTCTTCATCTAATGAATCTTCAGATTCAGAGTCTGTTTCATTTTTGCTGAACAGGCTTTTCTTCTTTTCGAAATTGAATTTTTGTTTGGGTCTATAAGCCTTTTTCTTGGAAAATTTCTCAGATTTTTCGTTATCACTGTTTGTGTCACCATAGGGGCACTTTGCAAAAAAGTGGCCTATTTTGCCATAGTTAAAGCATTTGAAGGGAATTTTTCCCTTATACTTTCTCGAACCCTTTTTGAGTTTCCTCACAAAGTGGTATTCTTTAGAATCAAAAAATTCTGATTCAGAGAGCTCGTCCCTTTCTTTCCTTTCAACATTAAACGCTGATTCTTTTGTAGTGGTGTTGTTTTTATAAATCCTCATTTCATAGGCAGTCAAAGTGCCTTGTATACTGTCAAGGGTAAGCTGGGAAAAGTATTTCTTCTCTTCTAAAGTAGCTACCTTAGCTTCAAATTTTGTTGGTAAGGTTCTGATGACCTTGGTTACAACATCAAACTCCTTGACTTATTCTCACAGACCCTTCATGGAATTTACTATTTCATCAACTCTCAAAAAGTAGTCAGCTACTTTTTCATCATCCCTCATTTTTAATTCTTCAAACTGATGTTTTAAGGTGAGGAATTTAGACTATTTTACCTTTTCATTTCCTTGATAGATAGTTTCAATTTTAGTCTAGATTTCCCTAGCAGAACTGTAGTGCATGACTTTGATGAAGACATCTTTAGTTAGAGCACATAGAAGAGCATGCTTTTCTCTTGCATTGGTTTCAAATATTTTCTTTTCATCAGAAGTAGTTAGCAAAGTAGTTGGTATAGTGTACCTAGATAATACTATGGTCCATACATCTAGGTCAATAGAAGTTAAATAAGTCTCCATTCTAATTTTCAAGAATATATAATTAATTCCATCAAATAATGGAGCTCTAGTCATGGATGTACCTTCATGCGCTTGAGACATTTTGAATCAACTCCAGGTCTAGAATCAATCCTAGGTTGGAAAGACCTATCAGAGGACCCTAGGCTCTGATACCAATTGTTGGAGTGAAAATACACTGAGAGGGGGGGTGAATCAGTGTTTATAACTGAAACTGAAAAGAACCATATATATGTTCTCATTTATCAATGATAGTGTCATTCATGTATTTGAATGCAATCATATAAACTGAAATGAGTAGTGTAACATTGCATTTTAAAGTAGTAAAGTACTAAAGAAAATGAATCATAGAGACACAAATAGACACAAGATATGCCGCATGGAAAACCCTCCTGGGGTAGAAAAACCACTCCTTAACCTGCTGCCTTTTTCAGGCTTTCATTTCAATAATTTATTTTGACAAAGCCTCAATGGCTGATTTCTGAGCACCGACTCAAGGAGCACCAACCCCTATGTTTAGAGACACCAATCTCAAGCAGCACCAACCCCTCATTCAAAGACACCAATCTCAAGGATAACCAACCCCTTTCCTGATATTCAATAGAACGTACAATAGTACATAGGATCTCTCTGTTTCACTTATTTCTATCAAGTGCCTCTTGAGAGACAAAACATAGAATTTTCAAGAGTCGAAATTAACTATTCAGAATTCCATACATTATCTAATCTCGATATAGCTTGAGGAAAATAGATTAGTTACAGTGAAAATACAATTTTTTATCACAAACTGTATTACATTGATATATTTTTTCTTTCTTTTCTCGTTGTTTGATTTTCAACCTTTTCCCATACATAGCCTACAAAAACTGACTACACACTATGTTTTCCAATTTTCAGCATCACACATTCATTACCCCCTTTGCTCACTTTCATCATTACATCCTAAGAAAGGTTACAACAATTGCTTGTTTTTTACTTTCAAGGAATTACCTCAAGATGAATATCAAGTTACCATGCTATAGTCGAGCAACAGTGATAGATGTTATCGTGATTATGAGGGAAAGATCATTTTGAATAAGATCTTCTGAATGGAGCACTCAAGCATTGTGCATTTGAGTATAGAAGTCAGATTGAAACCTATTCTTTCAAGCAACTTGCACAAGCAGTGCTAAAAACAAAAGAGGCATAAGATCTATAATAAATCAAATCTTCAACTGCCATCCAGAAGAAAACACTTATTCCTTACTAGCCTTATCAGAGAAGCTAATGGTTCTATAAAGATAAAATAGATGAATACCTATGAGGACCAAAAAAGAATTTTCCATAAGCAATTTACAAGAACTGTAGATTAGCTGAGCAACCCAAGCCACCTTGCTATTTCGAGTATTCACCCGATGCCAAGAACCTGACAAGAGAAACGACCATGGTGATGTTCTTTCAAGCTTCTCCATTCGTTGTCCAAGAGTTGTAGAAAACGACAATCGAATTCACAATGAAATGACCGAGAGAGAGATTCCACGGAGGTGGAAAGATTAGGGTTCCAAACCCTTGAACAATGAAGCATAAATATTTTCCCTACTTTCCACACGAAATCCTTTGCATAATATGATAGCATTTGGAGTCCGAGAGGACAAAAAAAATTTAATAAATCGAAACCACATAATGCACTTTGAAAACTGCAAAAGGATCGATGACTTGCATGCCGATAGGAACAAATTGACATCTGTTTCCTTACCGCACAACCACGGCCACCCTTCGAACTACCCGTGGTATAGTGGTAGCTAACACTAACTATTACCGCATCATTTACCACCCAACAGTGGTCTCGCTTCGGACTACCCACGGTACATCAGTAGCTCCAAGCTAACTGCTAACATCTTCCATCGCATTACTACGGTTAACTTCTGATAGTCCGTGGTATAGTGGTAGTACCTGTTTGCTTTCTGTTGCCTATTTACCCACACTACCGCGGTTTAACTGATGACAACCCGCGGTGTAGTGGTAGCTATTATGCTTTCTGCTAACGGCTTTTACCGCACTACCATGGTTACTCGCTTAATTGTCAGCGGTAATGCAATAAGTTTTATACCTTCTATTGGCCCAGCTAAATGTCGACCATTGATAATTTGTTTACCTTTGACCAAAGTTGATTTTCCACCTTATAAAAATCCAATGCCATATAGTTTGCAATGTAACATACTTTCCAAAGCCTCGTGAAGTATAATGAAGGGAAATTTCATGTAAATTTCAGAATGCCATTAACACAATAATGATCACCTTATAAATTTCTGAACATTAACAAGATTGTTCCTCAAACCCATGCCACTAACTGAAAAAAATAGAGCAATATACCTTTGACGAATATCAAGAACATGTTTCAATTTCAAGATGCTTGTAGTTGATCAAGCCATAATTAATCAACCTGTAGAAGAACTCAATCGAGATCTGCACATGGAGCGAAGATATCAAAGCCACCAAAATAATATAATCAATGAAGTAAATCTGCTAGACATAAAACCAAATCAACTGAGAAAGAAACCACCGGGATGCCAGAGTATCACAAATTGACATCAAGGACAAAATTAGCACAAGAGGGATTCAACATAATTATTAGGGAAGGCTTGTGTGAGCGAGCTGACGGCTAGCCACCCAAATTTGAGTCATGACCGTCAATATTGTTGGTTTTAAAACATAATCAATGACACTCCTCAAGCATCGCTCCTTGTTTTTACAACTTGCACCTCAAAAACAGTGATAAAACCTTAGAAAGCAACCATGTTCCCAGTTAATCTCCTTAGTCATCTCTAATCTAACAGTCATCATGTATCGCCATCCTGGTCCGTACCCCTTTAAATGAATTGGTGAGGTACCAAGAGTTGGCAACGAGGGGAACATTCCCTCAAATATTCCATCTCCCATTGTGGACTTTCCTTCCATTCTCGGAGTACCATCTAGGATGTGAGCACTAGCACGATGAAATCACAACCATTGGATCACTATTCACCTTTGATCATGTACATTTCCCATCGCGTATCATTGATTCACATTTTAGATTCTAGATCATATCAAAAATGTGAGGGAGAAAGTGATGGAACAAGATCAAACCATGTGTACTTGCATGAAAATCAAAGGCATAAGAAACATCGCTCACAAGAGCAATTTAAATCAGCAATAAAATACCAGAACACATGACCGCATTGCTCATTGCTACTTTGAGGCTCAAATTTTATAGTCAATCCATGATGAGTGATGTAAGAGATAATGAAAAGAGCACAAAGGGTTATCATGCATTGTGAATTCAAAATTCAAAATTCATAACCCATTTGCGATGTGCGATATGAAGGAAACACTGCTCATCGCACATCGCTAATGTAAGTCAAGCATTCACAAAACTATCTGTGATGTGTGATATGAAGGAAACACCGCTCATCACACATCACTAATGTAAGTCAAGCATTCACAAAACTATCCGCGATGAGCGATGGGCAACATCGATGAATATGAACTTAAGTGAAACAATTCCACACATGTTCATAAGTTGTTCTGAAAGGGGGACCATGTAAGGGGGGGCTCCAAAAGACATGAACCATCTTATTTCAGAGGATGCAAAGGCTGAACAAGGTTGATCAGTTGACCTTACAAAATAAATAATTTCCAAGGACCTAGGCATAAGGGGCTAGTAACTTCATGGGCTCGATGACATAAGTCACAACTTAGCTGACCGGGAACCGGAGGTAGGGGGTCAACAATGGATTACAATTCTGAAAAGGACATAGGCTTGAGGGTTAGTTAGGAAGGGCCTTGACAACACAAACCTTAAGGCATTGATAGTGGATGAAACCCTTAGCCTTGAGACATGGATTTAACCAAAATTTTGCAGAATTTTAAGATGGAACATGAAGCATTTTAGGGGTTCCATCAAGTGCAACACATGCAACAACATGTAACAATATGAAAGGCATATAACTCCAATATTTTATGAAAATATTAAGCAGCTTTAACATGTATGGTGTCTCACTAGATAAAATCTAGCCAACTACCAATTTTGAACTCTCCTTTGACTTCTAGTCAACCCGACTAGTTGCCATAGTCTCATTTAGCATCTTTCCAAAACCCACCAAGTGATAACTCCAAAAGCAAGGACACGTGTCACTATGGTGCACCTTTGAGAGGTTTTCACAAACACTTCTTCCTAATTGATCGCCCAAGTGACAAGTGACACAATTTCATGCTCTCCACCAAAATCGTAAGAAACCAACTTGCAAATGGGTCCCACAGATTGTTATATCAACTTAGAAACATATCTCTTAGGATTTAATTAATAAAATATGTATCAAAGGGACTAATTTAATTAATTAAATAATCTTGGGACTTTGTAAGGTTGATACATCTTAAGCCCAACATCTTCACTAATGAGGATTTAAATAGAGATAAACTAATAATTTATATATGTTTGTTGTTATGTTTGATGCCAACTAAGACTAAACTACAATTAATATGTATTTTATAATGATGCACAAAGATGTTTTTCTAATCCTTTTGTCTGCACCAAAATGTCTTAGGATGATGTTCATTAATACATAACCCTAAACATAATTTGAATTTGTTGGCATGCACTATAATAGGTAAGGGTCATGTATTGTGATTGTTAGATTAAAAAATAAGAAATTTTACTTTGGAAACTAGGGGACTATATCACACTTAAAATAAAGCCTAAATGACATAATTATAGGAACTTGGCTAGTGGTGTTCTTAACTATAGAATATAGTATGATATAGTGAAGAATTCAAGTTTGTTGTTAGTGAGAAGACCAAAAGAGCTAAAGTGGGTGCTAGAACCATGCTTTAGACCATGCAAGGTGGAGTAAAACAAGAGAGGAAAAGTGTGAATTATACACTTTTATCCTGTGCATCCACCTTAGTGTGCACGCAAACCTAAGTAAAGGATCATATAAAAGTAAATAAATCTAATAAAAAATATTAAATTTATAAATCCATAAATTTAAGCAACTAGAACAAGCATGTGGTCTCTTTTTTTACATATGTAAGAGCATCTATTAAGTATGTCATATATTGTTGAAGGAAAAAATGGTATATGAAACTACACATAAACTAAAAATAGAATTAGTAGATAATATATCCCCACTAAAAATATGTGTATAATGAATGATTTTCCATAAATCAAGGAGGAGAGAACTGAAATTGTGACTAAAATATATGCATGATCATGAGATGAAAATATAAAACTCTAACTAAAAAATGAGTATGCTTGATAGAAGAAAACTAAGTAGAGAATGGATACCTAAAATATACATACATGTAAGGGTGAAATATATGTAAAATATGCTCTCAATTTTGTCCATAATGAGAGTAGGTGTGGGCAAAAAAACTTACTGAATTTTAATGGAAATGAGATAACCTCACAATAATGTGTTAGATAAACTAGAACCCCCTATTAGAACTTGTTTCAACAATTGTAAAATTAACTCATTTTTTTTGTATTGTTGTGACATTTATTTCCCCCCATTTTCTTAAAAAAATTTCATATTTATTGTAAATTTTTAAGAAACGTAAGTGATTAATATGTTTTTCATAGGCCTAGGATATTTCATCTTGATCAAAGGTTTTGTTGTAAGTTTGAACATCTTGTTTTTTATTCCCTATGTTACTTGGTCATTTTTCTTGGTTCCACAAGCGACCTTCAGTGCCAAGCAACAAAGACATGGAATTTTCCTTTATTTATTGGCCATATGGGGTTGTTTTGAAACCACCCCCATGAGGTGATAGATTTTATGATTGCCATTTTTGACATCAAAGAGGATCTTAGTGGGTGGGGTTCGTCAAAAATTTTGAGGAATTTTGTAACTCATTTTGTGTCCCATCTAAGGTTTTGAAACATCCCTAGTGTGCCAACAAGAAAATGGAACAACTAGAGGGTGAGTTGCAAGTGTATGTTGATGGTTATGCATGGTTTCAAAACTCATTGGAAGGTTTGGCATGGTTCTTAAACAATGTAGAGTTTCCAATCAAAGTGTAAAGGAAGATAAAGGAGCCGAATGGTCAAAAGGGCATTATTATTATAATTCTTATTGCCTAATGAGTGTTAGGTGTCTTTTCTCAATGGGAAAATGATTTCAAACATTTTTCAAAGGCCAATTTTCTAGATGGAGCTTAATCATTTGATGAGGAAAGATTTCAAAAAAAATCAATGTTCAAAATTATAGTGGTGCTCAATATATCTAAATAGAAAGCACTGTGAAATATTTTGTTTCCCCTAAAATGTGGGGCTTGAATATTTTAATTGTGAATACTTCAATATTTTTAAATAATATGAAAGTTCCAAAATAGGAAGGCATGACTATTCATTGTTCGTGTTTTCTTGTCCAATTAATACCACACACTATTCCAATGGTTGGGGATACCATATTTGATCATTTGAGCCATCTATTTTGGATAAATTTAGAGTGTGATTCATAAAGGACCATCAATTTTGATGATGATACAATGTAGCAGATTAGGGATACACCCATTGCTTACAAAAATGTATTTTGATTCATTTTGAAGGAGAGATAGAAAAAAAATTCTACAAACTATAGAGAAGTTCCAAAGCTACAAAGGGTAACCAATCACACCAATCTAAACCATCTTGAACAAAATATTGTGCTTCTTCAATGGTTGATGAATATTTTGTATGATATATGAACACGAATTTCACCATGAAAGCTTGCATATCTTCAGGGGATTTTTATTTAGATAGGATTTCTTTGAACACATTTACTAGTATGATTATAATGTAAAATTGGTGAATGTAATTTCCTTTTTCATATTTCAAATGAATTTATTTAATATTTTTATGGATGATTAAGTATGTTTTGTGCATGAATTCTATTATTCTAGTACATGAAAATCCATAGCTACTACCCATGTCTTTCTAATATGTTTTTTATTTATACAATTTGTGACTCAATTGTCTAATGGAAGGCACCACTCTAGGAAAATTCTTAGTCATCTCTCACCTTTAAACAATAAAAAATATTTACCAATAGTTTAGAGAAAGAAATAAGTGTTGTTCACTCATAATCATATATTTTAACTAGGGAAACATCTTATGAGAACCTTAAATAAACTAATTTCATGTGGATTATGTTTCCACTTTTTAATTAGCTATATAGGGGTTATATACAACTAGTCTTACTTGAATTAGTGACATAATTTAGGGTCAAGTGTGTAATTAGGTTTAGCTATTGTTATTCTGGTTGATTTAAATACCTATTGAGGTACCCCTAGGAATAGGTCCTTTTGAGCCTAAGCTAAGATCAAAGCATAGGAGAGATAAACCACTCTCATCAATCAGCCTTTAACACCCTTGATAGTCCATGGATGAACCTTGCTTTTTTCTTTCAAGATGACAACCACTAGCCTTGCAAGGAGAATTGTGTTTTAGCATTTTGGAGCAACAACTTTGGGACCCAACACCCCCATTGGAGTATACTCAAAGAATCTAAAATTCCCACATAGTGAGGGTAATAATGTATGGTAATCAATTGTACCTTTATTAACTCTTTTTTTTAAATAAATTCTTTTTTTAATACCCTGATCATGATCATGAGAATGTGTAGCTAAAAATGCATCTTTTGAAAGTGTTGGTTCTTTTTGTTTCACTTTGCACACCCCTTTTTTTATTAGTATAATTTATTCTGATTGTAATTTTTATTAGATTTCTAAGGTCAACCATCATGCCACCACATGACTTATTTGTATGTACATCTTGATTTTATTTTCATTTTGTTGGACATCTTTGTGTGTAACATTGATCAAGATGTTCTAGCTATATTCTTAAATTTTTGACTAAAACCAATATATCCCTTATGACTAGTTTTGGAAGGATCCTCCTTATCCACTTTTACTCAATCAAGGTGATTTTGTACAATTTTTGGCCCCTCAATTTTCGTTCCACCAAAAGGTCGACCTGTTATGCCTGATACAACTGCCAGAGTTAACAGATCCATGGGAGGTAGTTAGTCCATGTCACGAATCCTGAGGGGAGTGTTTACCATCTACCAACAATATCCCCCTCAATGTTACTCGATGGATTTGAACCTAAAACATTTGGCTCTGATACCAATTGTTGGCCCCACAATTGTCGTTGCACCAAAAGGTCAGCCTATTAATGCCCAATACAACTACCAGAGTTAATGGATCCACGGGAGGTGGTTAGTCCATGTCACGAATCTTGAGGGGAGCATTGACCATTTGCCAACAACAATTTGGTCTCCTTTATAATTAATATTTTCCACTTGAACCTCCTTGTTATCAATAAGATCTTACATTTTTTCCTTTAACATTATAAACCTACCCATAGTATGACTATGCATCAAATTATAATCAAAAGAATATTTGGCATTAAAAAAATTGGGATACCTTTGGATGTACTAATAGGTTTTATGGGAGGTAAGATGATAATTTGTAGAATTTATTACAACACTATGGATGGAAGAATTGATAATATAGTGAACTTGATAAATTGCTTTAGTTTTAATAATATAGTGTTGGCATGAAAAAATTGATAGTGTTAATGTTATGCATATGATCATGTTAGATAGTAGTATATGTATATAGGGTAGATTAAAAAACATGTATACAAGTTCCCTAAAAATATGATGTGTAATGAGATAATATGTAATGTTCCATAGGAGACTCAAATTATGGTTTTTCAAAACTATTATATCATTAAAGAGAATAGATGAACCCATAAGACATTCTAATGAACAATCAATAGAGGTTGAGATATTATAATTATTAAGAACACTATAGGTGAGGGGTAAATCATTCAATAAAGTCAAAAACAAGGATATATAATGCATTATAAGAAGCATAATATGTATAAAACCATTGTAAAGCATCATAAATTAAAGTTTTACAAATGCATTTGTTAGGAGCACACTATCATGTATGTGACCATAGCATATGAAGAATGAATATATAAAATGTTATAAGGCATTTTGATCTCTAATAAATTGGCAAATCATTAGGTCTCTAATAATATAAATTCTAAATATTAGGAGACAATACAACATGGTATGTTGAAACGTTCTTAACATCTATAGTGCTATCATGAATTACTTGTGAAAAATGATCATTCTCTTTAATCCTAGTAACATCATATGAGAAATAAAGTAATGTATCTCATCAAACAAGAAAACATCAATAAATTTTGCATTTGATAAAACTTTGAGAAATCATGAATCAATAGGTGCATGCACAAGAATGTCTAATGGTGTAGATGTATTACTATCATGAGTGGTAGGAAGGATATTATCAACTTTAAGTGTGACAACATCAATATATGAGTCATGATCTACCTGCAAGGAGTATAATTATTATTAAGCTTTTGCAAATCACCATTGTTAGTCATAGGAAGACTAGTGAATATTAATCTCATGCACAAGTGAGGTGAATGCACATCCAAAATAGAAAGAAAATAAATTACAAGTTCCATGAAGGATGAAAATTCTTATGTACACAATAAAATAGCACATCCATGGAACATGCACCACCATCTTTGTGGTAGAAGGAGATGATTCCATCAAGGATCAAAGTGTTAGATGTAAAAAATTGTAAGAACACATTGAACTCCTTGATACATGTATGAATGAAGGACAAATAAAAGGGTTGATGGGAACTAATGACTATGAAATAGTAATAAAAAACATCTTAAGGGAGGATTGACAATATACAAGCCACTAAAAGTCTAAAATCATAGGTTAGACAATAAATACACAAGGAGTAATCATATTTAAAAAATAATGAGAAAATTAGGGCAATCAAATCTAAATATTTATAAAAATTAAAAAGTCTACCAAAATGTAAGCAAGAAAACACACACTATGTTTAATTTTTAGTTATAATATAATTATTAAAACCATAAATTAAAATTAATTGTTGAGGTTGAATGATTGAAAATATAGAATTGTGAGTAATCTAAGGCTAAAATATATTAGTTAAGATGGATTAGGGGTTACTTCGAAATCAATATAATATTGAATTTGATTGTTGAGATAGTGTAACAAAGATCTAAAATTTAAAATTTAGAATTCGATTGATGATTAGGGACTTGTGGTGAATGGATCCTAACTTTTATGGGGCTTGGGACTTGGTTGCACTCATGATCTAGTCATTAAACATTTTTCATGCCACATGAATTCATCCACTATAGAATTTTTCCTTCAGTACCTACATATAATGCCCATCTAGATGTTTATTTATGTCTAAGAAAGTGAAGTACTAAAGAGTAGTGTTGGGACCTTACTATGTATAAAGAAGTATGAAAATTACTTGATGGTTTTCAAGCCCTTAGGTTGATTTGATAGTCTTGAGAAAGAGATAGCAGAGGGCAATGAATGTCAATTAGCTGATCATTATATCTCATACAAACTAAGACTAGTGAAAGTTAAGTCTGATGCCAATTGAACTTGACACATATTGTAATTGATAATTGACTTTTCAGTAATCCTTTGATAATACTGATTAAAATAAAGATAAATCAAGAAGTGATGGATGTTGATTTTTTGGTTACAAATTTTGATGCAAACTAAGAATAAACCATGATTGATCCATGTTTTTATAATAATGTTAAATGATTTTTCCTCGTCTTTCTTTCTCCCCAAAAATTCTAAGATGATTTAAAGAGATAACCCTAGACATAAAATTTTATTTTATTTGGCACACAAACCTACAAGTAATGATCATATGTCAAGATTGTCACCTTTGAAATAGGAAAATATGAAAATTTGAAAATAGGAGATTAGATCTTGCTCATGATCTAGTTCAAATGAAATGATCACATGTGTGGTCAAATCCAAGAAAGAAAATGTTCTCAAAATTGCGCTAGTGATGTTCCAAACTTGGTGCAATCACTGTAGGATGGTTCTAGAAGGAACAGTCTCAACTGTTCAAAAATGAGTCAACACAATGGAAATAACATCAAAAATTGATGCAAAAACAAGAATATTCATTAACATAGAACATTACATGCAATTTTTGCCACACGGGTGAGCATCCAAGCTCACAAGCCTTTCCTTAGAGGCTTACAAACACACAAATGACCAGCAAGCCTTCTTACATGCCCCCGAAGGGTTATTACAAAAATAAGAACCTACGACTAAGAATTGAACTAAATGCTAAATGCTTAATGGTTAACTACATGAATATTGCCCCAAATTATTATAATGCTTATATATATGCTTCTCAAGCTCCCAAATAGGTTTGTGTTGGCCACAAGGGTTAATAACCCGATAAAAGATTAAACATGAAGGTCAGCCCCAAAACACGAGTAGATAAATCCATGCGAGAAGATGTAACTTATGGATCTCCAAGATAGGTCCCAATGAACCTAAGAGGTTGTAATGATATTCCATTTAGGTCTGCATGCTTTTAAAATAGGTTTGCACAAAGAGACTAAGCTAGGTTGGCCCCAATGCTCTGACTGGAAAATATAGTGATATCTTGAGAGCGACAACTTTTGATAGACAGGTGGAAACAATCTAAAATTTGGATATGTGATAGATGTCCAAATGTAGATTATATATCCTATGCGATGAGCTAAGAAATAGTAATGTGGTGAAATGCAAAGAGAACAAATGAAACTACTACTGAATGCAATGCAAGAAAAGATCTATTTTTTGGTTGATACAATATTGCTTTACAACCAAGGATGCTCCTACGTCAGACACCCAGGGTTGGAAGAAAAAGTGAGTCCCTTATTTTCTAGGGCTAAGAGGAAAACCAAAACGTTTCACATTAGCCTGAGATATCCATGATGAGTCTTCTATTGGTCTGCCTTTCCACTTCACAAGGTATTCTTCGTACTGCTTGCTCCTGGTGCTCCTTCCAATCCCAATATCCAAGATCTGCTCAATCTCCTTCGGTTCCTAATGTGGTAACTGCTTCTCTAGATAAACTTCATCGCTACTACCACTTGACTCTCCTTCATGAAATTTGTATATGTCTATAACACCAAATATAGGTGATATGCCCATTGTCTCCAGTAATTCTACTTCATATGCATTTCCATAATCAAATTTCCTCATAATCTTACATGGTCCAAACTTCCTCATCTTCAACTTGTTGTAGGTGCCAACTGGGAATTTCTCTCCTTCCTTAGATATACCATGATTTCATCTCCAAAAAAAAATTCCTTAGGTCTCTAGTGCTCATCTACCTTCCCCTTATACTTGTTATTCATGTCCTCCAAATGTTTCTGGACTTGTTTATGTAATGCGTCCATGAAATCTGCAAACTCTTCTTTTTTTTGCACTCCTTTTGTTCTCCATACTGATATCTCTTAACTCTACAACACCTCTGGGACTTGCTCATGTCACAATCTGAAATGGTGTCTTCCCTATGTTCCAGTTAATTAAATTATTATTGGAAAACTCTACTTGCAATAGAAGTATATCACAATTTCTTGTCTTATCTCTAACCAAGCTTCTCAACAAGTTACCCAAGCTTCTATTTACCACTTCTATTTGTCCATCAGTCTGTGGGTGGTATGTTGAACTAAACTTCAAATATGTCTTCATCTTCTTCCATAATGTTCTCCAAAAGTATCCAATGAATTTGGTGTCTTTGTCTAAAACTATACTCTTAGGTATTCCATGTAATCTCACAATCTCCTTGAAAAATAAATCAGCCACATGCACACCATCACTAGTCTTCTTACAGGGAATTAAACATGCCATTTTAGAAAATTTGTCCACAACTATCAATATTGAATCATGTCCTCTTTGTGTTCTAGGCAATCCCAATATGAAATCCATGCTCAAGTCTTCCCAAGGTTTGTCTGGTACTACCAATGGTTTATACAATCCAATATTTTGACTGCCCCCTTTTGCAACTTGACAAATCCCACAATTCTGAACATACTTCCTTACATCCTTATATATATGTGGCCAAACTTAATGTTCATTCACCAAAGCTATTGTCTTATCCACTCTAAAATGACCTTCTAAACCTCCACTATGTTTTTCCTTAATCAAATTTTCTCTCATTGAACTCCTTGGAATGCACAAATGTTTTCCTTTAAACAACATACCTTCCTGAATGAAGTAGTCTAACTATTTGCTTCAGTCTATTATGACCGGTTCCTCACATGCTTTCCATGCTTCACCAAAATCTACATCTTCTTCATACATGTGCCTTAATTCATCAAATCTCAATACTTCCACTTTCATCTCTGTAAACAAATTCCTTCCCCATCTTAGTGCATGTGCAAGTTTATTTAACTTACCACTCCTATGATTCAACATAATGTGTAACTCTATAAGAATTCAAACCATCTCATATGTCTCTAATTCAGCTTCCCTTAACTATTCAAATATTGTAAAGCTTGATGATTTGTATACAACACAAACTCCTTAAGTAGTAAGTAATGTCTCCAATTCTTCAAAGCTTGAATTATGGCATACAATTCTTGATCATAAACTGAGTATCTTCTCTTGGAATCATTCAATTTCTCACTGAAATAGGCTATAGGTCTTCCTTCTTGACTCAATACTGCTCCTATTGCATTTCCACTTGCATCACAATCAACTTGAAATACTTTATCAAAATCAGGTAGTGTTAACACTAACTGTTCCATCACCTTTTGCTTCAAAAGTTCAAAACTCTTTTGTGCTCCAGACATCCACTTGAAATCCTTCTTGTCCCCTCTCATTGTCTTTTTCATGGGGTTACAAACACTACCGAAACTTCAGATGAACTTCCGGTAGGAACTAGCTAGTCCATGGAATGATCTTACTTCTCCAATATTTATCAGTGTAGGCCAATCTAAGATTACTTTCACTTTCTTCGGATCCATTTTTAGTCCTTCAACAGAAATAACAAATCCAAGATACACCAACTCTATTTTCTTGAAACTACACTTCTTGATATTTATCAGCAACTTCTCTTCTCTCAAATTTTGTAATACTTGTCTAAGGTGCAACAAATTTTCTTCTCTAGTTTTACTGAAAATTAGAATATCATCCAAGTAAACAATAAAAAACTTACCCAAGAATTTCTTCAATACCTCATTCATCAATCACATGAAAGTGTTTGGTGCATTAGTCAATCCGAAAGGCATCACTAACCACTCACATAATCCTTCACTTGTCTTAAATGTAGTCTTCCATTCATCTCCTTCCCTGATCCTAATTTGATGGTATCCACTCTCGAGATCAATCTTTGTGAAATACCTTGCTCCACTCAGACAATCCATAATGTCATCCATCCTTGGCAATGGGAATCAGTACTTGACAATGATCCTATTAGTTGCTCTTGAATCTATACACATTCTCCACTCTCCATCTTTCTTAGGTGCAATTACAATAGGTACCACACATGGGCTCAAACTTTCTCTAATCAATTGTTTCTTTAACATCTCTTGTATTTGTCGGTTCAAATTTGCATTCTCTATCGGTGTCATTTTATGTGTTGCTTTATTTGGAAAATTGTCTCCCGGTATTAGATCTATATGATCGATGATGCTCCAGACCTCTAGTAAACCATTTGGTACATTATCTAAGATGATGTCCTTATACTTTGTTAGCAACTTTGCAACCTCATCACTCTCTCAAGAGGGATTCTCTATCTCTGGACCATTGTTTTTCCTTGGAATCAATGCAAAACACATATTTTCATGCCTCAAACCATCAAGAAACTTCCTTCCATCTACCAAACATAGTCTGGCAGTGCTACAAACTTTTCTCTTGTCTTCCTCTTCCAAAGGTATCAACTTAATTCTCCTTCCATTTGATGTTACAGTGTAGGTATTCCTTCTTCCATCATGAATGAATTTCCTATCATATTGCCATGGTATCCCTAATAGTAAATTACAAGCATCCATAGGCATAACATCACACAACACTTCATCCCTATATGATCCAATATAAAAATTCACCAAACATTGCTCATTTACCAATACCTTATGTTCATCTTGAATCCATGCGATCCTATAAGGGTTTGGGTGTTTCAACCTCTTCAAATCCAACTTGGTTACCATCTCCTCTAAAACTAAATTATCAGTACTACCACTATCAATGATAACTTTACATATATTTCCTCTGGACTTGCATCTGGTTCTAAATAGATGTTTCCTTTGTGGAGGATCTTCCATCACCTCTCCATGCATCAAATCTCTCCTCATCACCAATGATTTACCGTTCTCCGGTTTCCCAATCAAATTAGGGGATTCAACAAGTTCTTCATCTACATATGTTATTCTCCCGGTATGGTCTAGCTTATTTTTGGTATTCTCCTGATGACACTCAAAAGATCTATGTCCTTCTCCACACTTGAAACAGGCTCCTCTAAATGGTCTTCTTTCTGATCTTCCTTCATCTTCCTGAATACTTGTTCTCAGTCCATTGATATATCTCACAAAATTTCCTTTGCTTGCTTCACTATGACAAGTTTTTATTATTATCTTGTAGAATTCTTCAATGTATTCCTTCACAGTCAACTCCTTTTGTCTTAGATTATGTAATCTTTTTAACAATTCCAATTCATAGTCGACTGGTATGAATTGATTCTTTAATTTTGTTACCATTCTATCCCATTTGATGATTCTTCCCTTGCCTCTTATGTTTTTATCTAATTGAACTTCTTTCCACCATAATGCAGTGTGACCTTTCAACTTTGTTTTTGCAAACCTAACTCTTTCCAAATCTTCAATTTCTTCATATTCAAAGTATTCCTCAATTTCATTGATCCAATCAATCAGCTCTTTAGGATTCAAATTTCCCATGTAGCTTTGAATTTCAATTCTAGGTCTTTTCACAATCTTTGAGATCACTTTCACCATTTTTGCCTAATTTGTTTCTTCTTCTTCTTCTTCCAAGGCTTCTACAATTTGATTCACATGTTATGCTTTGTCATCACTCTCATCATTTTTCCTAGGGTTTAGGCCTCATCTTCTGTCTTCTTCAACTGAATCTAATCAGACTCGCATTTCGCACATCATTTCAAAAATTTCATCCATTCTTCCAATAACATTCATCATAGCAAGCACTCTCCTCGGTAGCATATCTCTCCCTGAAATGGTGCAACTGCCTCAATTCGACGATCTGGCTACATGGGTTTCAACTGCCTCACAATCATCAATCAGTCGAAAACAAATGTATTCTTCCTCAATTTGGCAATATTTCCACCATCAAGAATGCCTTCAAGACTCAAAAACTCACTTTGATACCACTTGGTGTAGTCACGATAGGAGGGTTCCAGAAGGAATAGTCTAGACCATGCAACAATGAGTCAACACAATGAAATTAACACTGAAAACTGATGTGAAATCAATAATCTTCATTAACATAGAATATTACATGCAATTTTGGCCACAAAGGTGAGCATCCAGGTTCATAGGCCTTACCTTAGAGGCTTACAAACACACAACTAGCCAGCAGGCCTTCTTACATGCTCCTAAAGGGTTGTTGCGAAAATAAAAACCTACGACTAAGAACTGAACTGAATGCTAAATTCTTAATGGTTAACTACTTGAATACTACCCTAAATGATTACAATGCTTATATATATGATTCTCAAGCTCCCAAATAGGTCTGTGTCAGCCACAAGGATTAATAACCCGATAAAAGATTAAACATGAAGGTCGACCCCAAAACACAAGTAGATAACTCCACGCGAGAAGATGTAACTTGTGGATCTCCAAGATAGGTCCCAATGAACCCAAGAGGTTGTAATGATATTCCATTTAGGTCTGCATGCTCTGAAAATAGGTTCACACAAAGAGATTGAGCCAAGTCGGCCCCAATGCTCTAACTGAAAAAATATATTGATATCCTGAGAGCGACAACTTTTGATAGACAAGTGAAAATGATATGAAATATGGATATGTGATAGATGTCCACGTGTAGATGCTATATCTGGCACAATGAAATAAGAAATGGTAATGCGGTGAAATGCAGAGAGAATGAATGAAACTGCTACTGAATGCAATGCAAGGAAAGAACCGCTTTTGGTTGATGCAAGATTGCTTTACAATCAGGGATGCTCCTGCATCAAAAATAAAGAATGTTGCATAACAAATTAAGGTGTCCAAATTTATGAGTTAGCGAATACACAAAAAATAAAATTGAATGGAAGAATCATACATTAATATCATCTATACAAAGTGATATAAATTAAGAGAAGAAGAATATTTTCTCTTCACTAATATACCTCATAAAATTTGCCATAAATCTATTTTATTTAAAATAATTAAATTTCTCTTATACCAAGTAGAATCAACATTTAATATGAACACCAAAATCAAAATTTTGTGTGTCTAATAAAAATTTAAAGCTAATCTTTATTGTGTCAACAAGGACCTACATAAAAACTATTTAGAGCTGACATTTAAAAAAAAACTAAAACTATAAAAATAAAAATAACTCTTAACTAAATAAAATAGCTTTAATTTAATATCTATACTTTGAAAAAATTATTCAAGATTTAACATATTTGATATTTGCTATACTTTTCTAAGTAAAAACAAAATAAGAAAATTAACATAATAATGAATAATGATTTTTTCAAAAATAAAATTATAAGATACAAAAGTAAAATAAGTGTATTATTACAAAATAGCTTTTAAAAATAATATATATTAAATTAAAATTAATGTGTTGTATATAATAATAAATAAAATATTATAATTTAATAAAATAAAATAAAACTGCAAAGTGATATCTCTCAACATTTTTAAAATAGATATATTTAAGATATCTATACTAATTAATTAATATAGGTATCTTAAATACATCTATTAAAAATATGAAGAGATATCAATATTCAATTATTATATTTATTTAAGATTATTTTACTTAAAATTATTTTAAAATGATTTTATTTCATTTATATTATTTTTAGTGAAGAGTTAGTTTATTTTATTTTATATATAATTAAGATTTTATTAAAACTTATTTTCTTGTATTTTTTTATTTGAAGAGTTATTTTATGTGAAGTCGTAAGATGCATCACTATAATCTGTGTTCTTATGAGCCGCCCTTCACTCATGTGTGAACGATCTAAGAAAACCTAACCTATTGACCATCATTTGTATTTTTTAATGACTTTCTCGTCAAGTTTATCCTTAAAGACTAAAAAATTATTTTATTTTATAATTCAAAAAAATATATGTGAATTGTTTAATATATTGATAAGTAGGAGATACTTTCCACATCGTGTCAAATTGTGATATTGCTATCAGGATTCAACCATGTAGTTTTACGAGTCAAACGCATTGACCCTTGTTTCATGAGTAGTGGTTCACAAGAACCCATCTCTCATGATATTGAATGGTCCACTTAGCACTCATTGCATCTAGGTGATGCTCACAGAGGTGAAGCACTAGGCTTTCCTAGGAGATCACCCATCCCAATACTATTCCAGCTCAAACGCGCTTAACCACAAAATTTTCTCCAAGGTTTAATATATTTTTAACATGTTTATACCTTTACACTCTTTTTCTTATTGTGTGTAATTAGACCTTTAGACATGATAATTCATTTTTTTTTCATATTTGTTGGCGTAATAACTAACACCTCTAGTGTGTAAGTTAAAACGGACAGCTATGCACACTGCGTAATGAGTGCTCTTCAAATTAGGAGGGGAAGCTCCCTCTTTTGTTGATATGCGTGAAAAAGTAAATTATTCTAAATCCGATCTTTTTTTATCTCAGCTGGAAGAGGCACAAGGTTAAGAAAACCTAGAACATTGTAGCTAAGGATTTTTTGGTTTCACAAATCATTAACTACAACTAAACTATCTACTTTAAATCTATCCATTTTTCTCAAGTAAACAGAGCGTGAGGAAATGGAGCAAGAATGTGATTACACGATAAACTTCAGGTAAGATTCACAACATGAAGGCAAGGTGGCACAACTATTTGCTTGGCTGGGAAGAATTTTATTAGAACAAACAAATATATGATAAACTAAGCACAAATTCACAATGTGAAGGCAAGGTGGCATAACTATTTGCTTGGTTGAATAAGTTTATTAACACACACATCACACAATAAGCTTTAGGTACAAATTCTAAACTTGAAGGCAAGGTGGCACAACAATTTTCTCAATCTGAATAGGCTTATTAAACACAAAACACAAGGTAAGCAACTATGACATTGTATTGCATAGACAAGACATGCATACAACAACGATCAAACCAACAACACCATTTAACTAAGATGAGCATTGACCATAATAACTGCATGAAACCTGAGTGGCATAACAATTCATCATCATAACAAATACTCGTGAACAGATACAAAATAGGCAATATTACAGGCAAGGTAGGCACAACATATATTGCTCTCATGCAAAATTTAATTACAAATGAGCTGAAAGCTCTTATTTATAGATATCAAAGGTGTAGGCAACCCTAAAATCACCTTGAGTCAACTACAATCATGTAGTGCATGCAAGATCTTATTGCTAAACCCTAATACTGTAAACTTTGTAGTTAACTGGCAAGCTACCATTAGTTAACCAAAACACCTAATCTAATTGGACAATGTGCAAGCATGCACGTCCTTATTGAAAGCAATTTAACTAGAATACTACTATCAGTTAATGTAAAAACCTAAAAAAGAAACTCCAAGTGAATGTAGATGCTTCCAAGATAGACATGTGTGAGATGTGAAACAATGATTTAACTTGCAAAGAAGCGTCAAGTTAACTATCGTGCATGAAGTCTATCCCGAAAGGCTAGAACTGAAGTCTACTGGCCCTGATCTCGAGCAATCAACCCATCCACGAAGTCATTGATTGTGTCACCTTCTCGAGAACTGAAGCTCTGATGAAGTATTCCATGCCTATGTAGCATGTCTTTTCCACCAGTGATCTGACACTGAAACTCACCTTTACTCCTAGTTGTCTCATCAAACAATGCTGACATGACTGTAAGTTGATTCATCTTACAGCCAATGGTCTCACCACTAAAAATACCGTGAATGAGTGCTTGGAGCTCTAACTGAATGTCAGCAAGCTCAACATAGTCACCACCCACATGTTGATACTGGCATGGTAGTTGAGACACAAAGTTTCCCACATAGTGGAGTGCAATAGTGACATACTCTCTGCTCTCAGCCAACTCTGATGCTATTGTTTCTTCTATCTTAGCCTTGAAGATCAACTGTTTCTCCAAGTGTAGACATCCTCTTTATCTTCTGTATCTGTGACTGATTCATATGACAATCCCAGGTTGGTAATCAGGATCTCATCCTTGGGTCTACTAATAGCCAAGTCACACTCCTCATCCTGAAGTTGTAGACGGAGCTCACGTGCACTGTACCGCAACTGGTATAACTCTGAAAGTACAAGGCGGCCTCTAGTAACAAACTCCTCATCCCACTAATCTAATCGGTTGCCATATGCAACCAAGCGATCAAGCTGACCCTGTTCTGCTGGTGGTTCTAACATTGGCAAAAGTGCGGTGACAACATTCCCTATTCTATGTACAAGGCTAGAAATATATTGGCGAAGCTGCTGTATTTCAGTCTTAAGAGCTGACTTATCTTCTCCATCCTTCATCATTCTATCCCTTGTGCTATCTGTAGCAACCTGTAGGAGATTAATTTCCATCTAGCGAGTATTTCTATCGAAGTTGATTGTGATCACTTCGAAGTCTTGAGCTTCCATCTCGTTCAGACTCTTATCCTCTGGAGGTGCAGTAGTCTCAACGACAATCACCTTACCTGCATTCCTCTTAATGTGAACCTGTTTCTTGATCCTCTTGTCAGGCGCATCTTGATAAGCATGATCAAAATTTGAATGATCAAGCACATAAGACGGTTGTCTCCTCTTTCTTCCCAGCTGACTCTCAAGCCAAGACGAATCCCGACTAATCCCACTGGAATGATATGTGTACTAGTCATGGGAGCATCTGACGAAAGTGAATGTGTAGAGGTGTTACTGTGAGGTGGAGAGTCCAAGTCCAAATCAATGTGAATTGGAACTAGAGGCTGCTCTGGTGTTGGTGATGACATCTGTGGTTGAACCTCAGGCTGCGGTGAACTCTGAATAATTTCTTTGACATGCTCTACATGTGAAACAACAATGGGTTCCTTTTCCTTTGAGTTACTAGGCACCCAATTCTTCTTAGGAGGCTTACTCCTCTTCTTCTTCTTGGGTTTTGACAAGGAAGGTAGTACAACTCCCATTGGTGGCAGATCTATTCTAGGCATAGTTACCCTCCTGGTCCTTCTACTTTCTAGATAAAGCATACTATTTTGGATGACTTTGCTCGACCTCTCCTTCACTGATGAGAGCTCTTTGGCATACCAATCAACTGTCGGCAGTGGTTGTCCATCAACCTGCTCTCTGTAAAACTAAGGAAGTGCATCTCCCTCATCCTCTAACAAACCTTCCACCTCTTCCACCAAGAAGACAGATATCTGTTGAAGAGAGAAACTATTGTAGCTACATCTGCGTACCTCAAAGTCATCCTCGCAATTCACCCAGTAGTCCTCCATTGTAGGTTTGTGATAAGAGCGACTACCAAGGCGTGTTGCGTAATGACCCCAAGGATAATATGTGTGTGTGTGTCAACCAAGTACTTGAGTTTGCAATTATCTAACTCCTACCTTGTAGCTTTAGCATCAATTGTTGTCTTGCACCAATATATCTGGCACTACAAAGGAAATTTGGTATCCTATTTATGCTTGTGACGCAAACGTTTGTGAACTTCATACAGCTGCCCTAGGAACTCCATGAATATTGTCTTATCCGAAGGATAGCATGGTAGCATAGCTGGATTTCTTGTGTATCCATAGACATAGATGTAGGTGTATGTAGGGAACTGAATATACCAGTCTGCCCAATCTTCCATTGCTGCTCTAGCAATTGTTGAGATACGAATGTGCAACTCCCGATCCAAGTTTCTCACTGTATAAGTCAAGAAAGCCTCCTGCACATGTTTGAAATGTCTTTTAGCCTTTGTGAACTCAAGCTGATCACAATAACGATATACTTTTTGTGCACTGAGTATGCCCACCATGTTCAACCCTCTAAACTGATCCTGATAGGCGATCAAGTACACGAGGTAGGAACACATATGGAACTGGTGTGCAACTAGGAAACCGGTGATTTGCTCATGAATAGCATCGTTGATGAAGGATGCCCAGTCATAATGCTCTTGCCCAGAGATGATTTGACCAATGATATAATACATCCATGGGTGGAATTTATTGGCCTTTGCATGACCTGAGACGCGATTAAGCAATGTAATCATAATTGCGTACTCATCTCTATATTCACCACGACCTACATTGTTCGACAACTTGGTCTTTTTCTATTTTAGCCACCTCTCTGTCATCTTACTCTGACATTTATCTAATTCAGCATTAAATGTTTGCTCGCTCTGACTCATAGAAATGACCAGACCATCTGGATGTTGAGGAATACCCAGACTTCTCTCGATATCCAAGGGTTTGAGATTGCAAATAACACGCCCATCTATTGACTGTATCTCCTATGCAGCGGAATTGTAATGCTTAATACAAGACATTACAAACTCTACGCAATGAACTGAGAAAGGTATGGAAGTGGCCTCAAGTAACCCGGACTGCTATATGTTTTGGATTATCGAATCTTTGATCTTGAGTGGATCTAAAACTGCTTCTGGAAGCACCTTATGTAGATTCATATCAACTATCCTGATGAAGTCATGAGTCAAGACCAACTTGGTCTTGAATTCAAGCTGAGTGAACTGCATTCTGAAAAACTCGCCTATTGACTGTGAACACAGCTATATTCTAAAAACTTTTATGGAAAGCTAAAAATAGCCTGTTGAGGCTAAAAATAGCTTGTTAGAGATAAATTTTCACGGAAAATTCTGAGATATGGGTTTTGCTTAGAAAATGATTCTAAGACAACCAAAAATGTCAAAAATGTAAAAATTTGACTTCTACTCAACCATGCAAAGGAATTTCGGTTAAGAAAATTAGAGCCTTAAGAATTGATGCTCTAGAACAATTTTTCCTGAAAATTCTAGCACATGGGTTTGTCTGAGGAAATCGTTTTGAACTAATCTAGCTATTTTGTTTTTCCAAAATTTGCCAATTCTTCAAACATGTGAGAGAATTCTAGACGAGAAAACGGAAGAATTCTAGAAAAGAAGAAAGACATTTTTTAGTTTTTTAATTATTTTAATCTTATCTTCTTCTGTCAAAATCGCCATTTTATCTGGAATTCTGCTGTTGAATCTGGACCTATACCTACAAAAGAATGTTTTTGCTGCCTTCAAATTTGATTGTCTAATGAAAATTCACCAATCTCTTGAAGAAATTTGAATTCTCTAAGCTGGATGAATGAGAAATGGCACCATATTTGTAATAAATAGACAAAGTCGTCCCATAAAAGCAAGACTCCAAGCTCAAAACCCTAAATCTAGAAGAAATAATTCGATTGGGCCTCTACCAGCTGAACTGCCACTGACTCTGAGTCTCGTGAATAAAAATAATATTTAATTTGTAACATGCAAATTTATGAATAAACATTAAAAGAGGTGCCAATATTTAATTCTTTGAAGAAAATCAGCTTTTAATGTTTTGCATGCAAAAATATTTTATATTAAAATATTATTTTAATCATTTAGCCAAAAATAGCATCTGGATGTGCTCGACAAACTTCACTGATTCCAGAAAGTCCAAATTTGACCTTCTAGGTGTCCATTTGCAAGAGTTATTGGATTTTTTACTATCTCCTATTTTATAGCTGACTGCAAAGTTACACCTGGCCATGTTCAACTCTGATTTCTGGGTGACTGAGTGAACCTGCGACTGATCTGAGATATCCACTATGAAGCCTGCATAGCGAAGACGAAATGTCTGTTGGGAGCTGCAACTGCTAAAATCAATTTTTGACCCCTCAAACAATTAGGCGCATTTGATTAAATTGATGCAATGATTCCAAACTTAGCCATTTCTCCGTTTTGCCATCTAACGCTTCAAACTGCCACTGATGGTGAATGATGAACCCTGCTAACCAGATGATAGGTTCATACGTGACTGAAAGCACTCTGCATCCAATGAATGTATGTAAGGTACCTGAAAGTTGTATTAGGAACTCTAAGAAGATGGGCGCCCCTGGCCTGTGAAGGCGCAAATAACCTTTTGACAGAAGTGTGACTTTCATATGAATACCATACTTTGACCCCTGACACCGGGAGTTGGAGTGTTCTGATTCACACACTATCTGTCTCTCTACGTAGTTGGATCATTTTGCAAGAGATGTCTCTAGAGGTGACGAAGTGAGAAAATTGCTTCTAAGACCTCAAAGAGAAGGGTGCCTTTTTCAAGGAGATGTGTACTTCCCACACAACCATTTTTTGGTTGCTTTCACTTTTCAGCATTCTCACACTGACCTACCACGCACGAGCGTTTGCCAAATCCCAGAGTGTAATACCCCTCCATTTTGATCTTTTGTACGAACTATGTTGTTTCCTCTTTATGCTTTAGTTTTGCGTTTTACTTGGACTATGTACTTGATTACAATGGATCACTGTTTTATCATGATGTATCTTGATGCGATGATACTATATTTTGATGTTTGATTATTATGGCATGTTTGGAATTAACATATGTGGATATTTAATTTATGATGTTTCATGCTTTCGATTATGCTGCTATGTTAGATGCGTCAGTTATAACTATTGTATTGGTGAAGAGGATGGTATCGCATCACTCGCTTGCGAGTGCCCTGCGATCTCGTGATTTCCTCTTCACGGTGTGCCTTATTTATGACATATTATTGCATGTGGATATATTTTGTGTTTGCAGGTTGACAGGTACAGGACATCGACTCCACCTGGTTTCACAGGTTCGAGCGTGTCCATTGGCCAACGACATTTGATTGGGAGATAGTAACTAGGATTTGTGCATCGAGTCGTCACCCTAGTTGTAGTGTTTCGTCGAGCCTAGTGTGGTCCAGTTGTCCTTTTGTTCAGTTTGACTGGTTTCGGTATATTTGGGGAGTTAGAATAATGTAGGATTTGTGATTTAGTTATTGAGTAATTTAATTTAATTAATTTGATATTTAATCTTATGGTAGATTTATTTATTAATTGATTAAGTTATTCATGTTGAAATGATTTAAATTATTCATTTTGAAAATGCATGCAAATTTGATTTGGAATTGAAAAAATTAGAAAAATAAATTAAAAGTCAAATTTGAAATTCAAAAATTAAAAAAAAAAAGACTTTTCTATTCTGTTTTCAAAAATTTATGAGGGTTGTTGTGGGATTTTGGAGAAAATTTGCATTATCTTTAAAATTTCTTCACAATATGAAAGATGGAGTTTTTTGGGAAAAATTGGGAAAGAAAAGAGGAAGATTGCTTGATTTTGTGGGTTTGAAGGAAAAGCTTGTGGAATCTGAAGTGCTCAAGAGGGTTTCAAGGCAGCAGCAGGTTCTTCAACATACTCCAAGAGAATCAGGTTCACACCTAGTTTTATTGCAATTTTGTTGATTCAATGGTGTGGAGTAATGAAAAATTGAATTGCTATGGTTATTTCAATTCTTCATTATTCATGTTGTTCTTCAATCTATTTATAGTCTTCAATTGGTTGTTTGGCTATTTAAATCTATTTTATATATATATATAGATTAATCTATGTAGGCTTGGGATTTATTTTTATAATTTCCTATGGTAGGGTTATGCTGGCCAAATTTCCTTAAAATAAAATTATTTCTAGAATTTTATTATTTTTATTTTTCTTACCTCTTTAAGTTCTGGTTTTTCTATAAAATATATATATATATATATATCAAAAAAAAAAAAGACAGTCTCATTTTTATTGTTAAAAAAAACAAAATTCAAAAATGGCAGTTGAAAATTAAAAATGAAAAAAAAATATATATATATATAAACAAATAAAGTAGGGCAAGCAAGTGGGGGCTCACCCCACCGCTGCTCCCATGGGGGCGGAGTGGGGGAGCCGCACCCACTCCCCACCATTCGTGGTCGTGCGAGCTGTGCAGGCAACGACCACCACAGTGGTGGCGACGCTGCCAGCGCCGCCCGCGTGGAACCGCAATGGCTGCTCTACGCGGTGGCGCTGCCTCCTGCGGCCGCCACGAACTCCAACCGCCGCCGCCTAACCCGCCTAGCAGTGCCGGAAAAAAATAGACCCGCGGCCTCAGCCCTAGCTGCACACGTGGATCGAGGCAAGGCATGGCTTTTGGTAAATTAAATTTATTTTTAAAAAATAAAATAATAATATTTTGACTTTAAATATTATATTTTTTATAATATTTTAATATTATAATTATTATAATATTTTAATGTTAAAATTTATTATTTATTTCTCCATATGATTTAAAATACATGTAATATTTTAATAGTATGACTATTAAATTATTGAATTATGGGAAATTTTAAACAATTATAGTCATATGATTATTTAAAGATTAATGTTTTAAAAAGGATTATGATATTGTATTATTTCATTTTTTAAAAGAAGGGAAATATTGTTTTTTTTAATGGGTTTAATTGCTTATGGAATAAATATTTTATTTAAAATGGGATCCTGTTTTTAATTAAATTATGGGGTCATGGGTAATGTTTTATGCATTTAAATGTTGCGTGGGAATGAAACATTTTTTTAAAATGGCGTAATTAATTCCGTTTATTTAACGCACTGTTTATTGAATGCTAGTTAGGATATGGGTTTAGTGAACCCAAAGTAGAATTTGATTCTTGTTTTAGCATTGATCTACGTGCGTATCATTGAGAAGTGTGGGTCTTCATAATTAACAAGTCTTCCAGTTGGGATTTCAGTCTATGGGTTGTCATACTGTGTAGTCAACCATAGATGGTCTTGGGTAGTGCGTAACCAGTTTGTTCCCCGGTTATCACGAACGGGAGGGTATTGACTATATGTCATGGTTAGAAGTTGTGGAATCCTTATGTCGCACTTGTGTACCCTTGGGTTGTGGAGTTGTTCCACGTGTCGTCTTAGAGGAGTGGCTTGTAACGGGGGCCGGCACATGAAGTGGTGTCAAGGTAACTCGTTGTAAGTTAGTTAATCCAGTGATAACTAAATTAAATGATTAGAGTATCACGTAGTACCAAACACTTAATAAGATAATTATGCCTCGCTCAGGATCACAAGGGCTTGTAAAGACTTGGGTTGAGATGGGAAGGCCTGGAATGGCAAGATCGTTATCTTGTCACCATGAAAGATAACTAATTCTGCATTGGTTTACATGAGGGGCCGGAAGTCGTTAGAGGTTACCAGGATAACCCGAGATGGGGGCCGAGACCTAGGAAGACTCACCAGGGTAATCTATGTAACATTGTGATGACACTTCTCCTAGGTCGACAATATGTTCACATCAATGATGCAGTTGATTATGTAATTCTAGAAGCATTGTAACCTTGTGTTAGTGATGTCACTGTATTTATTTCAGTATGGTTATGTTAGCCTATGTCTAGAGGTAGACGTCCTTGGATAGAATTCTTGTTACTATCTCCTAGCACGAGGGGTGGGCCTTTGGGTTCCACTTGGTTGGGTGGCGTGCACCTAAATCTGTTGGGCTATCTTCATGTGCATGTGGACGAGACTTCCAATTGGAGAGCTCGTGGTTGTTTCAGTTGCAGTATTTACTTGTTATCTTTTCTGTTATTCTTGTAATCATTTCCCCTATGTGTTATCGAGGTGGAATTTTGTAATTATAATCCTATTTGTTGGTCTTGCCTCATTCGGGGAATGAGTGAATGTAACCTTATGGTTTAATGAATGGATTAATGAAATCGAAAGTCTTATCTTATGCTTGTTTTTATATCATCTTACTTGGAATGTATGCGTTAATTTGTTAATTAAATAATTGTCATAGTTTATATTCATGTTCTTTGTTGAGGTTCTATATAACCTTTGTCTTGTAACCTTAGAGGTTGTTGGCATTAGTTAATTAACTTACATATTATTTATCCTTTAAAAAAAAAAATTATTTCGTTTAAGTAGTTAAATGCAACTTCCTCTAAGGTTGCGTGGCGGGGCATTACACGGAGGCTGACGACTAGATTCGTTGGATAGCTGGAGTAATTGCACACGTCTTGTGAAGACTGTGAATGCAAATAACCTCATCTAGCAGGCCTAAAGGCTGGGCGCCCCTAGCCTACAGATATGCAACTATGTATAACTACATTTCTCCATCCTCTGATTTACGTGCTCAGTAGAACCTTTGTCACGGTCACTTGGAATGTTGGATCACCTTGCGAACTGATGCGTTGCGAAGCCAAACTAGATTAGAGAAGACCTTAGGAAGACCTCATATGCAATTTCATCCATCTGGGAAGCCAAATTCAAGGGTGCCCCTGAGCTACAGGGGCGCATAAACCATCAACTTGACAGCCTCTGTGACATGTACTCTCCCTATACCTCCAGCTTCTGACCTCGATAACCGGAGTTCTGCACTACGTACATCTTCGCTCGATAGCTCGTCGGAAAGCCGGGCTAATCTTGAAGAGATTGAATCTATTAGCAAGCACATGCAATGAGATCTGAGCCTCCAAAAAGAAGGGCGCCACTGGGCTACAGGGGCACAGATCTGCTTTCTGCTTGAAAATTCATCTGTTTTTGCTTTAAAAAACACCTTCTCCGACCATTGAATTGACCTTGTAGAAGTATAATATGCTCGTGAAATGCTCCTTCATCATCTCATACTCTGCTCTGGATCTTAGGTTCAAGTTTTGTGCTTCAGGTATTCACCAATTGCTGTTGATGACCGACATGACACTGACCAAAGTCCATACTTGACCCACCCAAAAACTAGTATTTTGACCTCATTTTAACAAAGTTTAGACTCTTTAATCAAAATGCCTTAATGAAGCAAAAAATTTGGTTTGGGTTCAACAATATTGAAACAATGCAAATAAATTATGTAGAAGAAAATGCAACCAACAAAATGCAATAGAAATAAAAAAACCAACAGTCCAATAAAATCAATACAAGCTTGGAGTTAGAACAAAGACCCCATACATCACATAGACACAACCTTATAGTATAAATTTGACCATACATTGAAGTTGTTTGGAACACAAGAAATCTTTTCTATGTAACTGTAGCAATTGAAACTTTATCTTGTCCAAGTGATTGTCAATCTTCAAATTCTCTTTGGAGCCCCCTCCATATGAGAGCACAAAAATACAATTTGGAAAAAACATAGAATAAAACTTTAGCATTTCTCTTTTCTCGTGAACATTATGCTTTGAAAAAACTGACACATCTACTTTTCCATATATTATGCAAAATGATTTGCCTCATAAAATCTGCCACAACATTACTTCGAAAACTAAAATCCAAAATCTAAAAAAGAACCAAAGACTTTCCAAATATGTATGAAGTTATCACCAAACAATAGATGTCTAAAAAGAGAAACACCATCTGAGCTACTAATGTTAAACACAGTCAAAACCTACATGATATTCTCTATCAGCTCTGTTCTAAAATGTTTGCGCTGCTATTCTGTTCTAATGTTTGTCCTGCTATCTAAAGCTTCAGTTCTTTTTACCTCCGGTTACTAAACGACCCATCTTCGGTTCCGTTGAGCGGAGGTAAGCTGTAACTTCTCAAAGTGGCACAGGGCAACCAAAAAAACCTTTAAAAGGTAAAGGTGTGGACCATATCTAATAAGGTTTATTAGCGAATGTTGGTTTATTTCTACTCTTTGGAGCTGTTTTGATCTCGTCGACGTTATTAAAAATTTCATTTCAGGAAAGGGTACGCCAGCTGATGCCCCGAAGCAGAAAGAGTCAGAATCTGCCAATTGATTCCTGTGGATGACAATTACTTCCTAAGGTACAAAAACCGATACATTTGAGGATCGGATACAGAGAAATCTTCTGCAGTAAAAGAAGAAACCTATTATTTAGAAGGGCACGAGCTTCATATATGCATTTGAGGTGGGCACAGTGCACGCTAATTAAGATATATATCCATTTTACTGTGGCACATCTGTCGATGGAGATGGGTTGTTCTGATTTTTCTAAGCTGCCCATGTGGGTATCAGGGATTTCTTAGAAGATTATAGAGACTCAATTACATTCTAAGGTCCCTTCTGGGTATTGATTTTGGGCTCTCCACATCGCTGAAACAACAGCTTTGAATTAAATCTCTTGGCGAGTCTTTGATCAATATGTCGTCCTCTAAACCGACTCATTCATCGGGTAATTCTGCTAGATCAAGGCACAGTGCTCGAATAATGGCCCAAACAACTATAGATGCAAGGCTCCATGCAGATTTTGAAGAGTCTGGCCAACAGTTTGATTACACCAAATCCATTAACAAGACTTTAGAGATTGTGCCATCAAACACTGTCACTACCTACTTGCAGCAGATACAGAGAGGAAAGCTGCTTCAGTCATTTGGGTGCATGCTTGCAGTGGATGAGAAAACATTTTTAGTGATTGCTTACAGTGAAAATGCCCCAGAAATGCTCACAGTGGCACCTCATGCTGTTCCCACTGTTGGGGAGCAAGATGCTTTGGGAATTGGAACTGACGCTACTAAAATTTTCACTCCTCCTAGTGCTGCTGCATTGCAAAAGGCTGCGACATTTACAGAGGTGAATCTTCTGAATCCAATTCTGGTTCATTGCAAAAATTCAGGTAAGCCCTTCTATGCTATACTTCATAGAGTTGATATGGGTTTGGTAATAGATTTTGAGCCTGTTAGGGCTTCAGATGTTACTATGACTGCTGCCGGAGCACTACAGTCCTATAAGCTTGCTGCAAAGGCCATATCACGGTTGCAATCTTTGCCATCTGGAGATATTGCTCTGTTGTGTGACATGGTTGTACAGGAGGTGAGTGAATTAACTGGTTATGATCGTGTTATGGCGTATAAATTCCATGATGATGATCATGGGGAGGTGATATCTGAAATTAGGAAATCCAATTTGGAACCTTATCTGGGTTTGCACTATCCTGCAACGGATATACCCCAGGCCTCAAGATTTTTATTTATGAAGAATAGAGTAAGAATGATTTGTGATTGTTGTACACCCCCTGTAAGTGTAGTAGAGGACAAGAGATTACCCAAAGAATTGAATTTGTGTGGATCAACATTGAGAGCACCTCATGGTTGCCACGCACAATACATGGCCAACATGGGCTCCATAGCATCTCTGGTGATGGCTGTAATCATCAATGAGAAAGAAGAAGAGGAAGGAGACAGTGAGGGACAACAGCAACAGAAAGGGAGGAGGCTTTGGGGACTTGTAGTTTGTCATCACGCTAGTCCACGATTTGTTCCATTTCCTCTGAGGTATGCTTGTGAATTCTTGATGCAAGTTTTTGGAATTCAACTCAATAAGGAAGTTGAATTAGCTGCGCAGTTGAGAGAGAAGCACATTTTGCGAACCCAAACTTTGCTTTGTGACATGCTGCTTCGAGATGCACCTGTGGGAATTGTCACGCAGAAGCCAAACATATCGGATCTCGTTAGGTGTGATGGTGCTGCCCTATACTATGATAAAAACATTTGGCTTCTTGGAACTACTCCCACTGAGGCGCAGATACTTGATATTGTCGACTGGATTTCTGAATACCACATGGATTCCACGGGTTTGAGCACAGATAGTCTTGCAGAGGCAGGATATCCTGGAGCTGCATTGTTAGCCGATGCAGTTTGTGGAATGGCTGCTGTGAGAATCACTTCAAAAGACTTTTTGTTTTGGTTCAGATCCCATACTGCAAAAGAAATCAAATGGGGAGGCGCTAAACATGATGCTAGTGAGAGAGATGATGGCAGGAAAATGCATCCTCGATCTTCATTCAAGGCATTCCTTGAAGTGGTCAAAAGAAGAAGTATACCTTGGGAGGATGTTGAGATGGATGCCATTCATTCTTTGCAGCTCATACTGAGGGGTTCTTTCAAAGACATTGATGGCAGTGATGCAAAGACAATGATACACACACAAATCAATGATTTAAGAATTCAGGGAATGGATGAATTAAATGCAGTCACGAATGAGATGGTAAGACTGATTGAAACAGCAACAGCACCTATCTTGGCTGTTGATGCTTTTGGTCTGGTAAATGGATGGAATACAAAAGTTGCTGAACTCACTGGGTTGTCTGCGGAGGAGGTTCTAGGAGAGCCTCTAGTCAACCTTGTTGAGGCGGACTCAATTGAGACTGTGAAAAGGATGCTCTGCTTGGCTTTGCAAGGTGATCAAATCATTCCAATATTATTTCTAACATAGAAATATTTAAATGCCTTCATTTCAGTTATAACCCATTCTCACTGTTGGTTTCAAAATGATAGGCTGAATAAGTTAATCAAGTTACTAAACCTTGATTGTTTTTCATTAACACAGTTCTTATATTATGAGAATGACTGCGTCAATCTTATCAGATCTTTCTATCCTTTCTATTTTGATTAGGCTGAGTTAGTCTTACAGGATATTTCAATAACTGCAGGGCAAGAAGAAAAAAACATTGAAATCAAACTGAAAAGACATGGCATGCAGGAGGAAAAAGGTTCAGTAATATTAATTGTTAATGCATGCTCAAGCAGGGACCCAAAGAACAATGTTGTGGGTGTGTGTTTTGTAGCTCAGGACGTGACAGGAGAAAAGATCATTATGGATAAATTCACTCGTATTCAAGGTGATTACAGGGCAATAGTTCAGAATCCGAATCCCTTGGTTCCTCCTATATTTGGAGCAGATGAATTTGGGTGGTGTTTTGAGTGGAATTTGGCTATGGAAAAGCTGTCTGGGTGGAAAAGGGAGGAGATAATTGATAAAATGCTAGTAGGAGAAGTTTTTGGCATTCACATGACATGCTGTCGTCTTAAAGGTCAAAATGCTATGACAAAGCTCAGGATTGTACTCAATAGTGCAATGGCAGGGCAAGAGACAGAAAAAATTCCTTTTGGATTTTTCGATCGTCATGGAAAATATGTAGAAGCCTTACTTTCTGCAAACAAGAAAGTAGATGAAGAGGGAACAATCACAGGCCTTTTCTGCTTTTTGCATATTACCAGTCCAGAGCTTCAACAAGCATTGCATGTGCAGCGTATGTCAGAACAAACAGCTATGAGAAGACTCAAGGAATTAGCATATCTTCGAATGGAAATAAAAAATCCACTTCATGGAATCATGTTTACAGGAAAGTTGATTGAAGATACTGATTTAAAGGAAGAACAAAAACAACTAGTTCGAACAAGTGTATTTTGCCAAAGACAGCTGTTAAAGATTCTGGATGACATGGACTTAGAAAGCATTGAAGATGGGTATGTTATATTTTTTATGGTCTTTAACATTGAACAAATTATAACAATTAATGATCTTATCCTTGTTGATTTTGCAACTAGTATGCATTGTCATGGAAAATCCAAGTTACCAGTCCATGATGTCAAAAATTTTAGCATGACTTCCCTTATCACGTCAATATAATTTTACAGATAGCATTCGTGAATCTCAGTTCTAGTGTAGAGAAACATATCCAGACATTTTGACTAGATTAAACTAGGAGCATTCAAGAGAAACAATCGGATATGCGTACAAGCCTCCACCAAACTTCCCAAATTTCAAGATCTTCTTTGTTCACATACTGTTAAAGACATGTTTTTGTGACCTGGTTCAAGTGCATTAAAGATTGTCTTTGGAGGAAAGATGACATCAGTTCATTGACCATGAATTAAAATGTACTATGAAGGTGCAGGATAAATCTTGGAAGACAAAGTTAGACTTACTAATCAAAATTTCAAATGAGAGAGAAAACTAGATTTAAGATGATGACTACTTCATGGCTTTGTATAAAACAGCATCAACACTCCTACATCGTACACCAGAATTCCTGCAGAGGAAGTTAACCAGAAGATCCAGGCTGCTTGGAACTCTGAACATTACGAGTATGCTTACACCAGATTCCTATAGAACTCAAGTAAACTCTTTATATTTCACATTGGTTTATATTTTGTTGTGTCAAACTTAGACATTCAGCTAATAGCCATAGTTAGTTGTGTAGGGTGCATAAAGCAAAATGAATGCTTTACAGGAGTGTGTAAATTATATCACTGAAACATTCTTTGAACCTATGGGAAGATTTTTCTAGACACTGGGTACCTGTCCGTTTATTCTTTCCCAATCTTTATGTGATGGTACTGTAATAAATATAGGGTGTTAGAGAGATTGGAAATGGGTATGTTTTTATTGGTGCATGGCATTCAAATGATATCTTAGTGTTAATAACTAAGTTACCGGGTTCAGCTCCCTGGCGCAGGGTCCTGGTTCGGGTTCGCTCCGGGTACCGGTCCCTCTGTGGGTTCGACCAAGGTTTGGTATTTGGAGTCTTGGTTCGCCGGTGAAGAACCCGGGCGAACCTGAGAAGAACCCGGGCGAACTCAAGGCGAACCCAAGTCGAACCCACGCGTTTGGACGCCTAAAAAGTGTTTTTTTTTGCATTTTTTAATTTATTTCTGCAGTTTGGCTTTGACCCACGCCCACGGGAACCCTAAAAATGACCTCTAAAACACTTTAAACACCTAAACTACATCATTTTTATTCATTTGTTTTGCAAACAAGCATTTTCATTCCAAGAGGCTGAGTTCTTATTTTTGCTTGCTGGGTTGATAAAAGGAGTTGAAGATTGATCATTGAAGCTTCTACAAACGATTCATGCTTGTTTAAAAAATTAAATGTTTTAACTTTTAAATGATATTCAAGTTTATGGTGGTTTTGTTCTTTATATGATGTTATGTGATGTTCTAATCCTAATTCATGCTTCTAGGCTGCATATATATATATTTTTTTTTATTTTTACATGTTTTTCAGTTTTTTAACTAACGAACCAAACCCACCCCCCAAAAAATTTAGCCGAACCGAACCCCCGAACCCGAACCCGAACCCGAACCGGCTACTTAGGTTAATAATCTTACTCTTGTGTAATTTTGGCAGCTAGCTTGCATTTTCATGGTAAAGCAAACTCTCCAAAACTATCATGTTGTAAAAATTGTTACCTTGGTGTTTTTATTATGGCATTTGTTTACTTATATATGGCCCTCGTACACCTCATTTTTATTTATGACAACTACCAGACGTTTCAAACCATTTTAAAGTGGATTGAAGAGTAGTAACCTTATATGCCCTATTCTCTGTATTATACTGTTCCAAATTTTATGAATACTAAGTTCATTGTTAATGGTTTGAGATGGCATAGCTAATCTTAATATTTAGACTTTCATTTTCATTCCCATCCTTGAAAATAAAAGTTTTAACTCTTCTGCAGTATTTTATAGACATGTATTTGTGACCTGATGCACCCATTCAAGCAAGTTCTTCAAAAAGAAACATATGGCTTCTTCAGACATGAATCATGTTACACATTGAAGGTGCAGTATTGATCTGAAATACATCATAAGAATTCACAGCCAAACTTTGGAAAGAACTAAAAGGAAAAGGAACGTCAATAAGATTTTTTGGTGCATTGCCATAAATGCTTATTATTCTGCCAGCAGCTACAGGGTGCCTTGAGCCTTGTTTTCTTATGCTACCCCTCCATGTCTATATTTCAAGAGATTTGGGATGACACACACTGCCAGTTTCATCTTGTCTTCTAGAGAATCATTGGTTATGGATGGTAGGGAAGTTTCTGGAAGACTTTCCTTGTACCGTCAAAATTTCTTAACTGGGATTACCTAGTCCAGACCATTCTTTCATGGATATTATCAGATGTTTTTACTTTTTAGTTATTTTATCTGAAATCAACTATGTTGTATCCTTCGTATTTCTAGATACAACAGAGTTGATTCTAGATATAATAACTAAAACATTTAAGCTCCCAAAGATCTAATTATCAGATCTTTTACCGGCCCTTTCATAGTAGCTAATAACTTAATAGGAGGCCCACCATTATCTTCCTTGGATTTTTATAGCTAAAAATCAAGTGTTCTCCTCCAGGCACTATCTCCGTCACCTTATCAACTTTATCTTCTTTGGAAATGAGTTTTCTTCTCACACGGCAATTTATAATGTTGGTAACAATGGCACTATCTTGTCTGACATGTTTAAGGTTTATACACTTTGAGTCTGCCCATCTAGGTAGTTACTAAAATTTGTTATTGTGCTTTTAACTTGTAGTCTCTTCTTCGTTTTAGATGCTGGAGCTCTATTTGACACTGTTTTGCTATTGCTACTGGGTGTAATTTTGAATCCCATTCAGATTCTTCGTTCATTCCTGGAGATTATATTATTTTTCTTTCTTTTGATCCAAAACTCTTACACTAAAAGATTGCAATAAGATCTCACTACCTTGCATTTTAGTGCCTTTTTGTAGCATTGTTTAAGATGCCATTTGGTTAGTTAGGGGCTGGCACGGCTGTGGTTGAGACTAAACCTACAAAAGTAATTTGAAATCAAATGTGGAGTATTGTAATGTCAATTTAAATGTTGAGTGCCTGTCCTCCCCAGTTATATTGTTGATAAAATCCTCAGATGAGTTTCTTTCAAGAACAGAGAGTTGCCCCTTGAATCCTAGTTTGCTTTTGGTATGTATGCTGATGCGAATAATCAGCTGATAATAAAAGTAATATCAGATACAAGGATTGGTTTTTGATGTCCTCTAATATATACCGTTATAATGTGGGCACATTCAGCATCCTCATGTAATAAAGATATATGGACTCATTCTTTTTGTTCCTTGTACAATTTGCTTTATCTCAGTCTTATTCGTATCTTTTCACATATAATCTTGTATTGCTATTAATCAGATAGGAAAGAAACCTCTTGTTTCACTTTGTATTAATCCATCAATTTCCTACTCTCCCTCTAATTAATGAGGTTTATGCTGTAGATGACTTTGGGCTAGTTTAGAATAGAGCCTATGTTCCTCTGATATTTCCTTCGATAATATTTTTTCTATTTTTTCTGAAAAATATTTTCTTTGTTTATTTTTCCTGAAATTTCTCAAATTTTATTGTCTTATATCCTTGAACTCAATTTGGAAATGGTATTGCTTGTTTCTCTCACATCTTTTTCATCTTTCACAGATATAGGCTTCAAAAATGTTAATGTGTTTGGTGGCTGGTCTGTCAGAGTGAATGCCAATTGCCTAGTTTAGTTCTATGTGTTAGCTCTTTGTATGATCATGGATTGTTAATTGTTTTGTATGTCAACAATTCTCCGTGAGGGATGGCTTGGGAAAGGGACAATTTCTTGAAAGAAAGGAAATAATGGACTTATATTAATGTCTACAATGAAGCGACAATGACCAACAGGATTAGTAAGTGCATTCAATCATCAAAATTGAGAAGAGCAGCAGGGGTGAACTTATATTAATGTCAAAAATGAAGAAAATGAGATAAATGGGGCTGGTAAGTACATCCAATATAAAAATAGCAACTTGGGAGTGCATAAGGCATTTCTGTTCTATATTTGTGTAAAATTAACTAAAATATCCATGAAAATGATGATCTGCTGAGTAAAAACTGCATGCCAATTTATTATGCTGCACACCTGTTCTAATATGCATTGGTGAGGATCAAGTGAGGCATGTTGTGGTTTGGTTAGCACAATGTATTGCATTATTGACCCATTGGACTATAAAACCCCATCAAATTTTCTAGAGAATGCTCATTTTCTCACTGCTTGTTTATGTTGGCATCTTTAATTGTTTACAGATTTGTAAGATATTGTGAACTCAAGCTATTGCCATCGAGTCTTAGTATCAGTTGTTAATAAAGGTAGTTCAGGAAGTTTGAAGGTATCCTGATCTTCTTATATGATTGATTGGTAGTTATTTGGAACTGGACACTGTTGAATTTACATTGGGAGCGCTGCTTGATTCCGTCATAAGTCAAGTGATGATACAATGTGAAGAAAAGGGACTGGAGATGATTCATGATTCGCCGAAAGAAATGACTACCACCTGCTTATTTGGAGATCAGCTGAGACTTCAGCAAATTTTGGCAAATTTCCTAGGAATTGTGATAAGGTTCACGCCCCTAAAAGGTTGGGTTGGAATCAAAGTCTGTTCAACCAAAAAGCATTTGGCGGGTGGTGTACATGTCATGCATCTAGAATTCAGGTATGCTATTTCTGTTTTTTAAATATTAGTTTAATAGTGTTTTCATACATAATGTTTTCTTCACCATGTTCAAGCAAACAAAGAATAAGCCACTGAAATATTTTAGTAAAGGTTGTGCTGAAGATAGTGAGCTGTAAAATGTGTACAACCCATGTTAAATTTGCAACTTCCACAAACTGCAAAGAGCAATGTCTTGGAAGCATTGTTCATAATGCAGTTGGATTGGAATATAATTTTACATATAAGTTATAATGATGTTGTGGACGGTTTTATATGATCCATAGAAAGTCTAATCACAAAGCACAAAGTGCTTCATGTATGTCTTGATTTCAATTGACTGTGCAAAGGGACATACTGCCAATCAGATAGCAACATCTTAACAGAAAAGAGAATTTTCTTATGCAGGATTAGTCATCCAGGCCGGGGATTGCCAGAGGAATTGGTGCAACAGATGTTTAATCTGGATAATGACATATCTCAAGAGGGTTTTGGATTGCTCATTTGCCGAAAACTTGTAAAACTTATGAATGGTGATGTGCAGTATGTCCGAGGAGGAGGAAAACCATCGTTTGTTATTGTTGTGGAGCTCGCTTCAGGTCAAAATGACAAATCATAGAATTTTTCCTCTAATACAAAAGAATTTAAACTTTCATTTTGGTTTTGACAGTTTAGTGTAGGACCAAGCACTTAGTTTGGCATTCAACTCCTCCATTGTAAGCTCAAAGAGGATGGTTAGCTGTTTGAAGTGAAAGGGCTTATGAGGCAAGGTTGGCATGAGGATGGTTCATTATCAGGAATTTTGTTAAATCCCTAAGGATTTTCGACATTTCCAACATACAACGATCTAGATGTAGCAGTTCAAAGGTGCTTAATTTGTGTTCCCTGCCATGCAAACAAGTTATTAATAAGTAGAGCAGGATGTAAACTGTTTCTTCACCAATTTGAATTTCACTTTTGTGGCTTAACCTTGAGAAATTAATGGTTAGGTTCGTATTTGAGATAATTTGTTGTCTAGTAGCTGCTTCTCATATGAATTCATTTAAAAAATGCAGTAGTATTTGGCTTGCATTTACAAAAGTTTTTGTTGGAAACTGACTGTAATCTGAGAATTGAATTATATGTTTCTTATACTTAAATAATCGATATGCAATTTAATGGCAAAAATTGGGTTGCCATTAAAGTACCAAGAAATCTGAATCTCAAGTTCTGACATATTATTAGACGTAAGTAGTATCAAGTTATTTTGCTTTGTTGACAAAAGACGAAGTTTATATGAATAAATAAGTTTGATTCTATTTCGTGGCAACTGATACTGAATCTTATGCCTATTTCACATGACCTCTCTTTGTACTGGAATCATATTCTATTTCCATTATCATGCAAGTTTTCAAAATGCATTTAAATTGCACGGTATAGGACTCTTGTACAACACTGGACTTGCAGAGGGGGATTTCTGCTTGTGATACGTTGAAGCCTTTCATACTTCCATTGAAAGATATCATATATCTCATCAACCTAGTTTCTTTAGATTGGCTGCGTGACAATAGCCTCTTAACACGTGATTGTGCTATATCTTGATTGTTTGGTAAACTGATTGTGACGGGTGTGAGCTACAAGCAGATTTGGATAGTAAGGCAGGGTTTGTTCTTTCACATGTCAGTAGTGATTACCTCTTCTTTACTAGGTAAGAAATTTAAACTTCCAAGCTTTACTAAGATATAATGAAATAATTCATCTTTTTTAAGGATTGCTTAATACTTAATACTAGCATAAAAATACAAGTACAAATATATACTTTTAAAGCTCTAGGAAAAATGTCCATGGAGTATAAACCAAATGGTTGAACTGTTGAAAGACATAGATTGTGGTTGTAGATTTGAATTCCAGGCTTCAACCGCTGCATGAGCGAAGGCAGATCATGTGGCTGGAGGTTATAGGGGCCACATAATTAGGACCTTACAAATGGGATCTGAGCTAGTGCCAATTCCTCTCTATCAAAATAATAAAATAAAATTGTAGGAAAACTTAAATGCTTGCACTATAGCTTCTCTTGTTGTCTTTTAGGTATAACTATGGGATATTCTCTGACAACTGGTTCCCCAGTCAAGACTATGGTTCTTGTCTGCTCACTTGAGTGACAGAGTTATTCAGTTATTGACTGCTTCTGGAATAATTTTCACTGGGAATACTATCTGGTCAAGCGTCTGGGATACTTAGCTCTCTCTAGAGAGACCTGAGTTTGAGTCTCAACAATGAAATGAACAAATTGATATTGTTGCTTAGAGCAGTAGATCAAGATTCGTGATTATGTCTGTCCTGCAATGTGACAAGGACTAGGATGTCTACCACATACCACTTCCTCACTTGATCACTAGAAATATCCCTAAATCCCTGAATCACCTTTCTTGACCTAAACCAATACTTGTCTCACACAACCACAAGGGGAAGGTCAATGCATTGATCTTAATCTATATATACTATTTCTAATATTCTAACATATTTTTACTTCAATTTGTTGAGGGTAAATTTGCATTGTCAAAGTATTGATTGTGTCATTATATCTTCCTCTTGTAACATTCTGTGGTTTAAGTATTGAAAGCATTGCTTGATCCTTGCCTCCTTTTTTAAGTTTAGAATGCTTTGTTTAGCTTAATACATTTTTGAGAACCTAGGGTGAATCTGATTTGGATTCGATTTCATCACACAAATACACTTCGATCATTTTATTGTCCCATTCTACAATGTTGAATCTTACCACAAATATCGGCTTATAACTTTGGTTGCAATTTGCTAAACTATAGTGTTTATAAGAAGGCCATACTTATTACAACGGTAATTGATCCTAATAATGTGTTTCACTCTACAATGTTGGATCGTACCACAAAAATCGGCTTATAATTTTGGTTGCAATTTGTTAGACTATAATGTTTATAAGAAGGCCATACTTAATTACAAGCAATCCTAATAACATTAATAAGACTCTATTTAATATACTGATTAATTTTATATTTATATTTATGGCATATATAAGGAGTTTGATTATTTAATTAATAGTTTAAATATAATATTATTTTATTAATTGAAGATCACTTATTTTATGACATAATTAACCATTTAGATTGTTTATTAATTAATAGACTAATATAAACATTATTTTATTAACTAAAAGTTTTTATAGTTTAATTTGAAAAGGTTTAACCACTTAAAATCATATTGGATGGTTTCATTTAAGGATGTGGAAGTTAGATACATCATTGGTTATTTGAATTTGACAATCATTGTGAATTTGCAAGAAGAGGTATTGAAGCTATGTGAGGGAGGGCAAGAAAGGTTGAAACTAGCACTTTGATTGTAAGTTTTTTTAATATAGCCAAATAATGCTCTTTGTGGGGCTTTTGATCATAAGGTTTTCCCCATGTGAACTTGGTGTACCATGTAATATTGTTTCATTTTATTTCTATACAATTTATTTTATAGTTCATTCTTTACATTATAAGAGATAATTAACATAGCTTATTATATGTTAAAATCTAAACATAATATCAAAGTTTGTTTAGGCTGTTTAAAACTTGGCTAAAGAGATGGGAAGGTAAATTGGATTGCAAGAAAATTATCACGAGTTGTTGAAAGAAAAAGAATATTTCGATTTTCATTGGAAAAAAAATTACAATTTTATATAAATAAAATTTTCCTTGCATTTTTTTACAAGAAATTATTAGATTTTTTTTCATAATAGATTTCACATTTAAAATTATCAAAAATCTTAGATTTAAAATAGTTTAAATTCAATTTTATTTTAAGTTTGGGCTCTACAAACTATATTATTTACAAAGTAAAATGTCTTGTATACACTATATTTTTGAAAATCTAACAAAAATTACTTTACATGCAAATAATAGTTAAATCTATTAGCACATGAAACATACAAGCATGGGGCATCATTAATATCGGTCATCACCACTATTATTGCAAGCATAATCAATCACCATTTTTATGACATTGAACACTATTAACATCATTGTGGCCATTAATATTATTATTGCACAAACATAGTTCATGGTAATAAAATCGCTATTGACCATGGTTATAGCCATATGTCATTGACCTTCTCTCAACAATGATCCTTACAAATAAAATAAAATTAGAAGTCGACTCAAATGAAAATTAGGGTTTATAAACCCTATTATATCTTTATATAATTGCAAAAGATGAAAATGTGAATCGCAAATATCAACAATACAAAATTCACACTCTCACAATCATGCAATGAATATCTTGGCTCAAAATGTATAATTTAGATAACTAACAAAGTCATCATAACTAAGATTTTGATATGCTCCATTATTGGTTGCTCTTCCAAATAACAAACTATGAAAGAACAATAATGATATGATGCAATGCTAAAGATAAATACTCAAAGATGAATGATACCTATGCTTGATAAATGACAATGATAATGCTCGACAATGCTTGATCATTCTTGAATACTTGATAATGTTTGAATGCTTGATAATGCACGAATGTTTGAATGCTTGAATGCTTGATAGTGTTTAATAATGCTTGAATGCTTGATAATTCTTGATAATGATTGATAATTATAAGAGTGCTAGAGAGACTCTTGATAATAAAAGTGCTAGGGAGATTTTGACAATAAAAATGCTAGGGGTTATGAATGAAATATTTATTTATTTTTATTATTTTATATGCTTCACTTAACATTTGATCAACGGTGGAGATTGATTTGCAAGGTCACCGGATAGGAAAATTCAAGATAGGATAAGACATAAATTTTGAATTTTGAAGAAAGAGGGAATTAATTCAAATGATAGCTTGGAGATATATATAAATATTAATTTATTTATTTTAAAAGACAATAATTAATTTAAATAAATTATTTTAATCTATTTAAAAGAGGAGTGTTAATTAAATAATTTTTGAAAATTATTTAATTATAGAAGACCAAAGATAAATTGAGTTTTAATTTCATTAATGTTGGAGGGAAAATGATAAGAGATGAATTAATTAAAAATATTTAATTATTATGGATGGGAAGAGGAAAAGTTAGCTTTATTAATATAGATAGAAGAAATGATAAGGATAATGATGAAATGACAAGATGAAAATGCATTAGCCATTTTTAGGTGTCTGCATTTTGCCCCTCTTTGAGACAATGTGTTTTATATCATTGTTTCAAAGAAAAAGTGATGATATGCCCCAACATGCCCCAACGAACCATGGGATGGAGGATATGATGCCCCCTCGAGAGATTGAATAGAAAATAGGTCTCAGGTCAATCTCATTACATGAATTATTTATGATGATGATGATGATTTATTATGACCATGCATATATATATATATATATATATATGATGATGATGATGAATGTTATGATTTATGATATATGATTATGATGCACATGTTATTTTTATGATAGTATGATGTGTACTAACACTTGTGAATGCAACGAAATCAATCTCCACCAAGGATCAAATATCAAAATGAAACCTATAAAGAGGAGATGCAACAAAAAGATGATGTGCAAAGATGCAAAGCAAAAAACAAAGAAAACCAAGGCACATTGTTACTTTAAAGAGGAACCTTAGCAAGTGGACAAAGCTTGTCATTTTACCCAACTTTCATACACATAACACACATGCAAACACAAAAAGATGGAAAATCATGTCTAAACCCAAGCTACTCTAAGCACATTAAGATATAGGCCTTCATCAAGCAAATGGGAGACAAAAGAAAGTCAAACATGCCAATAAAGACACTCATTCTATGACCCGAGCTGCTCTAAGCATATTAAGGTAGACTTTCATTGAGCAAATGAGATAGAAAATATAAAACCGAGAAATCAAAAGAAAAGAAACTAAGAAACAAAATCAACATCCAACATACCTCTTGCCAAAAGATAAGCCCAAATTTGGTAGATAAGATCCATTGTAGGAAGGATACATTCATTAGGACCTTAGATTTGTTTTGATAATGTCCATCATAGGAAAGATAATTCCGTTAGGACATGAAAGTGTTTTGATAGTTATATCGGAAGATAGGCAATAAGCTATGCAAGACAAATATTTAGCTTAATAGTTGGAATTCATTTTGATCATGATTTCCATTAAAGCTCAATGTTTTAATATTTGCATATGATGTTAAGATACAAGAATCCAGTCCAAAACCAAGGTCAAGGCACAAGGTGCCCCCAACTAGGCAAAGGAAGCTAACATGGGTAAAAGACATGAAAACAATAGATATGAACAACCAAGCCATGGTGGACAAGGAAAAGGGATATGCAAATAGTTAAATGATAGGTGAATGAAGTGCAAAAAGGTGAATGAGATGTTTGATGTGAATGACTTTGTGAGTTGTAGAGCTGATATGTTTCATGTTATAAGCTCCTGGACAACTTGGTTTTTTCCATTGGGTTGCAATTTACTCTTAATTTCAGATATGGGTTTGTAGATTTGTACTTATTCCATTATTCAAATGACATGTTTGATGTGAATGGTTGGATGTTTAAATGGATACTCAGATTTACAAAGATGGTTTTGCATGTTTTACATGTTAACTAAAATATGTGATATGTAGATCTATGATGAGAGTATGTTCAGGGTGTTCTAGATGAAGACAACTATAGGTTTGCATGGCTGCTTGAAGGGTTCTTATTGATCTATGGTTACTCCTATGTGGGTTTGTTTAGAAAATCATATCTAGCATTGATTTTGGTGTTTGAGTCTTGGAAATCCACATGTTATACCTGAATATCTTTGTTTGTCATGATACTAATGTGGGGTTGAATCTAAATTTTTAGTTATTTGAGATTGGATCACTGATTATGTATTTCTCCTTTGAGATGTTGCATATGTGCAAATCTTGTAAAATTGTCTGATGTGGATTCTATTTGGTGGGCCTTATTCTTGGTCACCATTATTACATTAGTATGCTTATTGCAGTGAGAGATGGTTATTGGGAGTACCTAATAGAATTGTTCATTTGAATCTATAACAGTGGTTTATGGTGCATGAGAAGCTTTGTTCACTTTTAGTAGAGTGTTGGCAATTATATTAGTCATGATGCCATGTATAACTTGGTATTACTTTCAGTGGGAGCTTTATGCAATTACATAATTTGTTTTTTCTTCTTTGTTTCAATATTTTGGTTCTAAGTTATTGTTGTTATAGTGTGTAGTGAGCCATGGATAATCTCTGATTAGAAGATGGATGGTATTTTAAAATAGTTGTTGGTGTCATAAGGAGATTTTGGATTCTACCTTCAGATTGCAGTGAGAGTTATGGCATCTTTGGTTCTACTGAAAAAAAAGATGTGTGGCATTTGTATCTTCTTGGTTTGGATATTGTGGTTGTACCTTACCTATTGGGAGCTCATGGTGTTGAGTTCTTTTATTGCATTGGGGCCATGGAGGATCTTCACTTAGAAGATGGTTATCATGATGCTTGGAGAGCTTGATTTATTCAATTTCCCTTTATGTTATTTTGCAAGGTGTTCAACAAGTGGGAGAATGTTGAGAAAGTGTCTCAACCTTGTTTTGTTTTTTTATTTATTAATTGACAATTTGTATTCTTTTAGTTGTCATGAACGCTGCTAAATGCAACTATGCCAACTTGAAAAGTGTTTTTAATTTCCAAATTAGAAAGATCATGAAAAAAGGGAAAGATAAATGTGAGCTTGGAAAAAGATAAAGAATATTTTTTAGTTGCATGTGCACATTACTAAAAAATGGATAAAATCACAAGTTGGAAGAGGAAGTTTCTTTTCTTTGTGATTTATGCCTAATTTTTTTTAGAGACCATTCTTGGTTTGTATTTTCTCTCTCATGCCTATATATTTAGTGCTTGAGTTAAAGGGAAAACAAGTTAAGTTATAGGTTGTTGAAGCCACAAAGTGTTGCAATGATTTAGAGTGAGAATTTGTATTGATGTAACTCATTCGAAGGATTAATACAAGTCTTGGATCTCTTTGGGTGTGGATTTTTTTCCCGCTTTGGTTTCTCCACGTAATTCTTGAGTTATGGTTTGCATTTTTATTGTAATCTAGTTTCAATTTTGATTTATTAGTATATGTTAATTTGGATGCATAAAATTATCTGCATATTTTCATTGTAATAATTTATCCTATTTTTCAACATAATCACTACTCCTCACACCTTTGTTGAAGAAGCCTGATCCGTGGAAGATTATGGAGCGATCTGTTTGGGTATTCTAGAAAGAGGCATAGAAATTTTGGTTATGCCAAGTCAAAATTCTAATAACTAAATCTTTGCTCCCTCTTGATATTGATAGTGGTGGAGAGCTCTTGAGATTGTGAGTGGGAAATTATCCTTGGGCATAGGTCACCACCATGGTGGAAAGAAGAGATTGCAAAAGTAATGAATTCCTCTTTGTTGTTTCTCTGGCATAGTCTTGACACAACCAATACAATGGGAAGACACCCATAAACCTTTGAATAGAGTGGTAGAGCTACACCAAATTTCAAACAGGAACACTTTGATGGATGTCTCGAAAAGTATTCTCAATACCTTGCTACCAAATATGTTGGTCTATAGAGAAACCATAAGAACCTCACATGCTATAGGACAAAGCTTATGGAGCTTCAATAGAGAAATCAAATACAACATGCAACATCACCAATGGTTGATCAAAAAAAGAGAGATCTTTGTGCAAAGAAAACTCCAATATGCAAAACAAATAAGAATGGTGACCCAAGTCAGTGAAAATGGGAAAAGAGACTAGTGCAAGGTGATCTAAGAAACCCACAAATTATTGTAATGGGAATTTTTTTTCCACAAAATTCCTACAATAAAAATGTTTTTTAACTCACAAACAAGCCAAAATAGGCCAAAATCCTACAAGATTGTAAATATCAACCCAAACAAGTAGATGGGCAAAGGGCCCTCTACAAAAAAAAATCATTTTTCTACAAAAAAATCCATATTGTATTGACTTTTAAGGTACCATACAAATTTGTAAGGTATGGTAAAGTACAAGAATTAAAAAATTGTAAAAAAATGAAAATTACCAAAATTTATGAAACAAAAGGTTTTTTTTTCTCGAGTCTTTTAGATGAAATGATAGTTTATGTTTGGCTTCACGAAATTGTGATGATAGTGCTATGTGCGAGAGTCATATTGATGTGGGAAGGAACATGATTTAATGGATCTAATACCATGTTGGTTACCAAGATCTGAAAGCATGAAACAACCTTCCACTAGTGAACAAAATATGAGCACATTTAGTATGTCTATCAATATACAAATGAAGAGTGTGTAAATGAAATGAGGAAACTTTCATATAGGAAAGGTGGATGCCTTGCATATAGGCAAGGTGGATGAGGTGAGAAGGTAGGAGATAATTATTAACTACCCCTCCAAAGTTGCAACACTTGTGAGGTCACTTGAAAAGTGTGTGAGCAAGTGTAAAGTGTGCATGTAATAGGTGTCTCAAGTGATGATGACACATGTCTCAATGCTATGAAGTGAGACAAAAGTATGAAATAGCCTAAGTAATCTTAAGCTAAGTGTGAATAGGTCAATCCTAGAAATGTGATTAGCTAACTAGGTGAATAATGACTCTATTTACACTAATAGGAACACCATTCTTATGTCCTAAAATAGTTGTGTCTTATTTATTTGGACTCATGTAGTCCATCTCGTGGTTGAGAAAACTTTATGTGATGTGTTCTTGATTGTTTCAAATCTTGTGTATGACATGAGTGTGATTAATAATCATAAAAACCATCTCCTAATTTAGAGGGGTGACCCTTAGGGTGCCACATGGTTGGGTGGTTTTTTATCACCGCTAGGATTGCTAGTAAGAATCATGGTGTTGCATCAGGGAGTACACATGAGGATCCTATAACTCTTTGTAACTATATCTCTTCATGGTTGTATTATTGTATCTCATTATATTTGAGAAATTTATAATCTTGAATTATGTTGTAATTATATATTTGAATTTATAGTGTCTTGGAGTGTGTTACATTCATTCTTGGATTGAAAATACTAATTTTTATATTCATACAATAATTGTTAATTGATTTGAAATTGTACTTTGGATCAAAATGAAAATTGTATTATGTTTAAGTCCTAATCAAATGCCATTAAGATTTATAGGCAATATTTTGGGTAAGTATTTTATATATCTTTTTATAGAATAGATTCATGATATTGTATGTTCATTTATATTCTTGCAATGATGAGAATTATTTGTAATTTATTTTCCTTTGAAACATGTTAATATTGAAATCCCCTGTATTGATAGGAAATATCACATTAGGAACTATAAAGTGAATTTGGTTTAGAATGGAATTGATTAACATAGTTGAATAAACTAAGAAATATAATTTTATAATAAAATAAAAAAAGAATGTATGTTCTCATCTTGTTTTCATTCAAATATGTGTTTCTTGATACATGAAATGTGTAGTGCTATTAGTATTGCTTAATCATGTAATTGGAGGTGTATTAATACTAATATTTGAAAGAATAGTTATTGGCGTTTTCAAACCTTGCACGTGACTCTTAAACTTATTAAAATCCATTGTTTCAAATTGTTTATTTTTTAACATGAAAATCAAGTGGTTTAAAGCATATTTTGTGTTAACCATTTTGGTGTCACATTGACTTACACATAAGTTTGTTTATTCTTGAATATTGTTTTTATGTTTATTAGTGTTGAAACATGGCCCTAGATGTCATTTTGGTTGTTAGTCTTGCTGTAAATCCATTTGGCAACTTCAGTGTAAAGTTTAAAGTCTTCAAGAACCCTATTGTCTATTTGAGGCTTTGTGTATTGTTTAGAATCACACGTTTTTCTTCGAAGTGATTCTACTAGTGAAAGAGGTGATATTAGGATTTCTAGGGGTAATTATAGTTGGTAATAGAGATGATCCTAGATAGGGAGTATTTTTCAATATTTTCCAAAAAGGTTTTATTTAGAGTTGTATATTATGGTTTTATTTTCCTTTCCATCTTCTTTGTGTGATGTATTCCTAAATTATTATGACACATTTTTTGATTTTAAGGTGTTCTTGTGCTCCTAAGTGTGTTTGGTTGGTATTCAACAATATCTAGGTGAGATGTTGTATCTCCCTTGTAACCAATTGCTCGTGGCTTATTTCAAAGGATGTTTTTAAGTTGTGAATCTATTATTTTAGTGTTTTATTTTAGGATTGGATGTGGGAGGGATGAACCATATATTTTGGTTTATTCATTTTAGTTATTATCTTTCTTTCTTTTTTATGATGTGAGTGGTGCACTTTATTATTGTTGAGAAAAGACTCTATTTCCTCTATCTATTATTGTGTTGATGTTATCTCATGATAGTCATGTAAGTCTTATGCTGATATGAATTTTGTTTAGTTTTGTAGACCTTGCACAATCATGCATTTGATAGTGTCATTGTATGTTTTGGTCATTATGTTATTTAGTTTTGATAATATCATGTGTGAGCATGAGTTGTGATTTTATGTGCCACAAATATAACATGAATAATTTGTTAGCTCATTTTTTGTTAATTTGTTGATGTAAATATTCAAGCATTATAATAATTAAGAGAACATATCCATATGTAAACTAAGAACACCTATCTCTTTTTGACAACAATCAATTAATATAAAGTATATAATTTTTAACTAGGATTTATCCAAATTGGGTTTTGTTCAAACAACTTTTGATGGTTCAAAATATATGATCTAGTTAATTTATTGTAATGGAAAAATATATATTTGTGTTCACAAATGTGCTTTGCTAGTCAAGGAAGTATAAAACTAAAGAAAAGTGTAAAATTAAAACAATGTTTGTACAAGTTTTTTTAATTTCTTGGTTTAGTTTTTTCTTTATTTTTATTTTTTAGATGGAAACAACAAAAATGGGATGCGATGCAGTTGTTGTGCTCATGTTGTGGAATTGAAATTTAGGCTCATCTACACTTGAGATGGATGGGCATATTCATGATCCATCACCTAGACATGTAAAATTGCCTCTGTGTTGGCCTTTGGAACTTGATATATAGAGAAATTTACTATAATTGAACTTTATCACACCTTCTATGATTCCATAACCTATTAAACTTAGTTCTCGAGAATACATTTTTCTTCATTTATGTAAAATCTTGCAAGTATATGTGGAGGTTGATTTCATTATGCTTGTAATTACAATATCCAATGTATAATATGTAGTTTGAACTTTAAAAAATATCCTTTCATGCTCTAGTTCATCTAACTTACATTTATTACAAATTCTTTATTTTTATATTGACTACTAGGTTGTACTTTTTAAAACATACATTGGTTTAAACAACTAATTTTTATCCTATGGCTTATTTGGCAAGCCCTGTGGGCTCCTAAATTATATTCTAAGTTACTCCACTTAATTTTATAGTGTCTTTGTGTTGGTGCAAAAATAAATGTCTTGTACCTAGTTAATTCACTTACTAGGGACTTAGGGGACATATTCACATGTTAAGTTTACTTAGGTCCTAAGATTCTTTCTAGAAGACTTAGTTGCCATGTATCTAGATTTTATCTTTTTCTAGGTAGTTATGATAACTTGTCTCATATCATAAGATTAAGAAAAATTTCATAATCTTATGACATCTTATGTCTCACCTTGGCTATATAACCAAGGGGTTCTCATTTTTAATTTAAATTTCTGAGATAATCAATTCCATTGCAATCTTGAGCATTGCATATTGATCTCTTTGTGCTTTCCATTTGGCCTCTAGATCTTGAGTATCTACATAGCCAACTCTAACATGGTATCAAAGTAGTTTGGGTGCCATTGGTTAGGCATTTTTAGAGAGATCTTGGTAGATCTTGAAAATTTGAGTATGCTCTTCTCTTGCATCATATGATGATTTGGAGAATACAAAAAACTTGATAGAAATACCAGATTTTGGGAGGGTTCCTTCTTTTGACTTTGTATCTCAGGTGCATTTTGGGAGCTTGTTGCATCATATTTGATCTCACCATTGCATCTAGAGTGCCCAAGAATGTTAATCTGCCTTTTGTTTCATCCAAATCTGACGTATGAGGCCAAATCTATGAGGATTTGAAGTTGAAGGTGGTTGTCAAATTCGGGAGGTAGCTACCACTTCAAAGCATTTTGTGTCAAAAAGGACCTTGCCATCGTGTTCAAGAGGCCAATGAGACAAATTTTGACATAAAATTTGGCTATATTATGAGTTAGAAGCTGGTGAGGCAAAAAAAATTGCCCAAGGAACCGTACGACCCCCCAGGTCGTCATTATTGTAGGGTATGATCGAAAAAATTTGTATCGTGTCGCCAAAAAAAATCTTCATCAGTCAAAAAATTGTGAGGTGAAATTATTTTGTAAAATTTTTGGATTTTTAAAAAGTTATTTATCTAAAAAAAATCATTTGAAAATAAAAATAATCAAAAAAAAATATGAGTATAGAGTACTCTGCATACCCGGTACCTAGTCCTATGTAGAGGCAGGTCGCGAGGTTAATTAAACTGGTGGTCTTTTTTAAATTCCGGTGACCTTCATTCAAATTGATGGCTGATAAGAAAATTCCTCCTAATCTTGCAAAGATTATGACTACTAGAGATTCCTCATTGAAAAACATAATATTCTGGCAATAGAAGATTATGCTCGCGACATATTTCAAGAATATTTTACAAATTTTGATGGACCTGATGACAATCGGTGATAGCCAGGAGGTCGCCAAATTTAACATAGCAGAATGCTAATGCCAACAAATTTTTAAGAATTTTTCTACCCCTCACCATTTGCATTTTCAATTTGAAGGGTGATTTTCAAACAACCATAACTCAGTCATTCAACCTCTGTTTTGCAAGCATTTTTTTATTTGGGGTAGAATTTTGTGCTCTTCATAGTGGTACAATCATTTTTTTATTTATTTTGGTGTTTTATTTTTCTAGAAATTGTAGATTCTCACAGGTGTTGTTGAGCTGTTCTCATTTTGGGAACTTTCAAGGCTCCATTCTTGCGACTACGGTAACATTTTTGGGCGAATTTTTTGAAAGTGCATAATTTTTTGTGTACTTTACAATGGTGTAATCAAATTGATCTCATTTCATGTAAAAATTTCACTTTGAGCTTGTGGCCATTTTTTGGAATGTATAAGCACTAAGATCAAGTCTAGTTTGCTGTTTTTGGCATTAAACATATGTAAACACACTAAATATAAAGTGCCACAATCATATATTGCTGGGGGGGATTCTTGGTTGAGTGATTTGGGGGGATCTCTTGGTGCATTCTTTTGATCTAGTTGCTTTTGCTCTCATTTTCATGGATCATTCTAAGGTTCCTTTGCTCACATCATATAAATACTCAACATGGAATCAAAATACATGTAGTATTCTAATGACTGAAGGTCACTCTCTATTTGTTGAAAATAAGGTACCTAAACCTACAAATGCAAATAAAAAGATAAAATGGATGATTGAACATACCAAAGCTCTTGGATGTCTTCGTAAACTTGTTTCTCAAGATTTGTTGTTTCAAATTGAATCATGTAAAATTTCTCATGAAGCTTGGAACAAATTGAAAAAAAGTTATGGTACTATAGATGAAGTAAGAGGCTATCAAATTGATAATGAGTTGATGAGCCTTGATCTTAAGAACTTTGACAACATCCAAGACTACATCCTAAGGTTAATGATTTAAGAGAGAAATATAAAGTATGTGGAATTGATAAGAAGTAAATTTAGTTGGTCTACAATACATTGAAAAAACTTAGTCCTAATTATGTTTCTTTTGTTTCTAGATTTCATACTCATAGGTTGACTATGGGGTCTGCGTATACTACACCTTCATTTGCATCATTTTCTAAGATGTTAATACATGAGAAATAAAAGTTTATCTCAATGGGTCTCATCAAGACTTCTAAATTTCAGGCATTGTTGGTTAGTTGGGTGAAAGAATCAAAATCAGATAAGAAACACAAGAAATCAAAGAATAATCCACATTCAGATCCAAGCAAAGAATAAATTGTCTTCCAAAGAGAATTCATCTAAGAAGGAGAAGAAAACTTGTTTATATTGTAAGAAGCTTGGACATGATGAACATTCTTGTTATAAGAAGGATATTGATGAGTTGAAACATCTTCTGAAAATGAATCAAATTGATTTTACTTCCAGAATGTCTAAGTCACCTTCTTCTTCTTCTTCAAAACAGTCTAAAAAGGACAAAGGTCATGCTAGTTTGGCTTCTACATCAAGAAATAAAGGGAAAACTCTTTATGCTACTATAGGTCTTAGATTAGGGAGATGGCTTCTAGATTCAGGAGCATCTCATCATATGGCATATTCGTAGTGTATATTCTCTTCTTTTGAGCCTTGTGCTATGTCTCCTATTTTGATGGGAAACAATACATACATGAGTGTAATTGGGAAGGGATCTATTGATATTGGGGAGGGCACTTTCAATGATGTCTTGTGTGTACCTCATTTGTCAAACAATCATCTTTCCATCTATTAGATTACACATGGTGGAGATGGGAAGACTATGGAATTCACTCTTGATTCAGTTATCATTAGAGACTTGAAGAGTACAAAGATTATTGCTATTGGGATGGTTGATCATTCATCTCGGTTGTATACCTTTTCATATTTTTCTCCTGATGATGACATTATTCCTTTAGCTATTGATCACACTTCTAGTGTGAACCATGATTTTGAGGAGATTTTTGGCTACTTGAACTTGAGAGTTCTCACATCGGATCCTACTCTTGAGCCTTGCATTTCATCTCCTCCATCTACTGTTGCATTTGATGATGCTTGTGTTGCTACAGATATGACTTCTTGTGATTCAGTGCAGTAGGATCTACATCATCTTCCAGCTACATCTACTTCAGATGCATACTTGACAAACATTGGTGGGCTACTTTTTGAGTCTCACATTTTAGATTTGAGAGACACCATTGATTTCATACATCTTCTCTTTGATGAGGATGATTCTTCTTTAGTTGTTGTGAGGGAATAATCTAACCCTCTTGTCCATTCTCTACATGATCATTATTCACGGTTTGACATGAGTGTGGATATTTTTGGACAACATTTGGAGGTGGATTCTTTGTCTTCAGAGGAGGCATCTTTGTCTTTGGATTGTGTTCTATATCCATCTCTACTAGATTTTGGATTGACATATTCAGTAGTGTGGCCTAGAACGCCTGTTTGGAGTGTATCATCTTTCAACGTCGACATGGAGACACTTGAGTGTAGTTTAGAGACATCACATATCATTCTTCTTCCCACATCTTCCTTTCAAGAATGGAAATACATCTTGCATATCATCTTGGTTTTGTTTCTTCCTAAGGGGAGGAATGTTCTTCAACGAGATTGGATAATCTTCAACATTCAATGTCGAGCTTCTACCATTGCAGGAGACTCACCACTGAGGGGGGGCTGCATGGTCTCTCTTCTCTCTTATGGGGGGTCTTTTTCCTCACATGGGGTTTTGGCCTTCTCATGCATCATTGAGAGCATTATTTTTTTCATCTCTCTTTTGGGGAGGAGTTTTATCCCACTAGATTTTCTCATTTTCTCCATGTGTGAGAGATTGCATTTGTATTTGTACATGGGTACCTAACATGGCCTAGTAGTCAAGACCTATCCTTGCATCTTTGCATCATTTGCACAATAATCTACTCCCTAAGTTACACTTAAGGGGGGTGTCAGTGTGAATAAATGTCTTGTACCTAGTTAATTCACTTACTAGGGACTTACGTGACATATTCATATGTTAAGTTTACTTAGGTCCTAAGATTCTTTTTATAAGACTTAGTTGTCATGTGTCTAGATTTTATCTTTTCCTAGGTAGTTATGATAAGTTGTCTCATATCATAAGATTAAGACACTTGTCATAATCTTATGACATCTTATGTCTCACCTTGGCTATATAACCAAGGGGTTCTCATTTGTAATTTAACTTTCAGAGACAATCAATTCCATTGCAATCTTGAGCATTGCATATTGATCTCTTTGTGCTTTCCATTTGGCCTCTAGATCTTGGGTATCTACATAGCCAACTCTAATACTTTGAACTAATTGGCCATCTACACATATTTTTTTCAATAGAACACATCTGTTATATTATTTAAAATAAAAATATATATATTATAGGCATCTTCTTGACTTAACACCTTTGTTGATATTACTCAGCTCCCCTATGTTAAGAAAAGCCAGTCCTTCTACATGATCATCCACTCTCCTATATCCCTCAAGATTGGGAAACCTCAAATGAAGTGCTAGCCATTATCTAAAGGTAGCTCATACATTAATGAAGATAAATTCAAAAAACATAAGATAATGCAACTACAAATTGTAATAGAAATATTTGATAGGGACTACACTACACTAAAACCCTCATTTTAATAGAATTGAATCAAATGTGATATGGATACATTATGCACATATATATTATGTATTCAAAATTTATAAATAAATAGGGGAGATGACCTAGTAGTTGAACATGTTCTAATAGTTGTGATGAAATTTGTTGATTCAATACCCAATATTTTTAATAGCATAGCACTATAAGTTGTGACTTTACAATTGTTAGTGTTGATCATGAGTACTCATAATTGAATGAAACATATTCATTAGATCTAAAAGGCAACAAATCATGTGATGCCACATCCACACACCAATAAAACATGACTTAATGCATAATTACCCAATCTACCCTTTTGGGGGGGTCTCTTTTGACACACTAACAAAAAGAATGTTGATGTGGCATCATATTGATGATGTGCACTTGAAACCTCAATTATAAGTAGGGGCCTTGCCAAATAAGTCACTGTAAACAATTGGGAGTGAGTTGAAATAGCCAAGTATTATTTTGAGAGGCACGCAATCAGGGCACTCAACTAATATATCCTCTCCCCTATGTATAAATGCACACATTCTTGTGTAAAGTTGGATAGATCAAAACACTTAACTAAAATCATGACTCTCATTTCTCACTTATCTCCAACGATGATGATTTTCAAACCTAGACTTGATAAAATAAATCTTTTCATTTAATCATTATTATTTTGCACGGAAGGAAGTGAATGCCCATGAAGTGGAAAAGGAGAAAGAGAAGGAGAAGAGAAGAGATAGGGTTTTGAGTAGAAATTCAGCCAGCAGTTAGTTAATTGATTCATTTGATATTTGATCTTGTATATTTGGGGTGTTGATTTGTTTGAGTGGCATGAATGGTTGCAACATGTAGAAAGCAACCCTCTCGCGGAGATTTAGAATAACACAACATGTCTTGAAAAAAAGGAAGAAAATAGATTATAAGGAATTAAAGAACAAGGATGTGTTAAGTTTGGGTTTTGTAGGCTTAGAAAGGGGTCCCATGGAGCCACTACATAAAATTATTTTTATGGAGTAGGGGTCCCATGAGAAGAAAAAATTATGCTATAGAATAAAATAGAATCTTGTACAAGAAAATAAGAGCACCTACTTTTTAGATTTTAGATTTAACAGAGTGTCTTACAAGTGGGGCTGAAAGTTTCCCTGGCCCACTTCCTAGAATTTTGGAGCTTAAAGTTTAAAGCTTGTCCGTTATTAAAAAAAATTCATGGAACCCGTGCTTATAAAAGCTCTTAAAAATTAAAACCCATTAAAACCACAGCCTTAAATATGCAAAATAGGGGTGCATAAAATATATATTTTTTGGATTATTATGTGATAAAATAAAGTACTCAAAATTTAATTATTTGGGACTTAGATATGTTGAGATGGGTTGCCTGGAATTTATTTATTTTATGGCATAGATTATATTTTAGAGGAGTGCCTGAACTTCTGGGCTTATTTGGATGCTGAAATTAATCTAAAATCTTTCTTTGTTAAGAGATAAAGCACATTCTAGAAATAGTGACGTTGGAAATCTGATATTGTTTGAGTATTTATAAGCTGGAAGAAGAAACTGGAGTTATTTCCAATCTCCATTAAATTTTATACTGAGTTTTCAGTAGATTTATAAAATGATTGGTGTGTCCTATATAGTTATCCACTGTGGATTTTATTGAACCTGCAGGGCGTCAATTTAGGTATTAACTGGGCTCAGTTGGTGGGAACCATGAACATGGGACCCACTTTTTAACAGATAAGTTTGAATCCTCAAGTAGAGTGCTCTGGTGCACTGGTTCAATCAGGTTTTGGATTTGAGTGGCTACAAAAAAAAACACATCTTATCCTCCATACTATGTATTTATTGACATTTAAGAAACATTGTTTAAGCTTCATTGCATAAGACTTTCAGGCTTTTGCAGTTGTCTTTTCAACAAAGTTTTAACAATTTTTGCAGCCTCGTTATTAGCTATTTGATGCTTTTATTTGCAGTCATACTTTCTATTTTAGACCAGTTTTAACAACTGCTATTTTCAGATGTATACTTGATTTTATTGAATAGTATCAGCAATAATTTTATTTATTTATTTTCGAGTAATAAGTTAGTTTTGTTTAAATTTTTTATGGTATAGTCTTTAAATATTATTTTTATCTTTTATAGAATTTTAAATGCTGAAAATTATAGATTGTTGTCTTTTTTTATATTTTGGATTCATTTTGATTAGATTGTTTTTTATACATTAGCAAGTTTGTAAGTGATATTTTTATGTTAAATTTGTCTTAGGATTTTATTTTAACACTTTCTATCATCATCCATCTCTAAGAATTAGTTATGATCTTTAAATCTTCTATGTGTCACTTTGTTTCAGATTTGTAGGTGCGTAATTGACCTGGGTCACTTATGTGTATGGTAATTTAAACCTCAAATATTTAAAACTCAAATTCAAATTAAACCTTGTCAACCTTTGTCTACTAGCGAGTGTGAATTGACCAAGTACACATTTGTATAAATTTGTGTGCTATGTTGTATTTAAGAACATTCCTTAACCACTTGAAATATAAAGGGAATATAACAAACCCTAGAAGTGAAAGCATCATAGCAACATCCTAATTGCATTGTCAACTTGCATCATCATCCTAGGGATATTGCATATTTTTCTATTATCTTCAATATTTGTTCATTACTTTGAAATCGACATATTTAGGGGCTTGACCAATGGAAAACAAATCCTTTCCTAGCCAGTTCCCAAATAGTCACTTGACACTACCCCACTTCAAGCACAAGTATAACAAGCCAATTGGCACATCAAATATAATTATCAATTATTTGTCAATTCATTCATGTAGGTTAGATTCATTTTTTGCATGCCATGGTAACTTATACAAGAACAAATATTAGTTTTACAAGGGCATATTTGAACCAAAGCAAGATATAATTGGTTGATAGATTAAGAGTCACTCATCTTGATATAGTTAGGCTGATTACTTTAAAATCAACATGTGTACGGGCTTGACCAAAGGAAAACAAATCCTTGCCTAGTAAGTTCCCAAATAGTGTCACTCGACACCACCCCACTTCAAAACACAAGTACAACAGTTCAAGGCACATCCACCACAATTGTTAATTCTTTGTCAGTTCATTCATGTAGGTTAGATTCATTTTTACATGCCATGCTAACTTCTATAAGAACAAAGTTTAGTTTCAAAAGTGCATATTTGAACCAAAGCAAGATATAGTTTGTTAATAGATTAAGAGGCATTCATCTTGATATAGTTAGGTTGATTACTTTGAAATCATCATGCTTAGGGGCTTGACCAAAGGAACAAATCTAGGCCTTGAAGATTCCCAAATGGTGTCACTTGGCACCACCCCACTTCAAACACATGTAAAACAAGCCAAGGTGCATCAATTAAAATTGTCAATTCTTTTCAATTCATTAATGTAGGTTAGATTCATTTTTGCATACCATGTTAACTACTACAAGCAGAAAATTTAGTTTCACAAGTGCATATTTGAACCAAAATAAGATATAATTAGTTGATAGATTAAGAGTCGGTGCATATTTGAACCAAAGCAAGATATAATTAGTTGATAGATTAAGATTCATTCATCTTGTCAAGGCCCAATTGTTCTACACATTGGTAAATCACCTTTAGCAATATATTCCTTCATCCAGATTTTGAGTTATGTATCATATATAATTTATTTAAATTTAATTAATTCAATAACATTTAATGTTTTAGTCAGAACTCTTTATCCTAGTTCAATTTTGTTTATCACTATTATATGATTAATTTTTCTAGGATATTTATGTGAGGTTCATTTATTTACCACATATTTATTTGGTGAGTCCAACCTTCTGACACAATCTAAGGTTTTGGGACTTAAGTTACATTGAAGTTTGTTACTTCTTCATTAGGGTTTTAAATTTGTCATTTTGATTGCACTTTTAATTTTTAAGATCTCTTTTGGGTTTTGATTTACCCTTTTTATTGTTCTTCATTAAAATATCTTCTTTAGGGTTTTTCTTGTTTTCATCCCACCTTTATTTTGGCCTCTAAGGTCTTTTTTCTAGTATATTTAAATATTTATTTTATTTTTTATTTTTTTTAGATTAGATCTTCATTCCTTTTTATATCATTATTTATGTTTTTATGAATTGATTGCACGCCAAGGTTTCATCCACATCCTCAAATGATATTTTTCATGGTACTACTATTTTTACTACTACCATTGAGCATAAGGCAAAGTATTTTAATCATGAGGAAAATTTAGAATCATTAGTGCACATGGGCTTGCTAATTTGGATAATGTTTATAGTTGTGCGAATTTGGTCGAGGCCCTTCATGATTTTTTGATTAATAATCCATTTGGTTTGGAGGTGCTACAACACATTAGTACCATTGTTACTCTTTCTAGTTCTTTGAACGATGCATCTTCCCCTCCCCATCCTAACCCATCCATTTCCTTTTTTCAACTCCCTACTTTTCTTCTTTAGTTTTGGTATGCCTTTTTGCACACCTCCCATTTCCATGTTGGATATTGTTGTTATTCCTACTTCTCATCTTGATATTTCTACCTTTGCTCAGGACATATTCCCTATTCCTTTCATTACTCTATTATTTCACCTACTTTACATGTTATCCATACTAGTCCCATGACTACATGTGTTTCTAGTATCCTATCTACCACTTACACTCCCATTATTATTTTACCAAGTTACAATATCCCTTGTATGCTATGCTTCAAACTTTATAGAGCCTCAATTTCATTACTCTTCCACCTATCCATCCATTATATCTCACTATAGTGTTACCTAAAAATTATAATGAGAATGCATTTTTTTACTTTCATAGAGTTAATGATCATCATAATCAAGGGTGCATGACTTTAAAACATAAAGTGCAAGGTTTAATAGACAATAATATGATTTATGTAGAAGATATCAATGTGTAAAATATTAAATGATTGGAATAGAAATTTAAATTATGTGATCAAATTAGACATTTTCTTTATCAATTCATTAGGACTAAAATAAGGGAGAGAGATTCAAACAACCATAAAACACATGAGACAACAATTTAACCTAGGAAACACTTTCATGAAAAAATAAACACCAAAAGAGAGCCAAAAATTATATTAATCTATAACATAAAATATAAATATAAATAATATCCCTTATATTGTTATTTACGATCTATATAAACATAGTTGAAAACTTCTACACATGCCTATTTTAGATTCACCAACATCAATTTATCATCATTAGCTATCAATATAATCCTTTTTCAATGCTAGTTGAATGTACTAGAGTTGTTTCTTGTAATACCAATTGATCACACATCCTAACTACCTTTCGAATACCAAATGTCACACAACTAAACACATATCATATTTTGGCATCATCTTTTTCATATGTCCTTGTGACATTTTATGAACCAAGAAAAATATCTTGGTCTAAAAAATATTGCAATTGGTCCAAGTCTTAATATTTGATTATAAATCTACGATATTGAAGGTAACACAATGATGAAGAATCATAACAATATCATGGTATCACTAAGATTATTTGCACAGCTTGTGGTAACAAAGGTAACACTCTCATGACTCAAAACACCTTCCAAATCATCCACCTATCTTAAGAAGTTATCACATGCACTCTAATAATGTCATACATGGTTCAAAATTTATTCACATCACTCTATATGAGGTGTAGTTACTAGAATTTATCCAAACCTATTACAATTTCTATCATGGCTTCAACAAGGTCAAGCATGCCTTCAATTAAAATCTCAAGTTCTATAACTCATGCTACACCTTACCACACAATACCATAAATCCTTGACTCACATTTCATTAACACTATAATCCAAAGTTGTGCCACTTAAATAATTAGATACCATCTATTGTTTGAGATTGAAATTATGTTAACTAGCTCTCTGCATGTGAAGAACACACCAAAAATCCAAAATTTTCCTAGTTGATATTAATCTCAAGAGAGTTATAGAATAAATTAGAATTAAACTAAGTACAAAGAAAGGACAAACCCATTGCATCCATGTACCAACAAATATTTTTCAGTTCTCACTGGCTTTCTTAAATAGTTAGTTGCATTTATCAAAGTATCATTTTTTTCCATATAAAATTATTAATATTTACCATCAAGCATCCATATTTTTGGTATGAGAATGGTATATTGGACTCTTGCTAGATAAATTACACTTTGACTACCACTATTACTTTTACTATTTTTTATCTCAAAACCAATACCAACACTTATTTTATATAATTATATTTCTTTTTTGTAAACATTTGTTGCATCCATATTCTACTCTTTTGTATTAGATTAATTAATTGTATTTTTCCTTACTTATCCAACTTACTACTCCAAATAGAGTAAAAACATAGATTCTTGTATATCTTCTACTATCAACATTTCTAGCTCAATCCAAATCCAAAATGCATTGTATGATCAAAACCTTATCAACATCATTAGTCCCATGATAACAAATATAGAATTCAAAAGTTACTCCCAAGTACACAAATACCCTTTACATAAGGGTTTGGGGTTCTCTATTAGGATTTGACATGAATCTATTATTCCTTGGGCAATGTATGCTTGAGTATTGACCATGGGATACAACAAGCTTCCTTTTACACTGACATAAGGAAAATTATACTTACCCTCCACTTCTTCCCATGTTCCAAAGATAATTTATTGCTTATAGGTAAAGGGATATTTACTAGTTTTCAATGTAAAATATCAAACTTCTACAAAATAGTATCAATGTACTTCCTTTGGTCAACCATAATTTTTTGTTAGCCTTGTCTATATTGATACAACATTCAATGAATAATTCAAACCATACAAAGACCTTATTTAATTTACAAACTAGACTTTCTTTTAGTTTGATCTCAAATTCTCTAGGTCATTTCATGTGGATTTTTTCCAAGTCTTTCTTTTCTTATATTAGAGATTTCTTCATAGATATCAGCTCATCATCAATACAAGATATTGAAAACACATAATAAAAAATTGGTGGATTATACTTGTTTGATTGTTTCCACTATCTTATGGATCTCCTCACAAACAGTGGAGAACTAACCTATTTATATTTTTCTTCTTCTTTTTCATAACCTACGAAAAATATTTCTTCCAAGATCTCCTCATCTATATCCACGTGTTGTCATGTTCTTATCCAATATTATGTTCATTTGCAAATGAATTTTCTTGGTCTCCTTCATTATCATAATGCATCTTGTGGCTCTCTTATTCCTTTGGTTTTTATGTTGCAAGTATGTGCAAATTGGTGCTGTCATTGATGTCAACAAGCTTGTGTTGTCATTTATGTCAATTGTATGTGTTGAGAGATATTGGTGTTGAAGATTAACAATTGGTGGTGTTTATGCTTTGATCTATTACATTATGTTGTCATTAATTAAGCTAGTAGTGTTAATCTATGGTGTTTCTTTGATAAGATTATATTTATGGATGTAGTTGTGTTGAACATGATGTGGACATGTCTCTAGTGATTGGTTTCCAAGTTCTTTTGAGAAATTTTTATAAAAAGAGGAAACAATGTGTTGTCTTGTTGTTTTGGGTATTAGAGGGATGTTCTGGTTTTTCTCTGTATTTGTTCTAGGTTGAAGATTTTCTTGTGCGATTTAGATATGTTGGTGAGACATGTTTAGAGGTGTTATATTCAAGAGATGGTATGTTGTATCATCGTATAGTAGAATTTGTGTTCACCAATGTGTGACTGTGCATTATAGAGGCATCTAGGAGAAATGCTTTTGCCCCATGTTTCTCCATAGTTATGCTTCAAGTCTTGCGATTCTGAAGGTGTGTTTATGGTGTTGGTAGTTTACCTCAATCAAGAGTATTTGAGGTTTGGTGCTTCAGTAGAAAGTGTTTCAAGTAACAAAGTATGATAGAGTAGTCTAAGTGTACTGGGTTTGTGCATTCTTCAAGTGGAAGTTGTTGTGAAGGAGTTTTGAGTAATATTCTAGATCATGTTCAAGCATGGTGTGTGGCTTGCAAGTCTTCCTTGGGTTTGAGTAATCGTGTAAAAAAATTAATGGTGTTTATACAGGTAATGACTGGCCTAGTGTTCACACTACATATGTGAAGTAAAAAATTGTTTAAGGAAGTGTTTGGTTGAGTAATGTTGATTTGGGTCCCAATTAAGTTTTGATGTGTTATGCATTCACTTCTATCCACCACAAAAGTGTTTTGGCACTGAACTAATTTGAATTTGCACATTTGAGGTGCATAGCCGACCTTGGAGAAAGTTTTCAAGGTTGAAGTAGATATAAATATGAGTTGAGTTTTTGAGGGATGAGGTGTGTGAAGTGTGTGATGCAAATTATAGTTGTAAGGTGTGAAATTGTGAAGTGCAGTCTGATCTTTCAAGTGTTGGATTACTGAATGTAGTGAGTAGAAGGTGTCTGCAATCATTCAAATAGACTAGAAATGTGTTGAAGCTATTGTGGTGGATTATCTATTACATTGAGATCATGTTCTTTGTGTAGCATTTATTCTCTATCTTATTTTTCTACTCTGACAGTGAGCCTTGGTTGTGAGCCTTTCAGGGCAGTGTGCTCCTTCTAGTGGTGAGCCTTTGTAATCGGTTTTGTAATTACTTATATTTTGAGCTAATCCTCACCATTTTTTTTCCCTCCTTGGGTTTTCCACATAAATCCAATGTTCTCTTGTGCATGGTGTTAATTTTTTTTTAGTTTTTGTTATTTGATTTTCATGTTAAATCGTTATAACAGATTAAGGGTTTAATATATGAATGTGGATTTGAATGTTAATGAGATTTTTGAAGATTTAAGGTACACTGATTCATTGCCCCTCTCAGTTATCTTGTTCATTCAACAATTGGTATGAGAGCAATGATCCTTGGAGAAAATATTATCTGCTTGAGGTAGATCTAGGATGGCAAACAAGAAGGATATTCCTATGTTTGATGGCACAGACTATGCATTTTGGAAGACAAAAATGGAAGGCTATCTAGTTTACCTTGGATATGATTTCTAGCAGTCAATGAAGAATCAATATACCATACCTGCAAATGGACCGAGCACAAGTGATGAGATCAAGGCCTATGAAACAAATGGTAAAGAAAGGTTTGTTCTCTCGAGTAGTCGTACAAATTTTGAATTATTGAAAGTTATGGATTTTAAAACTACTAAAGAAATTTGGGATAAGTTGGAAATTAATGGAAATTATTTATGAAGGAGATGATATGGTCAAACAATCTAAGATGAAAAACTTGAAAGACACACTTGAGAACTTGCATATGTCTGAAGATCAAGCTATATTCAGAGGGTAGATGAAGTGAGCTCCATTAGAGGTCTTGGAGGAAAGGTCAAATAACCTAAAGTGGTAAAGAAAATTCTCAGAACCCTTACTAAATCTTACAATTATAAATTTGTTGTTGTTGAGGAATCTCAACATTTATATCAATATTCTAGAGATCAATTGTATGGCTCTTTAATTGTATTTGAGATGAGAGAGTTTGGTACTAACAATGATGCAAATATTGAGACTATTTTTAAGGATAGAAAATAAAAAAAGACTTGAGTTTTAGATCAGGATGATCTTGATGATGTAGAAGCTAACTTTGTGAGAAGGGTGAAAAAGGGCACTAGTAAGTACAAAGGTAAATTACCTTTCAAATGTTTCAGTTGTGGACAAGTAGGTCACTATGCTTCAAGATATCCAAACAAAATTATGAACAATAAGAATAAGGAAAAAAAAGTAATATGGTCAAGAAAAGTTATTGTGTTATAGAAGATGCAAGTATTTCTGATGATGAATATGATTATGGAGATTATTATGATAATGAATGCTTGTTCATGGATTTAAAAGATGAATTTTTTTTTGCTAACTCTAAAAGATATGTGAAGGAAAGTGCTCTAGAGACAAAGGATAAGACTTAAGGTACTTTGGTATCTGATTTTCATGCTATATAGGATAAGAAGGATCATTGACAATGGTTGCTAAAATAATATGAACAGAGAAAAGAGTAATTTTGTTAAAATTGAAAAGTATGATGGAGGCCTTGTTAGATTTGGAGATGATTTAGGTGCTAAGATTAGTGGAATAGGTTCAATCAGTTTTGATGGAAAGCATTATACTGATGATGTTTACTATGTCAAGGGTTTAAGGCATAACCTTTTGAGTGTTACAAAAATGTGTAGAAAAGGATATACTATTATGTTTCAGGACAATGGATGTGAGATCAGAAAAGGGTCTGAAATTGTCAATGTTGTTGGAAAGAGGATAGATTAAAATGTCTATCAATTCAAGGGTGTTGACGGTCATTGTTTTATGACTCATATTAATGAAAGATAGTTATGGCACAGGAGGATGTGTCACATCAATGTTGATAACTTGGTTAGAATCAATTTAGTTCAAGCAGTGAGATCTATCAAGGATTGCAAAGCCTACCGATGTTGTTTGTAGAGATTACCAATTTTGAAAACAAACAAGAAGTTGCAAGGGTAAAGAACAATCTTCTACCAGATTATTGGAATTGGTCCATATAGACCTTTGTGGTCCTACAAGAGTGATATGTATTCAAGGTGATAGGTATTTCATGCTTTTGATTGATGATCATTCTAGAATGATATGGGTTACTTTTCTTAGAGAAAAATCTAAAGCCCTAGATAGATTCAAATCATATAAAGTTATTGTTGAGAATGCGATGGATATGAAGATCAAATGTTTGAGGTCTGAAAGAGGTGGATAATTCACCTCTAATGAATTTAACATATTTTGTGAGGATCATGATGTAAAGAGGCACTTGTTTTCCCCTATGACTCCTCAACAAAATGGAGTGGTTGAAAGGAAAAAAAATTGTTCAAGAAGTTGCAAGGACCATGATGAAAGAAGCTAACCTACCAGAAGTCTACTTGAGAGAATAAATTCATACTGTTGTTTACATACTTAACAGAGTTCAAGAAAAATAAAACAACACAAAGACTCCCTATGAGTTGTGGAATGGAAGGATCCCTATTGTCAAGTACTTTAGAGTGTTTGGAAGCAAATGTTATATCATAAGAGATGATGAAAACTTAGGAAATTTCGATGCAAGGTCTGATGAAGGTATCTTCCTTGGATATTCTACTAAAATAAAAGCTTACAATTGTTACAACAAAAGGCTAAGAAATATTGTTGAGAGTGCAATTGTCAAAATTGATGAATATTTATAGAATTTAGTGGTGATAGATTGATTTGAATAAAATAAACCTTATTGCAGAGAAGAAGAAGAAAAAACTAAGGAATAGGAAGTGCAGGATGAAGATGAAGAAGCTCTGAAAAAGACCCCTAAAACCCCTAAGTATGTGCAGAGAAATCATTCTGAAGAACAAATCATTAGAGACAAAAACAAAGGTGTGTTGACAAGAAGAAGAGCTATTGAAGAAGAGGTAAATTTGTGTCTACTTTCTAAAGTTGAACCTAATACATTGATTGAGGTATGCAAAGATGAACATTGGATGAAAGCTATGGAAGAAGAACTTATGCATATTGAGAAGAATTAGACTTGGGAACTTGTTGTTGACTTTCTCTTTGTGGCATATTTGTCCTTGATGTCAAAATTGATTAATTGGCATTATGGTACTTGGTGCATTTGGTCATTGTTGTAATCAGTCTTGGAATTTTTAGTACTTTGTGGATAGTGATTTGGATGGTTTCATTTTAGTTTTGTTTTGTGGTACCGATCATGTTGGATTCATGTGCAGAGGATATATATATCACATGGGGTTATTCTTTCATACAGGTATATGGCATGGCTATTTAGGTATATTATTTCAATCATTCATTATCAGTTGGATTTTGGTTCCATTGATACTTATCAGGTTGTTCTCTGGCATCATTGACAAAATTCATTTGATTATGTCTTCATGATATATTTTCATTATATTTTTCTTCATGGTTTTCATTATATTGTTCTTCATGGCTGACTCATATTTCTTTAATGTCAATGGTTATGGTACATTACATGGCATATTGGGTTGGAATTATATTAATGTTCTCTTTGGCACTCGAGACTGATATTTCATTTGGCATCTTTGGTAAATAATGTTACTATACACTCTTCAGTTGGTTTTGTCACTTCATATCTTCATGGCTCTCTCACATTATCTTGGTGTCACTGGTTAGGACACAATGATTGATTTATATGGAGTATTCATTTGGTCCATATGTTTCAGATTGGATTGATATCATAATCAATTTCTAAAGGTGATCATTGTTTATCATAATGTTAATTGCATGTGACTTGGTAAAAGTCACCTCTATGGCTCGAAGGTAATATTTATGGTAATATTATAATGTTGAATTGATACTTCCTTGAGAAATTATCAATGTGATAATATTGTCGGCCTACTTGGTAAAATGCTTGACCACGGACTTGTATTCATTATGATGTTTTCATTACTTATGATTTATTGCGGACTTCAAGTTTTATCTATTTTTGAAAAGGCTTTGAATAGAAATAAAAGGAAATGGAAAAGTTTTGTTGAGAAAACATGCGAACCCTAGCTTCCATCATGGAAAATGTATTAGCAGATTTCTTTGTTTGACAGTGAAAGAAGATTTTTTATTGAGCTCAACCATGGAAGGAGTTAGTGTGTTGATTGTGAAAGTTGGGCTTATCTTTCAGCTGGACAGTTTTCGAAGATCTTCAACAAAATATAATGGTATTTGTTTTATTGTCTCCCACTGTGATAGGTACTTGTTCTCAACTCTAGAAATATCTTGTGTCATTTTATAAGCATAACTGAATATGATAAAGGTTTATAGAAATTGGTTTCAGTATTGCATAACCCAAGTTCTTCAATCAAGGGTTTCACAGTTATTGGTTATTCGGTATACAGTTTTTGTTTTTGTTTTAATTGCATTCATTTATTGTATAAATTTATGGCTTTTAGCCATTACTCGGGACAAGGGTTTGATGTGAAAAGAAATAGAGTGTGTTTTGGAAGGGTTTTGATAGTGATATTTTTGAATTTGAAAAAGTGATAAAAGAGAGTTTATATTGTTTACATCTCTGGTTGTAATACAAATATTACATACAAATTTCAATGAGATTTTTGTTTTGTACTGTCATATTCAGTACACTTTGTAGTGGGCATTATTGAAAATCATATATTTGTACTCTGTTGAGATTTTGTGACTGCAAATATTAGTGTAGATATAAGGTCCTAATAGCTTTTGATTTCATAAAGATACTTTTCAAAAGGATTTGGTGCTTCTAACTTGAAGTGGGTGCTTCAGTTTGTTATTGGAGTTGATGCTCCATATTGTTACAAAGTTGGTGCTCTTTTGAATGAATAAAATGATCAATTTGCAAGTGATTTTATATACCCCAAGAGGGGTTTTCCACTCAGGAAAATAATGTGTCATGCTTTGAAATTTGTGCAATTATGTTTCAGCTCATGTTCTTATTTGATTAAGCATTTCATTTTGTTATAAAAGTGTTCAAAACATACTTGAAGTCTTGTGGAAATAAAGCATTTAAAGGAATTGTTCAATCAAGTTTACATGAACAATCAATATCATGCTTTGACATTGTTATGTAAGTCTTTTATCAATCTTTCATTCTGCTAAAAGTCTTTGGTGTGGTAGAATTCACCTTGCAATTTAAGAGGGTTCATAAAGTTGTCTCAAAGCCATTTTGTGATTTGCTCTTGAAGTTAAAAGTTTGAAAAAATTGTAAATTTTTCTGATTCACCCCCCCTCTCAGAGTAATTCATCTTCCAACAATTGGTTTCAAAGCGTAGGGCCCTGCATTAGGTGGCATACCTAGGGTTGATTCTGGTCTTGGAAGTCAATATGTCACATGTGCAAGAAGGTTCATCTGTTACAAGTGCTCCTTTGTTTGATGACTTTGATTATGTTTTTTGGAAAATCAAAATGAAAACATATCCAATTTCTATTGATTTAGATGTTTGGAGTATTGTGCAAAACAAATATAATGTACCTGCATCCATACCCACTAATGTTGATGAGAAAATAAAGTATGAAACAAATGTTAGAGCTAAACATGCTCTTTTGTGTGGTTTAACCAAAGAAGTATTTGTTAAAGTCATGCATTGTAAGTCAGCCTCTGAAATATGGGAAAAATTTTAGAATGTGTATCAAGGGAATGAAAAGGTCAAACAGTCCAAAATACTCACTCTTAAAAACCAGTTTCATGAATTGAAAATGAAGGATGATGAAAAGATTGCAGATTATTTTTTAAGAATAGATGAAGTTGTAAATGCAAGAAGAGGTTTAGGTGAAACAGTTGAAGAGTTTGATGTGGTTAGGAAAGTAATCAGAACCTTGGAACCTAAATTTGAATCTAAGGTTTCTAATCTTGAAGAGAAGAAACATTTTGATCATCTTTCCTTAGATAACTTACAAGGTATTCTAATTACATATGAAATGAGAATTGGTAATACTAGTTCTACATCAAAAGAAACTACCTTCAAGGCAGAAAAGAAAGATTTATCATATGACAGTGACTTTGATTTATCAAACTCAAAAGAAGCTCTTCTTGTGAAAAAAATAAAAAGAAGTATAAGGGTAAGCTTCCCTTTAAATTTTTTACTTGGGGCAAGGCTGGACACTTTGCTGCTAAATGTCCTTACAGTGATCAGTCTAATGAGGATGAAAAACCAGAAAAACAGTATAGGAAAAAGGTTTTTAATCCTAAAAAGAAGTTTAACTTCAAAATGAAAAAGAGACTCTTTACCAAAGAAGACTCAGATGTTGAGTCAGATGACTCACTAGGTGATGAATATATAACTTTATTCATGGCTGAAGTAGATACTCAAAAGACTTCAAATAAAGAACTGGAAAAACAGTTTGATTTAGAAAACTGTGAAATTGAATTGCTTTGTGCACTTCAAGAAATAAAAAGATTAAAGAAACACATTGCTTCTCAAGAGCATAGTCCAAAGAATATGATCACATGCTTACAAGTTGAACTTGATGATTTTAAAATAGTTGTGGATAATCTCAAATCAGTTCTTGTTGATAAAGATAAAGAGATTCAAAACCTTGAACAACAGGTTGTCACTCTTAAAAAGCAAGTTGAAGGTTATGAAAGTAATACTCACTTGAATGATATACTTGGGAAACAAAAGCATCATAAAGACATGACTAGTATTGGATTCAACACTGGTGAGTGTTCAAAAAATTTAAATCAGAACTTTAAGGCAGTTGATAAGAGGCAACCATTTGAGCATAAACGAACCAATTTTAGGTTTAATGCATTTTTTCATGGTTATTGCTTCTTTTGTAATAAATTCAGACACAAAGTGAGAAATTGCAAGCTAATGATGCCTAGAACACCAAATTTTGGTCACAAAAAATTCTTTGGATTTCCTAATTCTATTAGATGTTTCACATGCAACACTATTGGTCACACATCCAAACAATGCAAAAAAGGTAAACAAATCATTGAAAAGGTTTAGAGACCCAAGTTTGTTCAAAGCATAGAACAATCCATGCTTGTCCAAACTGCCTTTCTTTCCAAAAAGAAGGCATTATGGATTTTGGATAGTGGTTGTTCCAATCACATGACAGGAGATAAGGACAATTTTTTTAAACTTGAAGATTTGCAGGAGGTTTTGTAAAGTTTGGTGATGACACTGGAATTCAGATTAAAGGTAAAGGCTCTCTGCTTCTAAATGATGACACACCCATTTAAGATGTGTATTATGTAGAAGGCCTTAAACACAATATTTTAAGTGTTAGTCAGATTTATGACAATGGTTACAATGTTATATTCAATTCACAAGGATGTGTTATAAAGAAAAAATCTGGTAAAATAGTTGTAACCGGATTAAGGACACAAGGTAATGTTTACAATCTTCTTGACTCTTCCAATCATAAAAGCAATGAAGGTATGTACCTTATGGGTCAAGTTGAAGATAATTGGTTATGGCATAAACGTTTAGGACATGTTAACTTTGACAATCTGGTTAGAATCAACAAAAACTAGAATGTGAGAGGTATGCCTATTGTAAAAAAACTAGAAAATGCAGTTTGCAAAGAATGTCTAAGAGGTAAGAAAACAAAGGTTAGTTTCAAATCCAAAGAACATGCTTCAACTAAACCTTTGTAGCTTGTACACACTAATTTGTGTGGTCCTATTAGGACAAGGTCAATAAATGGTGAGAAGTACTTCATGTTATTTGTAGATGACTACACAAGGATGGTTTGGGAAACCTTTCTCAAACATAAATCAAAGGCCTTTAACAAATTTAAAATCTTTCGTAAAATGGTTGAGAAATAATCTGATATGAAGCTTAAATGCTTGAGGTTAGATAAGGGAGGTGAGTTTACCTCTCAAGAATTCATTGATTATTGTGAGAAACATGGTATAAAAAGGCAATATGTTGCTGCAAGAATGCCTCAACAAAATGGGGTTGTGGAAAGGAAAAACATAATAGTGAAAGAAATGGCTAGAACAATTCTTGATGAAGCCAAGTTGCATGATATGTACTGGAAAGAAGTTGTTTATACAACTGTCTATATTCTGAACAAAGTGCAAATAAGAGTCAAATCCAATTTCACTCCATATGAGCTATGGTATGGTAAATTTGCCTCTATAAAGTACTTCAAAATATTTGGTTGTAAATGCTTTATCAAAAGAGATGATGAAAACTTAGGAAGCTTTCAATCAAAATATGATGAAGGTATCTTTTTAGGATATTCTACACATAGCAAAGCTTATAAATGCTTCAATAATAGGTTGAATAAGATTGTTGAATCTGTTAATGTCAATTTTGGTGAAAAGTTGCTTCTAGATAATGATCATGTGCAAGTTGTTGAAGAAGAACCTATGGTAGGTCTTGACATTTCTCCCAAATCTACTGAAGAAAATAATATACAACAGGAGGATGCTTCAAGCTCTAAAATAGTAACACCTCTGAAAAAACCCTCCAAGATTGTTATCAATAATCATCCTCAACATCTGATAATTGGGGATAGAAGTGCAGGTATCTTGACAAGAAGGAGAGAAAAACTTGAGGAACAAGCTCAAATTGTTGAACAAATTTTGTTTAGTAACTGAGTTTGAACCCAAGACATGCAGTGAATCATTAAATGATGAATGTTGGTTGAAAGCAATGCAAGAAGAAATCAGCTAGATTGAAAAGAATAAGACTTGGGAGTTAGTCCCAAAACCTGATGACAAGAATGTCATTGGTGGAAAATAGGTTTTCAGAAATAAACTTGATGAATGTGGCAAAGTTGTAAGGAACAAGGCATGATTTATGTGTAAAGTCTATGCACAACAGGAAGGTATTGATTTTGGTGAAACTTATGCGCCTGTTGCTAGAATTGAATCCATTAGAATATTTTTGGCATACTCATGTTTTAAGAACTTTAAGGTTTATCAAATGGATGTCAAAACTGCTTTTTTGAATGGATATCTTGATGAGGAAAGTGTAAATGGAATAGCCTAAAGGGTTTGTTGCACGAGACAAGCCTACTTATGTTTAAAAGTTAAAAAAGGCCTTGTATGGTCTTAAACAAGCTCCTAGAGCTTGGTATTCAAGACTGGACTCACATTTAACAGCTAATGGCTTCACAAGAGGTGGTGTGGACAACAACCTCTATGTCAAAATGGAAGGTAATGATATTTTGGTTGTTGAAGTGTGTGTTGATGATATTATCTTTGGGTGTAATAATGATGCATTATCCAAAAAAATTTCTAAGATTATGGAATCATAATTTGAGATGTCCATGTTAGGTGAACTAACATTCTTTCTTGGACTTCAAGTTTCTCAGCTTAAACATGGCATTTTCTTATCTCAAACTGAATATGCAAAGGAAATGCTTTAAAAATTTCACATGGATGATTGTCATGCAATAAGCACTCCAATGGTAAATGGTTGTAAACTTTCCAAAGTTGATGATTGTCCTGATGTAGATCAATTTGAATATTGTTCTATGATAGGTAGTTTTTTGTACTTGACTGCATCTAGACCTAATTTAATGCAAGCAGTTTGTATGGTTTCTACATTCCAATATGCTCCTAAATAGACACATCTTACAATTGTAAATATAATTTTTAAATACATTTAGGGTTCTCTTGACTATGGTCTTTGGTATCCCAATATGATGGTTTCACCTTGTTGGCCTATACTGATGCAGATTGGGTTGGTTGTTTAGATGATAGGAAAAGAACCAGTGGTGTTGCATTCTTTCTTGGTGATCGTTTGGTTGCATGGCATAGCAAGTGACAAGAATTTGTTTCACTTTCTACAGCAAAAGTAGAATACATTGTTGCTACATCTTGTTGCACACAATTACTTTGGATGGCACAAACTCTTTCTGATATGGGTGTTGTTGTTAAAAAACCCATCTCTATCTTTTGTGACAACACTAGTGCTATAAATTTGTCTAAGAATCTGGTTATGCATTCAAGAACCAAGCACATTGCTATTAAATTTCACTTTCTTCATGAAAAGGTGTTGGCTAATGAAGTTTATGTGCAATATGTTCCTACTCAAGCATAGGTTGCAGATATTTTAACAAAGCCTTTAGCTAAAGAATTCTTTGAAAGACTTCGTTCTCGGTTGGGAGTTGTCTCTCAATCTTTGCTCTCTTAATGCACTATCATGAATTTAGGGGGAGATATTTAGCTCTCTTAGCAACTTGTTGCTGCTTCATTTGGCCTTTATTTTTTGCTTCATTGCTACATCTGCAGTTGTTTCAGTTACATTTCTTGGCATTTCACAGGTTCTCCTTTGTCCTTGTGACAAAAAGGGGGAGAAAGATGAGGTTTTGGTTCAGATGGCTCAGTTTTTTCCATCAAGGAAAAAGGGGGAGTTTGTTGACTTTATCTTTGTGGCATATTTGTCCTTGATGTCAAAATTGATTAATTGGCATTATGGTACTTGGTGCATTTAGTTATTGTTGTAATCAGTCTTGGAATTTTTAGTACTTTGTGGACAGTGCTTTGGATGGTTTACTTTTAGTTTTTTTTTGTGGTGCTGATCATGTTGGATTCATGTGCAGAGGATATATTTATCACATGGGGTTATTCTTTCATACAGGTATATGGCATGGCTATTCAGGTATATTATTTTAGTCATTCATTATTGGTTGGATTTTGGTTCCATTGATACTTATTAGGTTGTCCTCTGGAATCATTGACAAGATTCATTTGATTATGTCTTCATGGCATATTTTCATTATATTGTTCTTCATGGCTGACTCATATTTCTTTAATGTCAATAGTTATGGTACATTATTTGATGCATGGCATATTGGGTTGGAATTATATTAATGTTCTCTTTGGCACTCGAGATTGATATTTCATTTGGCATCTTTGGTAAATAAGGTTACTATACACTCTTCAATTGATTTTGTCACTTCATATCTTCATGGCTCTCTCACATTATCTTGGTGTCACTGGTTAGGACATAGTGATTGATTTATATGGAGTCCTCATCCGGTTCATATGTTTCAAATTGGCTTGATATCATAATCAACTTCTAAAGGTGATCATTGTTTATCATAATGTTAATTGCATGTGACTTGGTAAAAGTCACCTCTATGGCTCGAAGTTAATATTTATGGCAATATTATAATGTTGAATCGACACTTCCTTGAGAAATTATCAATGTGATAATATTGTCGAACCCCTTGGTAAAATGCTTGACCGCGAAATTGTATTCATTATGATGTTTTCATTACTTATGATTTATTTCAGACTTCAAGTTCTATCTATTTTTGAAAAGGCTTCGAATGGAAATGAAAGGAAAGGGTAAAGTTTTTTGTTGAGAAAACATGCGAACCCTAGCCACCATCATAGAAAATATATTAGCAGATTTCTTTGTTTGACAATGAAAGAAGATTGTTTATTGAGCTCGACTGTGGAAGGAGTTAGTGTGTTGACTGTGAAAGTTGGGCTTATCTTTTAGCTGGACAGTTTTTGAAGATCTTCAACAACATTTTATGGTATTTTTTTATTGTCTCCCACCGTGATAGGTACTTGTTCTCAAATCTGAAAAGATCTTGTATCATTTTATAAGCATAACTAAATATGATAAAGGTTTATAGAAATTGGTTTCAGTATTGCATAACCTGAGTTCTTCACTCAAGGGTTTCAAATTAATTGGTTATTCGGTATATATATATATATATATATATATATATTTTTAACTACATTCGTTTATTGTATAAATGTATGACTTTCAGCCATTACTTGGGACAAGGTTTTGATGTTAAAAGAAATAGAGTGTGTTTTGGAAGGGTTTTGATAGTAATATTTTTGAATTTGAAAAGATGATAAAAGAGAGTTTATATTGTTTACATTTCTGGTTGTAATACATAGATTACATACAGATTTCAATGAGATATTTTTTTTGTACTGTCATACTATCTTGAGATTTTGTGACTGCAGATATTAGTGCAGTTATAAGGTCCTAATAGTTTGCAATTTCATAAGATACTTTTCAAAAGGAGTTGGTGCTTCTAACTTGAAGTGGGAGCTTCATTTTTTTATTGGAGTTGATGCTCCATATTGTTACAGAGTTGGTGCTCTATTGAATGAATAAAAAGATCAATTTGCGAGTGGCTTTTTATAACCCAAGAGTGTTTTTCCACTCAAGAAAATGATGTGTCATGCTTTGAAATTTTTTCAATTATGTTTCACCTCATGTGCGTATTTGTTTAAGTTTTCATTCTATCATATGTCAAATGAATTTTATGCAATTCTCTGATACTTGATTAAGCATTTCATTATGTTATAAAAGTGTTCAAAACATACTTGAAGTCTTGCAGAAATAAAGCATTTATAGGAATTGTTCAATCAAGTTTACATGAACAATCAATATCATGCTTTGACATTGTTATGTAAGTCTTTTATCAATCTGTCATTCTGCTAAAAGTCTTTGGTGTGGTAGAATTCACCTTGCAATTTAAGAGGGTTCATAAAGTTGTCTCAAAGCCATTTTGTGATTTTCTCTTGAAGTTAAACTTTGAAAAATTTGTACATTAATCTAATTCGGCCCCCCCTCTCAGAGTAATTCATCTTCCAACACTTGTCCCAAGACGTGCAAACAAAAACATAATTGGATCTAAGTGGGTGTTAAAAAAAAATTCATGAGAATGGAGAAGCGGTAAGGAACAAAGAAAGGCTTATGTGTAAAGGCTATTCACAAGTTGAAGAAATAGATTTTGAAGAGACATTTGCCTCAGTGGCAAGAATGGAAGCTATTAGGATGTTTTTAGCTTTTGTAGCACATAAGGATTTTGAATTTTATCAAATGGATGTGAAGTCTGCTTTCTTGAATGGAGAGTTGGAAGAAGAATACATGGAACAACCAAAAGGATTTCAATTATCAGATAAACCTAATATGGTCTATAGATTGAAGAAGGATTTATATTGATTGAAGCAAGCTCCTAGAGCTTGGTATGCAAGGTTGGATAAGTATTTGATACATCAAGGGTTCAATAAAGGTACCATAGATAATAACCTTTACTTTAAGGTTGCGAAAGATCAAATCTTGATTGTAGTTGTGTATGTTGATGACATAATTTTTTGAGGTAATGAAGCTATGTGTAAGAATTTTGCAGAAGAGATGTAAAAAGAGTTTGAAATGTCTATGTTTGGGGAGATGAATGTCTATACATGTTTCTAGCTTGGTTCAAATGGGATGAGTAACTATTTTGGGAATAGGAAGCATCATGTTTGAGATGGGAAGAAGGATCAACATTAATTCTAGGGGGATCATTTGTATGTAAGCATAATGTTCAAGAGATGAATTTTAAAGGGGTATCTTCATGAGAGGAAGAAAACATGTCCAATGAAGATATAATAGGCTTTGTGGATTATTGGTAGAGATGTGGAATTTAATTTATGTAAGGTGGATTGTATCTTGTAGGTAAATCTTGTGGATGAGGATGGTATATGGACTTTTCATGCATGTTCATTATGTTGTCTCTAGGAATGTTTCATTGAAAGGTAGTTAAAGTAGTATTTAGGAAGCTATTGATGACCGCATCCGCTTGCTCCAAGATATCCTCTTTAGGAGGAGATACATTGGGAGAGGAGGACACATGAGCTTTATATTTTTTTGGAGGAATGTTACCAAAAGAACATAATCAAACATCAACCAAGGACTTCAAAGAAGACATTACTTTACCAGAACAATCAAACACTTTGAAAGTAAAAACATGAAACAACTCTATATGTATATTGGATATGGGAGACCAAGTCATGAAGCTCATAAATTTATTACAAGATTCAAGGTGATTAAGTGCTCATATAATAAAGAGAGAAATAGATGAAATTGGCATAAACTAAACAAATTTCAAAAAATGAAGATAGGTCTGCACAAAGGTCATAGAGACAAACCTATGATTGAAATTCGAATAGAAATGAGTTGAACAAGGGTGGTGACATCCTAGACCAAAGTTACAATACTTTAAAAATTTAAAAATCTAGAAACCAACTACAATGTTTGAGGATCTGAGATTGCATAGGTCCAGGTTTGAAAGAAAACATATTTATGGAAATGCACGAAAACCTAATTTATCTATATGTGAAGCACACACATGCATAAAATTTTATGTTTTCAAAAAAATGTAATACGTTCAAATGATAATTTCTAGAATTTAAAAATATTGTGACTAACTAAATTTATCTTGAAAGTGTTGAAAGATAACTTTTTTGATCTTTTGAAATGAAAATTAATATGCAAATCTATACTTTTTCAATGCTTTTCACTAAGATATGCATGCACTTTGATAACTAAAAACAACCTAAGATTGTACTCATATTTCACAATGCAAGACTTATGACTTCAAAAGTTTTTATAAATGTAACAAGTGATGGTTTCACCAAAATATGATGTGGGAAAAGGGATCAAGGGTCTAAATCAAACTTTTCTTGATATTACATTAGAGAGGAACCAAAATTGATCACATAAGACCACTTGGCTACTATCATCAATGGAAGAGATAGAATGGTTGATCAAGGTTTTGGTCCTTATTTTTGTTGTGGATTGATTGCTTTGATATTAGGTGTGATGTGTGTGATGTGTAAGTCAACTAGGTTAACTATGAGACTACAAAAAACATATGAATACAAAAAAATTCAAGACCGAAATATGAAAACTGATGACACAATAGTAGAATGCAGAGAGAGAGAGGAACTTGGCATGCAAATTAGGGTTGAAATTTCCTGGTTAGGGGTGATGGCACCCTAGTCTAGAAGATGTTTCTTTCTAGAATCTATAAACAAGTACAAGCGGGTCACATTTTGTAGCCTCTTTCCTCCTGGACTAGGCTTTTGAACTTTTTATGTTGATGAATAATCCTTCTTGCCCTAATTTTTTGAAAATAGGAGACTTGAATGCTTGATCTTGTTATTAGGTCTTCAATATTCTCCTAGTTCCACTTCAATTTTTCCACCTAAAAATAAGAGGGGATAAAGGGTTGTGCCACATAGGGTATTTTTCCTAATTCAAACCCCTTTTTGGCGTTTCCACCTCCACAATGGCTATTTTGATATAAAGAGTGCCTACCCTCAATCAAGCATAGGTAAATATATAAAAACAAGTGATAAATACCAAGTTCTATAACTTATTACTCAGATCTGATCTCCTTGATTAAATGAATTCATGATGCATATCTCATGCAAGGAAGATATGCTTGTCGATGGGAAGTCCTGCACGCGTTAGTACTCACAAAAAAAATGAACACAAAACATGAAAAATATTACATATAAATTTGATGCATTGCTAACATGAATCTTGACTAATGAAAAAGCGATGTAAGAGTGATTCTTATCTCTCTCTTGACTACTTTTCAAGATGCTTGCTTTCTCAAAATCTCATTAGGTGTTCAAATGGTAAAAAAGACATATTTATATGTATTTCTTCATTTCCTACAAAATCAATTGTGAAAAGCTAACAAATGAATTTGAATTCGCAAACATAAAAATACCAACAATAACTTATTCAAAATTGGGCCAAAATAGGTTGTTCAAGGGTGGTGGTGCCCTAGACCAAACCTATTTTGGGGTTTTATTAATGTTAAATAAATAATATATATTAATTCCAATTATATCTTGATTTTCTAAAAATGATAATAAAATAGAAAAATTATTAGCATAATTAGGTCCAAGCACTTAAGGGGGAGCTAAACCTAGTGTTAAATTGTTAGGTTTGACAATTTACAATGCTACGTCCCCATAATCATCACATTATGGTATATTACTATTATATTTAGTTCCTTGTAGTTATATGACCAATTTAATTTTTACACATAAGTCTCTCATAGATTATTGTGGGAAGTATATTCTACACCTTTTCTTCCTTTTAGTTAATTATTAGGTGTGTAAGGCCCCTGTGGTTTAGAATTTCTCTTCAATTTTGTAGGATGTGCTTTCAACCTCATGTATGTAAAACAATTTCTAATATTGTTTGTAGTGAAAGGAAATATTTCAAGGATGTTTTAGCTATAGGAAATAAGCCAAAATTTTGTGTAGGATCTATGTTCTTCATTCAAAATAGAGTTTCCCTTCAAAAATCATTGCATACAAATTCAAATCCTATAAAGTAAGAAAAATATTATTACCTTGCAATCCAATGTGTTATAGTCTTAGGGTTATTTTAGGTTAATGATATTAAAAGTTGTGATTATTTTTAACTAGGTTCAAAACATCCAAAATTTTCCATCAATATTTAACCTTAATGGATTACCTTGAGCTTTCAATATTGAATTCAATATGAAAAAATATTGATTTTTGATGAGTTTCTAAAGATACTATTAATCTAGATTTCATAAGGTATAGAGATTTTTTTTGTAGAATTTTATAATTAATAATGAAATTTATAATGATATTCTAGTACACAAGAATGGTAATGAAAATCACAATCATGCTACAACAAGTAACAAGGATGAAACAACAACAATTAACAAAAACAAGGCAATATAAATCCTTACAATAGTTAGTCATTCTTGTAATTTACAAGTTGAATTTGACATTGTGGGATTCTCCCTCAAGCTTTTTAAGTAATTGATTCCAAGTCAAATGGTTCCATCCTATGAGTGAAGGAACCAAAGGGTTTATCTCCTTTAATTTACTATATAAATGATTTTTTGTTCTTAGCCTATCACTATGCACAACACATTCTCAAAGTGATATTTTCTAAGGTGTTTGGAAGTAAATAATCAAATGAATAATCCACCACATGTCTAATAAGATATAACAAGATCTGTAGTTAAAATGGAGTTCCCAACCAAAACAAAGTGTTGGTTATTCCAATTGATTCCTACGGTTCTCTACAAAATATCCATTCTAATGCTCAAGAATTATAGGGAGTTGGCCAATGAACAAGGACTTAAACATCCTTTTGCACTTCAGGCTCTACAAAACCTAGGTGAGTTTACCTTTTAATAGTATCTAGAAATAACCAAAAAAACACACAAGATACTGGAATAGAAAATAATTTCTCATGCATCCAAACAAGGATATGTGGATTTTGATCCAATAATAGGTCAAATTCTTTGTAAAACTTAAATTCCCAACCATGAGAACACAAAATAATTAATATAACTTATAAATGCATTGAGATTTATGATCAACCTATTTTCTCATATTGTTGCCATAAACCATGTGTAACAGAGTCATAAAATCCTGTAAATGTCTTTTGAATCAACAAATTGAAAAATTCTCAGTGGATATCCACAATTATTTCCTTACAATAGCATATCCTATACTAGATTCAATTTTAATTCTACTTAACAATCCCTGAAAAATTCAACACTCTCATTATTCTAATTACAACAGATTAATCTATTACTTTAATAGAATATATAAATGAAACATTCATTGCATAAATTACAAAGATGAACTCAAAGTTCTTTTATCATTTTATTCATAAGAGTAATCAAATTGTATATTGGAGACAATTTCCATTGAATTATATGTTAAAGTATTTATATATTCCGAGTTGTATATGGTGTACAAAATATTACATTTGTAGACCCTTTTCACTATGACCTAGAATAATACTTAGCTTGTTTACAACAAAAAAACCCAATTACAATGTCCATAATCCTAAAACAAGGCTCACAATTTCCTTTTATAGAACAAGGGAGAAAACAAGCTAAGAGCCTTAGAACAAGTTTCACATTTTCATTTGACACTAACATCACATGAACCAATAAAATGTAGGTACAACTGTCTAAAATTTTCCTTGGCAATATGTGGGATGTAATTGGTGCACCATAAACACTGATTACAGTGTAGTGGAAATGGAAGAACCAATCACCCCACTTATGATCAATCACTCTCTAGGGTCAGGTCTAGTGCCCTCAAGAATCTTATGGCCTTCTTAGATAGTCTCCAATCAACTACAAACCCCAAATTTCTTATTACTTCCCTGATAAAGAATTCTTCAAAAATACATAGTTGGATTTGCCACAACACATATCCTAGATGTAAGTCCACTCTTGGACTGGAAAGGTAAATCCATTCTCATCTTGGGATCTTATCTATATTTGGGGGCCCAAGTCCTATTTTCACTGTAAAAAATGATGTGACATAGGAGAGTACCATTTAAAAGTTTACAAAAATTTAATCTCCTTTGATTTCTATTAATTCCTTATGGATTCCATCTGAGATGAAAGTGGAATAATCAAAATTTCTATTTAGGTCCTCGTGTTGTATGTTTGCAACCATTAACAACAAGGATGTTGGTATCTACATCTTGGTATCTATTTCTAGAGCCTGACATAATGCATAGTAGGTGTTGATGAACTCATCCTCAAAAATATCAAGATTGAAGGGCTCTACATCATCTCGAGTGTGATAGGACTTTGAAAATTTTAGTGGTTTTCTAATGCATTTCAAAATTTTGGGCATCCATTGGTCTCTTGAGGGTTAGGGCTTGCTTTCAAGTCGCTAGGGTTCAATATTAGGTCTAAAACCCTTCAAAAATCCTAATAATGCAAAAGCCCTAACATTGTTCTAATTTGTCACTGACCTACGTTTGTTTGTTCCTAGTCACTTAATTCATAACTTAAGTCATTGGCATCATTGGTAAGTTGGCCCCTTTTCTCCTAGTGAATAAAACGTCACATTCACTTTTTAATTTTTAACTAATGTCCTAAGTCTAAGCAAGAAAATATTTTATGTGTGCACTCTAGGCGGGGGTTGAAATATTTTATTAAAATACCTATATGATATTTGGTCAACTTAGTGAAGTCCCCTTTTATGTTGTAACATAAGGCACATGCATCAATTTTCCTTTAGTTCTGAGTGGCATGGCCCCACAACTTGCTTCCTATTGGTTACCTGCTAGCTTGCAACAATAAAATATTCAATAAAAAGTTATACACGATAGCGGGCATGCGCCAAGTGGCATATCTTTCTGGTGGGCCACAACATCTTTTAAAGTGGTAGTAACAGTGGACCCAATATCTAATGGCTTAGCTCGATTTTGATGATTAAATCCTAACTGTTTTGTGCCAGCCTATGGGGAATCTATCTGAAGATGTCGATACCATACGGGAGAGTGGGTGGATGCCACATGGTTTAATTTGAGCCATTCAAAGGACTATTGGTGGGGTGAATTATTTTGTTAAATATGTAGGCTACCAATGGGTACATTAAAATTTGAGCTACTAAAGGGACATATGGCTCACGTGGTTAAAAGGAAATCAAGATGTTTTAATCTTAGTCCTTCATCTAGTAGAACTTTAAGCACATGCTAAAGCTTTGTATAATTATGGCCATAAGCCTGGGGGGTTAAATGGTGCACAAGTTGAAGTATACGAGCTTGATCTAGGTAGTTTCCTACCAGCCCGTAGCCATTGATCACTATCCTAGCAGACCAATGCAAGGTAGTGGGTTGGCGACACGTGGACACTCTTAAGGCTCATAAGGTGTGGTGGAGCCCATATTGACAACAAGGAAGGGATTCCACATGGCAGAATCATATTGGCCATATTTTGAAGTCAAAGGAAGTCAAATTTTCAAACTTATGTGACTCCATCTAAGCCATCCATCAAGCCAACTCATCAAAGGATCAACGACTAACATTCAAATTTTCTAACAGGACTGATGGAGTCGTTTTGGTTCATGTGAGCAAAGAATAATGGTGGACATGATGTTCAACCATCGAATTAAAGGGTTTTCTTGCCATAAATGAAAGGGAAATGGAAAACTCAGAAAGCCTTCCAAGATCTAGTATGCACCTTCAATATCTTATGTTTCTTTAAACAAATCAGATTTCAATCATCTTGATACAAGCACATACTACTATGCCTTAAAGCAGAAACAAACATAGTTTAATTTCCCATGCATTAACCCTTAGAGGAAATTTGATGTAGTTTCAAATCTAGAAAAATTTCAGGAGCATAACGACATGTAAATTAACATTTCAAAAATGAAAATAAAGAAAAATAGAATAAATCTAGACAGAAGAGAAGAAAACATGATATATGTGGGGAAAACCTTTTCGGGTAAAAAAACACTCTCCAAAGCATCAAACCAATGTATTAATCTGCAACAATATAGTTACAATACACTTGTAGGCTCGTAGCCTTAACATGGAGACTACATCTTGCTCTTCTAGAGGAAATTCGATAGAACTTCGATACCTGCAATATTCAACATACAAAACCCACTCCAAGACATCCAATATATAGATAATACAAGCATGAAGGTAGCTTCTAGAATAAGCTATAAGAGATGGGCGTCCTAATCCATGTGGCACATTTTTCAACCACATATTTGACTCCTATGAAACTTTTCACATGATTCCTAACCCCCCTTACATGACGCCATACTTGGGAGCCCCAAATTTTCCCCTAATAGGTATGACAGATGCCTTACAATGCCATAGAATCCATCATATATGACAACTCTTACCACTATAAGAGAATATGTCATAACTGACTAAATATAGAAGATGCCTCTTACATTCTCTTAAACATTATCATAGTCAAACTTGGGAGCCTATATTCATCATGCAAGGATTCCTTCCAACACATGTCCAACCTGTCATAGAATCTGTCTCTTACATGTCATAAGATTGTCATAGGAATCCTTCATAAGAATATATCATAGAATCCCTCAAAGATGCCTACACATGTCAAATAATATCTTCTCAAAGTGGGATGCCTAAATTTCCATGTGGAGACCACGACATCCATGTCACATCCCATGTCACATCTCAATATGCTAACAACTCACCATGCCAAGTCACATTAGATGACAAATTAATATGAGCAAGAAAATACAACATAAGCATGAATAAATTAATATTTTAATACTAGAAAATTGCAAAGGTTAAGACACCTTAATTCCCAACATTCTCCCACTTGTCAAACATCTTTCAAGAGCCAATCTAATTAGGTAATAAACTGCTAAGGTCCAAACAACAAAATCACAACCTTCCATAATACCACATGAATCTCCAACATGCTCTCGTGCACTAACAAGATACATGCAAGAACATCCAAGATGTCCACCATATCAAATGAAAAATTATTGTCATCCTCAAATCATGCCACCTATGGAATAAAAGGAAAAATCCAAGGTGTATATGCACCAATCCAAAGAACACAAGCATCAAAACCATGTGATAACAAAGGCTCCAGGCTATTGCCGCAACTCCACTATGCTCACAAGCTAAAAAAAAGCTCAACCAACTCCAAACCCATAACCAAAACACAATTTTGAAGATGAAGAAACCTCTAGAGAACAAGATAAACCATCAGCTAGACCAAAAACCAAACCAAGTTGCCCTCATCTAATTGATAAACCCACATGAACGGAAATAGAATCCACAGTAAATACTAATCCTTCCAATCTACCATACCTCAAAGTTATCCACAACATCAATAGAAATTATGCCAACAACATATCCAACCCATAAACTGCAATCATAAACTCCATATGTCAAAATTGTCAATGAAGAACACACACATCCAGGAACTCCCATTGCATGGGTAATGTCAAATCTAAAAAATACCATGGCATATCAAGTCTACCAATAACATCACATAGAGAGTGTAAACAACAACATGTAGTACCAAGGAACATCCACAATGATATTCAAAACTTGTAAATGAGTAACCTATAAGAACAACTCTCACCACAAGTCTCCAAATCTCTCCCATGTTCTTCACACCCAAAAAAAGGAAAGAGATAAAGGAACCTCCATGTCATCACCCAAGAACATAAGTGAACACACATGACCACAAGCTAGTGATCACAATAGCTCCAACCAAACCTCAAACCAATGTAATGTGAAACCAAACATACAAGAAGATAACCAAGACCGAAGAGAGAAACTCTACACATCATATACATGTCGAAAATCCTTCTACATACACCTCTAAATTACAACTATGTCAAGTATGATCTCCTCCACAACACCTCAAAAGAAAATCCATAACAACAACCAATCGTTCAATCATCAAGATCAAACATAGCATATATATCATGTAACCAACATGGATGTAAGCCTCTCATAACCAAAGAAGATCAAACTCAATCCATTCCCAATGGAGAAAATAAGCCCAATACATCTCCTAAACTCAACACCAATGAATGTAATCACAATTCATAAGGAGATAAACATGCCAACACTCCTCAAATGAATCCTCCAAAACCATATATCCATAGCTCATGATCCATATGCATGAGAAGACAAAGAATAACATAATAACATGAAAGAAACAATGGGAAATACCTCTCAAGTAAACTATCGAGAGGACCAAGAGTAGGGAATGAGAATGCTCCTCCAAGATATCCAAGTCATCATGCCTCATCCAAGAACACTCTCCTCATAGGTCCATGTTGAACGCACGTCCAACCAAGGTGTAGGCTCCTTGGACTTCCTATTGAAATCTCATCAAGGGCAACCATCTCAACAAATGTCTCTAACCACAAAAGAACTCTAGCCTCAGCTATGTCTCCAAGTATCCATGAGTACATGTAACCAATCAATCCATGCAAAAATCCAAATGCAACAAACCATCATCATGAAGTAATCAAGCAAATGATCATGAAACCTCAACCAAAGACTAAAGAAGTCCTGCATGACCAAGGAAGATGTCAACATATCCATTCACATTAAAATAACCATCTCTAATTAATTTCCATGTAAATGCGAAAGAACCCTTTTGCAGCAACAAGATCTAAGAGATCCTCCTAGTAACATCTACAACACTAAAGAAGATCATCCATTACCAAGTGATGAATCCACAGTCAATGTTAAAGCTCCCACTGAATAGTGATACCGAGCTATCCAAGCATCATGACAACCATCTCCTTAATGAATATTTCTCATGGCTCTAACACAATAAAATGCAATATCAACAACACCAAACAATAAGTAGAACCAAAATCTCCAAGCCAAGAAGATAAACAACATGCTACAAGTCCCATAACTGAATATCTAAGTACTCAAAAAAGATCCATCCTCTCATCTCAAAAAAAAATACAAATGCAAAAATGACCACAGACATGGCCAACTAATGAAATCTACATCAACACTGAATCAATCTCATGGATATAGAAAATCCACATCTGAGTCATCCCACTACAGCCAATGGGTAGCTAACCCACATGCTGCATAACTCGTAGATCCCATACACTAAAGCATGCAAACTCATCATCACATTAGTAACATGCAAAATTGAGATATCAAAGAAGATAACATGTATATTTCAAGAATCAAACACGAGATCACTAGTAGACTCAATTTTCCAAACAAATCCACTACTAAGTACCATAGTCAAGGAATTGAATAGGAATTCCTACAAATCTGCAATTGTTCTCATCTAGAAAACTCTAAGATTTTGAACACAAAATTTTCCATAGATCTACAAACCATAGATTTTTTATTAACATGTAAAACCTATAAAAACATCTCTGTGTAAATCTGAAATCACTTATACATCTAGAAAAATAGATCCACATATTTTATCTAAACAAATGAATACTTTAAATCTACACAAACCCATAACTTTTAGAACAACAGGAAAATTTGTAAAACCTTCTCAAACCATGCATAAAGCATACATGCAAAATTGCAACTATCTTACATCCAAAAATACCTTAAAGGAAACATAATCTGAAAATTAGTTCATCTATAGATCTGCAAAAATTGCAAGTTTTGATTAACCGTGTAAACTTGCAAACCCACTGTGTTTTGTAACACATATGCAAATCTACATCCACTTAATATCTGGAAGACCCATAAGTCTAAAAACAACCATAATAGTTAAACTAGGACAATGGAATATCATGAATATGTATAACCATATATTTTTAAGTGAAAAATCCATAAAACCCTCAAGTCCAAAGAACATGAATATGAGTCATGGAAGTACAAACATCCATCAGGAAAGCAGAGGTCCGGGAAATTCTAGGCCCATTTTTAGGCCAACTCCACCACCAACATGTATATGCATCCAAGAGAGAATTAGGTTAATCCAAAAGCTTCCAAATCATCTAATGATAAACTCCATAGCCTTAAATGCATTCAAAGTTATTCAAATGCCAAATCAGGAGCTCCAGATCAATAACATATCAAACGTAACCACATGATCAAATCCATAAAACTCAATCTTCTCCATCCTTCACAATGCTTGTTGTTTCTAGAAAATAAGATCAACTGCAAAAATTCCACTTAGGAAAGGATTAATAATCAACCAATTCTTTCAAAACAGATTCCCTCAAGCTTGCTAGGCTAAGAAATTAGAATAGAAGAAATACCTAGAAACCCATACACCATATGCATCACTATGTGAGCACATGCAATTCCATGCAAGTACATGAAACACGCATGCAAGTACATGCAACATACATGCATACATATGCAAGCACATGCAAATCTGGAATTGAGCTCTGATTCCAAATGAAAGGGAAATGACAAAATTGAGAAACCTTCTAAGATCTAGTATGCACCTTCAGTATCTTATATTTCCTTAAAAAATTCAAATTTCAATCATCTTGATACAAGCACATACTACTATGCCTTAAAGCGAAAACAAACATAGTTTAATTTCCCATGCATTAACCCTTAGAGGAAATTTGATGTAGTTTCAAATCTAGAAAAAATTCAGCAGCATAACGACATGTAAATTAACATTTCAAGAATGAAAAAAATGAAGAATAGAATAAATATAGACAGAAGAGAAGAAAACACGATATATGTGGGGAAAAACCTTTCGGGTAAAAAACCCCACTCTCTGAAGCATCAAACCAAAGTATTAATCTGTAATAATATAGTTACAATACACTTGCAGGATCATAGCCTTAACATGGATACTACATCTTGCTCTTCTAGAGGAAATTCAACAACACTTCAATACTTACAATATTCAGCACACAAAACCCACTCCAAGACATCCAATATATAGAGAATACAAGCATGAAGGTATCTTCTAGAACAAGCTACAAGAGATGGGCGTCCAAATCCATGTGGCACATTTTTCAACCACATATTTGACTCATGTGACACTTGTCACATGATTCCTAACCCCCCTTACATGCCTCCATACTTGGACGCCCCAATTTCTCCCCTAATAGGTATGACAAATGCCTTACAATGTCATAGAATCCATCATATATGAGAAATCTTACAACTATAAGAGAATCTATCATAACTAACTAAATATAGAAGATGAATCTTACATTCTCTTACAACTTGTCATAGTCAAACTTTGACACCTATATTCCTCATGCAAAGATGCCTTCCAACACATATCCAACCTATCATAGAATCTGGATCTTACGTGTCATAAGATCGTCATAGGAATCTTTCATAGAATCCCTCAAAGATGCCGACACATGTCAAAGGATATCTTCTCAAAATGGGATGCCTACATTTCCATGTGGAGACCACAACATCCATGCCACATCCCATGTCACCTCTCAATATGTTGATAACTCACTGCGCCAAGTCACATTAGCTGACAAATTAATATGAGCAAGAAAATACAACATAAGCATTAATAAATTAATATTTTGATGCTAGGAAATTGCAAAGGTTGAGACACCTTAATTCCCAACAATAAAAGCAGCATAATTTGATTCACAAAAGCATTTTAAAGCATCCAAAAATCTGTAGCAATGTGTTTTGAGTTCCTAGCATCCAAAATTAAGGTTTTCAAGTTTCAAACACCTATAAGAAAAAAAAAACTACTTTTTGTGTTAAATTGTCATCAAATTTGCATGTGATTGCTAGTATTGTGTTTCAATTTGCAATGTAGGGCATATTTTAGGGTTTTATGTTCATGAATTTGTGTCCCAATTGTTTTAAAATTTCTTTTCTTTTCTACGTCAAATTTAAACCCTGGGTGCACCAAAGTGAACCCTAGCCCACATCATCTTTCATTGCAATGGCACCCCCAAGAGCCCAATCCTCTAGTTCTGACTAAAAAAAGAACCCCTTTTCCAAGACATTAGACCAGCTACCCAATTCCATGAGCAATAAAATTGAGGGTCAATTAATTTTCCAAGGTCCTAAGCAGAAGATGGCATTGTCGACCGATAATATGCCATCGAGGATGATACATTGCTAGCAACTAGGTGGAATTTATTCAAATATTGGTTTGGGAAGAGGTACTGCAGTATTCCCACATGCAACAGATGGAGCTTAGATATGGGGAAACTTGTTGTACCCAATGTATACCTTGGTATTGACCTCCTGAAAGCCATAGCAACCAATAGTGACCCTAATCTTCGGTTCGTAAGGACACATTCTGGTATGAAAATGATTGATCTCACCTGGGTAGTGTTGATGGTGTTTTTTGCACGACAACAACTCAAATAGAATATGGTATCCTATCTCTCTTGGAGGTTAATTTCTATGGAAAAGAGATAACCCCAAGGTCTCTAATGTCAGGTCTTGACAATGCAAATAAAACAACTCAGAGATAATGTGAAAATGTTGGTAATCACAAAGGGACCTTACTACAAGAAAACACTGGACTTTGAAATTATCAAATCTAATAATGAGTTCATACTTTAAACCCTTAATTCAACTCAGATAATAAAGAAATAACAAAAGATAAAAGGTTTTAGAGATAATTCTAATACTACTCCTAACCCTAAGATTGACAATTCCAAAAGATAAGATGCTCAAAATGGACCGATCTCTCATAAACTACTTTCTGTTTGACCTAGATGAATCTGCAATCTCACAGGAATAGTGCAATCTTCTGAGGTATTTAAATATTTTCAAATCATAAACATTCATTCAAAACAATACTATTGCAATTGAAATGAACAAACATTCATAATTGAACTAAGCACAATTTTAAGTCCAGACTAATTTTGCAAAGCAGCTAACAATCAACTATCTACAAAAAGTATGGACTAGAGATCACTACAAACATTATAAGAATGAAACCCTAAACATCGCCAAACCATCTAACAATAAACTTAAGCAATTTTAAAGATAGAACAACAAGAACCATGCCAGATAAAACTCAACACAAGAGAGATACCAAATCACAATATCCTTTCTTATATTAAATCACCCAAAATGGAAACAATTCTAGTCTTCTATTATAATACATGCTTGAAGATAAACCCTAACTCGCTCAAATATGAAATCTCTATTCTACGTGCCACTCTATTCCTCTATATATTGTATTCTATATCATCTATCAAATGAGGCAACATGCCCAATTTATAGAGAGCCCCCAAGATATGTCGGCCCAAATAAGAGTTTTATAATAATAAAGGTCATACAATAGGTCAGCCTCAAAAGATATTTGAACACAACATGAAATGTGCAATTTGCACCAATTTCATTCAATTCGGCCCAATGCATGTGGAAAAATGGAAACCACAAACTTCGATGTAGCCCTATACAACTACTTGCCACCCTTGTCTTTGGCATGCTCCACTTCACCATGCACTGCTAGCAATACTCTGTCCAATTCGGCAATAGGTGGCACTTAATGTCATCTATTGCCTGCCTTACTATGCCATCCCAATCAACCCTATTTGTTAAATACCTTTCAATAACTGCAATGTAGGTTGGAGCATCATCTAGCTGATGTTCAGTGACTGGACCTTCACTGACTGGAGAGTAGACATCTCTCCACCATTTCCTGAGTTGTTCCAAATTGAGATGCTTTGGAGCGAACTTCTTCCTTCCTATCATGATTTCAAAGAATGAGATGCACTTATCATGAATGCCAGTCAAAGTGTCCACAATTTGCTTCCCTTGTTTATGAATATTCTTCAAGGCCCTTTGCCTTATCTGCAAGATCTCGAACCATTCCCTAGGCTCAGAAACCCTTGGGAAAGGAAGAATCCCACTCTTCACCAGTTTATTCTCAGTATATTCCATTATTGTTCTTGTTTTCTGTAGCAGGAGATCAATATCCTCCTTGTCTCGGGCTAACATAGTTTTCAGCCAATCCACTGACCTCATGGCATCCCTTGCAGTCGACAAGATATCCTTGATGGCACCATCTCCTTTGGTCTGGACTCCCTGCTGGCCTTCTTTTGTGCCTCACCAGTAATATCAAACCTTGCTCTCTTGGAGTGGAAAGAGAGACCAAAAGTACTCATCTCCTCTTCAAAAGCATGAGCTGACTGGATGGAAGGGCATACTTCATTTGTGCGAATCTTCAAGGGGAATTCATTCCCAAACCATGTTTTATGTTTGTCTCCTTTTACAATTACATCAAAGTCACAAATCTGCCTAGTTACTTCCAACAGTATGATATGGTTTGTTGGGTACCTTGGGAGTCTGTAAGGAGCCCTTTGACAGCCATCAATCCTAATGTATGAGAAAGTAGGGAGCCGAATGAACCATGCCCCATCCCTCCTCATCAATTCCTTGGTTTTGTCTGAAATTCTCACATGCTCTGCACCCTACAGCAACCTGGTAATATACATAGTAAACGCATCATTTTCCCTCCTATAGCTTCCTCCTCCCAGGGGAAGCTATGGATACACCTCATAGATTGCATCCTGTATGAATATACCTCTAGTGCTCAACCCATTGTATGGGTGAAATCTTGCCATTGCATACACCAAGTAAGAAGTCATGGTGAAGGTCTTGGTATGCAAGACATTACACATCTGCTCATGGATTACTGCACTTATAGCACCTTCCTAGTGGTAGTCTCTACCCTACTCCATTTGAGCAATGACATTAAACATCTAGCTCTCGAAAACTCCTGCATTCTTCAGCCCTACCAACCTGCTGAGGAGAGTGATGGAATTATAGTATTCCCTCTTGAATTTAACCCTGAATAACTGTTTAGGAAACTTGGAGAAGTGAGACTTAGGCTTATCCAACCAAGACTTGATCACCTGTTGGGACTTAACCACATTTTCTTCATAGTACTTCTTAGCTGCATCCATATCAAAAACCACCACATGTGACTTATCAGGTATATCAAAGGTTCTAGCAATGGACACAAGGTCAAAGTTTGCCACAACCCTTCCCTTGGGACCAATTATTATTTGTGCTCCCCTGTCATAGTTTCTGGCACATTCAAGCACCAACTCATAACATTGTATTGTGGAGGGCAAACCAGCTACATGTGTTAAGCCAAATTCCAAAGTTCTCATGGCCAACAAAGGGAGGTTTTGTGCTGCCATTTCAGCATTGAACTCCTCGTAGTCCCACATACCCACATTGGTATCAGTAATTCTTGACCAGACGGAAGTCAATCTGCTCTCAGGAATCTTACTCTTTATGTCCATCTTTACATTTTCTGCCTCGGAGATAGAAGAACTTTCAACACTAGGATTTGTTGCCTTTCCCTTGCCATGCCCAACAAAATATTTGTTGAGAAATGATGCCTCAATTACCAGCTTGAACCTCTGTCAGAAAAAGACTTGGAAAAAAAATCACTTTTTCTATTTTCACCGCCATACCGTGGTGGTATTCCTTTTTGTTCTAACGATACCACGGTCGAGGGTTTGGTGGTTACCTCATTATTGCGTGCGGTCTCCTTCCTCATCGCGGTGGCCGCGGTAACGGTCTTTCTGCCTGTCTGGCGGTTACCGCCATACCACGACCAATCAAGTGACTAACCGTGGTGGCTGTGGTAAGAACACCAATGGCCTGCCTGGCGGTTACTGCCATACCGCAACCAGTCAAGTGATTGACCGTGGTGGCCGCGGTAAGATCGCCAATGGTTAGCCAGGACAACTACTGCCATACCGCGGTGATTCTTGAAGCCAGCTACGGTAGCACGGTGGGAAGGTTTGTCTGGGCTCGGTGAAGTCAGGGTGAGCTAGGTCGAGCTCACTGCCATACCACGGGTTGAACTTGGGAGGGCTGTGGTAGTGTGGTAAGGACTTTGAGAGCTCGGATGAGCTCATTGATTGGGTTGACCAAGTTGGACTCGGTGGAAGAAGCGATAGGAAAATGGGATGTGGCCACGTGGTTCAATGTCAGAGCGATAATTGGCTAGAGGCTAAAGTCGTAGCAGTAGTTATTGCAAGTCAACTCAGGGTGACGGATAGGACTCGATTTGGGTAAAGAAGTTATGGCCTAGGTGGCTCGATGTAGGAAGATCAGTATGGTTTGATCTTTGGTGCGATTAGATCAGAGATTAATGTACCTTGTGATCGGAGGTTCATTAATAGAATTGATTGCAACGTATGACTTAAGTAAGTCGAGTACATGTTTGCAAAAGAGGGAGAGTGTATTCAAACTGTATGTTAAGAGATAACATTGTAACAGTGAGATTCTTTTTGAAAGTGCTGTTGTGAGCTGAAAAAAAGCAAGAATGTGATTTGTATGTAATATTGTTATTACTGTAATACAAAATATTATTTTCTTGGTGTGGTGGGTTTTTTACTTGGAAAGTTTTTCCCACGTTAAATACCTGTGTCATCTGTGAGTGCTCAATTTTGTAATCTCTTTTATGTTGCATGTATTTCATCTCAAGTATTTTAGATGCTATTGAAACCTATTTATGCTCTTCTCCTCTGTTGTATTAGTGTTAAGGGAATGTATTCCCAACTATTGGGTCTCTAGATCATGTATGTTTTTCCCTTCAAGTGGTATCAGAGCCTGGTCAGTTGTGTTATCCTTGTTGGAAAGATTATTTTTTGTGCTACTACTGTTTCAGTGGGAGTCTTGCATTGTTGAAACTTGTTTTTGTTTGAGATGGCGAGTACATCAGGTAGAGTAGATATTGAGAAGTTTAATGGCAGTAACTTTGAGTTATGGAAACTCAAGATAGAAGACTTGCTTGTGGATAAAGACCTCTGGATCGCAGTGTCTGGAACTAAGCCACAAAGTACAACGCAAGAAACTTGGGATCTTGCTGATAGAAAAGCAAGAGGTTTGAAAAGACTGAGTCTAGCTGATTCTGTACTCCTGAACGTCCACGAGGAGCAGTCTGCAACTTCATTATGGAAGAAGCTTAGTGATATTTATCAGGGAAAGTCTCTGGTAAATAAGTTATTCCTGAGGAAGAAGTTGTACTCCTTGAAGATAGAAAAAGGTGCATTTGTTGCAGACCATCTGGAATCGTTTAATATGAGTGTTACTCAGCTGACATCTGTAGGTGTAAAGATAGAGGAGGAAGATCATTGCATGCTCCTGTTGTGTTCATTACCTGACAGTTGGGATCATCTTGTGATGGCCATTGGAAGCACTACCGCTGCTTTCAAGATGGAAGACGTTGTTGCCTCATTGCTATCTGAATAGATGCGGAGGAAGTCTTTAGAGATGGCCAAAGAGGCTCTTGTTGTTCGAGGTAGACCAAAGGAGAAAGGCAAGAAGAAGGACAAGAAGTCGAAATAAAAATATGTAGGGAGATCAAAGTCTCCTGGTAAGAAGTTCAAGGTGAGATGTTGGAACTGTGGGCAACCTGGACATATCAGGAAGGACTGCAAGGAGAAGAAGAAGAATAATTCTTTTGACAATGAATCTTCTCAAAGTGATACAGATGCCTTCATTGTAGTAGCCTTGACAACTTAGGCATCAAATGATGTCTGGTTGGTTGAATCGGGTGCATCTTTTCACATGACGTCTAATAGAGAATGGTTCTCTAAATACAAGAAGTATGATAGTGGAAAGGTATACTTGGCAAGTGATTCAACGTTGGAGATAGTTGGAAAAGGAAGAGTCAGAATTCAGTTTCCTAGTGGGAGAGTCAAGGGTATTGGTGGCGTACTTCACATACCAGGTCTGGCTCAAAATCTTCTTTTTGTCAGTAAGTTAAATGATGCTAATGTAGAAGTTTCTTTTTTAGGTAAGAGATGTAAAATGGCTAGAGGTGCTATGGTGTTTGCTAAGGGTGTTTTTACTGGCACTCTGTACAAGCTGGATGCATGACTTGTTCTTTGCAACAGTGCCTCTGTAAAGTCATGTAATGTTGCACCTGTAGAGAAAGATGAAGACACTTCTCTGGCTGCAAACGCTATGGAGGTAAAAATCTCAGCTAAGAAGACTATGCTATGGCATCATAGACTTGGTCACATTAGTGAGAAAGGTTTAAAAACCTTGAAAAATAAAAAACTTGTAGAAGGGCTTGATGATTGTAACCTTGAGTTCAATTTTTGCGAACATTCTATCTATGCAAAACAACACCGTGTTTCATTTTATTTTAGTCCTCACAAATCTTCTGGTATACTGAATTATGTTCATTCTGATGTGTTTGGTCCAGTTAATATTCCTTTGCTATCGAAGTCTAGATATTATGTTTCTTTTATTGATGACTATTCAAGAAGAGCATTTGTATTATTTATTAAAAGTAAATCAAAAGTGTTCAGTTGGTTTAAAGAATTTAAATCTTTGGTAGAGAATCAGACTGGAAGGAAAATCAAATATTTGAGGACAAGCAATGGCAGTGAATTTTGTTCTACAAATTTTGAAAGGTATTGCACTAATCATGGAATTAAAAAGCATAAGACAATGCCTTACACTCCATAGAAAAATGGAGTTGCTAAAAGGTTGAACATGACGTTGATGGAAAAGATAAGGAGTATGTTGAGTGGTGTTGTTCTGGAGCAGAAGTTTTCGGCTGAGGTTGTGGCAACAACATGTTATCTAATAAATAGATCTCCTTGTTCAGCTCTTGTTGACAAGACGCCTTTGGAAGCATGGTCTGGTAAGAAGCCCTCTTTGAGTCATGTCTGTGTATTTGGCTGTGAGGCATATGTTTATGTGCCAAATGAAAAGAGATCTAAATTGAATAACAAGGTTATCAAATGTATTCTCATCGGCTATGGAGTTGGTGTGAAAGGATACAAGCTTTGGAACCCTGTTACTAAAAAGGTTTTGTACAACAAAAACACAATTTTTCATGAGCTAAAACCTTCAGTAAGTGATCAACAGCTTGAGACAGATCAGAGTGACAAGAAGAAGGATGAATTTGAGATTCCCCAGACTCCACAAAGGGAAGAGTTGCATGGCATACTTGAGACTGAGGAGAGCTCAAGCAGCTTTGGAAGTTCTGATGATGAAGAACAACCTCAGCCTGTAAGAAGATCTACACAAGAAAAAAAACAACCTGATAGGTATGGTTTCTCTATGTTGGATTCAAACTGTGCATATGCTTTAATACCTGCACTGATGAACCTAGGACTGTTAACGAAGCAATCAACATGGTTGATTCAAATTCTTGGTTGGATGCCATGAATGAAGAAATGGATTCTTTGAAAAAGAATGAAACCTGGAATTCAGTACCACTGCCTAAAGGGCGAAAGCCTATTGGATGTAAGTGGATATTCAAAAAGAAGATAGGTCTTGATGGCAGTGTTGAGAAGTATCAGGATAGGTTGGTTGCAAATGGATGTTCTCAAATTGAGGGAATTGATTATGGAGAGATCTTTTCCCCTATAGCAAAGTTGACATCCATCAGATTTTTATTGTCATTGGTAGTTGTGTATGATTTTGAAATTGAACAGATGGATGTGAAGACAACGTTTCTCCATGGTGAGCTGGAAGAAGAAATCTACATGTCCCAGCCTAAGCATTTTGTTGAAAGAGGTAAACAAAATTTGGTCTATAAGTTGAATAAATCTCTTTATGGTTTAAAACAATCTCCTAGAATGTGGTACCAGAAATTTTACACGTTTGTGTTGTCAATTGGATTTGTGAGATCAAAATTTGATCATTGTATTTATTATAAATCTAAGAATGATCATGTGCTTGTTATTACCTTGTATGTGGATGATATGTTATTCATTGGAAATAGCAAGACTATGATTTTTGATCTTAAATCTCAATTGTCTGCAAATTTCGAAATGAAAGATCTTGGTGCAACTAGGTACATTCTTGGAATGGATATTACCAGGGATAGAACAATCAGAAAGCTTTGGATTAGTCAGAGTAAGTATGTAAAAATAGTTCTGGAGAGGTTTAGCATGGATGACTGCAAGCAGCTTGTCGTTTCAATCATGCATGGAACTAAGTTGTCTATTGAAGACTGTCCAAATTCTACTACTAAAATGGAGGACATGACCAATGTGCCTTATGCAAGTGTTCTTGGCAGTTTAATTAATGCTATGGTCTGTATAAGACCATAAATTTTCCAAGCAATGGGAGTTCTAAGCCGATTTATGGCAAATCTAGGAAGATCACATTGGGATGCTGCGAAGAGAGTATTTAGGTATTTGAAAGGAACTTCATATTATGCACTGTGTTACCATAGAAATTTGGTTGCATCACAGAGGACTCTCAACATTCAAGGTTATGTTGATTCAAATTGGGCAGGGGACATTGATAGTAGGCGATCCACCAGTGGATACACTTTCATGCTTAATGGTGGAGCAATCAGTTGGATGAGCAAGCGACAGGCTATAGTTGCTTTATCCACGACAGAGGCAAAGTACATGGCTGCAACTCATGCCTACAAGGAAGCGGTTTGGTTAAACCATTTGTGTTCAGACATTGGATTTAATACTGGGCAAATTACAATCTATTGTGACAGTCAGAGTGTCATTTGTGTGGCAAAGAATCTGACCTTTCATGCCAGGACCAAGCACATTGATGTGCAGTATCACTTTGTGAGGGATATGGTTGAAGATGACAAGGTCTGTTTGGAAAAGGTTGACACCTTAAAGAATGTTGTAGACTCTTTGACAAAGTCGATTAGCACAGACAAGTTTAGATGGTGTGCAAAATTGATAGGCCTTGGGGCCTATGACAGACAGTAATTTTTTAGGGTCTATCAGGAAGCTGGGAATCTTCATCAAGTGGGAGCTTGTTGAGAAACGATGCCTCCATTACCATCTTGAATCTCTGTTAGAAAAAGACTTGGCAAAAAATTCACTTTTTTTGTTTTCACCACCATACCACAGCGATTTTCCTTTCTATTTTGGTGGTACCATGGTGGAGGGTTTGGCGGTTACCTCGTTACTGCACGCGGTCTCCTTCCTCATCGCGGTGGTCGCGGTAACGGTCTTTCTGCCTGTCTGGCGGTTACCGTCATACCGCAGCCAATCAAGTGATTAAACGCGGTGGCCGCGGTAAGACCACTAGCGACCTGGCTAGCGTTTACTGCCATACCACGGCCATTCGAGTGACTGACCATGGTGGCCACGGTAAGACTGTTAGTGGCCTGGCTGACGGTTACCGCCATATCGCGGACAGTCAAGTGACAGACTGCAGTGGCCGCGATAAGACCACCAGCGGCCTAGCTGGTGGTTATCGCCATATTGCGGCCAATCAAGTGACTGATCGTGGTAAGACCGCCAGTAGTCAGCCATGACGGCTACTACCATACCGTAGTGAGTCTTGAAGCTAGCTGCGGTAGTGCAGTGGGAAGGTTTGTCTGGGTTCGATGAAGTCGAGGTGAGCTTGGTTGATCTCACCGCCATACCATGGGTTGAACTCAGCAAGGCTACGATAGCGCAATAAGGACTTTGAGAGCTTAGATGAGCTCGTTGACGGGGTTGACCGAGTTGAACTCGGTGGCAGAAGCGATAAGAGAATGGGATGTGCACACGTGGCTCAGTGTCAGAGCGATAATTGGGTAGAGGCCAAAATCGTAGCAGTAGTTATTGCAGGTCGACTCAAGGTGGCGGACAAGACCCGATTTGGGTAAAGAAGTTATGGCTTGGGTGGCTCGATGCAGGAAGAATGGTATGGGTTGATCTTTGGTGCAATTGGATCAAAGATTAATGTACTTTATGATCGGCAGTTCATTGATAGAATTGATTGCAATGTATGAATTAAGTAAGTCGATTATGTGTTTGCAAAAGAGGGAGAGTGTGTTCAAACTGTATGTTAAGAGATAGCATTGTAATAGTGAGATTATTTATGAAAGTGTTGTTGTGAGCTGAACAGAACCAAGACTGTGATTTGTATGTAATATTGTTATTATTGTAATACAAAATATTCTTTGCTTGGTGTGGTGGGTTTTTTACCTAGAAAGGGTTTCCCACGTTAAATACCTATGTCATATGTGAATGCTCAATTATGTAATCTCTTTTATGCTGCATGTATTTCATCTCAAGTGTTTTAGATGTTATTGAAACCTATTTATGCTCTTCTCCTCTATTGTATTAGTGTTAAGGGAATGTATTCTGCACTATTGGGTCTCTAGATCCTGTATCTTTTTCCCTTCAATCTTGTCCTGATTCTGCCTGCAAACAAGTAAATACAACCAAAATGAGATCCAAGATAAGTAATGAGTGTCAAAATCCATATCCCAAAGTTTGAGATTTAGCCCCCTTCACGGAATCCAGACTGGAGAGGAATTCCGAGGAAACCCAAACCAAGCAGAATCCAACAAAACAAGCATACAAACTCTACATTATCATTTCAATCAATCAATATAACCAATAAATAACCTGAAACTACTTAGCATAAGTTCATTTAATCATCTAAATTCATCATCAATAAGCAAATTCTTCATATAATAATTGAATCTCTCATTCCCACAAAACTTCAGAAAAATCTGCCTTAGGCAAAAATCCCCAAAAACAACAATAGTTTCAATAACCCGAGAAATTGAGGGAGGCGCATAACATCCGGAAAAATCCTGACGACGCGAATTTTAGTGAAATCAAGATAAATTTACCCTAAAATCTCAAATTCAGTAGGACGACCAAACAATGGACACCAAGAAAATCCGGAGGAAGTAAAATTCTACGAGGCCAACAAAATTCCGGATTTAAAGAAAATTATGCAAAACAGAGAAGAAACAGGAAGACTTCGAGGAAATCCAGCAAAAGCGAAATCCAACGAAACAACGAAAACCCGAACGTCCATGTTTCTCTCATCCTCACTTAAATAGATTGAATGGACATGAACTAAGAGCCTGCAACTTGACAATGACCTGACATAAACCTCCAATGGATCAACCATGAACTTAAAACTCACCTCTCAGCAAATTGAGAGGGATTGGCTATGCCCTAGGTCAAGAACCCTAAAACCTCCACCATGAAAGCATGAAACAGCTCAGACACAACTTGCTTGCAAATAAGGATAGGAAATCTGTGACAAATGCAAGCAAGCCCTAAGACAACAATGAAAGACAAGCCCAAAGCAAACACTCAGGACAAACACAGGAACAAACCGACAAGACATAAAATCCTGAAATATCTAGGAAACACGCACATTCAAGCAAGAACGTAGCAAAGAACAACATGAAAGTGCATACAACAAAGCACTTCAAACCAAAAAGAGAGAGGATATCTACATACCATAAGAATAGAAGGAACTAAAACCAAGGATGCCAGCAAACGACCTTCAAGCACGAGCATAATACGAATAATGCTCAAGAAATCTAAATGCAACACTCGAAATCACTTTGAAATGCATAATCCAACAACACACCTCAAGCTCCAACACTTCAAACTCAAATGGAAAGTAAATAATCAAACTCAAATAGAAAATTAACTTCCAAAACCCAATATAACATTGCCCCAAAAGTCGTGCAATCGACAAGACGACCAAAACAAAAATCCAAGAATCTGACAGAGCAACGAACTTCGGAAAAATCCGGATGCAATAGATTTCCCCAGACTTGAGAAAAAGCAGTTGTTACCGAGCACCAAAGGGAAATCGGGAATGTTCGGCCAGGGCAGATTTTCCCGAACACAGTGAAAAGCCCGAAATGCACCCAGAACTTAAGGTCTTCATTATAAATAAAAAATGGTTCATTCCAACCGGCAAGATGAACATCAAAGCACATGCCCAAGCAAGAAAAACTCCAAAATAGAAAGGCCAAGACACCAAAAAAAAAAAAATGAGGGTCCCTACTTTCAGTGGGGTGTGTGTGCAAAAATTGCACAACAAATGGCGACTCCACTAGGAAAATGCTCCAAAGCATTTCAAGAACAAACTAGAATTAGGAACCTAGAATCTTCAATTTCAGTCCTTACATCAGGACACCTATGAACAAAGTCTGAGAAACCACAAGCAAGAAGACTTTTTCCTATACCAGGGTCCAAGTGTGTGTATTGTGCATTTATTTTATATTCCTTAGATACAATGGGAACCAAAGCAAATCTAACCAGACTATATAAAAGTTCTAACTTCAAAAGCAACCTAGATAGAGCCTCGCTGCCAGTCAGGCGTCCATAGCCCCAATGAGGTTATCGTTGTGACCCTCCCAAGCATAGATCTACTACCAGCCAGGTGTCTATAGCCCCGGTAGAGATACTAGGATACCCCTGATAAGGTGAAGGTTATTTTGATTTTCAATATTTCCCTTTTCTCTTTTAAACATTTTATAAAACCTTTCTCTCACCTTTACAAGTAATGAAACTCACACTCAGGGATGAGGAACACAGTGGCACTAAAGAAGAATATAAGATTTTTTACTAGGCCAAAATACATAGGAACCTTATGTAGTTCCAAAATCTTTAATTTTAGTGTGAAGGTGTGAGACCCAAATACATTCCAAAGTTTGTCCAAAACAAGTGACTATAATTCTAAGCATAAGGGATATTAGATAAAGGAATTCCACCACTTGACTCTAGAAATTTGATTAGAGTTTGTAAAATAAATTTCTAGAACAATCTTAGGCAAATAGCTCGTTATACAGATGCAACAGCCCTAAGAAAGCAAGAAACCAACAACAAAAACCAAAATGGAAAGAAAAACAAGTCAAAGCAAACAAGCAAAGCAAAGAAAAGCAGAAAGCAAACCTACTCTAGCTATGTACAAGGATGAGTTGTAAACAACTCAAGATTAGAAGTAATTTTTCAGATACTGCCCATTGACAGGCAACGGGATATCCTCACCAGTGAGGGTTTTTAAGCGAAAAGCATTGTCTCCCAAGATTTCTAAAATCTGGTAAGGACCAAGCCAGAGTTTATCAAATTTACCATGCTCTCCCTTATGGTCATGGGCTTTATCCCAGTAGAGAACCAAGTCAGAGATTCTAAAGACTTTCACCGTAGCTCTCCTATCAAACCATCTTTTCACTACACCCTGATGTTTAGCAAATTTTTCTAGGGCTTCATCTCTTTTCTCTTCAAGGTGTAACAATTCAACCAAAAGGTCTTCATGTTTATCTTCCTCATTGTAGTATTCATTAACAAATTATAGGGTAGGGTTCTTCAATTGGGTGGGAAACACGGGTTCCAAACCATACACTAGGTGATAAGGAGAGGTTCTTATGGATGCCTTTTGTCTAGTACGGTCTGCCCAGAGAGAAAATCGAAGTTGAGTATGCCAATCCTTAGGAGTTTGTTCTAGCAACTTACAGATAACTGTCAATAGGTTCTTATTGAAAGACTCAACTAGACCATTACCCTAAGGGTAGTAATTAGATGAAAATTTAATAGCAATTCCATGATCAAACGCCCAATTAGAAAATTTCAGTGATGCAAATGCAGGAAAATTATCACAAACTAGAGATAGTGGACAACCAAAATGATTAATAATGCCTGACTCAAGAAAAATGATTATCGCATCTGAAGTACATTGTTTACAAGCAAGATCCTCTATCCACCTAGTAAAATAATCAGTTATGGTAAGAATATACCTGTGGCCTGCAAAAGATGTAGGATTAATTGGACCTATGAAGTCCATTCCCCACTAGGTGAATGGTTTTACCTCTATGACCAACTGAAGTGGAAGAGCTACATGTTTTTCCTTACTTGTTGTATTTTGACATATGTGACAAGTCCTCACATGTTGGTGTACATCTTTGAACAAAGTAGGCCAATAATAGCCTGCCCTCAAGATCTGATTTGCAGTGGATGATGTAGAACCATGGCATGTGCCATATCTTTCATGAAATTCAATCATCACTCTGGTAGCTTCTTCCTTCCCTAAACATCTCAGGTATATACCCTCATGATTTTTCTTATACAGGATAGCTCCTTTCATCATAAAACTTCCACTCTTTAGGCGCAAGGCTCGCCTCTGAATTGTACTAAGGTGATCAACATTGTTGATTCAGTAAATAATAAATGATTTCATCATACCAGTCTCTTGGAGATACCTCCTGAAGATAATAATGTTGAGACATGAGATCAGGACCTATCTCGGCCATTTTCTTTATGAGTCCCTATCCTCTTACTAATTTCATGGGTTGAATCTCCATATCATATTCTTGCAACATAGTTACCCATTTGTCTCTTCGTTCACCTAACTCATTCTGCATTAACAACAACTTTACTACAGGATCAAACACTATGGCAAAAACCTTATTCCTCAAAATATAGTGTCTGAAATTTTTCACTGCTCTGACCAAAGCACAGGTCTATTTTTCCACTTTGTGATACCTCAACTCTGCATCCTTTAAAGGAGTACTCATGAAGGCTATAGGATGCTCATCACCTTGATCAAACTTTTGGGTTAGCATTTCAGCACAAGAATGATCATAAGCAAATGAGTATATGTAAAAGGGCTTAGCATAATCTAGACTCACCAATACTAGAGCCTCAACAATAGCTTTCTTGATTTCTGTAAATGCCTCTTTAGCTTCTGTATTCCACTCTACTTTTTCTTCTTGTTTCAACATAACATTCAATGGCTTCACTATCTCTACAAATCTAGTGATAAATTTTTTAACAAAGTTAATTTTCCCAAAGAACGACTTCATCTCTTTCTTACTTGGAGGAGGCTAAATCTTCAAGATAGCCTGTATGTGTTTAGAATCAATCGCAATACCTTGTTTGGAGATTATATGTCCTAGTAATTTCCCCTCTGTGACTCCAAAAATTCACTTCCTTGGATTAAGTGAAATACCAAACTCTCTGCACCTTTGGAATACTTTACTTAAATCTGCTATATGATCACCTCGTTTCTTAGAAAAAACTTTTAATTCATCCATATAAATAATGATGCACTTACCAATTATGTCCTTGAAAGCAATATTCATAGCTCTTTGGAATGTAGCTCCAACATTGATCAACCCAAATGGCATCCTTTTGTAAGCACAATTTCCCCATTTTGTAGTGAATGCAGTCTTGTGCCTATCCTCATATTGCACCATAACTTGGTTGTATCTAGAATACTCATCCAAGAAAGACATCATCTGGGATCCATAAACGATTTGAAGTACTTCATCCAATGAAGGAACTAGATAGTTATCATTTTCTGATGCTCTATTCAGATTCCTAAAATCCACACACGAAATGATTTTTCCATTCTTTTTCCTTACTAGAACCAAATTTTCAACCCAAGTAGAGTGTCTTATTGGAAATATAATTCATATTGAAAGTAACTTCTACACTTCCTTCTGAATTATGGGTTCTAACAGAGCATTGATTGGCCTATGTCTCTATCTAAATAGTTTGACATTTGATTTCAAAGGAATGGTGTGTGTAATGATTGAAGTATCATATGTTTTCAAATCTTCATAACTCCAGGCTATTACATTATGATATGTATGCAAGGCATCAATAATTTATTTTCTCTCTTCTGGAGTACATACCTTACCAATTAAAACATTCTTCATGTCATCTAGTGCCCCCATATTATATGTCTCACACTGGCTATTGAGAGACTCCCTTTTAACCTATTGTTCTTGATCTCTTATCTTATCTAAATCAAAAATTCATTCAAGTTGCACCATACCTCTTGGGATAGTGTTGGTCTTCAGGTTAATGATTCCTCCCAAGTCTATTTCTGCTTCTTGAGGCTCCATCTCATCAATGACTTGAGAAGCAAACACATCACAACTTGTAATAAAATCCAAAATATGCTTATCATCTTCAAATACCTAGAAATTAGTAACGTTGTCAGGCACTGAAGGTACTAGAGTGAGTTTAACTGTAAACTTCTTCAATCCTGAAAGTGATAAATGTTGCAATGTACTAGTAGCTTGTGCTAGAGAGTTTGCAACTTGATTCCCGCTTCGAGGGATCAACTGGATATTGAAAGCATTGAATCCCTCAATGAGATCCCACACTCTATGTTGGTAATTAGTCATTCTCCTGTCACGGCATGAATACCATTTCCTTACTTGTTTGACTACTAATTCAGAGTCTCCAAAAACTTGTAATATATTAACCTTCTTCCTTGATACCATTAACAACCCATGAATCAAAGCCTCATATTCAACAACATTATTAGTGCATTGAAATTGGAGTCTCTGAGCAGAAAAATAACTCTTACCCTTAGGACTGATCAACTCAAATCCTGCTCCAGCACCCTGCTTAGATTTAGATCCATCAAATCTCAACATCCAACAACCACCAAGCTCTAGTGGCCTTAATTTATCTTTCACTTTTCTGCAAATAGGGGGCTTCTCAGGAAGCATTGAGCTCTCACCCTTATCATTATCTAACTCCATCTGTATATTAAGTCTAACAATTGGGATTGGATTAATGCATTTATGTATCTGCTCCATAGCAGTTTGACACAAGTCACACTCTAGCTCGGAGTGAGGAGTAACATGGAATTTGCACCAATTGGGGAGCAATAGTTCTTCAAAATTCATACTTCTCCCCAGTTGTATCTGATTCTTCATACACCTTTGGATGAATTCCTGAAAGTTATCCAAAAAACTAAGTTGTCTATCCTCTTGGTCATCGGTTTCATCTGCCTACTCAGTCAGTGTTCCAGAACCACTGATCTTTGATATGAATTCCTCTAAGGGGTCTTGTAACATAAATACCTTTTCATTCTCTGAAGCTGATGCAGCCAATACATAATTTCCCATGCTAACTTCAGACACCAATACCTCATTCAAAATATTCTGGTACTCAGTGATTACATACTTCATTTGGGGTTCTCTTTCAATTCTGATATGATTTGGAACTCCTTTCCATGGTAGCCACATGTGTGAATGGTTTGTAGATGTATATCCATTCAATGCCTTGGTGAAATCCCGACCTAAAATCAAACCATAAGTATCAGGAATGTCAAAAACCTAGATGTTGATAGCTTGTTGCACCCTAGGATCTGATGCAAGCTGCGTGGGAATCATGTTCAATTCTCCTACTAAACTTACCTTTGTTTTGTCCAATTGAGTGACCTTTATTTGAGAGGCTATAGGGGTAATGCCTAAAGCCTTAAAAACTGCAAAAGGCATAAAATTTGTAGATGCCCCTAAATCTAGAAAACAATTATGCAGATTTTTTCCAAACATACGAACAAAAATTAGGAAAGGAGGGGTTTCCATCTTGCCTTGAAACAAACTGAACTGAGTGTCATCTTGTGCAACTTGACCCTTATATTTATCTATCCCTTTGTCTACAGATGGAACCTGACCTCTAGGTGCTTGTGAATTAGAAGACCTGGTAACAACCTCATTGGCAATTACCCCTTGTGGTACTATATTTGTACTAAATGACCCCAAAATTGCATTTCTAATAGCAAGAACTCTTAATAATTCAAAAGCAGAAAGACTTACCTTTACTTTCTTGAATTCTTCAGTCACATACTCACCCAATTACTCCACATTCAGATCAGCATGAGTTTCCTTGTAGCCACCAACCTGTTTGTCCTTTGAAACTTCAACATTGTTTCCCTTTGACAAGTACTATGTTGGCACATGAGGATAAGGTGGATTATTACTAGCTTACAGATTTGGTGGAGTAGTAAAATTGTTAGGAGGGATAGATGTAGTGAAAGGACCTCCAGCCTATGGAATCCTATTAGGTCTATTCTTCAAATCACATTTCTTTGCTGGTTACTGAAACATCTGTACTTCTTCAACACCAACTTCCTCCTCATCCAAGGGGCCATTATCATTCTCATTTTCTTCACTAAACAACTGGGAGATCTCATCTTCATTCAACACCTGCTCTGCCTCATTCTCTCGGTCACTAGACTCTTCTTCTGGTTCATTTTCCTCACCTTTTCGAAATGGTACATGATTGAGTACCAACACTGAAGAATCATAGGGATTTGAGGGCACAATTTCCTGAATACTAGAATTGTTCTCAACTTCATACTGAAAAATGGAAGCAACAGTTTGAAACTCGGTGCAATCCAACTCAGAATGTTGGCTTGTCTTATGGAGTCTACACCAACCAGACAAAGTTTCCTCTGCTAAATATACACCATTTGGAGGCTTCTCTTGAGTAGAGGGTTGATCTAATGGAGTAGGAATCCCTCAATTGTTTGGTCCAGTATTCCATGATCTATTCTGCCTAGGTAGTTTCCCTTTATCAAATCCTTGTCCACCTTGTTGATTTCTATCAAAATTTTGGCTAGAGCCTTGTCTTCTATCAAAATTCTGACCAGAGCCTTGTCCTCTGTCATAATTTTGATTTCTGTCAAAATATTGCACTCTTTCAAAGTTTTGTCCTCTTTCAAAATTCTAGTTCTCTCTACCATAATTAGATTGCATGTTCTTTTAAGCAGCCTGAAGTTGGCTATTTTGATTTTTCAAATAAGTCACCTCCATATTTAGTTTCTTCACCTCCTTAGATAACTCATCCAACTGCTCCTTATCTAGACCATTAGGTTTGTTCGAATTCACATTACCAGGAGGGTATCCAAGTATTCCTCCAGAACTAACAACTTGATTCAAAACTTCTGAATTCTGCAAATATGTAGGAAAACCAGCTTGTTGCTAATGAAGTTGTTGATTAGCCCTTTGTTGAGGATAAGAGGCCATAGGTTGAGCTTGATTTAATGGGGGCCTAGATGAGGGACCAAAGGTAATGAGGGTATTGGATTCATTATAGGAGCATGATTATTCAAAGTCTGGTTGAGAGCTTGAACTTGTCCTGGGTGAGCAGCAGGTCCTAACGATGGTAGAGGTCCTGATAAGTGTTGCCTAAAATCTGTGTTGACCTTCATAGCCTCTACATATGCAATGAGATAAGTAGTTGGGGGGTTAGTCCTATGTTTAAGGAAAGTGGTTGTAAGGCTATCTATGGCTTTAAGGTAAACTTCTGGGGAAGTGTCTTCATTCCCAACATAAGGTTCCTGGAGTTTGGTGTAAGCTCGATGAAACCTATTATTGAATGACCCTATTGGCTCAATAATCTCTCTTTTTACCCCAGTAAATTGCAGGTATAGCTCATTAGCACTAATGGGAATCTTAAAATTCTGTAGAAATGCAGTCTCTAGTTCAGTCCAATTATGGATGGAAGCAACTGGTAAGTGATTATACCAATAAAAGGCCTCTTTCCCAAGGGAATAAGGGAAAATTCTGCATGCCACATCCTCATGGTTAATTCCTTTATCCCTCAGATAGGTCTGAAAAATTCAGATATGCTCTTTTGTTGTCCTATTGGGGTCATGAGTATGAAAATTAGAGCAAAAATGCTCAGGATTCTTTGGCATGACATTGTAATTATTGAAAATCAATGGAGATGGGTTGTTGGCAAGGAAATGCATTGGTGGAGGTGGGGGTGGTAATGGTTGATTTATGACTGGTTGTGGCTGTGAAATAGGAATTCCATCAAAGTCGGATGAGGATGTGGATAGTGGAGATGATGGAAGTGGCTGAGCGGATGATGATTCTTCCCCTCTCCTGGTCGTTCTTGACCTAATAGGGGTTTGCAATTCTTGAAATTCCTCTTCTTGAATTAGATCTAGTTCTTCTTCAAAGCCTTTTAGGAGAAATGGTGTTTAGAAAACGCTCCAGCTTGCTTATTTGAGCCCTCCTTCTAGCGCCAATTTGTTGATGGTGTTTTTTGCACGAAAACAACTCAAACAGAATATGATATCCTATCTTTCTTGAAAGGTTAATCTCTATGGAAAAGAGATAACCCCAAGGTCTCTAATGTCAGGTCTTGACAATGCAAATAAAACAACTTAGAGATAATGTGAAAATAATGGTAATCACAAAGGGACCTTACTACAAGCAAACACCAGACTTTGAACTTATTAGATCTAACAATGAGTTGATACTTCAAACCCTAAATTGAACTCAAACAATAAAGAAATAACAAAAGATAAAAGGTTTTAGAGCTAATTCTAAGACTACTCCTAACCCTAAGATTGACAATGCCAAAAGATAAGATGCTCAAAATGGACCAATCTCTCATAAACTACTTTGTGTTTGACCCAAATAAATATGCAATCTCACAGGAATAGTGCGATCTTTTGGGGTATTTAAATATTTTCAAAATCATAAAGATTCATTCAAAACAATCCTATTGCAACTGAAATGAACAAACATTCATAATTGAACTAAGCACAATTTTATGTCCAGGCTAACTTTGCAAAGCAGTTAACAATCAACTAATTGCAAAAAGTATGGACTAGAGATCACTGCAAACATTCTAATCATAAAACCCTAAACATAACCAAACCATCTAACAATAAACTTAAGAAATTTTAAAGATAGAACAACAAGAACCATGCTAGATAAAACTCAACACAAGAGAGATACCAAATCACAATATCCTTTCTAATATTAAGTCACCCAAAATGACAACAATTCCAGTCTTTTGTTATAATACTTGCTTGAAGATAAACCCTAACTCACTCAAGTATGAAATCTCTATTATATGTGCCACTCTATTCCTCTATATTCTATTCTCTATCATCTATCAAATGAGGCAACATGCCCAATTTATAGAGAACCCCCAAGATATGACGGCCCAAATAAGAGTTTTACAATAATAAATGTCATTCAATAGGTCGGCCTCAAAAGATATTCAAACACAACATGAAATGTGCAATTTGCACTAATTTCATCCAATTCGGCCCGGGGTCTCAAAAAGTCGGCCCAATGCATGTGGAAAAATGGGAAGCACAAACTTTGATGTAGCCTTATATAACTACTTCCCATCCTTGTCTTTGGCACGCTCCACTTCACCATGCACTGCCAACAATACTCTGTCCAATTCGACAATTGGTGGCACAGGCAAAACCCTAACTCTTCTTTCAAGAGACTTAATTTCATCTCTTGCCTGCCTTATTGTGCCATCCCAATCAACCCTATTTTTTAAATACCTGTCAATAACTGCAATGTAGGTTGCAACATCATCTAGCTAATGTTCAGTGACTGGACCTTCACTGACTGGAGAGTAGACATCTCTCCACCATTTCCTGAGTTGTTCCAAATTGAGATGCTTTGGAGTGAACTTCTTCATTCCTGTCATGATTTCAAAGAATGAGATGCACTTATCATAAATGCCAATCAAAGTGTCCTCAATCTAATTCCCTTTTTATAAATCTTATTCAAGGCCCTTTTCCTTATCTGCAAGATCTCGAACCATTCCCAAGGCTCAGAAACCCTTGGGAAAGGAAGAATCCCACTCTTCACCAGTTTATCCTCAGTGTATTCCATTATTGTTCTTGTTTTCTGCAATAGGAGATCAATATCCTCCTTGTTTTGGGCTAACACAGTCTTCGGCCAATCCACTGACCTCATGGCATCCCCTACAATCGACAAGATGTCCTTGATAGCACAATCTCCTATGGTTTGGACTCCCTGCTGGCCTTCTTTTGTGCCTCACCATTAATATCAAACCTTGCTCTCTTGGAGTGGAAAGAGAGACCAAAAGTACCCATCTCCTCTTCAGAAGCATGAGCTGACTGGATGGAAGGGTAGACCTCATTTGGGCCTATCTTCAAGGGGAAGTCATTCTCAAACCCTGTTTTATGTTTGTCTCCTTTTACAATTACATCGAAGTCACAAATCTGCCTTGTGGCTTCCAATAGTATGATATGGTATGTTGGGTACCTTGGGAGTCTGTGAGGAGCCCTTTGATAGCCATCAATCCTAATGTAGGAGAAAGTAGGGAATTGAATGAACCATGCCCCATACCTCCTTATCAATTCTTTGGCTTTGTCTGAAATTCTCACATGCTCTGCACCCTACACCAACCTGGTAATATACATAGTAAACGCATCATTTGCCCTCCTATAGTTTCCTCCTCCTAGGTGAAGTTGTGGATACACGTCATAGATTGCATCTTGTCCGAATATACCTCTAGTGCTCAACCCCTTGTATGTGTGAAATCTTTCCAATGCATACACCAAGTAAGAAGTCATGGTGAAGGTCTTGGTCTGCAAGACATTACACATCTGCTCATGGATTACTGCACTTATAACACCCACCCAGTGGTAGTCTATACCATGCTCCATTCGAGCAATGACATTAAACATCTAGCTCTCGAAAACTCCTGCATTCTTCAACCCTACCAACCTGTTGAGGAGAGTGATGACATTATAGTATTCCCTCTTGAATTTAAGCCTGAATAATTGTTTAAGCAACTTGGAGAAGTGAGACTTAGGCTTCTCCAACCAAGAATTGATCACCTGCTGGGACTTAACCACATTTTATTCATAATACTCCTTAGCTGCATCCATATCAAAAGCCACCATATGTGACCTATCAGGTATATCAAAGGATCTAGCAATGGACACAGGGTCAAAGTTTGCCACAACCTTTCCCTGGGGACCAATTATTCTTTGTGTTCCCCTGTCACAGTTTTATTCAAGCACCAATTCATAGCATTGTACTATGGAGGGGAAACCAGCTGCATGTGCTAACCCAGATTCCAAAGTTCTCCTAGCCAGCAAAGGGAGGTTTTGTGCTGCCATTTCAGCCTTGAACTCCTCGTAGTCCCACATACCCACATTGGTATCAGTAATTCCTGACCAGACGGAAGTCAGTTTTCTCTCAAGAATCTTACTCTTTATGTCCATCTTTACCTTTTTTGCCTCGGAGATAGTAGAACTTTCAACACTTGGATCCCTTGCCTTTCCCTTGCCATGCCCAACAACATCTTGTCCTGATCCTGCCTGCAAACAAGTAAATACAACCAAAATGAGATCCAAGATAAACAATGAGTGTCAAAACCCATACCCCAAAGTTCGGGATTTAGCCCCCTTCGCGGAATCCAGGCTGGAGAGGAATTTTGGGGAAATCCGAACCAGGCAGAATCCAGTGAAACAAGCATACAAACTTTACATAATCATTTCAATCAATCAATATAACCAATAAATAACTTGAAACTACTTAGGATAAGTTCATTTAATCATCTAAATTCATCATCAATAAGCAACTTCTTCATATAATCATCGAAACTCTCATTCCCAAAAAACTTCAGAAAAAATCGCCTTAGGCGGAAATCCCCGAAAACAACAACAGTTTCAATAACCCGGGAAAATGAGGGAGGCGCATAACATCCGAGAAAATCTTGACGACGCGGATTTTAGCGAAATCAAGACAAATTGACTTTGAAAGCTCGAATTCGATAGGACGACCAAGCAACAGACACTGAGAAAATCCGAAGGAAGAGGAATTTTGTGAGGCTAGCAAAAGTCCAGATTTAAAGCAAATTATGCAGAACAAAGAAGAAACCAGAAGACTTCAAAGAAATCTAGCAGAAGTGAAATCCAACGAAACAACGAAAACCCAAACGCCCATGTTTCTCTCGTCCTCACTTAAATAGATCGAATGTACACGAACTAAGAGCCCGAAACTCGACAATGACCTGACATAAAACTCCAAAGGATCAACCATGAACTTAAAACTCACCTCTCATCAAATTGAGAGGGATTGGCTATGCCCTAGGTCAAGAACCCTAAAACCTCCGCCATGAAAGCACAGAACAACTCAGGCACAACTTGCTTGCAAACAAGGATAGGAAATTCATGGAAAATGCAAGCAAGCCCCAAGACAACAATGAAAGACCAGCCCAAAGAAAACACTCAGGACAAACACACGAACAAACCAACAAGACGTGGAACCCTGAAATGCCCAAGAAACATGCACATTCAAGCAAGAATGTAGCAAAGAACAACATGAAAGCGCATACAGCAGAGCAATTCAAACCAAAAGAGAGAGAGGATATTTACATACCATAAGAATAGAAGGAACTAAAACCAAGGATGCCAACAAACGACCTTCAAGCACGAGCTTCTCAAGAAATCTGAATGCAACACTCGAAATCACTTCCAAATGCACAATATAACAACACACCTCAAGCTCCAGTGCTCCAAACTCAAATGGAAAGTAAATAATCAAACTCAAATGGAAAATTACCTTCCAAAATCCAATATAACATTGCCCCAAAAGTCGTGCAATCGCCATTAATGCGATCGACAAGACGACCAAGACCAAAATCTGGGAATCCGATAGAGCAACGGACTTCGAAAAAATCCAGACGCAACAAATTTCCCTGGACTTGAGCAAAAGAAGTCGTTATCAAGCACCAAAGAGAAACCGGGAAAGTTTGGCTAGGGCGGATTTTCCCAAACACAGTGAAAAGCCCGAAATGCACCCAGAACTTAAGGTCTTCATTATAAATAAAAAATGGGCCATTCCAACCGAAAAGATGAACATCAAAGCACATGCCCAAGCAAGCAAAACTCCAAAATAGAAAGGCCAAGACACCAAAAAAATGAAAACAAGGGTCCCTACTTTCAGTGGGGTGTGTGTACAAAAACTACACAACAGGTAGGATTTATTGAAGTTGTCAAATTGAACCCTAATGCCAAGGTGCCAATTGATGAAAAGAAACTAAAGGAAAAATATGAGAAGGTGAAAATAACTTTCAAGGTTTCAATATTGACCAATTTCATGGGAAGAAGAAAGGGAGGAAATAAAATCAAACTCAATCCATCTGATAAGGATCCCTACCAGGTTGACCTATTTGAATTGTATTTTTAGAGGACCTTCTACACTTTGTGTCAGATTTAAGGATTTGATCCTCCCACAAGGATGTCGACAACTTTCATGTACATATCCTAATTGCACCATCCTTCGAGTATACGGCACAAGTGTCACATTTGATGTACTTCCAAGGGATGTGCCATTGAGGATTGGTTTTCTTGAAGTCATGTGGCAGCTAGGAAATGTTGAAGACAACCACTTAGTTGGAATGAGAAAAGGAAATCTTTTTGCTGCATACACTACTTTCTCATATTTTTTCATGACCAAATATGGGTGGAAAAAGATTATCCCAAAGATCAAACCTCTTGGACTGAAATGTTACAAAGCAATAAATCATGATCCAAAGGGTGTCATGGTGGCCTTAAAGGACAAGATTAAGGGAGGCAAATTCTATTACAGATTCTACTTCCTTGAAGATGTAATTAGAAATATATTTGATCTAAAATTGGTAGAAGAGAGAAAGATGAAATGGTTAGAATTCATGAAATTGGAGAAGGAAAAACAAGACAAGGATCTCAATTTTAAGATTTTCTTAGACATAAATGATGAGATTTTGAGAGTGGAGACAATACTCCATAATTTTGATAGGGTGATGGGGAAACTCAAAGAAGAAACAATAAGAGATATGGGGAAGCCAAAATAATTGAGGATCAAGATAAGGGGAAGGCCCTCATTATTGAAGAAAGTCCAACCTACCAACCACCCAAAAGGATATATGGATTTTCAAGGAAGAAGTGTACAATGAGAAAAGAGCAAACAATTTCCACCCCTACTCAATCAGAGGGGTCAAGAGCATCTTCTCCTGCACCTCAATTCCCACCAGCTTCACCTCCAAGATCACCCACTCCACAAATCATTGATTTGGATTCTCCACCTAGAAATCCCTCACCGAAGAGGAGAAAAGTTGAGTCAACAAGGAGGGTTGAATCATTTGGACTGGTGGATTATCCTCTTGATTCAGATGAGGAGATCATTATTACTGAAAATGAAATGATGCAGGGTATGCCTTCACCCCCAAGGGGGTGAATCCACCAGTTCAAAGCCTCATATTAAGTAAGGTTGATCTGACTGGGATTAATAATGTGGATTATGTTAGGGAGAAGGCATGTAATGATTTTATGGATGATGATTCTTTTGTGAAAACAAAGTCTTTTCAAGAATTTTTTTGGAGGGAAAGAAGGAATGATTATGATGAAAAGACAAAATTAAAGATGATTGAAAGTCCAAAGCTACCAAGGGAGGTCAGTGAATCAAAAGACCTTGTAGAAATGAAAGAAAAATATAAGGACATAACATCAGTTGAGGGTAGAGAGCTTGTAAGGAAAAGTGGAGTGTTGTTATTACCAAAATGGGATTTGGCTTTTGTCATAGAATTTGATACAATGAGGAGACATGATACTCATATTTTTGCTACAAAGGAAGAAGCGGTAATAGCTCTACATGGGTCAACATTTAGTCAACAATAGGAAACATTGGCCATTTGGGCATTGGCCCCAAAAACCAATAAGCCAGAGGTAGCAGAACCAACAACAGACCTTAGAGGTGGATTGATAATCAAGAGAGTATCTAAAACTTTAGATGTTAAGACACCCACATTGGTTGTGAATGTAGCCCAAATCACCAAGGCTATTGTTGAAACTTTACAAGAGCAATTCAAGGAAAAGAATAAGGAGTATAATGACTTGGTGGTTGTGTATAATAACGATGAACAAATAATTACAGAGCTATAATTGGAGAATGCATTGTTAAAGGAACAATTGCAATCATTGTAGTCCAATTCATCACTAATGTTAGGGCCACCAATGACACAGTTGTAGGATTCATCTTCACTACCTTCTCTAATATAATCACCACCACCTCCTGACCATTCTCCCCGTCCAAATTCTACAAAAATGGTAGTATACAATCCAAATAATGTACCTATTACATATCTTGCCCCAAGTACATCAGTTGCAACCCCTTCAAAGAAGAAGTTGAGCAAAAATAAATTGATGCAACATATGGAGGTATTTGAAGAGTTGTTTGAATTTTATAATGACAATAAAATTTTCATCGTTAAAAATGTTTTGGAGAATTGTTTATCAAAAGCAATAAAAAGAGAGAAGTTTCTGCTCTAACTATTCTTTGATGTTCCATTCAATAAGTATGTTTGAGAAGGATAGAAAAATTGCTCTCCCATTGATGTATACATGGGTTCCTAGACCAAGTGTATTGAAGAACATAGTTATTGGATCCACACATGACCAAAATAAGCCACTACAAATAGCTCCAACCTATAAAGTAGTGAAAGAAATGGTTGAATATCAAGGATTGGTCGATCTAGTAGAGAAAAGAATCAGGGCATTGCTCAAGCAGTTTGATGAGAGTGATCTTGGCCTCCTATCAGACATTATCAATGGTGAAGGAGGTGTCAAGACTTATTAGCAGCGGAGAGCTCATATGGTTGCAATTATAAATGTTGAGGCCATTCTAATTTGCGAGGAAGATGTAAAGATGCCCATGTTCAAGGATAGTGTGAATAAGTTGTCAGACACCGGTACATTTTTGGAGGAGTTGAAAAAGATGCCAACCAAATAATGGTAAAGTATGGTCACAATTGGGAAAAAATAGATGAATTCATGGCATTCAATTGGCCTATAGAGGAGGAATATATAGCATGGAACAACAAGTATAATAATATTTTAGATTTGTGATCTTCTCCAAATAGTGATATGACAAGATTTTTGGTCTATTTGGCATCTCCAACGATCTTCAATGTTTTCAAAGGACGTCAACAAGGGTTTTTTTCATCTTGTACACCAGGATTTTGTGTTCACTTGCCATCTCAACTTTCATGGGTCCACAAAAAGAAGAATGAAGAATTGAAGTGACAAGGCATCAAATAAACATTTCAAATATTTTGGGAAAGCATTGTGGATATAACAAATTTTGTAATTGCCTTGCACTCGAAATATTCTCTCCATAAGCTTGCAATTATCCTTGTAATTTTGAAATGTAATTGTTTGTCAAATGAAAATGTGACATGTGTAATGGCCTGAATCTTGTTGCTTCCTTGTTTTATAAAATAAAATTCAAGTTCGTTTACATGGGTTGTTGTTGATTGATTTTAAAAGAGCAAATGCAATACAGAGTGCAGATACAATATTGTCTAAGTTCTTTCTAGGTTTTGAATTTTTGAGTCTTTTGATTGTTAATGTTGTATAATAGTACTATCTTTTATGAATGAAAATGACATATTTCCAAATCCAACGTTCTCCATTGTATACTTCATATGAATTATGAATGAAATAAATCAAAGATCATTCAATTCATCTTCATTGTCTTTCCTCTGAATGCTTGTCCATTGTTAATGCACTTATTCAAAGAATTAGTTAAATTTGTTTTAGCATTCAAATGAAGGTTTATGTGAATGTATGCAAGGATAATTAAGTATTATGGGTTTAGATCTTTGAGTTAAATGGTGTAACACATCATTTAATATCTATGTTATGATAGATGAAATGTTGTTATAGGTTTTCAATTGCAGGGTTTAGGACTCTATACCCTAGGACAAGGCACGTCTAATCCATAAGTTGTGTCTATATTACATCTTATGGTCTTTCACAACAACTAAATTTAAAATCAAATTAAATATTTACTTTCTATTGGAATGTATGTCTTGAATAATGTTTTATCATATTCTCATGTTTTATACTGATAAATGTTGTAAGATATGCTAGATCTTTAAGGTTTTCATCTATTAAGCAACACTTAGGAGAATATATATGTTAAAGTTGCAATGCATGTGATAAATTGGCACAAGAGTATCTAAAGATACATTGCAGGGATCACCCTCCCAAGTTTTGTAGAGCCCAAAGTGTAGAGGGAAAGTTTAGCAAACTTTCACTTGTTAGTTGGTCAACCCCTCCATATTTCAAAGTCCATAGATTATATGTGAGATCAGACTGGGTATTTAAAAAATACCAACAAAGTGTACCTCACCAATTTCCTGTTTGAACCTTGTTTTATGTAATTAGGGATCCATTTGATTTTGAAGCTCTCCCTATCTATTAAACATTATGTTTGGAGTGAGCTAAGGTCAATTGGGAACCCCTATCTAAAGTTACCATCTTTATAACCTTATCATTGAAGATATTCCTTCTATTAAGGTCATACCTCTTTGAATTTTCTCTAATTAGATCCACATTTATTAATACATTTGGGACAACTAGTTGTCCCAAATACAAATTCCATATATTGGATAGAGACCTTGGTGATTGAAATCTCTTAAATCCATACCTAGAAAAATTCCACCCCCGAGTTGTGACAGTGGCATCTCTAACATTATCTACCATATTCACCAATCTATATGAAAGTATGCCTTCCCCTTGAGAATTTTTAGCTCTCTTAGATAACCTAGGTAGTCTTTGCAATATATCCTCATTCAAACCCCTCTTTAACCTTCCTAATGTTCAGTCCGTTTTGGGAACTATGGTTTGATTTACAGAATTATGATTTGACAGTAGGTAGGTTTCTTCACTTCCTTCCAAGAATTCACAAAATATAGGGATTCTTTTCTTAATTTTTAAATAAAATTTGACCTAACCAGACCAAAGGAAACTTTCAGACACAAAAATTGCACAATGTAGGTCAAGAAAGTGAGCTTACCTAATTTTTCCCTTAAAGAGCCCTAATTTAAATTTTAAATTTTTCAAACTTGAATTTTATAAATTATTTTCAAAGGACACTTTTTAAGGCTTCTAAGAACTTGAAAAAATGCAATTTCCTTAAAAATATATAAGGATTCAATAGATACTAGCAAAAACTTCCATTAAAGCTCATACGCATGAACATGGTGATCATGGGTAACCATTTTCAAATTTTGAATATTAGCCTTTGATCTACATATGACATGGACAAATCTATGATTATCATGACCTTTATATTATTTTAAAATATGTTTCCCTTTAATGTTATGAAAAAAATCTTTACAATTAATATTGGTGGCCGCATAGAATCTTAGGAAAGCTTGGATAAATATGTTGACATGGCTTGAAATACGATACACATCATCATTGTGTGTTGTCATTTCTTGTAGTTGTCTCGACCATAAGGATTTGCGATAAGAAAATGGCTCACAATATCATGACATGTGGAACATGGCCACCACTGTGTGCATTAACTTCAACTACTAAAAAGAAACCCAGACCCATGTTGAATAGGTTCCATGTGTCAAATGGTTGCATCATCACTGATGAGTCCTAGAATTGTCTTGTTTTCCTTGATTGAGTTTTATAATTTTCATACATTTTTTTTATAGTTTCAGATACATTACCCAGACCTTTCCACTTATTTTAAGTATTTAAAGAATTAAGGATGATATATAATATTGATAAATGATTGTGTGAATCTGTGAATGCATATGGAACTTAATAGTGTTTTACTTTGATTATGGTTATTAATGATAAAAATATGCCTTTCAAATAAACTAAACCCTGCAACGAAGGATTTGTCAACCCACAACAAAGGGATTGTCAACATGCAACAAAAGGATGCAGATCCATCACAACCAAAGAGGGTGATTGCCTACAACACATGCAATTTTCCATAGCAAATGGAGGTAATGGTTAGAGTGTGAACATGATTTATTTATGGATCATTCTATCTTTTTACTTATGCTATCATCAGGTCATGGATGAGAGTATATTTGCAATAACAGTTGTTATGACTTGTAATAAGTTTTTCCTTGTTAGGCACGTCTTCAATTATAACCATCTTCTTTAAAGATGTAGTCTTGATATGATTCTAACACTCTTATTCTAGTAGCTTTTCATCACTATTTAAAATAAGACCTAGTCATCTTCCTATGTTTTTGAAAGATTCAACAATTTCTTATAGTTTGTTTTCAATCCAAGAATAATTGAACTCTCCAAGATCTTGTATATATGTTTGAGGTTGATGAACTAGCTAGATTTTTATGTGTTAAGTAGATTTGAATATAAAAACTCTTCTTGTCAATCCAATACTTTATTCTTAGTTTATATGTTCAAATTGCAATAATGAAGGATATTGTCTTTTCCAGGAGTCTCTAAGTTAAGATATAAGAAAGATATTGTGGGATTGCAACAACTCAAGCAAGGGCCACTTGAGGTACTTCAATACTACTTGTCATTTAGATTATTAATTACAATAGAATGAATTGCTAATTTATATTTCTTGGTTTATAGTTAAATTGAATTGTTGAATAATGATTAATTGTTATTACAGTAAGTTGTAGTATAGTTGAGTCATTAAGTTATTGCCTTCACAAGAGTAGTTACCCATATGAGTTATTATAGTTATGTGTAGCAATTGTTATTCATTTAAATCCATTTCCAGATAGAGTTATTTTAGTCAAGTTGCTTTCAATTATATTTTCTTTTATAACTCTTTTATACACAATTGATTAGGACAATTTAGGACTCTTAGTTGCACATACAATGCCAACATCATCTAAAGATTACAATTCCCTGGTTAATAAATTAAATGAAGCACCTCTAGGACAATGAATTTCTTAATAAGGGATTTGTTGGTCCGTTAAGTTTTATGTATGCATTATATATATCAATTGATTGAACATAGATGGAGTCATATCAAGCTCAAGAAAAAGCTTCTTTTTTAATCCTATGACAAGTTTGAGCTATGTGATCCAATAAAAATGCTTCATTTGTTGACGACACTAGCGCTATACCCATCAAAGAGTTAATGGCTCACTTTACATATGGAAACATGTCACACCTTCACAAGTTGAAGGAACTTGACTATTTTGAGCATACAATAAGAAACTTGAGCACAAAAAATTAAAAACCTGCCACATGTATACCACCAGGGTAAATACAATAAAGGTCACATGGTTCTTAGAATGACACTTAGCGATACCTCGTTGAGTCATGGCTTCACATGTGAGCCCTTATTAAGAAATTTTAAAATAAGATGTTGTGATAAAGACGCAAGTCAACACCTTTAAGACAGGTGTCACAACTTCAAGCAACCTTACAGCTTCCAACCAAAAGCCAAAAATGATACCGAGACAAGAATTTTGTGTAATAAAACAAGGGCTCAACAAATGGATCTAATATGGAAGTGATGGGGCTAAAATTTTAAAGGCTTGGATAAGGAACTTAAGTGATCTAATAAAGCATGAGTGTTTAATGGAAGAACAAGTCATTAGAACAAATGGGTCAATTAACACAAAAATAAAAGGACTTCATAGGGCAACATAAGTAAGTGGGGATGGATTGAAGAAGTCACTTTCAAATTAGAACATAAAGTGATAGGCTAGGGCTAAAGCCATAGGGTTTTAAATTTTAGGGATTAACACTTAGAAGCTTCATGGATGAAAACCCTAGGATATTCAAGAATCTTAACACAAATATTGGGTAGTCATGACAAACCAGGGTTATGAGCTCCAACCACCACATTAAATGAAACATAGTTTTTTAACACCATGGATGCCATAAGTATAGTCAAATATCCCTTATGAAATGTTGACAATGTTCTCTTAGGTGGGAAAAACACCATTTGAAGAGTTGTGGCTTCTAAAATAGGCCATTAATGGTGGTCAAGCCATGTAGAGAGGTTGGTGAGGTGAATAGAATAAAAAGACAAGAAATTTGGAGTTCAGAGGTTAGGCAAGCGACACGAGGCATGCCTAGTTTGATAGAAAGGTATGCTAGGAGGGCCAAGTCTAAAACCCCAACAAAAGGGTTGCATACAAAAAATCAAACATTAAACCCTCACTACTTAGAGAAATCAAGACAAAAGGACTAGAAATGATCATATTTGGTTAATCAAAAGAAAAGAAATTAACTTTAATTCTCTACATGAATTTATTGAAGAGGGGACTATTGGGTTCCAAAACCATTGCTCCACTTCCTAAAACCAAATCTCACTCACAAGGGTAGGGTTGTCATGGAAGTGAAATCAACTCATCAACAAAATATAGAGGGTTGAAGGCTAACTCAATGAGAGTGGTTATATCTCCTACACTTCAAGATCATATTAGACTCGAGAGGGTATTCCAAGAGGTATACCTTAACAAGTATTGAAATCACATAAAATGAACAATAATGAATTAAGTATAGCCAAACGAAACCCATTAACTTGTCCCCAAAGACTATCACTGAACCAAGTAGAAGTAACTATCTCTAACCCCTATATAGCTAATGCAATTGTACAAGCATAACCCACATGAGAAAGATTCATTTGAGGCTCATTGAAGATAGATCACTAGTTATTATATGAGGTTATGGATGCATGAAACTGCTCCTACTCCTATATTACTAATTTATGTTTGATTGAATGTGTGAGATTGATTAGGGTTCCAGATTAGTGCTTATCCATTGGGGGACATAGTCATAATGCACTAAGAAGAGAACAAGTTGGAATAAAAGAATACGAAGTGATGCATTTCCATACAATATAGATCATGAAATTTTGCAACTGAACATAGTAATCCACAACATAAATACATATATCCATGTATAAAATGAGAGAGATTGTTATAATACTTGCAACATTTTTAGAATGTTGTTACATTCATCTTACCTAATCCTACACTTGTGCCAACAAATGTGACAAAGGAAAATGCCTGGTCATGACCAAAAAATCTTCTTGAACATATGCCTAATGCCATGGAGACATTTTTTAATAGAACCCACTTGAAATATTAATCTTCTATTTCGACGACGTACCCACAAAATAAACTAGACTAGCATCAATGATTTCCCTACACCTTCCTTAGCATATGGAGACTAATATTGAGCCAACCTACTTTTGAAATGATCCAAAATCATACCTTTATACCTTAAAAGTGTCAAACCCTAATTGTTCCATTTTTCATAGTTAAAATATGTGGCTAACAGTATATTTTTGAATAAAATGGGAATTGAATTGTAGATTGAAGGACCCAATAATTTACTCATAATAGTTGAGCCAAATGGTGCCATAAATGTTGGTAGGTGGAGTGGGTTGAAGAGAAAAAATGTCATCCAACCTCCAAAAAGTGATTAAAATATTAACTAGCACATTATCGTGCCTTAGGAAGACTAAGCATTAAAAATCTAGACCCTCGATAGAGGAACAAGGAAGGATTGGGTTGTCAGCCTACCGCGTGATCGATCACATACCAACAAACTAAGAAGAACATGATAACCAATGATGTCCCGACAAGACACTGTGTTAGGCATCGTGCCTCGACTATACCTAATGAATCATACCCAATCGGACCGGAATAACACAACATCCACCCTGACGCCCCAAAAAACATCAAGTCGGACATCAAGCCATCAAAAAATAACCAAATTTGGAACAAAAAAAGAGAAAATTCCAACGCCTCGACACAAACATCTTGTCAACTGTCAGGCCATCGAGCTTCATCATAATGTTTGCCAACAAGGAAAAGGAGGGAATGAAATTGTCGAAATGCCAAAGGGCCAAAATGAAAAGAGGAATCAGGAAGTCAGGGGTCAAGCTTTTGACATGAAGCATGCCAAGGAGGGATGAGGGAGAAGAGAAAGTTGAAATTCTAACTTCCGACAGACTTAGAAGAATTCGTGGCTTGAATTCATGACTGAAAGGAGAAGAGAGGTACCAAGGGGCAGGGATCAAGGATACCTTTGACAAATGCAAAATAGGTAGGAAGGAAGCAAGATCCCCAAACATTGACATGAGACAGACTTAGGCAAATTTATGAAGACCTTTAAGGGTCGGGACCACAACATAATGCCTAAGAAATCACGATGGAAGAACGTGAAGGCTTGAAATCCTAAAGATTACTTAAGCCTTCAAGCTTTGAGAATTGTGGAAACACAAGACGAGGGGATAAAAGAGGGAGAGGGGAGAGGGAACTTTGAAAGGCTGAAGTCTGATAGACTTAACACTTAGTGACTTCAGGAACATAGGCATTGGAATTGGGGAGTCAAGGATGGGAGGGAGAAATAGAAGAATAGGGGAGGATGCAAAGGCCTAACAATCTAATAAAATAGTTCTTATACACATTTAGGAAATGTATGAGGAAGGAGTTAAAGGTCGATAGGAAAAGCACATTTAAATGAATAACACCAAAACCTTGTGGCCCAAAAAAAAGACACTTAGTCAATTTTTTATTCTACAATTTTGGTTTTTTACTAAGGTATGAACATAGGGGCCAAACATATCATCTAGAGGCACCATTCAAGTAACATGACCCATTTGGAATTTATTAGATTAGTTATCAACAATAGGTCACATATTACAAAGACAAACAAAAGGAATGGAGCCAAGAAAAATAAAAAAATTATACTACAAATTTGAGTCCCAACAATGGTTTTGGTTGGGGATGTGTGTCTCTTGCAAGAAAATTGAGAATCTAGATTCTTCAAGCAAGTGAAAATGGAGAACAAAAGGAATGTGGCTAACACACGATGAACAACAAAAGTATGTACATGATATAGCTCATAACCAATTAACAATGACAACACAAGGGCAACAAAATAATAGTTGCGGAATAAAATTTTAACATAATGGAGGCCAACCCTATAAAGGATGGATTAAGTTACTTGCCTCTATCAAATACCACCCTATTGAAGGAACCGAGTTTCCTCAACCCACAATTGTTTCCTTTCACATAGTTGCAACAAGTGTATCCCTCTCTTTTCAAACACAAATTTGTGATTACCTCTAAAAAAGTAAAGACTTGCCTCGATGTTAACCTTTCCAATGTATGGTAACCATATAAAATAGGCCACTGCACTACCTTAAATTGCATCCTCTATCTTTATAGCAATTGGGGGAAACAATTAAAAACTTAGATCAACACCAAAATAAACTTTATATTTTTATACCTACTAACCTCCTTGGGTGAATTGAGGCAAAAAGAGAATGCCTCTAGTTCACATTGCAAATAAAATATTCATTGAGTTGAGTTGATCTTCCCAAAAAGAAAACTTGCCCTTTGACAACTCAACTAAAAAAAATTAAGTTGTGGCATATAAGAGACTTGAGTAGTTGGTTGATCATCAACCTAGAGAACTTGTTGTTGCTCAAAACCATCACAAGTTGTATGTTGGGACCAAATGAAACACTCAGACTCATGCATCTAGTCATCCACACTATGAGAAGCCACATCCTCATCACAAAGGAAGGATTCATATTCAATTCCACTCAACCGAGTGACAACAAGAAACCGACATACCCTTGAATCACTTATGCTAATGCAATCTCCATTAGCACAACATTTTGGATCAAGAAACACTTCAAGTGAAAAGCTACACTCTTCAAATTATCTCTCTATTTCAATCTTGTCTCAGAAATCTACTATGACACATGTGCTACAAAAATTAGACCTATGGCACACTTCTCCTTCCACATTCAGCTCTACGACATCACTTTCATATAATCCTTTTGAAGTGCATTGTGCATGATGAAGACATGTTGCACACCAAACGAAGAGGCTCTCATATGCATCCATATGATCACCCACTTCACATTATTCAAGTGTAAAATATTTGTATTGCACATCATCAGTTGTACAAACACGTATCTCTTTATTTGTCTCATGTACAACTAGGCTTATGTTATGCTCATGCAAACCATTAGTAGCAACTTCAAAATCTGAAAATGGACAAAAAATATAAGAGATCAAACAAAAATACATCTTATTCATTATTTGCATCACTTGCATATGCATGCATTTCAAAATCAACTACATGAGATGGTTCCTTTCATAAATCATTTTCATGCACATCTTCCTCACTATCCATATTATTTTAACAAACAATAGGGTCATTTCTCTCATTCCCAAGCTAGAGGTCATCATTAATTTTTTTATTACAATCACCCATATATGGTTGATCTAGCTAAAGGTAGCTACACACATTATCATCTTCATATGTATTTTTTCATATAATGCACCATAACCTTCTTCTACCCACCTACAATTTCTATCATCAATAACATGTTCACCACCAACTTTTATTCTCGAGGATAAAGATTTTGCAATCATATCACTTCTCAGATCATCAATGAGATCAATGCACCTATAAGCCTACTACATGTTAACCAACTTAAATTATTCCCATATTGATTCATAACCTAGAGTAGCATCATAGGCTTTGAGAAATATATCAATACGAGTAGGTGTGTTAGGTCAAAAATCATTTGGGATCTTGGAAAGAGAAACAACAACCTTGTGGATAAAATCTATGTTGGAATCTCCCTCTTGCCATCTAATGTTTTCTAATTTTTCAAAAAGATTATAAGGGCTTAGATGCAAAGAAAATTATTCTTTAAATGCAACCACAAGATGATTCCATGAAGGAAACTAGCATACCAATTCTTTGTCTTTCCATCTAGTTACCTAGCGAAAAATCTTGTCCACATGTCTTCATAGTCAAATTGATACTTTTCCATGAAATCTAAAAACACTCCAACATGTGTATCCCCCTCCTAATGAACATACCCATTGAACCTTGGCATCAATCTAAGATTGAAGGTCTCATTATTTCCCTTTCATAATTGACCCAAGAAAGGTCAAGCTGCATATAAATGGGATCAAGTGGGATACCATGGGATGAAGAAACTTATTTTTCTATAACAACAAGGTGTCTTTATGATTGTAGAGCCATGATTTTTTCCCCACTTTATCTTTCTAACTTAAGGAACACATCCATGCTCAGCTTTTATTAGGTCCCAAAACTGTTGCTCAATTTCCTAGAACCAAATCTCACTCACAAGGCCAAGGTTGTCATCATGCAAGTGAAATCAACTCATCAACAAACCCTGGAGGGTTGAAGGCGAACTCTATGAGAGTGGATTATATCTCCTACACTTCGATCTTAGCCTAAAGTATACTTCTTAGGACCAAGACATCAAGTTGGGTTTGGTTATCATTATTCTATTATTATTTAATTTATGTGATTTCAATATGAGTTAAGGTATGCCCCTAGGAATACCCTCGTGAGTATAAGTTGAGCTTGAAGCATAAGAGATATAACTCAATCTTGTAGAGTTGGAGATATATCTCACTCTCATAAAATTGGCCTTCAACCCTCTAAGGTATGTTGATGAGTTGATTTCACTTTCATGATAATTCTACCCTTGTGAGTGAGATTTGGTTCGAGGAAGTGGAGTTGTGGTTTTGGGAGTGAATAGGGACATTACACAATGTGGTGATGTATGTAATTTTAGAAAAGGAAAAAAATATCTTGAAGTTTGTTGGGATTTTCTTTGTGTGCTTAACTCTTAAAGCTTTACCTTCAAAGAAATTTCTTGATAACTAGTTTGCTTCAATGTGGGGCAAAAAAAATAGGGCTTTATGCTTGCTTTTGTTGAATGATACAAAAGTTTTTTTCTTTTTTATCTAAAAAATACTAATATGTGTAAGCATAGTTTAGCTAAGGTTTTTTGGAATGATGAGTGTGTTTAAGGTCTTTGCATGGAATTCCATTGTAAATCCTAATGATATAATTTTTAATTCCTCTCCTAAATGGATTGAGGTTTGTGATGTCGCCCTTAGTATTTGGTTTTTCTCTTGTAAGTTTTAAAAAGTGATTACATTGGAAGAAACAAGATCATCTCTTTCACATATAAATATGATGGTTTTGATTTATTTAAACAATAACATTGAGCTACTAGATTTTATTTCTATCTCATTATATATGTCTAAAATTTTATGCAAAATTATGGGTTTGGGTGGTTTAAATATATGTTTCTTCTATAGAAAAGATGTTCACTTGAAAACATATTTCCCTCTACTTAGGAAAAAAGATACTAATATTCCATAAGTGTATCAAAACTAGGAAAGTGGAATGACACACAATTTAGGTATTGGAATTGATAATGATGCTAGAGATGAGATGCTTCCTCCCTAGATATAAAAGAAGATATTGAAGATAATGTGATCATGCTTGCTAGCAAATGTGCTTAGAATTGCATTGATAAATTTGTGAGCTTCTCTAATTAGTTTGTTAGGGTGTCAAATTAAATGATAATAATGAAAGAAATTTGGACCCTCCTAAATCTTTTGTGAATTATTTAATTAGTAAGCCTTCCTTGCATAATTGTATTGAGGATAAGTTATAAAAAAAGGGCCTAATTGTATCAAGAAATATAAAAGGAAAAAGATTCTTTCGATTGTAAATTTGCAAGATCTAGATATATATATTTCTAAGGAAAGTGAAATGGAATTGGAAGAGTCAAAGAGTGGTGTTTTAGAGGAAGGAGTAAATAACATTGCACTCCTTTCTTTCTTTGGAAGATTGATTAATTGTGTAGAAATATCCCCACTCCCTTCATATTGATGCCCATATTTTCCTCTTTTCATGTTGTGATGAATTTTTAAATTGGAATGTCAGAGGCCTAAGGAATATGATAGAAACTATAAGGTAAGTCATTATGTTAATCTAGAGGTAGATTATATTATGTATTATTGAAAGAAGTTAAAATGGTTAGATATTAGCTTGATGATAACAACGTTTATGATGCTAATTCAATTTGTATTACATAATAATAGGTATATATAACTATAAAACAGATATACAATAGTTACAAATTAGAAATTTATGGGTTCCATATAAAACTAACAAATAATAAATAGTATCTAATATAGACTAATAAACTATGACAAATTACTAACAAATAAACAAATGATTAACAAATAGATAAACAAAGATAAACCAAACTATACGGGTAAATGATGAAATATCCAGCATTCCCCCCTTATTACATCAATTATTTTAAATTATTGACAAGATAAACCTAAAAAGTATCAAACTTCACACATCCAAGAGGCTTGGTGAAGATATCAACACATTGTTCCTAAGTAGAGAAGAATTGGTGATGAATATTATTTTGAACATATTCTCGAATGAAGTGGAAATCAAATTCAATGTGTTTGGTTTATTCATGAAACACTGGATTACAAAAAAACTTGAGAACACTCTTGTGTGGTCACATAATACACCCCAAGTTACCCTTAGTAGCATGGGGACCCAGATTTCAAAGTACCTGCTTGTCTGAGTAAAGGTGCAAAACCAAGGGAGTTGGCATAAAATTCATAAGTATGTGTGTGTGGAGTGTAAATTCGAAAAGGGGTTACCTAGGCTGGGTGGTGGGTAAAATTTTAGTCAAGTAAAGTGTTTCGGGGAGTTGATCACGTCAAGCTTGGGTGGATAAGTTTTCTTAGATCGAAATACTAGAGAATTCCTAATAGATTTGTCTATCTAGGTGGATAATTTAGCAGGGCATGAATTGGCAGTAGCATTAAATGTGTAAAGTAAATAGGCCAAGATGTGATTGGCTTAATCAGATGGGGTGTATCAGTTACAGAGGTCAAGTAAAATATAGTCTGAAAGGCCAAGTAACTAGGGTTTCAGGGAAATCTCATAGAAAAGGCAATCCCTGACATCTTCCTATTATACCTTTAATTCCCAATGAGGTTTAAATTCTCAAAAACCTTTAAAACCTAAAAATCTGAGGAAGTTGAATATATCAATATTATAATCATAAGAATGCTTTGCAAAAGGATTAAGTGGATTAACACCAATTTTAATAGTGATTTATTTTGACGAATTGATTGAATGCACAATGTTTCACTGGTGATGTAATGTCATGTGGTGCAGGTCATTAAAAGATGGTGAATTATGAAAGCGAATCCAGGTGTCGGTGCAAGTTAATTCTCATAGGAATAGTAAAGAGTGAAAGGATAAGGTGGTCCCGATAACAAGTATGAAACCCGGATGTGATGATCAAAGGCGAATAGTGGAAACCAAATGAAAAGAGGACCTCAGGTTTTGGCTTGTTGGCAGAACTAAAGGTTTTTCCCAACTTACACTTGTGGGTATTTTTCTCAAAAGAGGACCTCATCGTCAGAATCAAGGATTTTGAAAGGAAAAGGTAAGTGTTTTGTTCCAACATTTTGAAGACTAAAGGAACCCTATGGTCATCACTGCAACGACTGCAGAAAATATTTGCTAAAGTGCCACCTATACTCTTGTGCCATGTGTTTTATTTTGTTTTGCTTGTTTTTTCTTATTCATGTGCTTTCGTGAACAACTCCTACCTTGTGTTCTATAAAAGGTGGGGAGTTGTTCCTTTTTATGGATCAAAATTAGTTGAATCGATTAGATTTAAAGTTGGAACATCATCAATTTTATGCTTATGTCATGTTTTTGTTTAATTCTAGCATAAAAACTTGTATTTACAGTAGAGATTTCTAATACTAAAGCAATTTGAAGGTTATTCCAAATTGTAAATCTTGCATAATTATATGCTTTTTACTCCTATCGAAAGAGTCAATTTGTTGCAGTGGATTTGGGTGCATTTGATGTTATTTCAGTGGTGAACAATTATTTTCTTCAAAATTTGTGCATTATTTTGTATGCAGTTGTGAAGAAATATCTAGTGAAATACAAAATAGTTGATGTTTTGGTTTATTAGTTTCTCTGTAAATGCATGAATAATAATTGGAAGTCATTAATTTCTTAGGACCCTAAACCTCTTAATCCCAATATTCTTGTAGTTCTATTTTAAATTACTTGGATTAATGAAGTGTGAAAGGTAATGCAAGTTCTGGTTTTTGAGGTCTTTACATTCTGGATTGTTCAAGGTTAAAATATTTGTTAAAACTACCAGGCCCCTTATGTTTAACAACAATTGCACAATGAACCTTGAGTGAACCTAGTGAGTCAAGACTTGACATTCTCAAGCCTTGGGATAGATAAGATTCCTTAACCAATGAAATTTGGTGATTCTTTCAAGAGATATAGTTTTTGTTGTTTGAGTAACAAAACTTTATTTGCATGTTTTTGTGTGTGTAATAGCCACGTCAACAAAATTGGCGCTAGGAGGGCCTTATACTGAGAGAAATGATAAATTATACCTTTGAAAATGAGAGTCCTAGGGTTGAAATAAGCCTTAGGGAAACTTATTAGGATATGGATATTTCAATTGTTCATAAAACCATAAACAAAATACTCAACCCTAAAAACTTGCTTAATTTTGGATGGATGAATGGATGTAGAATTCATGACACAAAAGAACATAGTGAGATTAATTATGCATTTTTCCTAACAAGGATGAGCTTGGCTATTAAAAAAGTAATACCCTTAATTGAGGCATTCTTGTGTAGGAAAAGAGTTAAGGATTTGTCAAAACTTACATTAGTCAAGACAAAGTTAGGGAAACCTAGTAGAATTGTTGTTAATACAGTCCCAAGGACTAATGAGTTTGAATGTTGTAAGTATGCATATTGGAGGTTCCCTATGGGAGTTAAAGGAAGTCTACAGGAAAAGGAGTGGAATACCACAATACCTCAAATGCCCCAGGAAGAAGACAAATGAAAAAAATCAAGGTGTTCCAAATAAAAGTGAATATCCAAAAAACCCTAAATTGTTAAATATGATGTTGTAACAAGGGTATTCAAAACTATGTTTGAAAAGGAAATTTTTGCATGATTCAACATTATAATCAAAATATCAATCTTTTATTTTCACAATTAATGACAGTTTTAATCCTAGTCCACGAAAAGAAAGTAATCAAGAAATTGCCTCTAGTAACGTACTAATTGACATTTGGTTTGATGACAAGAAAGGAAAAAATATGCACTCGAAGCAATCATGAGGAGTGAAAGGAAATTGCTTGAAAGTGAACATTCAAATCCAGAAGGAAAAGCATATTCCTAAAATTCATGATAAGGAATTACACCAAAACTAGGATTTTAGTGGTGATGAGCGTCACTCAAAACAAGTGATCATTCAGGTTGTTTCTATCCACATTATAGAAATAATTGGAAAATATGTGTTTCATTCTACACAAACTCATTTCAAAAATAGAAAAATGATGTGTATTTGGAAGGCCAACTATGATAAACTAATTGGAAAGTACACAACATAATTCAAGGTCAAATTCACTAAATTCAAAACCAAAAGTGTAGTGGGATTAGTTCGTGAGGAGGAAACACTCTTGTTCAGGTTTAAGTTACACCATAATTAAAAGATTTGGTTGTAATCTAATTAGTGTTAGGGTTAGTGTTAGGTTAGGGTTAGTTTTGGTTGGCAGGTCTGTAAATATTAGGGTTAGGGTAGGTTGATTTGGTGTGTTCCTCTCTTAGTTCTGAATCTTTTGTGTCAAAATGGGCTTAATTAAGTTATTGCATAATCAAAATCTCTTAAACACATCAATTTAAATTTTAAAATAATTGCACCATAATAAGAAGAAAAGACAAGATTGAATGCTCAAAGCTTATCATTAATCCTATGCATAGATGCATTTCTATACATTAGTTATATTACAAAATTGATGCGTAAACATTAAGGTTTCACAAAACAGGGAACCAAAATACACAACACATAGCTAGTCAATCTATTAAGCTTCATTAAGAAAAAGTAGGTATCCCAAGTGTGTGTTGCATTGGAGTTTGTCGAGGTTGAAGCTTAGTAGATTCTCGACCAAGGGCACCACTACTCCTTCATTAAGGTACCAGGGAATGTCCCTTGTAGTTGGGATGCCAACCTCGGGCTACACAATAGCTAAGATGTTGTAATAATCACCCCAATTTTTTCCATGAATTTTCACCCATTAGCGTTAGATAAAATGAAAAGATAAGAAACTATATAAGTAGCCCTCCACTTTCTAATCACCTAGATCCTAGTGTGGGAAAGGTGAGAGAATACAGTGAAAAGGGGATCTTGTAATAATTGAAATAACAAGCTAACTGGAAATGAACACCTTGCACTTTCTGATCACCCAGTTCCCAATGTGGGCAAGGTGAGAACATACAATGGTTGGATTACAATAATGAAGCTTATCTATGGTACCACTTCTTCACTGGGGTGAGTAATAATAATCAAGTGTAGGAAAGTGAACATCAACTTGTTCATATAGAATTGTAAGAAAGGAAATGCACTTGGTGGCAAGCCGACCAACTTCCACTTTTTAGCAAGAAACAAGAAGGAAATATAAGAAACTTAGCTAGACTTATTTAGTGAGAGTGAGAAGTACATAAAGAAAAGTCTCAACCACTTTTTCAGCAAGAGCAAACACTTATTCAATGGGGTAAGTATCCAAAGTATCAAGAAATCAAATAGTTGATTGGTACTACCAAATTAACATTACAATGAGTGTCCATTACAAGGTATTATGAGATAAACAAGTCAATATGATAACCCAATGCATCAATGAACAATCCCTACAACATAGGAACAATTAGGCATCATAAAATTGAAAGGACAAAGGAGTATTAGGTTTGATATGACTAGTGCAGTAGTTTGATATGCATGAACAACGAACACAAAAACTCAACTAGTTCTCATGAAACAAACATATCTCCTCCAATGCTCATTGAAAACTCACCAAATCACTTGCAAACAATCCCTCACTACTAGGCACCCAATATAAGGTAGTAAGTCACCACCTACCAATCTTATTTTCACAAGCACATATCCCAAGACACTTCAGCCACATGATACAACCTCTTAAGCAGGTCAACCAACTCCTAAAATTCACATACACATTTAAAAATCATGAAACTGTAGGGAAAGGGGAATCCAACCATGAGAAACACATAGGATCAATAGCCACAAAATTATACCAACTTTTGCAAGCAGCGTGAGCAATAATGTGGGTCAGCTAAGCATAACCAACAACTTCCAAAAACTTATCAAACACTCCAAAAACCTCCAAAATACAAAATAACACACATGCAAACCAAAATATCTCTAGAAAATGCCAAAGCTAATAAAAAATAAAAGAAATGAGATAGCCATCACCAATATACGCTCAATTGCAACCCCTAAGATGAAATTGCAACATTATTTAGCTAATAGATATTTCTCAATCTCGAAACTAAAAGGGGTTTCATCCTCAAATCCCAAAGAGTTCAATCTACATTTCAACAACACTTAATTGCTACATCAAAATAGCATAACAAATGAGAGAAAATGAAGTTGTATAAATAGACTCCACAACCTAAGAATTTGAAATCCTTTTCCCTCCAAAAAGGGATGTCACTCTCAAGGAGGAATACAATATTCATTAAAATCACTTAAGCCACTTACTTTGTCATCCTACTTTGATATGCATAAATTCAACATAAAAAATGCTTAAGTACTCAACTTGGCATCCAAGAGAAGTCTGCCTTTTTTAAAAACAACTTAAGTTATGTTTCCTAAGCATGGGGGCAAAAAGAAATTCAACCTTATAAAATGAACTTAAGTTGCCAACCTTCTATTTTTAAACTCCAAGGACGATGGAGAAGCCAACTACTAAAAATAACAAGATGCCAAACACTGCAATTGCCACCACTACCAGAAATAGTAACTCTACATTGAACTACCGCTAAAACCACTACTAAAAATAACATACTGCTAAAAATAGTAAGCGAATCCAATCTCAAAATAAGCACATTCTGAGAAACAGTCATGACTTACTAAAAATAGTAAGTATTAAAATAGCAATGACTTCCCACCAAGGTTCATAGAAAAACCTAGAAAGATCGAGAAACCCTTTCGAAAAACTCCCACAAAAAACTTCTAAAAAGCTAACATGAAACCTCCAAGAAACTTGGAAACCCTAAAAATGCCTTTAAGTAGCCTACGAGTCTCTGAAAATAGGCTAACCATCATAGAAATGTCTAGGTCTGAGAAGGGGATATTATAGTCCTCCCTCCCTAAGATTTCTTGTCCCCAAGCAGTCGCAAGTCTGGATACTACAAAATTTGCTCATCCTTCCAAGTAGCATTCTCAACTGGCATATTCTTCCATTTCACCATATATGCTCTGATAGACCTCCTCCTCAAAGTACACTCTTTGAAATCAATGACTGCCTCTAGCACCAAAACCAACTACCCTTCCTCATCTAATGGAGGTAAATCAATACAAGAAACAACATTGTTCCTAAGCGCCTTCTTGAGGCATGACATATGGAAGACATTGTGAACCTTGCTACTCTCTGGTAGCTCCAACTCATAAGCCACCTCCTCAACTCTTTTGGTGATCTTGAAAGTCCCATAGAAATGTAGCTTAAGATTCTTTGCTCCATTCTTCTTGAGAGTGGATTGTCTATATGGTTGGAGTCTCAAATAGATGATATCCCTAACCTCAAATGTATGCTTTATATGTTGTTGATCACCATACATCCTCTGTTGATTTTAGGCATGATGAAGATTATCCTTCAAATATTTCAAAATGTCTTGACTCTGCAGTAACATATCCCTCACTTGAGGGGATCTACTATCACAAAATAACAAATCAATGAAGCTAGGAGCCTCATATCCATATAGAGCCATGAAAGGAGATATTTTGATGGACATGTGGTAAGAAGAATTAGAAATACTCTCCCAAATGAAGCCATCTCACCCAAGCCTTTTGTTGTCCTGAAACATAATTCTTGAGATAACGTCAAGCCACTTGTTCACAAGTTCAATTTTCCCATCTGTCTATGGGTGATAACTAATGCTTGGAGTGAGCATTGTACCACTCAATTTGAAAATTTCTAGCCAAAACATGCTTAGGAACTTGTCCCCATCACTCACAATGTTTCTAGGCATCGCATGCAATGTGAACACCTCTGTGAAGAACAAATCAACAACTTGTGCTACTGTAAATAAGTTGGTAATGGAAAAAAAGTGAGGAAACTTCATCAATCTATCAATAATGACATATATGCAATCTCTCCCTTGCACCTTAGGCAAGCTCATGATGAAGTCCATGGAGATACTCTCCCATTTTTATTGTGAATGGGCAAAGGCTGCAACAAACTAGCTGGGAGTGTGTGCTCATTTTTGTTTTGTTTGTAGATTTGACACTCCTTATCATAGCAAAGGACCTCATCCTTGAGCCCCTTACATGAAAATATCTCCTAAATCTATCTATATGTTTTGAAAAAACTTTTGTGACCAGCCAAGGGAACGTCATGAAATGATTGAAACACCTCTTTTTTGAGCTCTGATTCTAGCACCAAGAAGATTCTATCCTTGTACAATATCAAATCATTCACCACTTTGTACTTTTAATTACGCAAAGCACCATCAACTATGGTGGAGGCAAAGGAATTCTTAGCATACTCTGCAATATACTCCTTCCAATTAGCAGTAATCTCTGCCAATCAACTCAAGTGTGGCCTTCTTGACAAGGCATCAACCATTATGTTATTCTTCCCTTTGACATACTCAATGTCAAAATTGTAAGCTTGGAACTTACTCACCCACTTTTGTTGTCTATCATTGAGATCCTTCTGATGCATGAAGTGCTTAAGACTATTGTGATCAGTCTTCACAATGAACTTGCCTCCAACCAAATATTACTTAAATTTGGCCAAGGCGTGCATAATAGAAAGCATCTCTTTGTCATAGATGGAGTATGTCCTCTCTACACCCCTTAATTTTCTGCTCTCAAAGACAATACGGTGATTTTCTTGCATTAGTTTATCACCAATACCTTCTCCAAAAGTATCACACTACAACTCAAACGGCTTGGAGAAGTTTGGTTTAGCCAAAATGGGACATGAACTCAAAATTTTCCTAAACTAATCAAAGACCTTCTATGCTTTTTCTAACCAAGTAAATGCCCCCTTTTTGGTAAGATCTGTGAGAGGAGCAGCCAACTAAGAATAAACCTTCATAAATATTTTGTCGAATCCACAAAGACCCAAAAAATCCTTCAACTGAGAGAGGTTTTTTGGTGGAGGCCAATCCAAAATAGCCTTAATCTTCTCTTGATCAATGCTAACCCCCTTAGAGATTATAACATGACCAATATAGAGAAGCTCGGTCATCCCAAATTCACATTTGGATTCTTTTGCAAACATGGACTTAGACTCTAGAATGCTAAGCACCTCCTCCAAGTGTTTCAAATACTCTTCCCAAATTTTACTATAGATTATGATTTCATTGAAGAAGATAAGCACACAATTCCTCAACTTCCTATTGAACACCCTATTCATGCAAGATTGGAAGGTCACGAGTGCATTAGTCAACCCAAAAGGCATGAGTAGGAACTCAAAATTCCCAAAATGACATATGAAGAAAGTCTTCTCAATATCTACTTCTCTCATTCTAATCTGATGGTAGCTTGATCTAAGATCTATCTTACAGAAGTAAACAACTCCATGTAGCTCATCAATCCTTAGAATAGGATACTAGTTTTTTATTGTTTTTCAGTTGAGGGCCCAATAATCTATGCACATGTGCAGAGTGTCATCCTTCTTCTTCACCAAAACTATTGTAGAAGCGAAAGGACTCTTTCTTGGGCGAATGTGACCCATGTCCAAGAGTTTTTTGATGGTTTTCTCTATCTCATCTTTTTGCCTTTTTTAGATACCAGTATGGAGTAGTTATGACTGGTTTTGCTCCTTCCTCAAGCTCAATGACATGCTTAATCCACCTTTGAAGAGGTCTTCTTGGAGGAATGTCACCAAACATCTCGCTACACTTGGAAACCAAAGCTTGCACATCAGGATGATAATGTCTCTTATCCTCTAAAGGATTGGAAGACATGATCAAACACTCTACTACCCACTCTACCATTTCATGACGAATCAACCTTTCCATCCTTTTGAATGAAACAATATGAGGGCCTTCTTTTGACATCCCTCTCCAAACAACCTTCTTCCCATCTAATGTAAACTTCAACTCCATGGTCTAAAGGTTCAAAGTGATCTCTCCAAGAGATCGCAACCACTGAATACCAAGCACTGCATCCACATCACCAATGCTCACAACATAGAATTCATCTTTGACTTTGTAATTACCCAACTGGATAGACATGTTAAATATCTTGTGAGTGTAAGTGATTATGAAGCCATCAACTATCATGACCTTGAAGCCTTCAAATTCTTTTGCCTCGAGGCCTCTCTTTGCAACTATCCCTTCGTTAATGAAATTGTGTGTTACTCCAGTATCAATTAGAGCAATAATTCAATTCCCACAAAGCGCTCCACAAACTATAAATGACTCATTCTTTTGAAAGATAGAAAGTTGGGAAAATGCACCCCCACTTCCTTGGTCTTCTTCTACCTCTTTTGGAGCCTCTTCTTCTTCTTTTTCCTCAAAATTAGACTATTGTTATGACATATCAAATTCTGATACATCATCAGAATATACATCTATGTGATGAGATTTGCCTCTTTTGAAGAACTTGTGTCTTGGGGTCCACAATTCCTTGCAAGTGAAGCATAGTTTCTTTCTTTGAAGCTCATTATAGAGGTCATCATTCATCCATGAAGGAAACTACTTGGTCTGATTTGAATCTTTATGGAATGGATTCTTATCATTCCTATGAGAGGACTTGGACTGAAATTTTGGCCTAGGGGTAGCCAACTCCATATTTCTTGATTTTCAAATTGCCTTCGCAAGATTTGGTGGATTGAAAGCCTTCGCCCACCCTTTCAACGGTTCTATTAGTTCTTCTAAGAAAATACTTAAAAGGCTTCTTTCAATGATGTTGGGCACCATCCTATAAATTCTCTGAAAATCAGAAATATAAGTGTCAAGTGAGCCATGTTGCTTCAGTTGGGAAAGCTCACGAAATTTCACCTCGGGATCCTTGGTGTCAAATCTTTCAATGAGTTTATTAGTGAACTCATCATATGTCACATTAAGGTTATGGCCAAGAGTTACCAAATCGTGATACCACCATTCATGGGCAACCCCATCCAAATGAAGAGTAGCAAACTTGATGGCATCTTGCTCTAGCATTGGCCTCAAAGAAAGGTAGTTATCGAGCTTTTGGACCCATGATCTAGTTGAACACTTGTCACTCCCATCAAAGTGAGCTAGAGTTACCTTCCCAAAGGCTTGATGATAATCTCTTGGAGGCATAGGAGCACGATTCTCATATCTTTTGCCTCCTCTCTTCTTCTTCCAGTTCATGAATTGGTCCAAAGTCAAGATCTCATGTATCTCTGCAGGAAGGGTAACATACTCCATGTATATATTTCTCACTTCATCATCCATGGGAATTAGAGTTTTTGGTCCTACAGGAGGTTCCTCCCTTTAAGTGAAGGTCAATTAGAGAGGTCTAGAAGCGGATCCTCTGGTCACTTCAATAGTATGACCACTTTGACCACCATTGAGGTTAATGTTTGAGGCACCAGTCTCATTATTCCGGTGTTGAGGTTTAGGAGTTATATTTGGCTCATATTAGCCAACAATTGTGACATCATTTCTATCATACAATCAAACTTTCTCTCAACTCTAACATTCAAACTCTCCTCTGGGGTTGGTCCCTTATCCTTTTCTACCATAGTCTCAACTAGTCTATCTCAATTTCTGAGAACCTTTGAGAATGTTCCCTCTACAAGAATTGAAGGAGTAATGAACTGATGTCTCTTCTACTTTCTATTGTAATATTCGATTTCTCTATCATTCACAAAAGAAATTGTCAACTATAGGCAATGAAAGCATAGACTAGTAGGATGACCAACTTTGATACCACTATAATAACCACCCCAATTTTTTCCACAAATTTTCACCCATTAGTGTTAGATGAAATGCAAAGATAAGGAACTGTATAAGTAACCCTTCACTTTATAATCACCTAGATCCTAGTGTGGGCAAGCTAAGAGCATATGGTGAAAAAAGGATCTTGCAATAACAAGCTAATTGGAAGTGACACCTCCCACTTTTTGATCACCCAGATCTCGATGAGGGCAAGGTGAGAGCATATGGTGGTTGGATTACAATAATTAAACTTCTCTATGCTACCACTTCTTTAGTGGGGTGAGTAATAATAATCAAGTGCAAGAAAAAAACATCTACTTGTTTAGTGGAAGTTACAAAGGAAATGCACTTGGTGACAAGCTGACCAACTTCCACTTTTTAGCAGACAACAAGAAAGAAATATAAGAAACTCAACCACTTATTCAATGAGAGTGATAAGTACATAAAGCAAAGGCTCAACCACTTATTAAACATGAGAAACCACTTATTTAATGGGTTAAGTATCCAAAATATCAAGAAATCAAATAGTTGATTGGTACTACCAAATTAGTATTATAATGAGTGTCCAATACAAGGTATTATGAAATAAACAAGTCAATATGATATCCCAATGTATTGATGAACAATTCCTATAACATAGAAATAATTAGGCATCATAAAACATGAAAGGACAAAGGAGTATCGGGTCTAACATGATTGATGCAACAGTCTGATATGCATGAATAGTGAACAAGAAAACTCAACTAGCCCTTAATGAAATGGACATATCTCCTCCAATACTTGTTGGGAACTCAACAAATCACTTGCAAACAATCCCTCACTACTAGGCATCTAAGATAAGGTAGTAATCTACCCCCTACAAGTATGATTTTCACCAACACACATCCCAAAACACTTTCAGCTACATGGTACAACCTCCTAGGTAGGTTGACCAGGTTCTAAAAATCACATACACCTTCAAAAATCATGAAACTTCAAGGAAAGGGGTGCCCAAGCATCACAAACACATAGGATCAATACCCACAAAATTATATCAACTTCTCTAAGCAACATGAGCAATAATGTGGGTAAGCTAGGCATAACCAACAATATCCAAAAACTGATCAAACACTCCAAAAGCCTCCAAACTACAAACTAACACACACACAAAAATATCTCTAGAAAACATCAAAGATAACCAAAACTAAAAGAAATGAGATAGCCATCACCAATATATGCTCAACTGCAACCCCTAAGATGAAGCTGCAACACTCTTCAACAAGGAGAAATATCTCAATCTTGAAATTAAAGAAGACTTGGAGGGATTTCGTCCTCAAATCCCAAAGAGTTCAATCTACATTTCGACAACACTTCGTTACATCAAAATAACATAAAAAAATGAGAGCAAATGAAGCTATGTAAATAGACTCTACAACTTAGGAACTTGAAATCATTTTCCCTCCAAAAAGGGATGCCACTCTCAAGGAGGAATATAATATTCATTAAAATCACTTAATCCACTTACTTTGGCGTCCACCTTTGATATGCATAAATTCAAAATAAAAAATTCTTAAGTCCTCAACTTGGCATTCAAGACAAGTCCACCCTTTTTTAAAAACAACTTAAGTTGTGCTTCTTAGGCGTGGGGGGAAAAAAGGAGCTCAACCTTATAAAATGAACTTAAGTTGCCAACCTTCTATATTTGAACTCCAAGGATGATGGAGAAGCCAACTGCTAAAAATAACAAGATGCCAAACACTGTAACTGCCACCACTACCAGAAATAGTAACTCTGCATTGAACTGCTACCAAGACCACTACTAAAAATATAACTTACTAAAAATAACATACTGCTAAAAATAGTGTGTGAGGGGGAAAATCATAAACTGTAAACAAGATAAATACAATGAAATAGAGATCTAATCTATTCAAAACAATAATCTAGATTCGTACCCATTCACTCATGAAATGACTTTCTAAGCTATTGACATCACACTTGTAATTGAAATCCTATGATTATCACAATGAAAATTCAAAGCAAAAGAGAAGTTACCATCCCATGTCAGAGTGTGTTTTTTGCCTGATGTTGGGTTCATATCACTGCGAAGCCTCCATTGTTGTGTGTGAGAAGCTTTTGATGCGTTGCGTGTTGGTTGATTGAAGAAATGTTGAAGCTCTATCAATGGTGATTACGAATATTGGCAGTACTTCATTGTGCGAAATGAGTTGATTCTTCGATCCTTTTTTGTGAAGAAAGAGGTTTGTTATATAGAAAATGAGATTTAAAATGGATGATCAGGATTAAACAATGTTGAATCAAGATCGACGGTTGAAGTTTGTTGAGAGGAAATAGACATGAATAATATGTGCAAAATAGATTACACAATTTGTGTGATTGAAGAAATCTTGTTGAGCAATTTGTGTAATTGAAGAAATCAATTTGAGCCTTCAATGGGATTGAGGATATTATGTAGAGTGATTTGTGAGATTGAAGAAAGTTGGTGAGGAAATCATGTTGAGAGCAATTTGCTCAAAGTTGGTGAGGATAATTCAATTAATTGATTTGATTAATAAATCCTTTTTGGAGTTGAACATGCAAATCAAGTTTGACTTTTGTAAACAAAGTTGCATTAGTTTGATTTGATTTTTGATGATGATTTGAATAGTTTATTCAAATTATTCAAATTTAGAAGAAAAGTGAGTTAATTAAATTATTATGATTTAATAATCAATCGACTTAGGGGAATAAAGTGATTTAGCAACGTAATTAAATAATTGATGTTATTTAATCAATCAGGATGAATTAAAGTTAGATTTAGAACTTTATTAAATAAATGTAATTTATTTAATTGGTCGAAATGATAAAACGTGAATTAATTAAATAATGTAATTTTATTCAATTAATAGCAGAAATAGGGTTTTAGGACTTTATTAAATAAATGGAATTTATTTAATTAGTTGAAAATGGTGAAAAAGTGAATTAATTAAATAATGTCATGTTATTCAATTAATAGAGGAAATTTAGGGTTTTGAATGCAATTGATGTGAAATGTAGTGATGTATGGTGATAATGATGTCGATGATGTGAAAATATCATTTTGGGTGTGTGATAGGTGTTAGGTCAATTTTACATGTCTACAAATAGTGACTCCAATCTCAAAATAAGCACATTCAGAGAAGGTGTCGTGACTTACTAAAAATAGACATTATTAAAATTAGCAGTGATTGCCCACCAAGGTTCTCAGAAAAACCCAAAAACCCTTTTGGAAAACTCCCACAACAAACTCCTAAAAAGCTTACACGAAGCCTCCAAGAAACTTGGAAACCCTATAAATGCCTCTAAGTAGCCTACAGGTCTTCGGAAATAGGCTAACAATCACATAAATGTCTAGGATGAAGAATGGGACATTACAAATGTAGTCCAAATTACCTAAGTAATCAGGACTAACCACTAGGGTTGCAATGCCAAGCACCTTCTCCTGAGAGAGCCTGATATCTAGCAACAAGGTGATGAAGCATGAAGATAGGTTAGAATTGACCCTATAGTGTTCCCTGTGGTCCATAAAGTCATCGTCGAGCACCATGCGTAGTGCCACTCAAGTCATGTGAATTTGAATGAAGAAGACCTTCATCAACCTCTAGCTAGTAATTCGGCCAAGGAAGGTAGATTGCCTCCTCGGGATGGCCAGGCAAATGGGAGTATCCATGGAGAAAACTTTATTGAATTAGTAGAGTATTTTGATTAAATGCATGTTATCCAAATTTATAGAGCAAAACATAGGGTAAAGGGTGGTATGTCCACATTTAATGCAAGATTGTTTGAAATCTAGGAGTGAATTCTAGGGTGGCAATAATCTCTCTCTCCAAAGCATGAAATAATAATTGATTTAAATTTTACCTAAGTCTGTGCAAAATTAAGAAGGAAGCACATGTGTAAAAAAATTATTCATGTATCGGGAATTGCACCACCATGATCCAAATTGCTTAGCCAAGATCAAGTGATGTCAACTAAGTATGCATGTGTGCATCTTAGAATCATACTCAAATAAATGCAAGAGCAAATGCTTCTGATCTTGCAAGGTTTAAGGCATGTTATTAAGGGTGTGGGTGAATGTGTGAATTAAGTAAGGCCAAAGTAATAACTAAGCAAGATCTTATGGAGTTTGGAATTGGCTTATACATAAGGTAGATGCATTATGGTGATTTGACAAGCCACTAATTAAAAAGGAATTTGCCAAATGATAGCCCATGATCTTCCTAAGTGAATTAATTTTAATTCATGCAAAAGGGAAAATATATTTAGTGAGGTGGTGATCAACGAATTCAAATTTTAAAATGATGGGAATCTGGTTAAATGGTAAGCTATAGCTTATAATTATTTTCCAAGATACCTTTTCATGTTATTCTAAAAGTTAGAGTATAGTCCTTATAAAATTTCGTAAAGAATTGCACATTTCCAAAATTAAGAAATTCTTTGGGAATTAATGGAAAGGCAACAAATCTTTGTATTGAGTGAAAAATCAAAAGGTTTTTCCTTTGCTACCACTATGATTCCTAACCTAAGTAACATGATTCAATGCCAACAAGTTGAGAAAAAGATCTTATAAAGAAATATAAAAAATAACAAACATCAAAAGAAAAATCAACTCTTTAGGTGACCTAAATATCTCTAACAGGGCTATGGATGCCTGACTGGCAATAGAGCTATGTTTGGAGGGATTTATAGAGATAACCTTATCAAGGCTATGAGCGCTTGACTGGTAGAAAAGCAATATCCAAGGTTGGCTTATAAGGTTAAACTAAACTACGTAGCTTGATGCAAATACCCCAAATTCTCTCCATTAATCTTTGAAGAAGGAAAATCAATCAAAGCACACAATCATATTCTTTGGGAATTTTATAATTATTATTCTAATAGTAGAATTAACTTGGTGAATTATTCTGAAAAATAATTATAAGTTTTAGTTTAATGTGTTATTTGGTTTTTATTGTTTAAATTTATTTTGTTGGTTGCTAGTTGTTGTGTTGTCACACAACACGTCCCAAATTACTTTTAGTAGCACAGGGACCCAAATTTCAAAGTACTCGCTTGTCTGAGTAAAATTGCAAAACCAAGAGAGTTGTAAAATTCATAAGTATGTGTGCATGAAGTGTAAATCTGAAAAAAGGTTACCCAGGCTGGGTAGTGGGTAAAATTTTAGCCGAGCAAAGTGGTTCGAGGAGTGGGTCGCATTGGGCTCGGGTGGCTAAGTTTTCTTAGATCGAAATGCTAGAGAGTATTTGATAAATTTTCCTAGTCGGGAGGATAATTTAGCAGGGTACAAATCAACAACAATATTAAATGCATAAAGAAAATAGGCTGAGATGTGATTGGTTTAATCAAATGGGGTGTATTGGTTACCAAGGTTGGGTAAAATATAGTCTAAAGGGTGGGTAACAAGGGTTTTGGGGAAATCTCATAGCAAAGGAGATCCCTAGCATCTTCTTGTTATACCTTAAATTGTCGATGAGGTTTAAATTTTGAAAAACCTTTAAAACCCAAAAATCTGAGGAAGTTGAATATATCATTATTATAATCATAAACATGCTTTGCAAAAGGGTTAAGTGGATTAACGTTAGTTTTAATAGTGATTTATTCTGATGAATTGATTGAATGCACAATATTTCACTGGTGATGTAATGTCATGTGGTGTAGGTCATTAAAATATGGAAAATTATGAAAGCAAATGCAGGTGCTAGTGTGAGTTGATTCTTAGGGGAACAGTAAAGAGTGAAAGGATAAGAATGCCTTGGTAACAGGTACAAAGCCCAGATGCGATGATTGCAAGTGAATAGAAAAATTCACATGAAAAGAGAACTCAAGGTTTTGGTTTGCTAGTGGAACTAAAGGTTTTTCTTGACTTCCACTTGCGGGTATTTTTCCTGAAAGATGAACTCATCATCAAAATCGAGGATTTTGAAAGGAAAAGCTAGGTGATTTGTTCCCACATTTTGAAGACTAAAGGAGCCTGATGGTCATCATTGAATTTCAAAGTGTAAAATTTGACTATATCTTCAACAACTGTAGAAAATATCTACTAAAGTGCCATCTATGCTCTTGTGCCATGTGTTTTATTTTGATTTGCTTGTTTTCTCTTAACAACTCCTACCTTATGTTCTATAAAAGGTGGGGAGTTGTTCCTTTTTATGAGTCAAAATTTTGTTGAATTGATTAGACTTAAAGTTGAAACATCACCAATTTTATGCTTATGTAATGTTTTTTGTTCAAGTCCAGCATAAAAACTTGTATTCACAATAGAGTTTTTAATACTAAAGCAATTTGAAGGTTATTCCAAATCGTAAATCTTGCATAATTGTATGTTGTTTACTCCTATCAAAAGAGTCAATTTACTATGCCAAATTTGGGTGCACTTTGATGTTATTTAGGTGGTGAATGGTTCTTTTCTTCAAACTTTGTGCATTATTTTGTATGTAGCTATGAAGCATTGTGGTGAAATACAAAATAGTTGAAGCTTTGGTTTATTAGTTTCTCTGTAAATGCATGGATAATAATTGGAAGTCATTAATTTCTTAGGCCCCTTTCCCTCTTAATTCTAATCTTCTCATAGTTTTCTTTTAAATGACTTGGATTAATGAAGTGTGAAAGGTAATGCATGTTTTACTTGTTGATATCTTTACATTACTAGATTGTTCAAAGTTAAAAGATTTGTTAAAACCAACAAGCCCCTTATGTTTAACAACAATTACACAAAGAACCTCGAGTGAACCTAGTGAGTGAAGCCCTGACATTCTCGAGCCTTGGGATAGCTAAGATTCCTTAACCAAGGAAATTTGGCAATTTTTCAAGAAAGATGGGTTATGTTGTTTGAGTAGAAAAACTTTATTTGCATGTTGTTGTGTGTGTAACAACCACGTCAACAAATCTGATTATCATAATAGAGAATTGTGGGTTGATTCTGAGGTATTCCCAATCCTTCTAGTATGTGATGTAGCCAAATTTCTTCACAAAATGTTATACTTGTTACATGATAGTCTACTTTTGTTGAAGAATGAGAAACTATGACTTGATTATTACTTCCCTAAGAAATAGGTCTTTAGCCTAAGAAGAAAACAAATCTTGATGTGGATTTCCTATCATCAACATAACCTACATAATCTACATCTATATACCTTGTCAAGAAGAATTGATTATTCTTTTTATATTCCAAACCATGATTTATTGTACCATGTACATACCTTAGTACCCATTTAGTTGCTTTCCAATGACACATTTTTGGTTCTTGCATGAATCTTATAAGATGATTAACAAAAAGACTAATAGTAGTTCTATTGTAATTCAAGTAAATCAAACCTCCAATCATCTGTTGATAGAGAATCGCATTGACCTAAGGAGATGGATCAGAATAGATAACTGCAATCTTGATTCCATAAGAGTAGGCATCGGTTTGGAATCCATCTTTCTAAACTTTTCGAGAAATTTCTTGGCATATTTTCTTTGAGATATGTTGAAAACTGTTAGCTTCGGTCAGAGGGAGTGTCCTAAGTATAATCCACTTCCATCAATTGGAATACATATATATGACTTGAAATATGATTGATTGTCGGCTCTAATAGAAAGTCGTGTTTTTTCTCAACCATATATATGGGAGTATTGATCTTCAAATTAATCATCGAAAATCAATAAATGTTTTACTCTTGCAGATTAAATCTCCTATCGAAGATCTTCAGACAAATTGATAGTAATACGATCCTCAACATGGTATCGGAGCAAGTTCAAGGGAAATCCAATCAGAGATTTGTCAAGCACAGGACAAAGGCGATTCAATCAAGATATCGAATGTTTTTCATGTGATTGCTGGAGTCAGGATCAAGCAAAATGAAATAGCAGGAAAGTCAAATTAGTTCGCCACATCACTGGTAATTTATTTGGCAGAGCATTTTATAGATTTGTTTTGAGTTTTCGGGGTGTTAGTCGGCTAGGTCAGAGGTAAATTCATGATATTCAGGGATATCACCATCAGTCATAGGTGTCGCCTTCCTTAGTAGCGGATCAAGCAAGGAGATCGGGTGTGGAAGACACCTAACCTCAGACGCATATTGGACTTAATCACAACATCCTCAGGAGCGGAGATTCCACTAGTGGTGAGTCGGTCATCTAGTCTTTACGTGAGTTTACCAGAGTGCTTTACCGTGAAACTCCTCCCGAATACCATATTGATTGCATATGTTCAAGATTGGGTTTGTGCGCTGGGTATTCCCGTGCACACGTGTTGCGGGAACTGTGCGTCCACTGCAGGTGTGAGAAATTATTCTTGGTCATCCTCAGGTCACGACCGCAACTCACAAAATACCCGACATCACCTGAAGGCACTTTCGTGTGTGGAGCGATAAGTCTATGGTCATTACCACAAATTGCAACATTCCTATATGCGATTGTTCTCTTACATAACTCGTGCAACCTCCATCTTTGTTGTCAAATTTGTTGTGATTGTGCCTGTGAATCCCGTGCTTATATATGTCGTAGCCTGGAGTGGTGTAACTTTTGTTTGTGATTGGTATAATTGGCGTATTTGCAAGTTGTTTTTTATGCTGTCACATTTCTTCAAGAACAGATACATACATATATGAGGATATCATGATGGTTCTGAAGGTGAATTAATGAGAAATGGTTATCACTTGTGGCATGCAAGTCAGAGTGGCAATGTTGCAACCTGGCCAAGCCCAAGCTCTAGCCAAAATCTTCGAGTGGCTCCTTCTGATCGGAACTATCTACTCTCATCCTTCGATGGCATAGAAAGTGTGATTTGTTCTAACAATCCAGGTGAAGTTGTAGCTGGACTTGTGCTACCTGGAAATTAAATGAGCACTATCACAGGAGTTTTCAATTTTCAGCTCATGCGAAGGGCTGACTCGATGTGATCATCGCCACTGTAAAGGGCGGAGAGAGCAGATATTGTAATTGATCGTTCAGATTCATGACTTCATTAAGGACAGATCAAAATATTTAAAGAGATAAGTATTCTTTGGTCGCTGAGTTATATCGTTTTTATGTTTTATTTCTTGATCTTGTGAATTCTCTTGAATTGTGTTGTGTTCACTAGCATAAGATCCTTTGAAAATTTCATTCATGATATAACTTGTATGATTTTTTACCTTGATATTTCTTTGGATAGTTATGAACTATTTATAATCTCTTCTAAATGCTTTCAGGACAGATCAGAAGCATAAGAGATTGTTTACAAAAGAAGAAAATGAAGACTATGCTTGCCACCATTAGACTGTGTGGATGGCTGAAGTCATCCCTTCGAAGAAGAAGTAATTAGAGCTTTAGAGGGAGTCTCATCTTCACTTGTTGTAATGCTTTGAGATAGAGAGATATGAGGTGAAAGGCTTGTTCATCTCTGAGACTGAGATGAGGCGTCATGTTGAGAGACTCCATGTCGACAGGTCCCAGGATCTAACTTCAGAAGAGCACCTTGCACCCGTAGTATGGCTTAAGGGCGGGTGTTGGATATAAGCCACACCTGGACTAATGATGGGTTGGACACAAGGGGCCAGTAGCTCATTTGGTAGAGCACTCCAGCAACAAATGGAAGGTCCTAGTAAAACATATATTGAGATATCTTCAAAGCACTACTGGATATGATTGGGCTGGAAGTGTAACCGATCGGAAAAGCACATCAGGATGTTGCTTCAACTTAAAATCGGCTATGATCTCTTGGATTTGCAGAAAACAATCTTTAGTTGCACAGAGCTCAATGGAAGCTGAATACATTGCAGCCTCTATGGGAGCAAGAGAAGCAGTTTGGCTTCATAAATTGCTTGTGGGACTCCTTGATCTAAGCACATTGAGATCCCCTATCTTTATGTAAGAGATATGGTGGAAAGGAAAGTGATCTAGTTGGAGTATATTAGTTCAAATGTTTAAACAATGGACATACTCAACAACTTCTCTCTAGAGTTAAGGTTGAACTCTTCGGGAAGAAAACTTGGTATGTAATTTGATATTATGTTTGAAATTCAAATTTGTTTATAAGTTGTACTAATATATAAAGATGTTTAATGTGTAAACTCTTTTGTCATGTGTGTGACTCCATGACTTTATGGGCCTACTCCCCCTGTGTACATTATTGAAAGGTGACGATCTTTCTAATAATGAACACTTGTATTTGACATTGTAAAGTGACGACTCTACAATGATAAACTATCATGATAGATATCATGTGACTTGATATCTGTGGACATGTCATGATAGTATCTCTTGGACACTTTGATGGACATCATGGGACTTGATGTCATCTAAAGATCATTGTGATCCTTAAAGAGATAATCATGGTGGATATTTATATCCGTGGATATGCCATGAATTATGGTAGACATCATGTGACTTGATGTCAGTGCACATACCATAATAAAGATGTGTTATGAAGAATTTCATGTGCCTTGACACTTTCAGAAGCATACCATATCTTCTGATATCACGAGTTAGGTGATATCACTTTATACTTGTTTGGAGTTTATCCTCCCTAGCTAAGAGGGAGTGCTAATAGAGTTTATCTTCCCTAGATAAGAGGGAGTATTGAACAAATGAAGACGTGTTATGAGGAATGTCATGTGACTTGACACTTTCAGAAGCATACCATTTCTTTTGATATCACAAGTTAGGTGATATCACGTTTACTTGATGGAAGTTATCCTCCCTAGTTAAAAAGGGAGTGTTGAATAGTGAAGATGTGTGATGAAGTATGTCATGAGACTTGACACTTTCAGAAGCATTTCATATCTTCCGATATCACAAGTTAGGTGATATCATTTTGTACTTGATTGGAGTTCTCTTCCCTAGCTAAGAGGGAGTGTTGAAAACTGTTAGCTTCGATTAGAGGGAGTGTCCTAAGTATAATCCGCTTCCATCAATTGGAATACATATATATGACTTGAAATATGATTGATTGTCGGCTCTAATAGAAAGTCGCGTCTTTTCTCAACCATATATATGGGAGTATTGATCTTCAAAGTAATCATCAAAAATCAATAAATGTTTTACTCTTGCAGATTAAATCTCCTATCGAAGATCTTCAGACAGATTGACAATAATACGATCCTCAACAAGATACAAAGATAAGGTGATTATTTTGTCAGACCTCTAAGTCAAGACAATAGTGTAGTAGCCCAAGATTTTGCATATCAAATGTGTTCTTGAGATCATTCTCGGTTGTTTCAATCATCAATTTTGTGTTGCCTATGGTAAGTAGGTCATCAACATATACATTAATAATCACAATCTCCCCCCTTATTCCTTGAGTTAGAGATTTGAATGGATGCCTACTAAATCCATCTTGTAGAAAATGCTCATCAATTTTTGTATACCAAGCTCTAGGAGGTTGTTTGAGACCATAGAGAGACTTAACAAGTTTGCGTACATTTTCTTCTTTACCAGATGTAATGTATCCCTCTGTTTGGGTCATATAGACCTCCTTCTTAAGGTCTCCATTAAGAAATTCACTCTTTACATTTTGATACATCTTCCATCCAAATTGTGCAGCTAAAGAAAAAATCTCTCATTGTTTTGATCTTTGTTGTGGGAGAAAATGTTTCTTCATAATCAATCCCTTCTTTTTGTGCATACCCTTTATCTGCAAGTCTATCCTTATATATATTGCCATTTGCCTTGTCCTTGGTTTTGAATATCATTTACATCTAATGGAATTCTTACCAAGTGGTAGATTAACAAGCTCCCAAGTCTTGTTTTTCATTAGAGATTGGTACACTACATCCATAGCCTCCTTCCAAGGCCTTGATTCTAGTGCTTCCTTAACATTAGATGGTTCAAAGTTATCAATAAATGAACTCATTATTACCAAATTTACCTCATTGCAAGCCATGCTATGAGTCTTTGTTCTTGAAGTTGAAGTGTTTGGGACTCCATTTAGCTTTGCATCGTGAATAGTACTAATATACCACTTGGGCATAGGATGTGTGGCATTTGTGGGTGTTGAGTTAGTTTGACTATCAAAATCCCCATTATTGTTTCCATTCATGTTGAATATAGGAGCACTATCTAGATCAAGTGATGAAGTAGGTGAGCTTAACTCACTCTTCTAAAAAAAAATAACATCTTTGTTTATATATATCTTCTTTGTGGTAGGATCCAAAAGATGATAGGACTTAGAATCATTACTATAACCAAGAAGAATACATTTCATGCATTTTTCATCAAGCTTCTTTCTCTTTTCCTTAGGAATGTGCATGTAGGTTGTGCAACCAAATACATGAAGATGATAGATAGATGGCTTTACCCCTATCCAAGATTATTCTGGTGTGATGACATCAAGTGCTTTGGTTGGTGCATGATTTAGAAGATAAATAGTTGTATGCACAACTTCAACCCAATATGCATGTCCCAAGTGAGAATCCTTTAGCATGTTGTGTACCATCTCCATGATGATGTGGTTATGCCATTCAACAAATCCATTTTTTTGAGGTGTGTAAGTTATAATTAGTTGACACCAAATTCCATTTTACTTCAAATAGGTGGAGAATTCTATGCTGGTGTATTCTCCCCCTCGATCTGAGTGAAGGACATGAATTTGATGATTTATATCTTTCTCCATAAGAGTGCAAAACTCTTTGAAGTGGGAAAAGGTTGCATATTTAGTTTGCAAGAAATATACCCACATTTTCCTTGTGTGAACATCAACAAAAAATTGAAAGTATGTGAATCCATTGTGACTAGGTCCTATGGGCCTACACAAATCAATATGCACTAGTTGCAAAGGTTGGTTTGCACGATGTTCACTACGTTAGAAAGGCTGCTCGATGTCATTTTCCAACAATAAAACTAGAACTTGTAGCACTAGGCTTCTCAAGCAATGGAACCCCTTTTACCATACCTTTCTTGCTAAGAGTAAGAAATAACTAGTGTTCAAATGACCAAATCAATGATTCCATAACATAGCAAGATCATTATGCTTAGTCACTAAGGCTTGATTGTGATCAATTGTATCAAGCCTAAATTTTTTACCAATTTCAGAATCATTTACAACATTCTTTGAGCTTTTAGACTTATCGTGGATGAAGTATACCTTTTTATCAAACTCAATCCTTAAGTTGAGTTCAAGAGATTGATTGACAAAAAGAAGATTTTGGTAAGTCTTGGAACATACAAAAATTTAGTGCTACAATGATGGATACCAAATTGTGAGGAGTTGTCACCAATACCTTGGATATCATAGGTGGTATCATCTCCAAGAGAGACTTTACCATGATGGGGTTTCAATGTGAGAAACCACTCCTTTTGTCCATTCATGTGCTTGGTAGCACATGAGTCCACATACCAAATGGAATTTGATTGTGAACTATCTTCTGAAGTGTGGGCTGAAAACACATATTCCTCTTCTCAAGGGTCTTCTTAAATTTTTTTTACCATATTGTTTATGTTTGTTCTTTCTCTCCCATGAAGTATTGCTACTTTGAAGTGGTTCCCTTTGATGTGATTTGTTGGATGATCCTTTAGCCAAGGAGTTGTACCAACAATTCCACATCGTGTCCAATCCTTTCACATATTGGACACTTCTTTTGAGATCTGGATGAGTGACCAAATTTGGGAGGTCCGCCAAACTACTTCTTAGGCTTCTTTCCTTTATGGTGTGTGGTCATGGCATGACCCTCCTCACCATGTTTCTGTCTTAGAGACTCTTCTTTTTGAAGTAGATTCACTAGCTTCTCAAAATTGGGTGTCTATTATGTGACATTCAAATTTGTCACAAACACTTTATATCTAGAAGGTAGTGCTCATAGAACAATAGGTACTAGGATAACATCTTCAATTGTTTATCCCAATGTTTTTAGGGATCTCTTAACTTAGCAATGCTTTTGAGAAAGGATTCCAACTATTCTCCATTCTTTATCTCCAGGTTATGTAGTCGACTCTGCAAATTCAAGATCTAATTTTGATTCTTTGCCTCATACACTGTCCTAAGCTTGTCCCATGCATATTTGGTTGTGGATGAATCTTGGATAAAGGGTTAAACTTCATCAAACATGCTGAACATGATGATCAATTTGGCCTTTTTGTCGGCTTGATCAAATTTCCTTTTCTCATTATCATCATTCACAAGTTGTGTTGTGATGCTACTAACCACGTGTCAAACTTCTTCAAACTCAAGTTGAGTTTTGAACTTCATTTTCCAAGCAGAATAATTATTCCCATGCAACAATTGGGAATCAAGAAGAATTTGTTTTGGAACTTCTTGGCATTATGTCACTTAGATCAATAATTTTTTGCAGAGAAAATGATAAAATTAACAGCTTAAATTACTGAGTTGAGATAGCTTTAAGAGTCGCCTTACAATAGTTCATGTTGAAACTCTTTGAGTTTAGCTTCAAAACAAAACAACACTAAAACTGGAAAGTATACACCTCTATCGTAGTGTCAAAATTATTAAATTTGCATATTATACCTGTTCAATTTGTTTCTATATTTGTCTTAATTATAAGTACTACATAAAACAAATTAGCTTGGCAGTAGGCTCTGCTTAAAGAAAATTTGAGCTACGTGGCCTACTACTGTGGCTTTTGAAGTTTAAGAGGAAAATTGGATAGATCAAATGGGATTAACTCAATCAAGCTTATTAAGCAACTTCAATTCACATTGATACACACTCCCCCTACATCGTGCATGAAAGTGAAAGCAAAGAGCTCAAAAAAGAGAATGAGTCAACACCTGCCACCATGATTGTGTTGTGGCTCCTTTCTTTCATTCAATTTTATCAATATTTATTTTTCTCAAAACTCAAAATTTAAATGGGATTTTGCATCCTTAACCGATCAACAAATAAAGTCCCTAAGATCTCAGTTCTGCTAACCATTCCTTTCAACACACACAATTAGTGCAAATTAACCCTAGAACAACTCCAAATCCAGGGCCGCATACATCAAAAGTTTGAATTTCTATGGGCACCATTATCACAATCAGATTCTATGAGATCTTAACATGCAAACATGCCAAAAAAGAACTTTTTCACCATGTACCTGGACGCACGAATTTAGTTGCCCGCCAGGAGGCCTACGGCTGCAAAATGGTGAAGGAAAATGAGGAGATGCCAGCTTGAGGAGAATGAGAATGGATATAATTTCCAATTGAACAGACGATGCCCTTGCAAGGATGAAAACACCTCTATTCGCGGGTTTCTGCACCTCTTTTGTTTGTGGCCCGTTTCTTCTGCATTGGTATGAGACTAGTATAAGATCAAGACGGGATCAAAATGCCTTCCATTGAACCTCAGGTGATTCGTCTTGCATTGCAGATCAAAATACCTTCAATCAACTGCGCATGTGAGGATGAATTGGCCTCAAGTGAATACACTGCCTTCTCTCCTTTGCAAATATTCTCCCTTCACTTCTCTCTGCTTTGATCAGCGTGATCTTTGTTATGTCGTAGAGGCTAACCCTAACTTGGCCGCTTTGCTTGAACAATTCAACATCAAATCCCTGAATTGGTGGCACAGTATAAGCCCTTTGCTATGGCGAAGATCTTTCCTTTCCCTGCTCGGATACCATAACAATGGCAATTCAATTTGTATTACATAATAATAGTTGTTATACATAATTATAAATTAGGAATTCAAATTTTAGATATTTCTTAGTAGATGTGTTGATGTGGCAAGTTATATGATGAGTCACACTTCCAAATCTTAGTTGTAGATAGATAAGAGGGCAGTCCACATTTCAAAAAAAAAAAAGTCCTACAATATTCCAGTCAATTGCTACATGCTGACAAAATTAACATGTACAAATAGTGACCCCTCTCCTCTAAAACAAATTAGTTACAAATACACAAACTATTAACAAATAAATAAACTATGAAAAATCAAACTATGTGGATAAATGATGGAATATCCAAGAGATAATTCTTGCAAGTTTGTTTGGTCCAATGGTTTAATTTTCTCTTCAAAGCATGTAAAAGGGAAAGAGGGGTTCTTATTCTTCTTAACCCACCCCATTTTGAGTTCTAACAAAAATTTTAAGTTATGGTTGTTCTCCCTGTACCAAGGTTATCTAGATTGAATTGATGAAAAATACTTTTGATATTTACTTTATTTATGCCCCTAAAGTTTATATTATGGAACTATTTGGCTGCTAAACTAAAAAACATATGATTGATACTTTGGAGAGACATAAAAATGATAATAAGATTTATGGTTTACTTGGTCTAACTTATAACAGAGTCATAAGAAAATATTCACTAGATTGGATTGATTCATTCTTGATGTATTTTTTTTTATCCATTCAATGTTTAATAATGTTGTCAAGGTCATCTCTTCTCCCCTATCTTTCCATTATCCTATTGAGTTGAAATTCCCCCTATCTATCCCTCCTAAAATCCTCAATTCTTTTAAAGGCATGTAAATATTTCTTATATTAAAGACCTAGATTGTTGCAACACCATATAATTTGTTGGTTTTGATATTTGATAAATTTTGGTTGGTTTTAATATTTGTAGATGGAACAAGGATTTGGAGTTAATTGTTGTCATTTATGAGAATTTATGGTAAGAATAAAGCTAATTAGAGGTTGAGTAAAGTTAGGAGGTGGTGATTTTTTTTTTTTGAATAGCCTTTAATGTAGGCATTTTGACGAGTCTTTACATCCTGATGTTATCAAGTTAATTTTTTTTGTGTTGTAATCGGTTTTACTAAACTAGAGGGGCAAGTTATAGGTTAAGTTTGTGTGGCCTCAATTGGATGATATGGGGTCAATTTTTTTCTTTGAATTCTTGAAAGTGAAGCATGCCAAATAAGGAATTAAAGTTTTTATGGTCTATATCTCTCTTGTTGAGAATAATTCTATTATTGGGAAGGATTTTCAATATTTTTGCAATAGTAAATGCTCTCTTTAGATGGTAGTTTAGAGGTTGTTAAAGCTATGAATATTGTATCTAGAGTTTTACTTGCATGTGTTTGTACTAGGAGGTTGTCATCTTAAATTTCTTCGATGAAATTGTTGATGCTATTAATCATTTAAAAAAAGGTAAGTCTTCTAGCTATAATGACTTTCTAATTAAATATTACAAGGCTAGTTTTAATTTGATAAGTACAATTTTACTACCAACGTATACAAAAGCAATTAGTTTTGGTACCCTAAGGCAACTCATATTAATAAAGACCATTAAACTGATCCTTAAAAAAGATGATCCCACTCATATAAAAAATGGGGTCTAATTACTCTGTTAAATGTGTCTTGTAAATTTTTTCCCTAAGGCCTTGACATTAAGAATTTAAAATATTTTTCTCCAAATTATATCTCCTACCCAAACATGTTTTTCTTATGAAGGGTAGGTACATTCCTAATAATTTGATTACCAACTGGGAGGGTATCCATTGTGCTAAGCATTATAATCAAAATAGAACAATTTAATTCTTTTAGATTTCAATTTTTTTGTGATAAAATTGAACGACCTTTAATTATTCTTATGTTGAAATCTTGGGGGTTTGGAAAATATTTTTGTAGGATGATGAGTGTTTTATTTAGAGATTCGTCAACTTAGATTAGTGTGAATGGTGCCCTTTTTTACTCTTTTTATCTTCAAAGGTCTATTAGATAAGGTTTTCCTTTTGCCCACTATCTCTTTGTGTTGACTACGAAGTTATTCTTTTTTTTGAGAAACTATGTATTAGGATTGCTTGCTAAGGGGTTGATGTTACCTTTATGAGATTTAGTTGTTGAATTGCAATTTGTTGATAATAGTTATATTTTGGCTAAAATTAATGATGGTAATTTGAGTAATTTGGATAAGGGACTTGATATTTACTATATGGTTACTAGTTCAAAGATTGCAATTCAAAAATGAGTTTTCTTAGCTTGAGTAGTTTTTTTCTTAGTTGGATTATGAATAAAGTTTGGAAATTATTTGGTCCTAATGTGATTATGAGATATTTAGAGATTCCTTATTCTCTTAATCCAACACTAAAGGACATGTAGAATTGAGTAATGGATAAAAAACTAAAAATTATGAAATGATAAGACAAACTTTTAAACCTTATCATTTAAACCTTTAAGACAAGAATGTTAAATATATGATTACTAATCTTGATAAAAAAAAATAAACCAAGTAATTGTTCAAATTCAATATAATATTACAAAACTCTCTTGTATAATCTTATGATTCACTTTATCTATAACTCAATGTATAAATAAATTCAGCATTCATTTCATGATAATGTAGCTATTCTCTCGAGTAGTTTTTACTTTGTAATCCGATGCTTTACATCAACTATATTTTCAAACTTATTTCAATAATAAATAAATAAAAGAAGAGCAAAAGAGCTAGGGACTTCATCCATCCTAGCTTAAATTAATCGAACCCATCTCACTTTGTCAGCCCATTTAAGAAAGGGAGATATTTTTTTCGAATCGAAACACTTGGAATACATTCATTTCCCATACAAATCATATAAAAACAAGTGGAACGGGGTGAGGGTGACTGTGCTCATGGGCCAAAGAAAACCCTGAAAACAATGAAGTGAATGAATAGCTCTGTTCCACACATCTGTGGAAGCGGAAAACTGATCTGCACATGGGTAATACAGGTTATGGAAAGTAACCGATAGCATATTCGACCTCGTATCTATCCCTCTGGAGCAGTTTGGTTAGGGAAGGAAATTTAATTTGGCTTTAAAGATGAGTTTGTTGAGATGCATTTCGGGTCAATTCAATTGTACCTCATTTGTTGTAAAGTTTATGGTATGGTCGCCAAGGACAAGATTTTTTAGCAGCATCAAAGGGGATTTAAATGCATACGAGATTCTAGGAGTGGCAAACAACTGCAGCGATGTTGAAATCAAAGCAGCTTTTCGTAAGCTGGCAAAGGAAACTCATCCGGACTTGCATATACATTTGCAGGCCGATTTCCTGAAGGATCGTTTTGTCCACATTCTCGCTGCTTATGAGGTAATTTCTCTTTCCGAATGATAATTCTCTTTCTGGGAGCAAGTTTTATTGAGTAATCTGTGTAAGTAATAGCAAAGCTTCAAATCACCCTCAGTGACAGGACAACTTAAATGACAGCAAACTCTCACACTTTTCAGTTAAAGACAGAAACTAAAAAGCATGAGTATAACACAAGGATTGAATTGATTTGAACAAAAGGCACACAATTGAGTAACAGGATCAAGGAATTGGGTATAAAACCTCAATCGCCAACTTTATGGAAGCCTGCAAGCCACAAAGCTTGCAAATTTAACAAGAAAACAATTCTATTTACCTAAGCATATACAGACAAGATTTCATAAAAGACTTTGAACAGTAATTTTTAGCAGCAAATAGGCATACCAAATTCTATTAAAAATCTAAGTGCAAATGACACACACTTATAATTTTTGAACAAGGTTTTGAATGTCATTTATTTAAGACAAATAGCACATTGTAGATCTGTAAACAAAAAATAGTTTGATTGCACTCAAAGCAAGCCTAAATACAATTCAGTCCACAAATTCAATACTTAAATCACGAAATCTTTAAATAGATTTTTTATAATGATAACTGCAGTAAAAAGTAGAACTTCTAGAAGGTCATCTAAAAATAACACATCACCAAGTAGATGTTCTAGAAGCTCTTCTCAAAATAGCAGATCCGCAAATAAGGGTAGCCAACAAATAAGATTCACTAAAACTAACAGGAGTCAAAGATAGCTAGTCTGGAGCACTCGTGGACAGCCTTGGCTCTACAGCAACACCAATAGTAGCATCCTTTGAATCATATGCCCTTTGAAAACTTTTAATGGAACTCTGTATTTGTGTTTTGCCAGTTTGTGGCATCAAATCCATCTGAATCATTTGCACATCGAAGGTGAGGCTACTTTGTGTAACCTGTGTGACAATCTCAGTCAACTCCTCTTCGGCATCCTCAATGTTTCTTGCAATTGTGGACAATCTGTCTATGTTCTCGTCCAACTGAGCTCTCCTTTTTTTATCCTTTCCCAACCTGAGAAACTATGCTTATACCTCATCCTAATCAATTTGAATACAATCATCGTCAACTAAAGTACATGACAGAGAAGCTACCAAGGAAGCAACCTGTTGTCTAACCTCATCCAATTTACCCTTCTGATCTGCTAATATGATAACAACCTTATCATGAAGTCGAAATAGAAACTTCTACTAATATGACCATGTGAATTTTTGGTCTACCATGACATCGGCTGCCACACCCATTTCAGTCAACCTCAAGGGTCTTTACATAAAGTTCTTGTAGGTGGAAACCATTCTTATCATACGCTACTCTAAATCTGAAATCTCCTTCCTCACAAACTTCGGTTTGATCAACAAAGCATATAACTTCTCATGTACTTTTGATCCTTGCTGATAGATTTTCAATCCATTTTTAAAAACTTTTCCCATTCACAACTAGTTGATCAAGCTGCTTTGCTGATATGTAGAGTATAAAATCTTTAGAACAGATCCCATAGAACTAGGTGTAAGTTATAATAGATGAACTATAAACTTCTCAAGGTGTTTCTTCTTAGCTTTCAGGGCAGCTTTGTCCTTGCCATCCTTGAGGACTCTTTCCTTGATATTTTCAGTGACACCATTTAGAAACTCACATCCCCTTGCTCTGTTCTTGCCCCAAAATTAGTTTCAGTTAACTGAAAGTCTGCAGGTTCAATCTCATGTGTAGCTTTCCCCATAGGAGGAATTGCAGTTTCTAAAACTAAGTTACCATCTAAATTCTTCTTCAACCGGGATTGCTTATTTGGCTTCTTAGGTCTTGGCTTTGCTAGGATGGAAGCAAGTGCATCAAATCAATATGATAATAGTTAACAACCTTTCTGTAGGATGCCAGGCACCAATGTAGTAACTGAATTTGATAATTGCACTCAGTTTCAGGTGTTAAGTACAGAGACAGTAGCAGATTATGGTGAATAACCTGTTATAACTCATATATTGAATAACACATGATCAGCTCAGGCATATCATTATGAGTGACCGCCCCAAAATAACTCGCAATACCCAATGAAACATTAACAGATTGAGGAATGAATACTGTTCACAGAAGCACTCAGCCAAGAACATGTACAGTGATAACTACACAAATAGAACTGGCATGGAACTTGATCAAAGTTTGACAATTGATTCATAAGTGTACAATCACATTCACAACATCCATCAGTAATCCAGAACAATGGTATCGACTACCTCTGACTTCCCAATTGGAAAGCAGTGTTTGCACATATATCGGCCCCACCTGGAGAAGCCGTGTATTGATGCTCAAACGAAAATCGCACTCACCCCAGATTATCAGCCCTGGCCAAGACTCTCCAATTGCCTTCCTTTGTCTAGTAACTGCGTACATTGCCCGCACTGCGAGTGAACTACACAGTGATATGCAGGAGTTTGAGGAATGAACGATGCTATTGCTCCACAATGGATGATGCCCGTGACCCCTGAGTAAGGCGGAAGCCAAAGGCTCCGCCACTTGCTTGCAAAATTGCCTCCTAGTACTCGTCTCTGAGTAAGCAAAACCCTGGAACGGACAAACTGGATTAGTAGTGTAAGATTGGGTGAAATAGAGCAGAATTCATGATTGCCAGATGAGGGCTACGTCTCACCTAGGTGCAGGTAGCAGAGGGTTTCGTCTCTTGCTTACCACAAACCAAATGCGTCCAATCATGAATCCATCCCCAATATTACATTTGCATGCATATAAATATCAAACCAAGATGCCTCCTCAAATTGAGTCGGCTAGAGATAGTTATATATAAATTTAAATATTATTATTTAATGATTTAAATTCATATTATTATTTAATAGTTTATTTATTAATATTATATTATTTAAAATATTTAAATTTCATTTTAGTGTTAATAAACACTATCTCCTGCCAACAGCCAAATTGGGGACATGACAGTCCTCCCTGCCTTGATGTTGCTTGCCCTCAAGCAACTGCAAGCTTGTGTAATGCGTGCTAAGTCCATCAACAAGTGATGACAGATATGATCCTGGAGGCATGACCACTTGTACCAAGTCTTCCGCTGCTCCACTCTGATATAAACATCACTAGACCCATACTTGTGAGGCAACTCGTCATGAACCCAATGAAACAATGCACCAAACATGTTAACACCCGGATCCCAATTCATCACGCTATCACATCCAACAACTATGAAGAGACGAATGTATCTCGAAGGGTTATCAATACCAACTAACCTCCCCAATCCAAGTGGTCTCCCATGGATGTGCAAAACTGCCATCCGAAGCACATGAAAAGGCATATCAGTCCATCCTTGGTTGCTGATGTAAGTCAGAACAGCACCCCAAAATCTGAAAATCAGACTTATGATGACTCAAGAAGTGACAAATGATAATAGTGCCTCAATATGATGCCAACCTCCCATGATATAGAGATGATCCATGACTCCCCAAGTCACCCAAACAGCCATTGTCCACCAAGTACTTGCAAGGAAATCCATGTGTAACATTGTAGAACAGTCATCTCCCATCAAAGCATAAGGTAGGGACCATGCATCATAGTTCAGATAAAACACGAGCATTTGCAACTCAAAGCCAAGTATAATGACAATGTCTCCATACCTAGGTTCATAGATCAGCTGAGACTTCATTCCTCCATGTGTTGCTCCAATCAAAATCAAATGCGTCCATGATGTGTGCCATACATCCCGGAAGTAGGGCAGCCTCATGCTTCACCAAAGAGCCTTCAAATGGGGTCATCTTGCCGTGCTTCGTTGAACATCTCAAGAGTTCTAAGGCTGCTACAATATTTCTCCAAGAGCTGTTGTTTCAGGTCCGTTTCTTCTTTCTTTGGTAACAATGTAGGTTGCCAACCCATGTCTCTTTTTCAGGGGTTCCTCCCATTCATGTGTCTATTGTAGATCTGCATTTGCTTAGTCGGATCCGCAAGCTGGCAGGATTTAGGCTCTGATACCACTGTAGGATGCCAGGCACCAATGTAGTAACTGAATTTGATAATTGCACTCAGTTTCAGGAGTTAAGTATAGAGACAGTAGCAGATTATGGTGGATAACCTGTTATAACTCATATATTGAATAACATACGATCAGCTCAGGCATACCATTATGAGTGACCATCCCAAAATAACTCGCAATACCGATGAAACATAATAGATTGAGGAATGAAAATACTGTTCACAGAAGCACTCAGCCAAGAATAAGTACAAAGATAGCTACACAAATAGAACTGGCATTGAATTTGATCAAAGTTTGACAATTGATTCATAAGTATACAATCACATTCACAACATCCATTATTGATCTAGAACAATGGTGTCGACTGCCTCTGACTTCCCAATTGGAAAGCAGTGCTTGCACATATATCAGCCCTGCCTGGAGAAGTTGTGTATTGATGCTCAGATGAAAGTCGCACTCACCCTAGATTATTGGCCTTGGCCGAGAATTGTGATGCTCTTGGCTTGTCTCGATACACCGTTAGCCACAGACTTGGACGCACGATATGCAAAATCCGAGATCGGGTGCCCTTTCAGTGCCACTGCTCCAAGACTCTTTGATTGCCTTCCTTTGTCTAGTAACCGTGCACACTGCTCGGATTGAGAGTGAACTACACGGTGATATGCGAGAGTATTAGGAATGAACGATGCTGCTGCTCCACAATGGATGATGCCTGCGACCCTTGAGTAAGGCGGGAGCCAAAGGCTTTGCCACTTACTCGTGGAATTGCTTCCTATTATTCGTCTCTGAGTACGCGCAACCCTGGAATGGACGAACTGGATTAGTAGTGTAAGACTGGGCGAAATAGAGTAGAATTCATGATTGCCAGATGATGGCTACGTCTCACCTAGGCGCAGGTAGTAGAGGGTTTTGTCTCTTGCTCACCACAGACCAAATGCGTCCAATCATGAATCCATCCCCCAATATTGCATTTACATGCATATAAATATCAAACCGAGACGCCTCCTCAAATTGAGTCAGCTAGAGATAATTATATATAAATTTAAATATTATTATTTAATGATTTAAATCATAGTTGAAAAACTCGGACTCGGCAATAACTCGGCAGACCCAAAAAATTTAAAAACTCGGGACTCGGCAAAAACTCGGGGAAAAACTCGGCAATAACTCGGCAAATTTATCGAACATTTGAAAATACATAATTTTTTAAGATATTATTTAAAAACACACATATAAACTGAATTTTTAGAACATATTACTGATTTCATCATATATAAATCAAGATTAGAGTCTAATGCATATCAATCATCAATGTATCTACTATCAACTGATTTCATCATATATAAATCAAAATTAGAGTTTAAAACCTTAATACATATCAATCATCAATGTATCATAGACCAAAAAACAAGTTCGACTTCTCAATACATATCAACTTCAAGTTTCAATATCAATAAAAATTATCTATCCTAAATTTCTTCTCCGACTGAAACTCAAAAGCTTTTGTCGCTGTTGTGTGGGTGGTGCTGATGTAGATGGTATAGTTGTAGTGTTCTCAATAGGAGCCTCAACAGGTGCGTCGACAGGTGCCTCATCCATAGGGATAGGATCAAGCTGTGTGTGTGAAGAAACCTCTGCTGACTGACCAAGCTCGCCTACTTCCTCCTCATATGCTGCCACCTCTGCTTCCCATTTAGCTGCCTCTACCTCCCTCTCCATCTCAGCGAACTCCTCATCACTTATCCATGGTTCCACATCGACCTCATCAGGCTCAGCAGTCCAATCTGAGAATGGATCAATGCCAGGTGGTATTTCAACCGATTTATGCCACCAAAATAAGACACGGTGCAATGGTTGCAAATCACCTCTCCTCGCATTGCACCTGGTGTTCCATGTTTCCAGCAAGGATCTCTTGGTTTGCCACCACTCTTTTTACTTGCAGAAGCCATTAGTAAAATACCTAGCAAAAGAGAGACAAGATAAACGGTAAGAGATAAAAAGTGAAGTTAAAGTTAAACAAAATAAATGCAACATATTAAAATTTAAAAATGATTGAAATTTGAAAGATTTGAATTTTGAAACATATTAAAATTAAAAATGATTGAAATATTTTAATATATTAATTTATATTATGGTAAATTGATAATAATGAATAGTAGAATACTAGAAAAGACAATAATAATAATAAAATATGATATTGAAATAAAATTTGCAATTTAAATAACATTATTTTTGTTATTATTTTCTTTTCTACTATTCATCAATTTATCATAATAAAAATTAATATATTTCAATTATTTTTAATTTTAAGTTTTAAAAATAAATTAAATTAAATTAAAAGTTTTTAATTTTCTTTTACAAGTTAATATATTATATTATAAATTTATAAGTTTTAAAAACAAAAATCTAATTCAAAATTATAAGTTAATATATTAAATTAAATTATTAAAAATTATATTATAACTTAAATCAATTATAAATTATAAGTTAAAAAAAAATGAAATTAAAAATTATAAGTTAATAACTTAATACATAGTTTACATACTCGGAATTGGAGAGTACTCGGCAAGCCCAATGGGGTCGAGGGGCAGCGCCCCTTGTGGGGGTCTGGGGGCAACGCCCCCAGCGGGGTCGAGGGGCAGCGCGCCCCGCCGCTAGCACCAATTTAAGGCTTCTGAAACCATACAAAACTCCATGGCTGGTACTCCAAGAAAAAAAACACGGAAAAAAACCACTGTAGCATTTGGCGAGTAATCTATGACTTAATATATTAAATTGTAAGTTTTAAAAAACAATTAAATTCAAAATTTTAAATTCTTATAATTATAGACTATAGTTATTGTCTTATTACTTATAATATATTATATAATATGTATAAATTATTTTTTACAAATATTTGATTACAAATCAATAAATAAATAAAAATTAATTAAAAAACTTACTATATGATAGATCTGGCGCTGGACAAAAATGTTCAAAATAATTAATTAAAAAATTTATGTGGGCAAAAACGTTATAGATTTTAATTTTTTTTAGGTCTTTTGTATGTATAAATTATTTTTTACAAATATTTGATTACAAATCAATAAATAAATAAAAATTAATTAAAAAACTTACTATATGATTATGATAGATCTTGGTGCTGGACAAAAATGTTCAAAATAATTAATTAAAAAATTTATGTGGGCAAAAACGTTATAGATTTTTAAATTTTTTTAGGTCTTTTGTTTGTGAATCTCGTGAGATTTTCAATGCAGAATAATCTATTGAATTCGCAGAGAAAATCAAAGAAAATACCTTCAATTTAATTCCTTATCCATCGATTTCTTTGCCTGCGTTTTTCTCCTGCGCCGCCGTCGCTTTTTTTCCTGAGTTTGCGTTTTTTTCGAGCCGCGGTCCCGTTTTTTCCTGAGCTCGCGTTTTTTGTTGCCTCGTTTTTTCCTCACGTTTTTCCCTGAGCTGCCGTCGCGTTTTTTGCTATCTCCTGTTGAACGAAATATCAAATAACAATGAAACGCTATTTGCAGAGTTTGTGGATAAAAACTTAGGGCAAAAAATATAAAAATGTTTTTTTTGTTATTTCGCCCGCGTTTTTCCTGGTTTACTCGCGTTTTTTTTCAAAAGACGCGCCGCGATTTTTTGGTATTACCCGGCTGCGAGTTATTAAGCGATTAACTCGCCTCTCAATTTAACTCGCGATTACTCGCGAGTTAGGCGAGTTTTCCACGAGTTTTTCATCTATGATTTAAATAAATATTATTATTTAATAGTTTATTTATTAATATTATATTATTTAATATTATTTAAAATATTTAAATTTCATTTTAGTGTTAATAAACACTATCTCCTGCCAACAGCCAAATCAGGGACATGACACTTTCTCTTTCTATTGCCTGTGGATCTTACCATCCTGGTGCTTCTTTCTCATTCTCATGCCTTCTAGGAGGACTAGGGAAAGAAATAATAATGGGATCAGGAAAATTAGGAGGTTGAAGATCTTGTAAGTGGGATGGAAAAGGAATGGAAGGTGGGATGAAAGGTGTTTGGGGTTTGGATGTTGAGGTAGCATCCAAATATATGGGTGATGGGGAATGAATGGAGGGACTCGTAGGAGGAGAAACAGGTGGAGAAGAAAATGGAAACCTGAATAGATGATACAATCTCAGGTTCTATACTTAGTTGATGATAAGGAGATATTGTGCTCTTCCTAGCAACCAACTTCAACTATGGGATTACCTGAGTTGCATCTGAAGTATTTGTTAATTGTGGAATCTGATTATTCTCTTTCTTCTGACTTCTACTGCTGCCCTCCACTGCTGATTTTGATTTTATGTGTGAAGAAGAAGGTACTACCTTCTTCTGATGATTTTGTGATAAGCTATCTGAATTATTCCCTCCATGTGACCTTTTTTCCTACAAAAATATATCTATGACTGATTTGGTCCTATCCAGGATAGAAGTACTCTTCTCGACATTCCAATTTACCTTTTAAGTGTTGCTGTTCCAAATTTGCTGCAATGAAAAAAGGAGACAGAACCTTTGAATTTGAGTCTGAAATTTCTTTAGGCATTTCTCTAGGAATAAAATCAATCAATTTGCTTCTTTGTGAACCGACTGATACCTCCTTCTTACCTCATATTCATCGCCACAGTTTGCCAAAAATCTTCTATATTTGGTGCTTACCGAAATCCAACCACTCAAATAGAATGCCACTAGGATCATAAGTGTACTTTTCATAGAAAGGCTTCAAGTTAAAATTTGAAAGCTCTACACTTATGTTTGTTGCATCAATAACATTCTTGCATTTGTAGATATCTATTTGAATAGGGAAATTCATTGCTTGATAATGCTTGTCCCTTACTATGAAATGAATTTCAGCTACTTGTCTACAAAACTCAAGCATAACTATGTAATCATTGGGGTACCAGGGAAGAATGTACAAAAAGGATGAGAAGCCAAACAATTTGATGTAGTTGAGAGCTAGGAATTGGATGAATTTATGAACCAGTCAACCCACTTTGAAATTCTATCCCTGGTCTACTTTGAAAAACTGATACACAACTCCTCATTCATCTTTGATTCACTATACTCCAGCTGGGGTAAATGCCTGTAAATGCGCACAAGCTTGAATGATCCCTCTTGACACCTTGTATAAGATCCTGCCTCTACAAATGCATAGACCAAATAAGAGGACATATGAAACTCATGAGTGTGCTCAAAATCAACCAATTGCCTATGGATATAGACACTGATCAAAATGGCCTAATCCAAGTAGATCTTGCCCTTGCAAATAATGCTAATGATGTAAGACATCCATGTCCTAATGTTCTAGCCTTTGTTTTTTCTGTCACTCAATTAAGAAGAGTGATCATCATGGGAACTTCTTCCTTGAATTCATTCCTTCTAAATGCTTTTGGGACTCGCTTTTTTCTCTTTTCGAGCCAATGTTAGTTCACATGTTTTTGGCATTCAAGAGTGTAGTAACCCATACCATCTTTTATTTATTTTTCAATATAGAAAATGCAAATACAAGTCCATGCACTTTCTCATGACCAAGTTTCCCGTGTGGGCAAGGTGAGAGCATACGGTGTTTTGGACACAACATACTCTATCTAGATGCATGCATTACTAAAATGTGAAGGTGACAAGCTGACCAAAGCATGCAGGTGGTAGAGTTGACCCAATTCATTTGGCTGACAAACATGCGTAGAGAATGTAGAGCCACTGGCAGATTACAATGGAATTCGATGAAGCTAAAATGGCTGGTTACATGCGGATCCAATCAATGCCAAAACGAACTTGAAATGCAAAGGGATCGAACAGTGAACTGACCAAGACTTTCAATGATAAATGCATTAACCAGCAGCAAACCATCTGGTTTTACAATATCTTGAACATGAAATGCACAACTGATGCAAAGGAGGGGTGAGTTTGTCTAACAATCACAATTCAAACAATCCTTTAGCCCTTAAAACCCTAACTTGGCAACGTTTCACAATTCCTTCCTATTTCCCTTGTAGCATATCAAATAGAGAAAATGGTGCATATCTTTCAGAAGAAATCTCCAACCCACAAAAAGATTGACATTCTAGATACCCTTTATGGCATTCTTCAACATACCTAATTTGTGCATATAGTTGTTTCAGACCTTCAATTCATAAAATGGACTGCTATGCTGGAATTGGCCACAATTAGCCCTGTTTTCTAAAGCACCTTCAAGGAAAACCCTTCCCCAGACTCAAACTTCCATCTCAGGACTTCAACCAGATTGCAAAAGGTCCAAAACAATGATTCTTGTCCACTGAGAAAACTATAAACTCACCAAACCATAAAACCCTTACTTAGGCCAATTTATGCTTGTTCAAGGAGGGTTTATTGGATCTTCATACTCCAGGCCCCTACTCTGCAAACCAACACTTCAAACACTTCAAATATGACCTGCACAAGCTTTTCCCACCATTACATGACCAACCCCAAAAGTTTTTGTACAAACCCTAGCATCTACACCTCTCTTTTGCTTGAAAACATGCAAAATTCACCCTAGGGCATCACCATATCAGCCCCAAACCTCCTTCTCTGCTTCTACAAACCTACAACATGAAAGAACACCCTAACTAACACCATTCCACCGACTTTCAAAGCATTTCATCAGTGGAATGGTCTCTTAAGCCATTTTTACTCCTTCAAACCCTCAAAACAGGGTTCTACAAACCGTTTTCAGAAAAATGCTTCTAGAATTCTTCTACCTTGATGAAATCAAATCAAACAAAAGCCAAAACTCTCTTAGTTCATGCCACCATAAGATTCAATGCATTTTAGAACAAAAGCACTCAGTACGGAACCATATTGTAGCTTGTAGCAGCAGATTACACAAGAAATTGCAGAAAATGAAGTCTCTTTATTGCTTCAACACCCAAAATCTTCAACAAAACCTCCCATCAAGTTTTTTAAAGCCTATTTAAACTTGTCCCATCAAGACACATTGGTTCCAACTGATTTTTGAACTACTTGACCGTTGGTCTTCCAAACATGACAAAATTTGTAAAAGCTGCTAAAGCAACATTGACAACATTTACCCAAAACTTAACAACTTCAACTCTAACCGACTCAAAATGACTTAATACATGCAGAATGGTCTATTATGACCTTATTATACCAAATAAGACTCTAAACACCAAAAACTCATCCTAAGACCAATATTTACATAAGTCGACATGGTGCCCCTACACCAATAACCCTTTGGCGGTACTACCATCCAAAGTTATAATAATATGAGCATGGGATGCACTAAGTAAAATTGAGAATGATGTTGATAAGAGAAACTAGTTGCACACACTAATAATGTTAGATCCACATTGCATTGAAACTTGAAAACAGATAAAACATCTCATTCAATAGAGCATTTTTTTTTTGAAATACAAAATAGCAAGATGCATCTTCTACTACCATAACATCAAGTAAGATTGTATTCTACATAAGAACATGTACATAACTGAATTCATAAATTCAAGTACTAAGCAAGAGAATTAAGGTAAGAGATTAGAAACCCTCATCTGGTTTTGCGTCTTCCAAGACTCGGCTTGCCATCTGCAAGTGAGGGAAGCATCATCTGAGTGCTTTTCCGCCAACCACGGATTGTGCAGTCCCCTGCACACCTTACTAATTGGAAGGGGGTCCTTCCCTTCTTACAAAAGGTGATGTTGGAAAAACCTCGGAACAACCATCTGAGCTCTGGTGGTGAAAACCCTACCTAACTAACTCTGCCTTGCTACTAAAGATTCCTTCCTACTAAGCAGGCAACTCTGGCTAGTTAGGTATCTGGGTTATGTGTGAGTATTAAGTGCAATTAGAGGCACCTGCACCTACTCTGGCCATAGCTTGTACTACTGTACAAACTCACCCACCCTGCTCGACTTGGAATACTCATCTAATCTAGGGCTTCTGAGAGACTTTCTCTCCGCCCTTTACTCTTACCAAGGACACCTGTCCTAGGGCATACTCTCTAAACCTAGTTAAGGTTATTCAACAAGACACACTTTTCTTGGCTACTTGTCACGTGTGACTAACATTCAAGAACTAGGGCTTCCAACACGACACACTTTTCTGGCTACTTGCCACTTGTGACTAACAAGCATGATGCTAGGGTTTTACTTAAACACTCCTAATAGAGCGAAATTAAGTTTCTTTTTAGAAAAAGAAAGTAGACAGAACCTTGTCTAAACTTCAAATTTGTTTTAGTGCTCACATTGCACTTAACGCATGCTGATTCATCTATATGGCATGCCGGGTATGACACCAAACAAATACTGACCACAATCAGGTAATCAATCAAAAATCAAACAACATGGAATTGTTTTGTTTTCATTAATTGAAATCTTCTTTCTTGTTATCAAACAGTGCATGATCAGCATATCCTATGAACTCTTGCCAATCTTTAATGATAACAGTGTTCTAGGTTAAATTCATGCCATCTTTCGGGACTTATTGTCAACCGAGTTAAAACAAAACAGAGGTACAAGAAGTCAAGCTACTGATTTAGTCTGTAAGACTCTTTCAAAATTACTTTCGAATGCTCAGTGGTAGAGATAGTGCCCAGGTGGATATCTCTTTCCTTTTTAGATGAAGTTTACAATTTTGTAGCCTAAGACTCACCATTGTTCAGGCTGTACATACAGAATGCAAACAACAAAGGATTATATCTGTTAAGAATATTTTATATGCTGAAACTGTATTTCAGACCCTCACTCTTATCAAAAAAGCATTAAAGAATTAGAAAAGAATGTGCTCATAGCAGTAATTTAGAAATCTTTCCTATGAACTCTTGTCAATCTTTAATGATAACAGTGTTCTAGGTTAAATTCATGCCATCTTTCGGGACTTATTGTCAACCGAGTTAAAACAAAACAGAGGTACAAGAAGTCAAGCTACTGATTTAGTCTGTAAGACTCTTTCAAAATTACTTTCGAATGCTCAGTGGTAGAGATAGTGCCCAGGTGGATATCTCTTTCCTTTATGAAGTTTACAATTTTGTAGCCTAAGACTCACCATTGTTCAGGCTGTACATACAGAATGCAAACAACAAAGGATTATATCTGTTAAGAATATTTTATATGCTGAAACTGTATTTCAGACCCTCACTCTTATCAAAAAAGCATTAAAGAATTAGAAAAGAATGTGCTCATAGCAGTAATTTAGAAATCTTTCCTATGAACTCTTGTCAATCTTTAATGATAACAGTGTTCTAGGTTAAATTCATGCCATCTTTCGGGACTTATTGTCAACCGAGTTAAAACAAAACAGAGGTACAAGAAGTCAAGCTACTGATTTAGTCTGTAAGACTCTTTCAAAATTACTTTCGAATGCTCAGTGGTAGAGATAGTGCCCAGGTGGATATCTCTTTCCTTTTTAGACGAAGTTTACAATTTTGTAGCCTAAGACTCACCATTGTTCAGGCTGTACATACAGAATGCAAACAACAAAGGATTATATCTGTTAAGAATATTTTATATGCTGAAACTGTATTTCAGACCCTCACTCTTATCAAAAAAGCATTAAAGAATTAGAAAAGAATGTGCTCATAACAGTAATTTAGAAATCTTTCCTATGAACTCTTGTCAATCTTTAATGATAACAGTGTTCTAGGTTAAATTCATGCCATCTTTTGGGACTTATTGTCAACCGAGTTAAAACAAAACAGAGGTACAAGAAGTCAAGCTACTGATTTAGTCTGTAAGACTCTTTCAAAATTACTTTCGAATGCTCAGTGGTAGAGATAGTGCCCAGGTGGATATCTCTTTCCTTTTTAGATGAAGTTTACAATTTTGTAGCCTAAGACTCACCATTGTTCAGGCTGTACATACAGAATGCAAACAACAAAGGATTATATCTGCTAATAATATTTTATATGCTGAAACTGTATTTCAGACCCTCACTCTTATCAAGAAAGCATTAAAGAATTAGAAAAGAATGTGCTCATAGCAGTAACTTGAATGATGACAGCAACATTAAGTCTGAAATTTTGATCTATAATCCTCCATAGCTCATTTCTCCTATCACCACTAACCTCCAACATACTTTGTTGGTGATCTCTTGCATGTATACTCAATAGTGAAGTAGCTTCACCATGCTTATGCTGCACTATTTTGATACAACAAGAGGTTATTAATGTTCTATCCATCCTAATCATGTCATACAATCTTCTCCAATATATGCTATCAATTCCACATTGATTCAACTCATCACAAATGCTATTGTTAAGAGACAAACTGAATCAAAATCAATATATGATGAGAAAATTTTTGCTGTCCTAACTAGCAAACTGCAACTCCTGAATAGAGGACAGTCCTTTGTTCTTGAAAATCGATGTCTCAATGAAATATTTGGGTTCCATATTCTTATGTGAAGACAACTTTGAGCAAAAGGATATAAGTGCCCTTTGCTACAAGTAGTACTTTTTTCCTTTTTCCCAATCTCATGGTACTTCTCATTAAGACAAGCCTTGCCTTAAACCTTTGCTAGTATCAATGCTTTCATACCATAAGTTATAATGTCTGAAATTTCTCACCATTATTTATTTTCTAAAAACATCAACAAATTGAGAACCACATTTAGTATTTGGTGGAGCACCTTTCTCATGTCTGAAATCTTCACCTGGATTCCATATCAATATTGGGATTTTGTGATTCCCAATCCTTGATCCTTCTTGTGATGTTGGTGGCTTTTACTGCCCCATTATATTATTATCACAAGTTGTGCTACTATAATCAAGAAATGTCTCAACCTCCATCTCAAAAGGTGGATTGTCAAAAGATAACTTTGCATCCATTTCAAAAGGTAGGTTATCAAAAGATTGAAAGTTATTCCCATTCTCTTGTTTAGACCAATATTCCTGCTGAACCAAATCTGTACTTGCAACTTCTTATTTTTTTGAAAAATGTTTTAAACCAAAATCTTCTTGAAGCATATCAAGCTCAACAATTACCTGCTTGATTTCATTAGCCTTGCTTCATTCTCATGCTTCCTGAAGTAATTTACAGTATCTAGCTGATCTTCTACCTCCAGTAGTGCCATTCGGGTTCTTTCTAATGAGTTCTTGGTTAATTTAAGCTCAAGGTGAGCTCATCAACTTTTACTTTCATTTCTTTAGACACAGTTAAGGCCTCATCTGCAAATTTGATGGCCACATCTTTGTCATTAATCACATGCAGATATTTTGATTTCATTGTTTTCATTACTGTTAGTGTTTCTTAGATCAGATTAAACAATGAAAGCACTTAGAAATATTGCAACACATAAGACAATGAACACAACAAGATACCCTGGGAAAACCCTCCTCTTGAGGGAGAAAAACCCAGCAGATGAATCTCTTATATAATGTAGCACAAGAGCAGAAATCTGCTTACAACTCAGGCCCAGCAATGGCCAACAATGAATACAATGAGGTCGCACCTCTCCTAGATGCACAAGATACAAATGAATGTGTTCTTCCTTGAAATCGGATCTGCTGCTATGAAGTGCGAATTTTGCTCTTAAGGAAATGCGAACTTGCTTGGTGGATTGGATGATACAAAGACAAATGAGACCTTGTATTTATACAAGTGTGGGGCCTCTTCAACATAGGTCGGCCCACATACAAGATAAATAATAAATGCATAAAGTCGGCTCAAGCCAAGACTAAAATATGTGAACCAAGAAGGGTTGGCCCTTTAGCATTTACATTTATTGTTTGATATAAATTAAATAGCTGAGAGGCTATCCATTTAATTTATCTTTCCTTGGGAAGTGCAGACTGAAGCTGTCATAACATCAACAATTACATTCTTAATAGTTTGTAAATCTGCAATAGTAATAATTTGCTTACTCTTGGCAAAATTTGCTCCATTTGATTGCTCAATCTGTTCTCTCTCTAAATTTTGCATTAATCTTTCAATGAGCTTTTTTGTTCTATCCAACTCTGTTAGGACTTGCACTTCATTTTCTTTTGTTACCATCAATTGTTTCTTCCAATCACCCTCATAAAATACAAAGTCATGCAATGATATCAAACCTCTATTAGAATCAATGCAAAGATCAACATTCACTTCTAAGTTCTAAGACATACCTTTCTATAGTCATTCTAAACCCCAATAATGATCTAAGCATTCATTATTAGCTGCTGGTCTGAAATTTTCAGCAAGCTTAACCCCAACATTAGAAACTCCTAAATCATTTGTCTCATGTGCATATTTTTTAGTAAAGTCATTCTGGAGCCCCACCACACATGATTTTTGAGTTAAGACATTTTCTTCTTCACATGAGTGTTCTTAGTATTCTTCTTTCTCAAATTCAGGTTCGTTAACAACTTTAGAAATATTTGATATTATCTTCTCTTCTTCCTCATGCTACATTGTTACAATTTCTTCCTTGTTCTCATCACCATTTTGTTGGAATAGACATTTGAAAGAAGTCGGATTTTTGTTTTTAGCCTGTGGCTTAGGAGTATCCATCACCTTCTTTATTAGGTCTTCATTGAAGTTCATTTTTGCTATCATCTCTCTCCTTTCTTGCAACATAACTCTTAATTTGTTGATTGCATAGAGTAAGGTCTTCAGCTGTCATTTCAATTGATGAGTATGGCTTCAATTTATTCTCACACTGTTTGACAACAGTTTTAGCTAGAGCATGAGCAACTGGTGAAAATCTCTGCTCATTCTTTCTCACATTAGCCAATAAAACTGATAAGAGTGGCTGAGGAATATCATCACTTTTGAATCTTTGATCAAAACCGAAGACATTATAGTTTGCATTGAGCTTACAACATTTTCCTCATGATTCATACTAACAGTGGCAAAGAAAGGTTGAAATATTTTAAGAATAAGATCATCATATTTTGAATCTAACATCACAACACATAAACTGATTGTAGCAACAGTTTCTAGAATTGTTTCCCTCTTAGAAAAACAAGGACTTTTGATATCCTCCAAACCTTGAAAATTTTCCATCATCAACTGAAATATTTTCCTCATGATATTGTTTGCTTAATAATTTTTTTGGAGCAGTTAATCTTGTAATTTCACTAAAGCACACGGTAACTGCAAGTTTCACATCTTTATCAGGGTGTATTGTAAGTTGGGGCTTAATCAAAGCAATTATTGATGGACTCATCGCCAATCCCAAAATCTCAGCATTTGACTGTTTCACCATGGACAAAAAACCTTCCACTTCCTCTAAACTGCTTAAAACAACATTTTTTAATTTCTTGATCTTTTTCCCAATTACTTGAAAACAAATTATTCTTTTGATTTAATCCTGATTTGGCATGAAATTAATAAAACAACATTTTTTCTCTATCTTTATGGGATTTTTTCAATTTCTCAGTCTTTTCCCAAATAATTGAAATAATCTTAACCTTTTGGTTTGCCAAGTCAATACTAAGAAATACTTTTGCTACTATGCAGTTCTAACCTCCTCTAAAAGACTCTTCTTGTGACCTTGTGTTGTCCTTACTTCACGTAGATAACATATCTATTTCTTTTTCTGAAACATGAATCTGGTTGTTATCACTATCAACTGGGTGATTCCTCCTCCATAGCCTTGGAGACCATCTGATTTGCTCCTTGATACTTTGTGGCTGGCTTTGTAGAGTTGAATCACTTTGACACTTGAAACTGCTATCAATGTGCACTGACAAAGTTTTCTCAAGCTGCAATGTCAGGTTCCCCAATGACAACATACTTTCAGCTTAATCTTGTGTTCTTAAGATCGCATGAGGATGGCAACATAACACAGATCAAAGATTTTTTTCCAGCAGCATAATTAAATTAAGTTGGTAATAGAGATGATATTTCCATTTGTCCATGTAAATGAATTTAGAGTGCTTTTGGTAATAACTGTGTGGGTATTTTTTGCATCAATAGTTTGGATCATACTGCATGATCCATCATCAGGATGAGGAAAAAACTAGATAGGATTGCAGACTTTACTCAATAAATAAGTGGAGAGGTTTGTGGTAGGAAAGGAGGGAATGAGAAATGATAAAAATGAAGAAGCGAGAAAAATAGAAGAAAGCAAGATGAGGATAATATTATAAAGTAAAACATACACAAAACAGTTATATAGAACACCTTGGAAATTTGATACTCGGCAATTTCAATAATATATCTAGAAGTATTAGTATTCAAAATATGTCAAAGGTGAATGAAAAATAAAACTAAGTCATAGAAGAGGGTAACTAAGCATAACCTCATAATACCAAAGAGGCAAAAGACAAATAAAGTAAAACCAGAACGTGATGCTAGGTTACGTGTAAAATTCCTCTTTAGATCTACGCTTAGCATCATGTTCTGGTTTTATTTTATTTGCCTTTTGCCTCTATTAGTATAACAATATTATGTTTAGCCATCCCTTTTTATTATTTAATTTTATTTTTCATTCGTCTTTAATATATTTCAAATACTAATACTTGTAGGGATATATTAAATACTATATTATTAAAGTTGCTATGAGTATCTAATTCCTAGGGTGTTTTATATTAGTGTTTTGTGTATGTTCTAATTTATAATTTCATCCTCATCTTGCTTTCTTCTATTTTTCTCTCCTTCACCTTTATCGCTTCTCATTCCTTCCTTTCCTACCACATACCTCCCCATCTATTTATTGAGCAAAGTTTGCAATCCTATTTTATTTTTTACTCATCTTGATGGTGGAACATGGAGTATGATCCAGAATGTTGATGCAAAAAATACCGACACAGTTATAACCAGAAGCACTCTCAATTAAGTTACCTGGTGCTAATATTTATGAAAAATTCATCAGGTACCCCTTATGCTGCCTACAGTGAGTAGGCCAAATGAAGGGTATTATATATTTTTCTTGCAAGGGGGTGTCCAGTATGTGTTTGGTCTACTGGCTGTCCATGCTGATGCCTATGGGTTGGTAATCCATCTCATTTTGTTATAAATGGTATTGAACTGTTAGAGGTCAGCTTGCTAGGAGAGGTAAAATGTTTAAGCACTTGACAAGTGTGCATTCAATGGTTAGTGTGGCCTCTCTTATTCCAGTCTAAGTGTTTTAGATCTTACTCAATGATCTCATGGATCATCAATTACTTGTGGATTTATTATGAACTTTGCAGCCATATTAAGACGATGGGCATTTATGATGGTGTCTGTTGTTCATAATAACCAGGGCTGTATCATCTAGCTTTATGTAGATAAGCTACTCAAGACTTCTTTACATTTCCCTATCCTGAATGCTTATGAAGGAAAATAGGCGTTCAATTTAAGTGACAGGGCTTTTGTTTGTTGTTTAACTAATTACTTTGGCCATTAATGTTTTATTGACTTACGTTCAAAATAAAATCTTTAGTTCATCTCTTCACATGTCCATATGGTCTTCATTACATACATCATATGTTAAAGTTCTCTTTATGCAAACAACCTTTAGTTTCAGCAGAAAATTAGTCATTACGATTGAGGTTTAGTAGATGTCCATTTTTCCTGGTGCAAACGTGTTTTCTAGGCTGACACTGGGATCAGTTTTATGTTATAGCTGTGACTACTGAGATAGTTTTTGTATGGTTTCTTATGTCAATTTTGTACTTCTGGGTGTGTATTGATCCTAAAAGGTATCTTATTGGGGTTATAAAGTGAAGAATGTGTCATTCTATGCAGAATTTTTCCTTTAGGAACAAACTAGAGCATACATTGAAAGCAGTAAAAGATGATTCAGCTTTCTGAAAAAATGGATGGTCTGACTATAGTAGGAGCTGCTTGGACTTGGAGTGCAGATTCTTTCTGATCCACAGAAGCGAGCCCAATATGATGCTGACTTGCTACTCCAAAGGCACATGGATGAAAAAAATTTCAAAAATCATCCAAATATGTCTTCACATGATATTATATATGATGAGTTCTCTAGAGTGCAGCACATGGAAGTGGTAGAATGGCTAAAATGGTATAGACATGCAGTCAATAATATTGTCTCGCGAACTGAGATAGGTGTGGGGTCAGGATTACGAGAATACTTTGAAGGAGAGATTCATTCTGCCATTAGAGCAGCATACTTTGGTCCATCCATTGAATCCACTTATACATTGCCAGACTGTTTTGAAGCAGAGGAAAGGTCAGATTCTACAGTATCAGAGGTTTTACATCTTGTTTCTGGTCGTCACCTCTTTGGAGTTGTCTGCTTTGCTGATACATTGTTTAAGCTGCCACATGAACCGTCCTCCAATGCAACTTGTTTGCCTTCATATACCATGCCAATAGATACTTCCACGGAACAAATGTGCACCAGGAAAAAACTTGAAAAAACAAATCAGCAGGTCTTCTCAGAGAATAATGTTGAAGTTCCAAATCACCTTAAAGATACATACCCGATACAAGTTGAGAAAGAATCTCTTAAAATCAATCAATTGGATGCTTATAAAGATTTAGAGATTCATCTTTTTGGAAAGATTGTTGCTAGAGCAACTAGGGTTCCTCCAGCACAATTTCATGGTTCAAATCAAGGCAAGGATTCGCAAGACTGCATATCTGTTTTTTTGGAGGTGGATCAAACTATATCCCATACAAAACAATCATATTCTGCAGGCTTTGATTCCAACACAGCTGGTCATGGTTCATCGAAAGTTCTTATTGGTACAATTAATGGACTTGGGACAGCTTTATCAGAAGGTACATGCTTTATACATGGTGCTGATGGAAAAAAAACTCACATGATAGTTCTCTACAGGACACCTTTGGTGAGTATTTTTTCTTTATTGCCCTGTTTTTTAATTACTTTTTTTTCACTATGCTGCAATGAGAAAATCTAACTGTCGAAATTAATTTCTTCAAGTATGCTCTGGTTACATGATTTTATTTTTTATGGAGGTTTGCTTATTCTTACATGTGAAAAAATTATCATGTAAAACATCTACAGCTTTTTGAACATTCCCACACCTATTCAAGTATCAAACAAAAAAGGTTAGTTCTTGACTTGATAACAACATCATCTGTTAAAAGAAAAGTGTTATTCATAGTATGCCATGAAGAGCCCACGAAACAAAGTTATAAAACCCTTTCAAAGTTGTTCTGAATGATACTTGGTGTTTATTAGCTGATAGGCTATATTATGTGGGCATTGCCCACCGGTATTCAGTATTTCTCATGCCTGGAAAATAATTCCGAGCAGTTGAAACATTTAATATTTTTGTTTAAAAGGCTGCAAACATCTCGTCAGATCTCCGAATCAAACAGTTGCCTCACACGCGAAATCTTGTCTCGAGCTCAAGAAACTAAATAGGCCTAAAACCCTGATATTTTTAGATCCCACTTTTCGTTTACTGTGAATAGATTGAAGCAGCAGCTGTAGGGACATTGGTTTCGGTTCACCTCATTCAAAAAAATTCTGCTGTGGTAGGGTTTCATAAAGTTTTCCTGCAAACTCTTCCCATTTTTTTCATTGGCATTGTTGACAGCACGACACAATTTGTGGTGAATCTTGAGGTAAGTCATTGTGAGTTTTATATTTTGTAATCTGTATGGGGTTGGATCATTTTTTTTTGTGTGTTTTACTTCATTCTAAAACAATTCTGTTGTTCTCTGTTAAAAACTTAAATGAAGGTATTGGTTCTTGGGAAAGTTGTCTCATGCCCGGAAAAAATCAACTTTCAGAAAATTGAAACACTTCTCACCCTACACCTGAAAATATATTTTAACTCGCAGCCAATATTTTCGTTTAAAAGGCTGCAAAAATCTTGTCTTGGGCTCAAGAATAGAGTAGCCCTAAAAATGTGAAATTTTCAGATCGATTTTTGATTTACTGTGATTAGATTGAGGCAGTAGCTAACGTGAGGATGGATTGATCAGTGGCTTGCTTGGGTAGCTCTTAGTTGGTTCTTAGCAATTATTTGTTGGTATGGGGACTGATCCAGGCCCTATCCTGTTTGTCCAGTTTCTTTGTGCTTTCATTAGGGTGTGGGAGCTTTGTCCAGCAGTAACCCGAGCTGATTGACCCTAACTCATCATTTTCCTGTATCTTTTATTTTTTATCCGTTTGCAAGGAACTTCTCTGTATTACTGCAAACAAGGATGGGTGACAAATTGCAATTTAGGGTTGTGGTTTTCTTGTATTGCTCTTTCCATCACTGAATGCAATCTCTTGAAATTTGGAAATGACCAACTGGTTTCTTAGAATTAGGGAGGTTACTTATCAGATTCGATATGCTCCTTTGTGTTAACCCTTCATGTTTTGTTGCCTTCATAACGATGGACCAAATCAGGGCTAAATTTAAGGGCTCAATGGCGGTAGTATTCATTTTTATCCCAAAATTTAATTAAAATTTCCAAATTCTAGATTTTGGGTAGACTGAAAACTTGTAAAGGATTATATTTACTCTACAACATGCATTCAGGAAAAAAAAAAATGAAAATATCAGAAAGTAGAGATTTTGTGCAGACCAGGATTTACCGTCAAATTTTTATCCAAATATGATTTAGAAAGCTAAGAGTGTTTATTCCCAAATTACAGTCTCAAATATTTAGGTTCTCCATTAAATGATTATAATTAACAGATATTTCTCATGTTTGTTTCCTATACTAATATGGATGTATTTTGCTATTGAGTAATGTTGTTTCTTTTACTTGTTTCAGTGTGAAATATTATTTACAAAGAAATAAAATGCTCTTTCATGTATACACAAGACGTAACAGGCATACATAAGAGGAAAGATTGGATTACATCCCCTATTTGTTAAGTGTATTTGTGTTTATTTGATGTTGCGTTGTAACAAACCAGTATATGTGTACTTGTATATGAAAATTATGTTTATACATGTTCTATTGGTATTTTGGTTGTAAATTCCTGGGAAGTGACAGAGGAGATGTTTGTGTGGATAATGGTATAGATGTAGAGGAAACAAGAAAGGGTTGACTATAAACCAACATGCAGAAAGAGATGATTCCATGATTAATCTTCCTCACCACCCCTTATGGAACTTTGCATCTACTGTGATAGTAGTTAAAAGGAAAAATAGATGCACTTCCTTTTGTTTGGCATTGGTGAAGACTGATTGATCATTTTCAATAGGAGTCTATTGTATATGTTTTTAATCCCTTGTTTTTAAAATTAATTATTTTCCAAGTAAAAAGATCTGGAACATACTAAGTATAGTATGTTAAACATGTGCTTTATTTTGACTCAGACTAATATAAAATACAATTGGCTTAACCATTGCACCTCCTTTCGGTGCAAGTGTTAGTTTAGGAATACAATGATTTGGAAGAATGTGAGAATCTTAGTGGATGATGGTTATATTTGCAATTTAGTTTTTATAATTTAAAACTTGTGCTCGTTAAGGTTTATTTGCAGATTCAAATATATCAAGTGAAATTGAAATTGCTTGTGGTTAAATATATGAATACTCGTTATAAAGTATATGCTTACTTCCAAAAACCTGACTCATCATCTTGGTCAATCACCTGTCTTGTTAATCTCCAATTGTAGGAAGATCACTATCCATGATTGGCTTACTAAAAATATCCATTAGAGTTCCCATTTTGGACATCCAATTGTGAGATTTCTTGGCAGATTTGTCTTCCTTCAGGGGGATCAACATCCACAACTTCATCATGTCTGTAAGGATAATGGATTTATCTCTTGTCGCATTTTCCACATGCTTGTTATGGGAATTAGCCCTCACAATCAACCTGCATGATTCATTGAGTATCTCAATCTCTACATTTTCTTTAGGTTCCACATTATCCATCTATCTTACCTCATTTGCTACCTTGGTGACATTTGCAATCCTTGGTTACCATAACTCCCTGATGGGGCAAATGGTTGTTGGGATTTTCTCTGTTGGCATCTTATTTTATTCGAATACACAATAAAATCCCAAATTAACTTGGCAGCATTGATGATACTTTTCAACCTTAGGGCCAGAAAAACTTGTGAGGTTCTCTTTTACTTGAATCTTAATTGACTCTTCTTCACCCTGGAATTGTTAGGTTGACCTGCTTTGAAGCTTGGTTTTTCTTTCTTCTCAATCTTTCAACCAAGGCTTTCAATTCCTTAATTTGTTGCTGCAATTTGTCAGCTGATTCATCCTTTGAAGTTCCTACAACAAGTGTGATTTGTTTTGGGGGAGTATCTTGTAGAAGACTTTCTCATGAAGCTGATGGAAGTGCCACAGGTTGAGGTGCAGTTGATATAGGAGGCATTTTTGACATAGCTGCCATCAAACTCAAATTCTCTTGCCTGAAGCACAAATTTTCACCTTCCAATCTCTTACTATCCTCCAAATGCTTCATAGTATTCTGATAGTTAAATTGCACTACATCCACCACAACCTCTGAGGAGTCTAAAAGTGTTACTTAACCCACTCTTTGCACAATGAGCTGCCCTTTAATGTCCTGTGGTGTACAATCTACAATAGGTCTATTAAGGGTGGGAGCCACTACCCACATTGGCAGCATCTGCTGGACTCTGTTGAAGTCTGTCCCAAAGAAGTACTTTGCAGTATTTTTGGGCTTGTTGAAGATTTTTTGGTATTTACTTGCTGCATAATGCTTTCAAGGACCATTGCCTGTGTAATTTCACAGCCTGGGAGTGTCAGACATCTGCTTATTCTCACTAGCTGGGTCCCTTCATTTGAAGTTAAATTATCTACGTTAAATGGGAGGACTTGTGGATTCAAACTACATTCAGCAGTGTTTTTCTCTTCAGCCAACTCAATCCATCCTAAAGATGCTCTGGCTTTGATCTATGCCTTGTGTTGCCTATTTGAACTGTGTTTTCACAAATTCATCGTCTTCCATGAATTGCTCACGAGTTTTCAGTTTCAAATCATCCAAGATGTGGTCATCACAGGAAATAACAATTCTCACTCTTTCTTGGGCACAGAGGTCTCTTCTTCTTGTGTTGTCTTATGGATGCTGACAGCTTCATCAATATTCTCAGTTGCCCCCTCTGTTTCTGCATAATCAATTTTGAGGACATCAACAACTTGTCAATTTCTCTTCTCTGGGGCATGGAGTCCTCTGGAGTTGCATAGATTGCAGATGCTGCATAGGGGGCAGGTTTCATTGCAATGTTTTTGTGCTGGATCATCCTCTTCAGACTGGGTAACCTCCTTTGCTACTTGTACTTGCTGCTTGTGCTTCTTCCTCTCAATCTTGGACATATCCATATACAAATGGGACGCCTTGATCAAAGTGTCCATCCTTGCCTCTAGGTCAATGAGATAGGTCAAGACCCCTGAGTTGTTTGGATCCACTTTCTTTGTCTTGTTTTCTGAGATCCTGTACCATGTATGCTTTCTCCTATAGCATTCTTCCTCTTCCTCACAACTTCTAAAGAGGGCATCAGCTTCTATAAAATCATGTAGGTAACCTAATCTTCTTTACTCCCTTGTCCTTCTCTCATGAATGAAATGTTAAGTCAGATCTCAAATGGTGAAGGTGCCAGTGGTGTCTTCCCAGCCTTGAAATGTTCATTAACAGACACCATTTTCCTCACTTGCTCCAAAATGACAATCCAAGTGGGAACATATTTTGCAACCTGTATGGTGTAGTGGTTGCCCCAAAGACTTTTATGTAAGTGTGGCCACAATTCAATCATCAATCTCCCTAATTATGGCTTAGGTTTTGGGGGACATTAAACTATAAAGGTGGTAGAAACCTTTTGCTACACGTGAACCTTGACAAATCACGAGCAGAACAGAGACACTACACAGGGACACATATGGGATGTGTTTTTGCAGAGACTGGGGCTGCAAATTAACAAAGTTTATAACTTTCTCGTTCAAAAATTCATATGGCCACATAGGTACAGATTTAATGGTGATTTAGAATGATTTTTAGAATAATTAATTAATAAATATATTCAGAAAATTATATATATGCAGTGTGCACCTTTCTGGTGGAAGTTGGCTTGTTTAAAAAAATAAGATTAACGAACATGCATAGAGGCACCAAATATAGCTGGCTGACCAGCACTTGTCAATTTATGGATTTGATAATAAATAGAGGGGTGGCTAAGGGCAGAAAAAGAAGATATCTTGTGTTTAAATAAGACCTGCACCTTTCATTATTTCCCATTGTTTCATCCTCTCAGTGCAGGGTTCTGGTAAGCAGAGAAGAATGTCACAAGCAGCAGAGCAGTGACTAGAAGAGCAGTCATAATTAGTGACCTACAGCATAGAAGGTGTATTTTCTTCATAACAGCATTGGTATTCTCATGAGCCGTCAGCAGGGCATTCACATTGAACAAATTTTCAGACATGTAACAGCAGTTATCTTACAGCCTGTTAGGGTTTCATTGACAACCAGCATGCCATCAGTTATATCAGCAGTAAAGCAGGGTTTTAGCAGCAGCGAATTTATTCTTGCATCTGTAGGGAACCTAAATTCAGCAAGTTATCAGTCAAAGTACCTGATTTGGTGATCTTTGGTTTTTGTTTTTTCATCTATTTTACATCAGTTTCACATCAAAATCAGCAAAATTCAAGGAGTAGTTGGCTGGGTGTTTGTATCAGCAGCTAAGGTTTTGTCTTCTACAAGTGTTTTTCAGAGAAATCAGATTTTTATAAAAAGATAACATCTAGGGTGTTTGAATTGACTTCCAAATTCTTATCTACAAACTCTAGTTGTCTCTTCTCTTTGAGATTGAATTAGCTTATTCATCTTTTCAGTGGAAGTATTCTAGCAGAAATCAGCAGTGTAAAGGGAAATGTGAAGTTTGCAGAGATGTCAAAGGTGGTTAGGGTTTTGTCATGCTTTCAAAAAGTCTAACCAAAAACAAGATATCAACATATATAACATCATCATATTGAGAGCTATTACCAAACCTTAGGTAGTTTTCACTTCTTACAATATCTGAGGTTGCAAGTTGTGACTAGGATTTGATGCAAGATCAGCTAAATGAGGGTTGGTAGATTTGTGGCATCAATAAGGAACTATTATAGTTTGAGAACTTTATGAGAGAATTTGCCATAGTCAGAATTAAGCAACTTTATCAGAATCGCCTCCAAGGCCATTGTTAGAAAAATCTATTTTTAGCCTGTGCTAGTTTTAGTCATCTTTGTTTATAAGGAGACAAGTATATTTTGAGAAGGCTATTTTAAGATGACCTAAAAGGTCTATTCATAATTTGTAGCAATCTTTACTAGGAGTAATTAAAGATTGCTGGAGTTCAGAGTTAGTATTAATGGATTCAATTTGTATTAAAGTTTGCATTGCATGCAAGCAATTTGTTCCTAGGGTACAAGAACCAGTTTAGATTTTTTATTATTTTTATTGCAATAGTTTTGTAAACACTACAAATAAGTGCTCTGGGCACATAGTTTAGGGGTTTAGAATAATTTATTATCATTCAATAGAATTTAGTATGCTTGTTTGGCTGCTCAAATTGCTATTGAGGTGTTCTTTCTTATGTGTTATTGTGCTTTCATGAGCTGAATATCACTTGGAATTTATTGAAAGCTTTGTATTGTAGTAGATGTTAAGTTGGCCGTTGTAGCTTTGAATAACAGTACTATGTTTGGCTTATAATGTTTGGGCATGTGTGCTGAGATAAGTTAAATTGTTTCTAGTGAGCTTGCAAGCTTTGTATCATGGTTTACTCAAAGTTGGAAACTGTGACTTTGTACGTAATTCCTTAATTCAATTTACCAAAGTCTTTGTGTTCTTGTATTTAAACCTATTTTATCTTCATGTCTTACATGTTTTCAGCCTTAAATTTTAGCTAGAAAGCGAGTGTTTGGTTGTTATGTAGGGCTATTTTTTTGTCAAAAATCATTAAAAAACTTGTGCCTTGAGTGGAAGTGTGTATCTGCCTTTTGCTTTAGCCTGATAACCATAAAGATAGGATTTATTTTTGTTTTTTTAGAGCGAACCACCAAAGAAAACAATACATAGATTGTAAACAGCAATTACATATTGTTTAGATTAGGTTATCTTTGTTTATAGAGAGCTTCCCCTTCTAATTTGAAGAGCAATTCGATCACATATCTATTCCGTTTTTTGTTGCATTGAAATGTGTGAATTAAAACACTAGCTCATGACAAACTGTTGAGCTCAACACCCTAAACAATCATATAATATATTTGGTTTTATTTCTATAGAATTTTATTTATTTATATAATATATTTATTATTAGTTATTTAATAATTAAGTAATAAATAGATTTAGAAAATTATATATTGTTACTTTATTATTATATAAATTATTTATTTATTGTCATTTTGTTTCATATTTATATACAATTTTTTTTAGATTGGTTGTTTACTAAAGTTATTGTAAATATATTTCAATGCTCCTAGGGGACATGTTCCTTGCCCAAAATGACCTCGTCCCCTATAGGGGACATTTTAGGGAGGTGGGGACAAGAAGGAAACATCCCCACCTATTCCCCTTTTTGTCAAAATTTAGGAAATGTCCTGGGACATCAAAAAATTTGCGAGGTATGTTAGGGATGGCTAGCCATCTTCGAGATGGCCAGGGGACGTCCTAACATGTCCCCCATCTATCCCGGGGATGGCTAGTTGTCCCTTAACATACCTAGGGACATTTTAGTTACTTAAAAAAATAAAATTACAACCTTTCAATGCTTGTTTGGTTTATGACATGCCCATCTAGGATTTACAAAAAAATATGAAAATGGTGTGCGCCATGAAGGTCTATGTGGTTTTGAAGGTCTTTATTTGGGCTTGGCGGTGGGGTCTTTGCCCTTCAACCTCGCCTTGTGTCATGACATGGAACACATGAGGGTTGCTGCCCTCAATCCTCGCGAGGGGTGTTGCCCCTCGATCCCGCTAGGGGTGTTGCCCCAGACATTGCGAGGGCATTACCCCCCAAAACTATGAGGGGTGTTGCCCCTCAACTAGACTGAGGGAGTTGCCCCCAAACCCCCATCAAACTATAAGTCTAACCAAGTGATAGACCAATGATGAATCATGATCACAAAATCTACAAAATACATATCCCTTATTGCAAATCTTTGCATCTTCATAGTCAAAGCTTAAATCAAGGATTATCTTGTTTCATACATTGGACAACTTTTTAGTATACAAGGATTGCCATAGACAAAGTTGGAATGTTCTAGTCATTATACTGCTGAATATGAGTTAAGTCACAGTTGGCTGGAAATGCCATTTTCATAATGCAAAAATGTATCAACTATGCTTTGCACAAACAACTCATAGAACAATCCTATCTATTAGTATCCCAACTAAGGTCAAACTGGAACATAGCTAGTAATCCTTTTAATTAACCGTTCCTCTTTGTTAATGAGTTTGACAACAAAACATGAAGTCTTGAAGGCTTCAAGAAAAAATTAATAATAAATCCCTCACTTGAATATACACACTAGTTAGGCATGTCTTTATTAACTCATGCTCATATGCATATATATAGAACACCATAATTCCTATTCAATTACCCATGCTCACAAAGACTCTATAATGTCTATGATGAATGCTTTATCAATGTCATCATATGAATATTTGAAATTTCCTTATATTTTAAAAATTTAGTTATTTTTTAATATCCCCCTCTGTCATCCCCTAAAAAATGGCCAAAAAAATCCCAATACTGGAAACACATCCCACCATCCCCTACCATCCTCGTCCTAGAAACTTGGGGGAGTATAGATATATTTTATATTTATTTATTTTGTTATAAACTTATAACTATTTTTATCTATATAATACAACCAAATCCAGCTGTACTAAGCCTAGGGAAACACAAAAATCCATGAACTGTTGAACCCGAACCCAAATTGGCAACATATGTTTTTTTGTCATTTTCTTCATTTTTAATCTTGGCGAGGCTTTGCTCTCTGACCTCTTAACCTTGATTGCTTCCTAAGTTTAATAATATTGGTATAATTTGTACTTCTCATTTTTTTATTAATACAAGGCTTTGATTTTTGTCAAGAAACCATATCTGTGGTTTAAAACTAAACTTTTAGCATACATTTTGGGATGAACAATGTTTCTCCTTGCTTCTTGTAAATGCAAATGGGGTAGAGTTTGTTGTTGGGTTCAGTAGTAGGGTGGGTAAGTTCACCCTATAGAGCCAATACCCAAGATTTTGAAAACAGTAAAAGGGGAAAAGAAAAAGCATGAAAGTTGCTTGCACAACCGTAGTACTTGTTTCACCCATTGATTAGTGTCAATCCTTGGCAGACCTTTCCAACCTATAATTAAACTGTCTTAAGTTGCTTATGGTAGTATTTATGTTCTATGCTAGAAATGAATTAATGTTTTGGAAGATATGATGTTATCTTGTGATATTTTCTTGTAACAAGTGATAGTTCTTCCAATGTTGTTTTAATGTTACATTTTTGGTATTGCATGGTTTCTCTTTTTAAATTTGAATTTGCAGTCTGTCTTCTCTTTAGGTTAGGCACATGCATTGGTATGACGTTGGGCAAGAAAATGCAGCTTGTGAATGTAGGTGTACGAGGGCACGTCTTCCACCAAGCAAGTGAGTTAATTGATTTTCATAGAATAATGATAAAGATATTGTTCTGTATTGGTTTTATGATATCTAAAGGCTATTTGAAATTGATTGTGATTGACTTTTATTGAACTCACACTTCTTAACAACTTATATTTAAGTGTTTTCTATAAGATTTCAGTATAGAGAAATAGTAGAGGGAGAGTTCTTTATGTAGATTAAAATGCTTTTTTTTTAACTTGTATTTTCTTGCACTATAATTCCTATAAGCAAGATTAACATAGGCTAAAGTAGGCCCTGATACCAAGTTGGGCTTTAACATTAACAAGTTTAGCCATTATAATGATTGTCTAAAATATAATAAATAAGATATACATACATGAAATGAAATATATGGAAGTAAAAATGAGCCACTATACACAAGTTTACCATGGGGAAAACCATATACTAAAAAATTCTAGAAAAAAAAACATCATTCACTTACTGAGAAAACGTACATTTTGAAACTTGGGTTTTAACTCTCCTATCCTCCTTAATGGCCTCAATACCTCTTGCATATTTTTACAAACACAATACATATATATTCACTCATACTCAACTTTCCATTAGTCAATTCCCCTCATGATAATCCTTTAAATATAGAATGAAATTTGTAAAAAACTGATAGGTTGTACCATTTTAATTTTTACACCAATTTTTTTACATATTCTTTCATTTGTATACCTAGGCAATGGTGTTGGAAATAAGCCACACACAAACTGACAATGGGCTTGCCAAAGAGCGGCCAGTAGCTTAGTTGATAGAGCACTCTAGCAGCATATGGAAGGTCCTAGGTTCAAGTCCTAATTGGTCCATATGAGCTGTAGCTCAACATGTGGTATTAGAGCTAGGCTAGGAGCCCCAAGCACCTGTAGTGTGGCTTAAGGGGGGTGTTGGAAATAAGCCACACTTGGACTGACGATGGGCTGGCTAAAGAGGGGCCAATAGCTCAGTTGGTAGAGCATCTAGTAGCATATGGAAGGTCCTAGGTTCGAGTCTTAGCTGGTCCATATGAGTTGTAGCTCAACACGTGGTATCAAAGCCAGGCTAAGAGCCCCAAGCACCTACAATGTGGCTTAAGGGGGGGTGTTGGAAATAAGTCACACTTAGACCGACGATGGTTTGGCCAAAGAGAGGCTAGTAGCTCAGTTGGTAGAGTACTCCAACAACATATGGAAGGTCCTAGGTTTGAGTCCTAGCTAGTCCATATGAGTTGTAGCACAACAAATGGTACTCAATGATTCTTCTATCTATATGGGATTGACAATATTTTCTCTAGCCAAAAGTCTTGACTCATTAGGACAATGTGTCTTAAGTCTTCTTGATAGACTACTCTTCCCTATTGGAAAAACACTGAGGTTGCCATCTACCAAGGCTTATAAAATTAAATTTGCATCTCACCTTAGAATTTGGCTTAAAGCCTTGAGGATGTGAAACGTACAACCAAAACTTTTCTTAGTATACAATGAATCTTAACTTTATCTTTTAATTTCCTTAAACAAATTAGTACAAGTTGGTCTCTCTAGGTTTAAGGGATTACCAATTGTGCTCTAGAAAACTTGAGGATTGGGAACTACATTTACTTAGCATCCCCTAGCCATCCCCAGGATGGTCAGTTGTCCCCTTTTTTCCACCCACCCATCCCCTTGTTTCCCATACGTTTCTTTTTTTTTTCAATAATGGGAATGACAGGGGACCGTCCCCCAGCCATCCCCTTGTACTCGGGACGTCCTGGGGATAGGGGCGGGTCATTTCAGATAGTGGACACGTCCCCGGGTTCCTTGGTAAAACTAGTCGAGGGACAATTTAACATCCATAGCCAAGAAACTCCAGAGGGGGAGCAAGCCAACAAAATCCCTAGTCGAGAAACAAAAAAACCCTATTGGGTACTAAAGCTTTGCATTTCTTTTGTTAAATCTTATTTTTTCTCTAATAAGTTAAATTTTTTTGTTAAATTTTGTCAATTTTTTGGGGAAAACCTAGGTCAAAATCCTAGTTATGGCTAACATGCAAAATCTTGTTTTGTCAGATGCCTAGACGTTAACTGGTAAAAATTTAATATTTGGAGTCACAAAATACTCAAAGATATGAATTGTAACTAAATCATTCTCAAAACAGAAACCAAACTTGCTGCAAGTCTTGCTGATTTTGATAACCTTCATTAAGAAGCCTTGTGGAAATTGTTTGTCTCTAATGACTTGATCCCCAAAGTGTGGGATGTCACTTCTGTTGGTTATGAGTGGGAAAGTCTCAAAAACCAATATCAGACCTCAAAAAAGTCATGTGTTTGAAAAATTTGTTATTTTTTGCCTAGTTAAGTAAAGGTGGATTTTTTTTTAGAATGAAAGATCTAAGATATCAACTCTTAAGTCATTAATAAAATTTTCGATGAAGATGATATGGCTGCCCTAATCATCATGGTTTACCACCTTCTTTTAGAACTTTTGTGGAGTCTCTGCTTTTGTTGGTAGAGTCAAGCATTCATGTTTGAAAAAGTGAGTTTATGTTTGCTATAGAAAGAATGAAGACAAGCATAGTTGGGAGAGTCCTATTTTAGACAATTTGAGGGTACATTTGCTGCATAGAACAAGAGAAAAACAAAGAGATTTTCCATTTCTACATCATCTACTAGGTACAAGGTCAAGTGTTGCTATTGGTGTAAAGCTGGGCATTTGATGAAAAATTTCTGGAAATGGGTCTATGATCTATCCCAAAATGACTAGATGCCATGAAATCAGGCCAATGTTGCCGGCACTAGTTGAGGCTAAGTAAGACTCAGGGGAAAAGCATGCATTCATGTGTCTTCTTGAGATAATGATGATGCAGTTAATTGCTGGTTCTTTGATACTAGAGATCTTGCCTTTTCTCACTCATTGTAGAGACTAGTATGTCAAGTTTGTTGTTGATTCTAGCTCCACAGATTTTGTTTCTCTAGGATGGTAGAACACATGTACAAGGGAAGAGGGATGTTTGGATTGTTCTAAGTGATGCAATAAAAATTATAGTTAGGAATGCTAGGCTTGTTTCAAACATGGTTTATTTATTTTTTATTGTCCTTTAGTTAGTATACATTAAATCCTAATATTGTTTGAAATTTTGTAGGAAATAAGTGTATCACTGTATAGTGATTGACATCAAGCATGGTTGCTCTAGGCATTTGACAAGGTGGTTTGTATAAGCTAGCTGATTGTGTCACAATTTATATGTATGCATTAGCTTTGGAGGACAATGACATCATTAATTGGCATGAGAGATATGGACATCTCAAAATAAGTATTTACCCAAATTGAGTAGAGCTGACATGGTTCATGGTTTGCCATTTATTTAGAAAAAAGGATATACGTGCAGGGTGTTTGGTTGGTGGACGTAATCAGAATACATTTCTTATTGAATGGCCATGACATGCAAAGTAGGCTTCAAATCTCATTCATGTAGATCTATGTGAACCATCTTAGAATTCATCCACAATCTTTGATGCAAGGTATTTTTTGTGGTTGATTGATGATTGTTCTAGGAAAATGTGGATATATTTTTTGAAGATGTTTGATTGCCTTAGAACCTTTGTCAAATTCAAAGCATTGGCTGAAATTCAATAAGGTGGCTGGATCAAGACACTAAGGTTTGATAATGAGGAAAATTCAGTTTAGAGCAATTCAAGGACAATTGTGAGAAGGAAGGCATTCATGACCATTAATAGCTCCATACACCCTTAGTAGAATGTGGTAGTTGAAAGGCACAATAGAACTACAATGGATATGTGAAATATACCAAGCCAAATTTTTTGCTTTTTCAATTACAACAAGGATAGCAGCAGTACACAATCGTTAGGGTTAGCATTTAAAACCAAAGGATGCTGAAATAACTCGACGTCAAGCATGTGCTTTCCAAACCGAGACGGAGTGGGAGCTACCATATGACGGAGATGTTAAAGATGCTGAATTAACTCGACGTCAAGAATGTGCTTTCCAAACCAAGATGGAATGGGAGCTACCATATGACGGAGATGCTAACTATGCTGAAAGTAAACTCAACACCAAGTATGTGCTACCCAATTCCAGAGTGGAAATGAGGCGACCATATGGCGGAGATATACAGAAATACAATGCAGCTTCAGAATGTAAAGTAAGATTAAGAGAAATGCTGACAGTACTACTGTTCAGCTTACAAAATATTAGAAGATGCCTGCAATAAACAAGATTAGAAGCTCTCCACTGCTGCAGTAATAGATATGATCATTCCAAGGTTAATTATGACCTTCCAGATACAACTCTTCACCAAAATACAGATTACTCAAGACTGATATAACAAAACAGCAACGTAATATGCATAACCAGCAACCCTAGAATCCACTAAAATGCTCACAACTCACTCAATACTTGCCAGAATGACATGAGACCTGATGCAAACGAAAGCTATAATGATGGCAATGAGGACTAGACCAAGAAACAAGCTAACAAATCGAAGTATTCTTTTTTCTAAACATTTGCCAGGCAGACCAGAATGGTGCGGCCAATAGAGAGAAGCGATTTTGCTTTTAAAAAATAAACACTCAATATTAAAATCTGAATCTTTGCAAGAAGGGTCGCCCCTATCAAGGAAACTCAATGAATCAATACCCAGAACGACTGTATTTTTATTTTCAGATTTATGAGTGAAACTACAGATTCAGCTTGACTTCAGCAACTTCAAAATGAGACTAAAATGCAAATCTAGAACTCCAAAAATGCAAGATACTCAACTGAAATGCAAGACAAACCTATTACAAACTATCTCTCAACTAGTTGCTATCTTTCAAGCAAGAAGAAGAGCCAAGCTAGGAGGCATTCATTCCTCGAAGCAATCCCAAAGCCATTCCGGCAGCATAACAATATCATAAAACATAAGATGATAAATGAAGAGCAACTGCCTCCTTATATAGACTTGAGAAGGCTCTCCAGAAACTTCTAGAAGATGTGCCCTAATTCCATAAGATGCTTTTAGGGTTTTGACTTGACCAAGTCTTCCTTCAAGATGGCGTCCCTTTTCATAAAGGCAATTTTCCTTTAATTTAAAATTATCTTTTCTCCAAAAGTTGGCATCCAATTCCACTTGAGCAATTAACTTTAGGAAAAATCGCAATATGTTCCTCATGAGAGAATAACCCTCAAAGTCCCCTTCTTTAAAATGACTTAAAGTCATATTACTAGGACAAGGGGTTATTTTATAAAATAAAACATTATTGACTTTAAATAACGTATTTCTCCAAAATGAACCTCTTAAGCCAAAAATCATGATCACCCAATGAACTGCAAGTGAAGGAAAGTTGACTGAGCTGACGCCGACTGAACCACTGCTAAAAATAGAATTTACTAAAAATAGTAAATTCCTGAAGGTGCTCAGAATGCCAAGAAAAACATACCACTGCGAAGCTCTCTGAAAACCTAGAAGGAAACCAGAATCCAAACACCCAAACTCCAACAAGCAGAACCCTGAATCCTCAAGAGAACCCACCAAACAATCGGAAACCCTAATTCTGCCTCTGACTAGCCGACAGCACCCCAGGGATAGGCCATCGATCACTGAGAAGTGCAGTGCTAGAAATGGGGACATTACAATCCGCCCTTCCCAAAATTGCTTGTCCTCAAGCAATACCACCACAACTCCAGAAAATTTAAGACTGATCCATACCCAAACAAGTATGATCCCAGGTTCCCAAATCCGTCTAAGGAAGGACCCACCATGCCGATGCTGCACTACTCTGATCACATCAGTGAAAACATCATGCCAATGTTGCACTACCCTTCTTTGTAACTCCAAAGTGTTACCATCCATGTTACCCAAACTGAAGGATCTTAAAGGACTGAGATCAATATCATGCAACATCTCAAGTCCACGATGCCCCGAATCAACAGTATCAACCACACCACTGTCAATCATAATTCTAGGCACGAAGAAAGATAGGATATCCAACTCAAAATCAATCTCCTCAGCATACCTCCACATGGTAATAAACGAAGTCATGACTGCAAATGTGACATCTTCCAATCTTCTTGCAAGGAGGAAAGCAATCCTTTGCAAGAGCTCAACAAATTCATACTCAAGTCTCCTCATAGAGCTACTATGCACCAACTGAATTATACTGACACCACCAAGAAGCCTTCTAATCACTCTTACAGTTCCAACTCCAAAAGTCTCAGAATGAAAAGCCAGAGCATGTGGGAGTTCGCTGTCCCGAACCAGCAATGAGAGTAAACTAACAAAGTTAACATCACAAACCTCCAAAGTGGCCGAAAAATAAACTAGAGCAACCTCCAACTGAAAACTACCACTTCTTAGACCAAAAGTGAAGAAACCACTCTCCTGAATGCAAGAAACTCCACATGTAAGGTGGCTGGTCTGCCTCCAACCAGCAAGCTCGTGTCTCAAAATCGGCCCTTCTCTCAGCCGAAAGTCACTCCCAAGATCAACCGATCGTTCATCCCTCCAACCCATACTCAAAATTTCTCTCCAATCCATTTGTTGATGAACAAACGGAACCATCGAGTGGCTGAAAAAGAAGGGAACAACACCAACAAATCTGGAAATTTGCTCCTTATCCCTCCAAAAGTTCTTCTTTCCACAAGCAATAGGCTCCATCAACCCATGTTGAGGATCCCAAGCATGGATACCCAACTGAAAAATATTTTCAACACATTGCCAAGAAATCTCAATGCATCTCCAAGTGCTAGTGAGAACCGAGTGCATTCTCACGAAACTGGTGTCCCCTTGAAGCTCAACCATGAAAGCTTCAACCACATTGGAGTATGTAACATAGAATGACTTCAGATTCAATTCCCAAAACTGACTAGTATGAGCCCAAACATCATTCCACCCAAGGGATAGATTGTCAAGAGTGCAAACACCAAGTTTTGGTTCATCATTCTCCCATTCCTCCTGAGTAGTAGGTCTGAAATCATCACTCCTTGCTGCTGTAATGAAGATACCAGCAGCTACCACGACTTGTCTCATCAACATCTTGATGTCATAGATGTTGAAATTACCTCGCTTCGACACCTCCCATATGGAATCTTCACCCTTGAGCCCACTTATGCATTTATTACTAATCAACAGACGTGGCACTTCCCCATCACCTTCTTCAAAGAGAGGATTGTCATAAATTTGAAAGTCATTCCTTTCATCTTGCTGTTCCAAACCAGCACATGCAACTTCCGATTTTCTTGAGATGCTTTCAAGATCAAGCTCCTCTTGAAGACAATCAAGCTCTCCAATCACTTGCTTGATTTCTTCAGCTCTTTGTGCACCCTCTTGCTCCTTGAAGAGTTTGAAGTCGGCAAACTGGTCTTCAACCTCCGTTAGAGCCAACTGAGTTTTTCCCAACATGTCCTTTGTTGTTTCGAGCTTCAGAATGAGCTCATCAATCATACTCTCCTTTTCATGAAAAGCACAAATGGTCTTCTTTGCAACTTCAAAGCCATGATCACGTTCTTCAATCGAGTGCACATACTCGGACTTCAAGGTCTCCAAAGAATCTCTGATAAGTTGCAAATTGGGAAGAGCACCTTCATCTGTCACTCCTCTACGTCTCTCTTCAAGCCGAGCCTTCCAGTAAAGCTCTTCAACCAAGCTATGTGTGCGGTCAAACAAGGATAGAGCTTGCACTTCCTTGTCAATGGACACCTTGAATTGACCTTCCCACTCATACGAATGCGAAGATGTTGAACTGCTGATAGGCTGCAACTGAAAATCAGAACCTTGCCCCTTGTCTTTGCTGCCCTCAATGCTGCTCCAACATCCTTGTACTATACCACCAATATGCGGATAATGCTCCATGCCATGGAGATGATCTTTCTCCATGATTTCTTCGACTCTATGTTTGCAATCAGCTTCTTGAATGGAAAAATCAGACTTGTGTTTGTAAACCTCTTTAACTCTTTCCTCTTCAAGAGCTATATGGTCTTCTAGCTCTCCCTCATCGTCACCGTCTCCTTGATCAAACATTATAGCAGCATCCAACTTGCTCAATGGATCATAATCATTCGCTGTTCGGAAAGTTTCCGTAGAAACTTTTTCTTCTTTAGTGGCTGCAACCACATCAAGGAGATCATTATGGAGCTTCATTGAACACTCTTCTTCTTCAAAGACAGCTTCCACTTCAATGGCCACCTCATAGTTTGCAATGCAATCTGATTTTTGTTCTTCATCAGGATCAAAGGGAAATTCATCCCACAAAGGTTCTCTTTCATACCTTGGTGCCAACACACCCGGATCCCAATTGCTAGTGGGTTGATTAAGATGATCAACAAGAAAAAGCTTATCTTGCTCCCCCTGAAGTGATGACTCCTTAAATAAGTCAACTCCCAAATCACTTAAGCTGATAACATCAAAATTGTTTCTCTCCCATGGCTCAGTTTGCTGCTCAAACCAAATGTCACCATCATAATGGCATGAAGAATCTTCATTGCTTGTTGTTTTGCAAACTTCACTGTCATTATCTTCTTCGGGACCTTCATGGAAAAGTATGTCGCCAAATTCTTCATGTGGAACTTCTTGGGAAGTTGGGTCAGCAACAAGAAGAGAATCCTTCTTCATCAAATCTTCAAAATGAGTATGCATGAACTCATGGGATTCGCTTCCAATATCATTAATATGTCCTTCCTTTTCTTCAACAAACTCATCGCAAACAATAGTCCTACCAAGCTGATCTTCATTACTTCCTATTACATGCAAGTCAAGGGGAGTATTATGGGACTCTACCCTTAACTCTTCACTTGCCAAGGTATCCTTATCGAACTCACGTTCATTTTGATGTGATATGTGCACCTTGCTTGTGCCATCTTCACTGCTAGATGACTGATTTTTCTCTTCAACTTGCATATTTGTGGGCTGCAATTCACAAATAGGCTCTTCATCTTCTTCCTTCTTTGATTCTTCAACCAGAGCTTGTTTTGCTTCCCTTTTTAACATTTTCCTAATGTGGTCCACCACCTCCGACTTTTCGGGCTTCAGAAACGCCACACAATTCAAATGGGCATCAAATGAAACATTGTACTTATAATCATCTGGCATGTTTTGATATTGCTCACGGAGTTTGGCAGCCTCGTGTTCACATTGTCTTTTATACTGTTTAGCATATTCAATGAAATCCCTCACGGCAAAACTAACCTTTCCTTCCTTAGATACCATAGTTGAATTTGACTTCTCACGATCCCTGGACCTTAGAAAACGCAACATCTTTGAAACTTCTGAAAGCTAAACTGAACTTTGTTCTGACCTCAGGTGTAGAAACTGATTTCTCTGTCATTCAACTGTCAACTGAACCTTGATGGGCACAGGATGGCAGGATGCATAGCTCTGATACCACTGAAATATACCAAGCCAAATTTTTTGCTTTTTCAATTACAACAAGGATAGCAGCAGTACACAATCGTTAGGGTTAGCATTTAAAACCAAAGGATGCTGAAATAACTCGACGTCAAGCATGTGCTTTCCAAACCGAGACGGAGTGGGAGCTACCATATGACGGAGATGTTAAAGATGCTGAATTAACTCGACGTCAAGAATGTGCTTTCCAAACCAAGATGGAATGGGAGCTACCATATGACGGAGATGCTAACTATGCTGAAAGTAAACTCAACACCAAGTATGTGCTACTCAATTCCAGAGTGGAAATGAGGCGACCATATGGCGGAGATATACAGAAATACAATGCAGCTTCAGAATGTAAAGTAAGATTAAGAGAAATGCTGACAGTACTACTGTTCAGCTTACAAAATATTAGAAGATGCCTGCAATAAACAAGATTAGAAGCTCTCCACTGCTGCAATAATAGATATGATCATTCCAAGGTTAATTATGACCTTCCAGATACAACTCTTCACCAAAATACAGATTACTCAAGACTGATATAACAAAACAGCAACGTAATATGCATAACCAGCAACCCTAGAATCCACTAAAATGCTCACAACTCACTCAATACTTGCCAGAATGACATGAGACCTGATGCAAACGAAAGCTATAATGATGGCAATGAGGACTAGACCAAGAAACAGCTAACAAATCGAAGTATTCTTTTTTCTAAACATTTGCCAGGCAGACCAGAATGGTGCGGCCAATAGAGAGAAGCGATTTTGCTTTTAAAAAATAAACACTCAATATTAAAATCTGAATCTTTGCAAGAAGGGTCGCCCCTATCAAGGAAACTCAATGAATCAATACCTAGAACGATTGTATTTTTATTTTCAGATTTATGAGTGAAACTACAGATTCAGCTTGACTTCAGCAACTTCAAAATGAGACTAAAATGCAAATCTAGAACTCCAAAAATGCAAGATACTCAACTGAAATGCAAGACAAACCTATTACAAACTATCTCTCAACTAGTTGCTATCTTTCAAGCAAGAAGAAGAGCCAAGCTAGGAGGCATTCATTCCTCGAAGCAATCCCAAAGCCATTCCGGCAGCATAACAATATCATAAAACATAAGATCATAAATGAAGAGCAACTGCCTCCTTATATAGACTTGAGAAGGCTCTCCAGAAACTTCTAGAAGATGTGCCCTAATTCCATAAGATGCTTTTAGGGTTTTGACTTGACCAAGTCTTCCTTCAAGATGGCGTCCCTTTTCATAAAGGCAATTTTCCTTTAATTTAAAATTATATTTTCTCCAAAAGTTGGCATCCAATTCCACTTGAGCAATTAACTTTAGGAAAAATCGCAATATGTTCCTCATGAGAGAATAACCCTCAAAGTCCCCTTCTTTAAAATGACTTAAAGTCATATTACTAGGACAAGGGGTTATTTTATAAAATAAAACATTATTGACTTTAAATAACGTATTTCTCCAAAATGAACCTCTTAAGCCAAAAATCATGATCACCCAATGAACTGCAAGTGAAGGAAAGTTGACTGAGCTGACGCCGACTGAACCACTGCTAAAAATAGAATTTACTAAAAATAGTAAATTCCTGAAGGTGCTCAGAATGCCAAGAAAAACATACCACTGCGAAGCTCTCTGAAAACCCAGAAGGAAACCAGAATCCAAACACCCAAACTCCAACAAGCAAAACCCTGAATCCTCAAGAGAACCCACCAAACAATCGGAAACCCTAATTCTGCCTCTGACTAGCCGACAGCACCCCAGGGATAGGCTATCGATCACTGAGAAGTGCAGTGCTAGAAATGGGGACATTACAATATGCCCCATTGCGTGATGCACAAGAGACGTGCTATACAAATATTGGGTTGAAGAAGTGAATATGATGGTTGTGGAAAGCCTTGTAGGATGTCACACCTGAAGAATCTTAATTTGGAGTAAAACTAGAGTTAAGACGTTTTTGTGTTTTTGGTTTTGCGGCATATGTTTTAGTTCTTGCTGGCAAAAGGAATAAACTAGTCTCTAAAGGCTATAGGTATTTTTTAGCTAGCTATGATGAACATTCTTTGGCATATAGACTTATAGGTATTTCTATTAATATTGTAATTCCTTTGAAAGATGAAGCTTCTAGTTCTTATTGTACTCCATTATTGTAAATAATGTGTTAGCCTTTGGTTGATAGTTCTTCTACATCCCTAGTCTATAAGAGACGGTGTCTTGAGGTGGTTGTAGCTCTAGATGTGGTTGATACACCATAGGCATCTTGAGTAACCCAACAACAGAGACCAAAGTGTTATTATTCCACTTTCTAGGAAGTAAGGGAGGATTAACTTTTCCAATTAGATGTGCAACCCCTAGCAAATGGGGAAACAAATGATTGGTTTAGACGAGTATGTTCATTTTTCTCTTTTTTTTGACCTTTTCAAGGTGCTTGAACCATAACAGCACTCAAAGGCTAAGGGACAACTTGAATGTGAAGCTGCCAAGTAGGTCGAGTATGATACCTTGATGAATAATTGTGCTTGTGAGTTTGCTGAATTTTCCCTTGGTAAAAGACTCATTGGATGGAAATAGGTATACAAGATCGAATGCAAAGCCAACTGTACTTTGGATAGGTACAAGGCTTGTCCTTTTGCTAAAGGCTATTCACAACATGAGAGGATAGACTATGAGGCTTTTGCTCCTATGACAAAGGTGGTCACATTTTGGTTGGAAATTCTATCATATGGATGTGAAGAGCATGTTCTTGAATGGGGATTTGGGTGAGTTCTACAGAGTGCCACCTAAAGGATTTCAAATACAAGGTAGTGATCATCTGGTTTTTCAACTTTTGAAGTCTTTGTATGGTCATAAGTAGGCTCCACGAACTTGGCCTATCAAAATTGATCATCTTTAAGATTCACATTTAGAAAAAGTCTTTCTGATTCTAATTTGTATGTTAAAAATGACATGATGGCATTGTGATTCTTATTGTCCATGTTGATGATCTTATTGTCATAGGTATTGTGGCTACTACATTGACACACATGAAATTTGATCTATGTTCTGCTTATGACATGATTATTCTAGGCACTCATCAATATTACTTAGGTGTATAGTTTTGGCAACATGACCATTTCATTTCATGGCTTATGTCAAATATGCTATGAATCTTTTGCAATGGTTTTGTATATTTGATTGCAATCCTTCCACCTCACCTATGAAGGTTGGGCTGCAGATGTTAGTCTATGATGATTCATTACTAGTCAATGAGTCACTCTACAAACAATTGGTGGGTAGTTTGATATATTTTGCATCCACATGATAGGAGCTTTCTTTTGTTGTTGGTTATCTCTCTTGGTTTCCAGCCCAGTTAGAGCTTGTTCACTAGTAGGGAGCAAATCACGTGTCGTGATACGTTGTAGGTAGTTGACTTTGGCGTTCTTTGTAAAAGGTCAAATTATTTCATGTTGATAGGATGTACAAACTTTGATTGGGCTGGTTCAATTGATACTTGGAGATCAACTACATGCAATATTTTCTACTTGGGATCAGGAGTTGTTTCATGGGAAAGTAAGCTTCAACATCCTTTGTCTTCGATTGAAGCAGATATAAAGTAATTTTCAATGGCAGTTGTGAAGCAATATGAATATGCCAAGTTTTGAGTGATTTGCAATTTCCTTAGATATACCAACTCCACTTTTCTATGATAATCAACGAGTCTTGAAGTTAGTGAAGTTTATCATGCTCGCACCTAGCATATTGAGGTTCATCAATATTACATTTGGGAATTGGTTGACATTGGCGATATTTCTCTCCACTGCTGTACTTCTTAGGAGCGATTTGTTGACCTAATGACTAACCTCTTGGTGTTGTTCTCTAACAATGTAATGTCCCATTTTAATCATAAACTTGTCGATAGAGATTATAATAGAACGAAGGAAGTCATCTAATTCATTCAAGCGTGACGTAGGGAGCATCATATATTTTTGCAAAGTCTCATATTGACCAAAGGAGATACTCTTCATACTAGCCGCGCCTATCCTCATGTATTGGTAAAGGAACTTCATACAAAGCTCATCGTGGTTGAGGAACATGAACACTCATTAATTGTCACTCCTCTATTTCTGACGCGTGTATTTCGAGGGACCCTGAAGTCAAGCATTATGGGATATCAACAATGAGACGGATCAATAACTGGCAACTCTTATTATCGATGCATAATCATTATCGGGCTTGTCTGGAGGTGTTATATTACTGCCGCCCCTTTGTTCAAGCATATTGATTAAAGGCAGCCATCATTGAATGAAGACTTTAGAGGAAAAGTCGACCTTATATATCGCTAGCCTATCACCATGCCAGGGCAGCCTTAAGGCTAGTGCGATTAGTTGATGGGACTTGACGGGTGTTAAGAAGGATGTTAATAAGCGATAAGTATGGACTAATAAGAAGGCGTCAATATAGTAAAATGACCATTGATTATTGTGCTAACTGGTTAAGTATTAAAATCAGAAATAAAATAATCTCAAAGGCAGCGATGAATAGTTGCCAGTAAAGAGTCATGTCACTCCAAAAAGACATCATGATTCAAAAGAATATTACTTCTCACAAGTTATAGAAAGGATGCCATATTCACCCAAAGAGGAGCATCAAACAATTGCAATTTATATATTCAGAAACTCTGATCGTAGTGCTCTATCTAGATCCTCGAAATGCCTAATATTAGATGCCTAAGATATGTAATATACCCAACACGAGTAGTAAACAATAACAGGGAATATACTGATTATATTTCACATACACAACCAAAGTATGATAATTTAGTTCCACTGGAAAGCGGCCAAAATTTAAGGGTCTATGCATTCACAACCACTTAAACAACAAATAATCTGAAAGATGCCCAAACACTTTAAACAACAATTAATAATTGATTACATATTCAGCATAGATAACAGTTGACAAACTTTACTCACAGATCCGATAATGATTGTTGCATTCGAAACATACTGAGATAGATTTATTGTATGATCTGGAGATTACAATATACGAAAGTGTTGCATAACCAGTTATACGATCCCATGGGATGCCAAGCTATTGTTACTCACATCAACACTAAATGCTGAGCGCTAGTAATAGTTCAAATAGAATGTGCGGAGCGATGCATAGCCAACTTAGCGAAACAATGTGACACCAAATAATTAAAAGCTCACAACCACTTTAGATGCTGAATGCGAGTTGCAATGCAGGGACCCAATGAAACGGGATCATCCACTGGCTCCAACGGCAATCGCCTTCATCAAAATATCGCTGTTTTGAGTATGATTTTCAGATGACACGAAGACAATTGGCTCTAGCCGTGGATGTCTCGATCCACCAATTCGTGGGAATGTGTTTGTGCACGGGATGATGTGAATAGCTGATTTCATCGCTCACAGATGGTCTCCAACTCTCCCTTACTCAATACTGCCGAAAGAACAATGCTTAGTACGGGTGGCACATCGAAACTGGGAGTAGCTGTGATCACAGCTAGTTGCAACGAAATTTTTGAAGAATGAGGTGATGAGCCAAAGGCTCCGCCGCTTGATGGTTATATCACCCTCCCACAAATGCCACCTAGAATCGCAACGATAGTAAGGAAGTATGGTGCAAATCTGAAATATGGAAGAACATAAATCACAGGACCAGTGGAATTGTCGCCCCACCTGGTTGTCAACTACAAGAGTTTTTCGTCCCCAATAGTCGCCATGAAAACATGCGTCTCATCCGTGATGATTCTCATTGACCACAAATCCAGCATATAAATGTAATGTAAACGCCTGCCTCAAAGGGGTCGGCTAGAGATATTTTATAAATTTAATTATTATTTATTTAATAATTTAAATTTATATTTAATATTGTAAATATTATTATTATTATTTTATTTATATTTAATATTATTGTAAATATAATTATTAATATATTAAATGTAGATGGAGTGTTTAAAAACACTGTTTCCCTCCAAGATTGAGATAGGTTTCAATTGGGGACGAGGACATGACAAGATATTTGCCAATATTCTGATATAGCACCAAAGAAGAAAGGGAAATCACACGAGCATGACGTCGTAAACTGAGACAGCGAAGTAAATAGGGGGCATCAATCCTCAACACATTCGCATGCTCTTAAAGTCTGATCAGAGACTGCAATCATATTGATGCCACATTTATATGACACATTCAATCGTAGGAATTTAGAGTATTCAAGCAGAGACAGTGGTTAATTATCCTTGTCAAACTTTAGTTCTTGAATTAATTGTTAACTCAGATCTTTATTTTAGAATTTGTATCAGAAAATTGATATTATTATTACCAAAATAATATCCATTCTTATTCATATAAATAACGGTCTAGCTTAAACAGAAGTTAGAGTTGTCTCTAGAGGTTTATAACTCTTTATAATCTCCCTCTCGATAATATTCATTCATGGGCATATGCTGATATCTTATCTATAAAATAAGTGTGAGATCTAAGGTAATCCTACAAGGAACATTACAAAGCACAACTTCATGCTTTTGTTGACAACATGTTTACATTGTCAACACTTAACGGATTAAATCGTAAAAACTACCAATCCGGAGCTAGGGTTAACACAGTCAAATTTGGGAAATTTAGAGTTGTCTCTGGTTTAGTCATTAAGTGGGGGTATTAGATATAATATAATGTTTGACCACACTTTGTTCCCATGGTTATTGCTTGTGTTAATGATGTAATGATACCACATTAGTTATGTCTAAAAAGTACAATGACCATTTAACTTCCCTATACAATAATAAATACAATCATACACTCACTGAAGTGTGTGCTGTTTGATTCTCTCTGTTAGTGTTAGGATCAGATTTAACAGAAAGCAGAAAATGCAACACATGAACAATAAACACAGCACTTTTACCCTAGGAAAACCCTCCTACTCGAGGGAGAAAAACCTAGCAACAATATTCTCTTTATAAATCAGATAAAGAAGTGCAGAATTCTGCATACAGCAATCAGGCCTTATACAGGGCCGAATCTCATACAATAATACATATCACTCCTCCTTGAATGAATGTTAATGTGTCTTCAAAGAATTGATCTGCTGATGAAGGAAGTGCGAACTGCTGCTAATAATGCTCATTGAAGTGAATGATTGTGTTGCCCAATTAGAGGACTTGATCCTCCTTAAATACAAAGTGAAGAGACCTCCTCCTAGGTCGGCTATTAGAAAGAATGAATATCACTTACAACATGAAGGCCGACCTGCCTTTAATTAAAGAAAAATAGCTCCTGTTGGTGTGTGTTTTGAATACCCACTGAACACAGAATAAAATGCCCAAGGACATTTTATCCTCTCTTGAAAAGTGATTGCAAATACTTAAGAAGATGGTGCAATAACTCCAATGTTTCTTTTAGTCAGGTCATGACATGTGGATAAGGCCAGTGGGCGTTGTGATTTGCTGGTAATCACAAGGGGACTTACGTTAAATTTGTTTGCAAATTGAGGACTTAGACAGTTTTATCATTGAAGGCTCTTTCCATCGGGTATTTTAGATTTTCCAAAAAAAAATGTAAAAAGGCAAGGGTTTAAAAGTCTAAGCTACTCCTAAGAAATCAAGAGACGACAATGATTAGATGAAATGGGATAATCGCACTTTGTTTCGTCTCCTTCGGACAACTACACAAAGCGGGTGCAATCTTCAACGGGGGTGATAATGATTTTCATGTTTGAATTAGTAATTATCCAAACGGAAGTTAAGCATCCACAACTTAATAGCTCAGGCTAACTTTGCACATCGAATACAAATCATCTATTCAACAAAAGTATGAGCTTAATTTCATCCACCACTGCTATCAAATCTATCATTCACTTAACAAACATTCAAATGAAAATGCTAATTTAACTCTACTCTAAATGTTGAAGGAGAAGATGTAAACCTTGCACACTATTTGAAAACAAAAGAGGTTCTAAGCAAATCATGCACTAGGGATTTTATTAACGGAAATAGTCTTATTGCAACAATCTCATACTACTCACTTCACAAATTGAAAATGAGAGCATGCAAGTTTATATATAGTTCCCAAAAATGAATAAATGACTCAGATTAAAATGAGCCAACGGTCAAGATTGAAACAAATAAACCCTAATTAGGGTTTCCCAAAATAACATCAGTGAACTAAGAGTTGACAAGGTGAGTTGGCGCCTGGAGCTATTTTCAAGGAATTCCATCCCTATCCTCCCGTGTTGTCGTATGTTCAATGAATTTGGACACGATTGAGGCAACTTCTTCCATGGTGACTTGTGGAAGCATCCCAATCCTGAACTCCAATCCGTCTATACTTTCGGCACATCTGACAAAGATGTCCTCCCATTCTGGCTCAACCTTCACAAAAGATTCTTGGATGTGTAGGAAGTTCGCCATTTTGGCCCCGTTCTGCCTCAAGATAGGCCCAGTGATGGCAAAGAAGCTTTCCTATACCTTACCCTTTAAAGCCTCTAGCTGCAAGTCGTTCTCTCGTATGACTTCCTTGTCCAAGATGTCGGCAACCATATTGAGGACCTTCGTCTGGACTTCTCTAACTTGCTCTTCCGCTTTGAGCCCATCAACCTTTGCTCTTTCCAAGACCTCTCCTCGTGCTGTCAAAGCCCAATACTAGGTGTGGAAGTCGTAAGCTGCTCTTGCTGCAATGATGCTTCCATCTATCAGTTCCTACTTTGGAATCCCTTTCAGAATCCTAAGGCAAGGAATTATCCTTTCCTGTACATCCGGAAGACCATCCCACATTTCTGCCAAGGCTGCCAGTCTAGAGAGTAAAGAAGTGGCCTGACCATAGACCAAGGTCAACTTCTCCATGAACGCATCAGCTTCTGTGCCTTTGACTGCCATCCACTCTCTAGCCTCTCTAGCTGTGACCCTGTCTTCTTCTATATCCTCCGCTGCCTCCTGTGAAGAGTTTGGGAGAAGGGGAGCCATCGTGTTATCTTGATCAAGTGGCTTGATCAGATGCTAGATGTACTCTTTCAAGCGCTCAATCTCCAGCTGGCACTCTTTCCTCTTCGCCACCTCTTTCGCCAACCTCGACTTGATGGTGGACACTGAGTTGTCCAAGTCTTCAATTTCCTGGCCCTTCGTGGTTGGACCCAAGTCGATGGTGGTGACAACGTACTCATGTAGGGCTATGTCTTCTTGTGGCTTGTCCACTGTCAGCACTGCAATCTGCACGGTTTGGTTGCCGTCTTCATCTCTCTGTATAGTTGAGAACTTCTTAGCTAACCTTTTGACTGAAGTTTGTGTAAGTCTGGCCAAGAAGTCCGCTGTATCATCCTCTTCCGGTTCTTCCACTGGCACCTGTATTTTCATCCTCTCTTTTAGCCAGTCTGGGATTGTGAGCTGTTCCACGCCATCTTCTTCCGGCATAACTTCTCCGTCGGGAGCGTCCAAAATTCCTCGAAGGGTTGAAATCATTCCCTCCTGAAAGTCATCATTTTGGGCACCTATATCATCATCAGACCCCAGTATTTCTGTCCCCGTGGGAGATGGTGGTTCATCATCATCCAGTTGAGGCTCCATATTATCCTCGGGAATCGGAGAAGGATCCCTAATATCAGCCAATGAAGCATCAACGGTAGCTAGAATCTCCTCGATGTTCCTAGATGCGGCAGAGCGTGAAGGCCCTACCCTTGTTTGTTTATGATTTGGCTCCTTGCCAACAACTATCTCTTTCCTTTCCCTGGAAGTAGTGGCCTCTATCATGTCTACACCCTGAGATGCCTCCGCATTAGAAGAGTATGATTCCATCTCGCTCAACATATCATAAGTCAATGTCACCTTCATCCGCCTTAGTTCCTGGATCTGCTGGTCAAACCACCATTGTGTGTACTTGATGACTGGTCTCATCAACGTGTTCAAGTTAGTATGTTCAGGCTTTGACCATCTGACCGCAGGCAATGTCAAGCTCTCGTCAAGGTACAACTGTACTTGCTTTCCATCTTCCTCCAACTGATCAGGCACTCGACAAAGCTCAGTCGTCCTGATCAAGCTAACAGACAGCCTAGACCACATTCTTTGTCTGACTTCAAACTCATCTGCAGCGTCTGCCCAGAAGTCTTCTAATTCGACCCTATGCCTATATCTTCTCCCATCCACAGTCTTAATGTGATGATGTGGGTCGAAGTGGTCCCTAGACGGATAAGTGGCAAAGGGGTAATGCTGTATTTCAAGCCTGGCATTCTCAACTGCCTATGCTGACGGACACGTATCCAACATGTTCCCTATAAAGAAGGGAAAAGTGACTGCCGCCTTCTGCTTCATCCTTTGGAAGCTTTGGTATTCCTCCAACTGTCGCAACACTTCAAGCAGGACCATCTTGTCCATAGGAAAAATAGGCAGTCGGTATGGATTCCTAGTGAATCCTTGAATTCTGATATATGTATACCTCGGATATTGGATGAACCAAGATCCGTATTTGCCTATCAGACTTTTGGCCTCATGAGTTAGCCGTTGGTGTGTTCCTCCCTGAAGTATCCTCGTTATGTACATGAGGAAGGCATCATGTGCTTGTCTGAAGTGGGACTTCTCACTCAATTGTAGCTGTGGATAGCAGTCGTAAGACTTTAGCTCATTTTCTCCGTTGCCAACTATGCCTTTGTAGATCAAGCTTGCATACTTGTACGTCCTAGCCAACATATAGATGACGTAGGAACTCATATAGAAAGTTTTGGTCTTCTCCAGGTTAACCAACTGCTCATGGAGATTGTTGCTTATCATGCGTGACCAGTTGAACATTTTGACCCCTTCTGTGATATCCTCAATAAAATAATACATCCAAGTCTCGAAGGGTGCTCCCAAAGGGTTGCCAACTATCCTGTTTAGTAGGACAATAATATCCCCGTAATCTTCCTTGAAGTCTGTGCGCAACAGCTTTTTCGGCATCTTTTTGGCTGACGCTCTCGGTTTGTCCAGCCATGACTTATTAATGTTGGTGGCACAAAGGTCAAGCTTTTCATCATACAGTCTCTTGGCGTCCTCCTTGGTTTTGTAAACGGTCTTGGGATATGTGGGGATGCCAAAAGCTTCCTGTATGGCCAACTCTCTGAGATGAGCCAGTATCCTTCCATCGGGTGCAACAATCCACCTTTCTTCAGCGTCATAGTGGAGGATGCATTCTACCATCAGCTCAACACACTCAATCGTAGGTGGGAATCCGGTAGCCTGAACAATCCCGTTTCTCATCATTCTTTTGGCGATACGTGTCGGCAGGAATCCATCGTGTCCGTACATCCTTTGCTTGAATTCCTTGAGGTTGATGTGCCCAAGGTTGGTGTCCGTAATATTGTTCCATTTTGACTTTATCTTGGACTCCGGCTGCGACACCTTGCTAGCGAACTTCATGAGCGCTTGTCTGGACGACTCTCCTTGGTTGGTCATTCACCTGCAAGTATAAAATACTTAACATTAATACGAGACCTTTAAAAACTTATTCCGAGATGTTTATTTGATAAAATCACACTTTCAGCTTGTTTAAAATAAAATTTCTGTGAAAAAGCAAGCTGAAAGTAAATAAATTCACCAAGTACTGGGTAAATCTCGTGCCGGAATGAATGTAGAAGTTAGAAAAGAGTAGAGAAGTGTTGCCAATGAATTCCCAAACCTCTGAGATTGTCCTCTGGCTGCAAATGAAATAACATTTCTGAAAATGTGATCACAGAAGTGCGCCAATCTGCTGAGAGGTGCGACTTTCAACAAAGAAATGATTTATTTCTTTCTAAAAATCACGTCCTTGCATAAAATTTCTTCTTCCACTGAAGAATAATAACATTACCCTCAGTCTTTTCCTCTCCAAAGATTACTTCTTGCAAATTTGAGAGAACAAACTTCTTCTCAGTCGAACTTGTGAAGAATGAGTTGCTGAAACTCATTTTATGGCTGAGAAGTGCGATTTTCTATGGCAACTGCTTTCTTTTCTCTCAGTTCTCTCAATTTTTAGAAACGTTTTTCTCCCTCAATTGGCAAGCTTCTAATTCTTTTCAGAATCGTTGAGGCAAGTTTCCAATTTTTACTATGGCGCCACCTCTGTCTGAGATCTTCAGATTTCTTTTAAAATTTTGCCTAAGTGTTGGAAAAAATATCGAAAGATATTAAATTAATTATTAAAATTAATTTTCCAACTTGTTTAATCCTCGAATCATGGCAAATTTAATTTTACCTAAGGCGAAATGATTTAATTTTCCAAGTAATGTCTAGATTTTGAATATTTTAATTAAAATTCCCTAAGTGTTGGGAAATAATTAAAAATATTAAATATTAAAATTCCAACCCGTTTAAAATTGATACATGGCCAAATATTTTCCAATCGTCTGCCTAGCCAGAATGTGCTTACTAACTCGCCTGCCAATTTTCAACTCTCCGGGCGGACTTCTGGCTTCTCTGGACGTTCATATTTAGTCAAACAATTCACTTTCTCTCTCCTTCTGGGTTGGGCGGACTTGGAGATTTCTCTACCATTTTGCCATTTTTTATTCGTGCCTTAGGAATTTATTTCATGATGAGAGGGGCGGACTTCATGTTTGCCTTGCCAGACACTCTTCCCTTCTTGCCAAAGAATTTTATTCCGTTATGTCGAGGAGTGATTTTGTGCTCGCTTAATCTCTTCTCTCTAGGCATTTCTCCATTTTTCCATGCCTTAGAAATTTTTTATTTTCCTAAGTTGGGAGAATTTCTTCACTCTTCCTTGCCAATGGCGCATTTTATCCTTGCCTTGTCCAAGGGCGGACTTGGCACTTGTTCATTCCACTTACCCTTCTCTCTATGGCGAACTTGGGCTTCTTCCTTGCCATGGGCGCACTTTGGTCTTGCTTTGTCCAAGGGCGGACTTGGAGAGTCTCCTTGCCATGGCGGACTTTACTTCTCTCCTTCCAAGGGCGGACTTCACCTCTTGTCTTGCCACTCACTTGGCTTGGGCGGACTTTGGAGTTTGGCTTCCATTGACTCTTGGGGCGGACTTTGACCTTGCTTTGCCAAGGGCGGACTTCATGCTCCACCAAGCCATCCATCCTTCCTTCCAAGGGCGGACTTCAACCCCTCTCAAGACAAGGCAGACTTGGCTTCCCTCCTTCCATTTTCTTCTAGGGCGGACTTCACCCCTTCCCTTGCCATGGCGGACTTGGAGGCCTCCTGTGCCATGGCGGACTTCAGCCTTGGCTCGCCATTGCCTGTCTTTGGCATGTCAAAGGCAAGGGCGAACTTCATGCTTGGCCTGCCATTCCTTCTGATAGGCGCACCTTACCAGACTTAGCCATTTTGCAACCTTTTCACCATTTACCTTGATCTTCATGTTGACTTCTGGAGGCATAATGACTTCATGCTCAGTGGGATCCCAAAATAGAAACTTTCCAAAAATATGGACTTTCTAAAAATAGAAAAAACAAAAAGCATCCCTAAAAAATAGGAACTCCAGAATGGCCTAAAATGCCAAAAATCAAAAAAACAGAATCCCTAAAAAATAGGAAGTGTCAGAAATGACCAAAAGCACAGGCGATCCTCGTCTTCCGGACCTTCCAAGCCCTTTCATGACGTTTAGGCACACCAACGGGTTCAAACTCTCAACTTGGCTGGACTGACTCTCAAAAACTTACTCAAATTCTGAACTCTAAATTGGCAACACAGAGGGCGAAACCAAAACTTGGGGGTCCCCATTGCAAATGGGGTGATGTGTGAAATAGGTCACAACAGCTCCCGAAGCTATAAAACACTAACACTCCCTCTTAGCTAGGGAGGCATTTTTCCAGATATATACGTCATGGAGTCTCTCAACATGACGCCCACAATGGCCACACCCATTTGTGGAAAAACTCAAAGGTTCATCATGAAGTTTCTCAACGTGATGTCGTCATGGAGTCTCTCAACATGATGTCCACCATGGCTACTCCCATGTGTGGAAGGAAACACATGTACAAGTTTTCATCACGTAGTCTCTCAACATGATATCGTCATGGAGTCTCTCAACATGACGTCCACCATGGCTACTCCCATGTGTGGAAAGAAACACAAGTACAAGGGTACATCACGGAGTCTCTCAACGTGATGTCGTCATGGAGTCTCTCAACATGACGTCTCATCTCAGTCTCAGAGATGAACAAGGGCTCACACCTCATATTTCTCTGTCTCAGAAAAATATACACTACAAGGGCTTTCACCTCATACTTCTCCGTCTCAGAGAAATATACACTACAAGGGTTTTCGCCTCATATTTCTCCGTCTTAGAGAAATATACATTACAACAGATCTTCATGATGATGTGACTCCCTCTAAATGTTATTTCCTCCTCTTCGAAGAAACTGATCGCAATCTGTATAGGTTCTTCCTCTTCGAGAGATGTCTCCAGTGAACTTATGTGCCACCAACTCAGTCTCATGGCAGCAAGTTGTGTCTTCATGTTTGTTCATTTCTTCAGCCTGCGTGACTTCCTCACAAGATGCGGCAAGCTCTTCCTCCCTTGAATTCCTTATGCAATCTCTCATCATCCTTTTGCTTCTTGGTCCATCCTGGAAGCATTTTAGAGAGTCTAATAATAGTTCATAGGACTAAACTATCTCGAAGAGAAATGCCAATGCTAGAAGCATACATGATTCACTATTCCAATGTTATTGCATGAATTAATAACTACATAAAATTCATGAACATTATTCAAGGGTACAAGCATAAAATACTTATCTCTTTATTGTGGGTACACCATTGAGCTAAAACTTGTAGCGGTGTTTCATCTTCACCACCTTGACTGCAAAGCCCAGATTTGATCTTCACTGTTGTATAGTAGATACAGGTGACTTTTATCCTTCCACAGATGGCACGACTCTGTCCCTAGATTCAATTTGATCTCCAATATTTCACAGCTCCAGCTCCAGCTCCACCTGAATTTGCTTGAACATATTCCACTTTCTATGCCACATCATTACCAAATGGTCATGTCCTCTTTCTAAGCTCAAACGGTGGCCTCCAAAGAATGCACGGGCTCAATTGATCTTATAAGGTTCAAGCTGCAGCCTTCAATAAATAATCTTTCCACCGATGGTCTCTATCCACGACTAGCTTTGTTGCATATCCACTTTGGCATTTCTTTTACACTCGACTCCTCATAAACAATGACATTACGTGGAATATATACAGGTGGCGTTAAACTTCTTCTCCCAGTTTCTTTACTGGCCACGACTCTTTCTTATTTGGCTGAACACCAAATTTATGAGTCTATCGAGCTTCACCTAACATTATATATTATACCCGCTCACCTTCAAAATAGCGGTATGATGTATAAGTGACGGTAATCTTCTTAAGCAGCTCCAAGCAAATTCCCGAATGTGTAACGGCTCCATAGGGTCTTGCAATGGATTTCCTATTTGTTTTACCAAAGGAATGAAATCTTTCCTGAAACGGGTTTGATGCCCATTCGTAATTTACAGCTCCATATAACCCGATGCATCTATGCGATAGACCGAGTCGGGTGATTATTCAAATGCTCTGTTTGCCAAAGTCCTGACCTTGCTTCTGTGCGGCTCAAAGAATTTTACCTTCCTCATATAAACGGCTTTGAGAAATACCTCGAAGGTATTACTGAAGTAGCGACACTTTTCAAAAGCAATAGCAATCAATTTAAAAGAAACTCCCGATTTCAAATCAAATATTGACTTCCCTGTGTGATTGATAGACCTGGCAACTAAAGATAGTGAAGCGGCATTACAAGAATTTATCTTTCCCGACTCATTCAAACTGAATGATGATCACAAACAATAATTCTTTCTTTGAATCTCCCTGAAGTCTTTCCTTAACTCACGACTTTCCCTTCATACGCCTCCCCTGGGAATATAATGTCCGGCTTCCCGTCTCCTTTTCTCCCGAATGAACCCAGTGATGGCTCAATAGAAATAGTCGTTCAGAGCAGGCAAATTGTAGAATTGGAATGATGTTGAATGATACGACAAGATTATCAGCGATTCATTAATCTTCTTTCTTAAACATATCACCAATACGTAGTTCCTTTGACTCTTCTCGAGCTTAATATAGAATTGTATTCACAAAACCCAAATTGCTTTGTCAAATCTGATCGGGATATTCCAGAACCTTGCTCTGATACCATGTTAGTGTTAGGATCAGATTTAACAAAAAGCAGAAAATGCAACACATGAACAATAAACACAGCACTTTTACCTTGGGAAAACCCTCCTACTCGAGGGAGAAAAACCCAGCAACAATATTCTCTTTATAAATCAGATAAAGAAGTGCAGAATTCTGCATACAACAATCAGGCCTTATACAGGGCCGAATCTCATACAATGATACATATCACTCCTCCTTGAATGAATGTTAATGCTTCTCCAAAGAATTGATCTGCTGCTGAAGGAAGTGCGAACTGCTGCTAATAATGCTCATTGAAGTGAATGATTGTGTTGCCCAATGAGAGGACTTGATCCTCCTTAAATACAAAGCCAAGAGACCTCCTCCTAGGCCGGCTATTAGAAAGAATGAATATCACTTACAACATGAAGGCCGACCTGCCTTTAATTAAAGAAAAATAGCTCCCGAAGCTATAAAACACTAACACTCTCAAACTCCATACATTCATTTTTCCAACAGCACACTATTTCCAAAAACAATCAGGCCTGACTTGTGATTAAGGTGACAAATACATTACGTGTCTGGATTACATTTCCTTTGTTAGTCACTTTATTTGTGGTGATGTACAATGATGACAACAATAGTGATCAGAAAATCAATGTACATTCAAGAATTCTTTATTGACTTTGAAAATAAGAGAAACACTCACCATGCTCTGTTGCTAAAATATGTAAACAAGGATGATTTTATTCTTCTTTTATTAGCACAATCTTAACAGAGCAAGGAGGAAATATTATCACCCATTCTGTTTTATCCAGGATTACTTTCTGTTTTTCTCTTTGATTGTGATGTACTTGACCTTTGATTGCTGTGTATATCTATATATTCATTTTTTTGAAGATTATCATGGTAGATTTTGGATTTTTGAACCTCGCTGTGAGAAGCATGATATTGGGGGTTGGTATGTTGAAACATTTGGACGGGACAAGAAAGGAAAGACAATTCCATTTGGAAGACACTGGCAAAGCCTAAATTACTATGATGGATCAAAGTTTATGGGAAGATCTTCTCACCAAAGCTCACGAGGGTAAGTTTGTAAGTCTCAAAAGAATTGCAACTTCTTTGTACCCAGTTTAGCTTAGGTTTGATTTCACTCATTTGGGATGGTTTTTCTCATATGTAAGTTTTGAAGAGATTGTCTTTTCAGCTTGATCATTTTAGAGTTATGTTAATGTTAAAATAAAACTTTGCATAAATTACTATGAGATTCTTCCACATTAAATGTTGTCTACCTGTACTAAATCCTTTCCACGCCATGGGAGTTAAGATTTTTAGTCATTGGGAAATCTTGAGAACTGGTTTTTATCTTTGGGACTGTAAAGAATATTTACATCTGTTATATTGGGAATAATCCCCACCATTTGTTGCGAGTTATATTGCTCTTTCATTGTACCCTTTTCATCACTGTGTCCAAAGTTTAAGTCATAACAGCCATCATGTTCTTAATTTTGTGCACATCTAATAAATAAAATGATGAATTTATTTGATTCTATGCAGGAAACTTCATCCAGCAATGTACATCATGGTTCTTGCTTATAGAACACTTGACCTTGAAGCAGTCCAGGGTCAGAAAAGATTTATGGGTGATATACTCAAAAACAACATAGACCTAACATCAATGACTTCCAATCTTTTCCTCTGGTGTAAACGAAAACTGCCATTCATAAAAAAATTCTGAAAAGATTTGAGACCGATATTCTTCTTTCATTAGCCTGTTAAACATTTTATTTATAAGCATGTGAGTAGGCAAAGAGCGCTGGACAAACCAAGTTTCTACCTGCAATTTCTAGTCTAATATAAATTAAACTTATTAGATTCTTCTTCCGGATTCAAATTGTGCAATCAGAGCAACATGAACCCTTGAGCTTCATGATGCATAAATAGAAAGTTGGAATCCTTGGCCCTTGCCTTAAGTCCTTTTCATTTCAAGAATCAATCTTTTGGAGTTTTTTCATTTGCATCTCTCCTTCAAGCAGTCAATGACTAGCTCGATCGTATAAGTTTACTTCAATTGACACAAGTATTCATGTAATATTTTCAATACAAACAGTGGATAACTAAGGCCCATTTCTACAGCTATTGTGTATAAGAGCACAAATGAGAAGACTATCATCTGGCTTCACTTTAGCTGCATCTTAGTGCGCAGATGATATTGGTATTGAAAGTTGTCAACAAAATATCTTTCATAGCTGAGCTCAACTGGAGTTTTAGGCAACAGAATGATAATTTTATATTGATTTCTAAAGTTTCTTTAGGATGTGATTAAAAAAGAAACATGAATCCAGTGATTGAGATGAATAGAGCTATACATTAGATAAAAGTAGTGGGATTGTATGTTGAATAAAAGGTAACATATGTACTTCAGTCAAGCTAATGTTATATGCTATCTTTTGAGGTTGCCAAATTTCACTTGGAGTGATCAGGACCAATTGCTGTGTAATAGATAGAATGTTGCATCAGATGGAAGTGCTTGCTTCTCATTCTTGACAGCAATTAAGTTGTACATTGATATTTGATATAAGATATTTTATGTTACTATCTACACTGGCCTTCCATGCACTTTTGTATGAACATGGAAACAAGAGTTTTACCTATACTTTTAGAATGCAATAAACACCTCAAGCACCGTGGTCGTGCCCTGCCTAATTATTTTATTGAATTGTAAAGGAACTATAATCATGACCATTACCAAATCGAATGTACCCTTTATAGTTTATTGTGGCATCATTTGACATTCACAATGCTCACTGCCTTTTAAATCGTGTTGAATACTTCATGGCTCCCACAAAGTCATCATTGTCTTCCTTAAAACAAGTTAGATGCTATGATCCACATCTCATATATTAACAAGAATAACCAGTTCATCATGTTTCCCCTTTTCACTACTTCGTTGGTGCCAATAAAGGAGCTTTGTATGCATTATGATATGATGTATATCTCAATTGTAGGATATGCTTTAATTTTTTAATATATATTACATCAGAAAGTGTGTAGGATTGTACCTCTGGTAACAAACCTAGGAACAAAGGGATAGTGATGCACCAAAGAAGCTAATGAATTTCTTATGTGATTTTCGCCCTGTTGATGTAGTTGTACCACCAGAGTGCAAAACCTACTTAGAAGTAGATTTTTATTCTATTAGACAAAGTTACGGAAGGCCCAATTCCTCTATTGTAACACTTGTAAGTATATACGTTTTTATTTGCAAACTATAAAAGCTCAAGAAACTTACTTGTAAATGGACAAGAACCATGGTAGTAACAAATGACTATCAGTTAGAATTGGAAAGTTTTGATTCCTTTGTTGATGAAGAGAATGCTGCTTCAAATTCTTTTGGTGAATGAACATGAATATGTAATATTGCTATTTTACAAAATATTGCTATTTACAAGATATTCATAAATCAGATTATCTTATTCAACAATAGTATAATATTGTAAAATAGTATCCTACAATATTTAGTTAATTTTGGTTTGAACTTCCTTGTAAATGAACATGCAACATTTTAGTAACAAATGTTGCATATTTCATCATTGCTTAGGATTGGAAAGTTTCAATTCATTCATTGACAAAGAGATTGTCCTTCAAATTCTTTCGGTGCATAGACATGAGTACGTAATATTGTTATTTTACAAAATAGTTATTTAGAAGACATTCCTAAATTAGATTATCTTATAGTAAGGCATTACCAAATAACATTTAATATATATTTTTCCTATAAGTTTTACATTACCAAACTTCAAGTTCTAGTACATAAGTATAATTGAAATGATGTTTAAGAAACAAGGAACAACATACAAAGGATGCCCTTCACAAATTGTTGTTATGCTCCTGTTGAGATGGTTGTTGCTCCTAGTTTGAATCCATCCACTATTGGAGATTCGCGTGCCCTAGTGGAGGTGGATTTTTCACATGGTCATGACAAGCCTATGATGCCATATGTGTGTGTGGATTTTGATCACATTGTTCAAGCGAAGTGCATGTCTCTTGCCATGAACCTTAACTTTGTTCCTAGTGATTGTGAAGTTGCTCATGCCTCCTCTCTTGTGTCTGAAGTGAGGAATACTTAATGTGAATGTTTCTTGGATTGTTGGTGGTTTGTGCCATTTATTAGATCATGCCCATCCTTCCTTGCAAAGTAAACCCCAACCCGTTCAATGTTCTCCTTCCTTCTTTGTTGTCATTTGTGGACAAGAGGTGGTGGATAATAAATAACCTTTTAAATGTATAGATTTAATTGTTTATGGCCTTCCCTTTCAAAACTAAATAAATGGGCTTTGGATTTGTCGAGGCCTCTAGGGACATGATTGAACTATATACCTATGCTAGGGTATTTTTTATTGCATCCTTCCCATCAAAAGATGATAGGATGCGAGTGTTGGAGTGTGGGGTTTGGTTGTGGGGACAACATTCCCTCACTCAAATTGTGGTTTCCTTCGTTTAACCCTTTAATTGAATACTAAGTATTATGCCTATGTGGGTTAGACTACCTAATCTTCCCCTTCAAGTTTGGGAAGTTTTTGTTATTGAATCTATCAATAATTCTATTGGTTGTCTTTTACAAGAGGATGCTTTGTCGACAAACTTCGTCCATACAACTTTTTCTTGAATTCTTGTGGACATTGACACCTCCAAGGATTTACTTGGGAATATTGTCTTGCTTATTGGGGATAGAATGTGGACTCAAATACTTGATTATGAGGGTCTTCCCTTTTGTCGTAGGAGATGCTTGTCACGCCCCACAAAAAAAGTAAGATTGTAGCATTCATAGAGAAATCATAGCATTATAAATCGCTGCCTTTAACTAGGGAAAAGAAAATGAAGGGCAGCAATCCATGAATAAAATTGATTAAAATTAGTTAAAGACTATTGAGCAGCAATTCCTAAATAGATGCAACTTAAATTAAAATAAATATAAAAGGTAGCACTTGGTTATGCAGAGGTGTATCCCTTGCAAATAAAATAGTCTTAGTGAAAGGGCACGACCTCTCTCATTGGAAGGATATATAAGGGAGGACAAGTCATTTGTAAAGGGCATGGAATGGGAATAAGCATTTGGATCTAAATTAAGGAATACATAAGTAATCAAATTTCTTCTTTTATGATTATCAGCATAGTCGTAGTAAGTTTATGTGTGGAATTATGTTATAAATACAATATTTAATCTTGCTGAAAATATAGTGATTTTATGAGTAATTGTATTGCTTTCAAATTTAATAATTGCTTCCAAATTTAAGTATGATTAATATTATTTTTATTGGATAAATGTATGATGACATATTCATATAATTAACCTATTCCGAATTAAGTAGAAATGATTGCAAAATAGGAAGATCGATCAACCTTTTGAGTTCATGAGAGGTGAGGGCTCGACAAACTCGTCATCAAGTACGCCACCCATAGGGGTTAAGCCTTGTGGGTCGGGAGGCATATGTGTGCTCTCGGGATTGGTTTAAGGGAGGTGGTCTTCATTCTCTTATCAAGCACACCACCCATAGAGGGTTAGGCCTCATGGGCTGGGAGGCTTATTAGTGCTCTTGGGCTTGATCAAGGAGGACGACCAACCTCCAAGGTGATTGAGGGATGGAAGGGCGACCCACCTTCCATGCTCTCATAGTACAAAGATAACTATCCTTGAGATCGTGGTTTCCAAGGTTTCTATCAAATTCCTAATATGGTTACTATAGGAATATGTTAGGATGATTATTAATACTATCGATTTCGAGCTCTTATGGATAATAGTTGTCCTCATGGATTATGTTGGAAACTAACATTGTTGCGGGACCTAAACCAAGATTTATATCTTATAAAGGGCATTTCAATTGGTAAATTTATAATGTTAAATGTATTACATTTCTTATTTTGATTGAAATTGCGGTTTTATGGAAAAATCTAGGAATATCCCAAATAGGGAACATTACAATGCTTCAATAATCAATAATGTAACAAAGTTGGAGAACAAGTAATCAATAATGTAACAAAGTTGGCTATACAACATTTATTAATGATAATTGTAAGGTCAAAAATTCTTTCCTTTGCAATCTCCACCTTATACTTTTGCAATCATTTTGGTGCCCATAAAAATAGAATGTTTAGACTCTATCTATTTTCTAGTCTATACCTACCATTGATATGTTTTGCAACCATCCATAGGAATCCTTAGACCCCTAAAACCTACCTTGAAAATTTCAAACCCAAATTCCATAATGGATACTTTGACATTTGAATGCTAATGTTAAGGACATTTAGACAGTTGGACATTGGTACTCAACTCAAAATCTAAAAGCTTTCTACCATGTTTTTAAAGATATTTTCCCTATCTCTCTCTCTCTCTCTCTCTCTCTCTGCAAAATCTTACCAAGTTTTTAAATCTCCACCATTTCCCTACATCTTTCGTAGGAAATATTAGGAACTCCATACTTGAAGCTCTCCTTTGCACTCCATCCTCTTCTCACTCCAATATCCACAAGTTTTTCCTAATTCTTACTAGGGATTCCTAGTCCAAGTCTCACACTTCTAGAAAATATTTCAACAAGTTCATAACCATGATAAAGAGATGACAAAATCCTATAAGTTTTAGGATTCTAGCAAATATAGGAGCCCCCCCATTGACTAGATGGCCTACATGAGTGTAGGTTGGATGTTGGTGTCTAGGAAAGTTATAGAATTCTCAAATTTTTTACGATTGCTCCTTTTGTCTACCATAGTTATCTTATCTAGTCATTTCTAGCCTTCAATTTCCCTAGGGGCACACATTCCTAACCTTTTCCTTGTCATTTTTCATCTTTGTCCTACTTGTATCATTCTATTTAAAAGTAAAAATAATGATAATTGATAGTTTAGTAGTATTCTCTTTTACATTTTAATTTATGATTAGATTTCAAGTATATTTTTGCAAAAAGGAAGATGATGTTTATCTAGTTTTTAGTTTAGTTTATTTATACAACACTAACCTAGGGTTCATTATTTCTATCTTCCAATAACATGTAATTGTTTACATTTATTTCTCACCAAAAAGATGTCTCATTTCACATAACTCAAACAAAATGAGTAAAAATGGAGGATGAAACTCAAGGAGTTAGAGACCTTAGAGGTACATCTTTGTTGATCTCAAGGAAGTAGTTGTATTAGATTGGAGTTGTTGCACTACATCTTGAGTTGTGCATGATTTCTTTGTGTAGTGCTTAAGATGGTGTCTTGATATAATTTGATGTTCTATAGAACTTTCGAAATTTGCAAATCTTTGATTTTTCCCTTGAAGTGAACCCTTCTCCATTGTATATGCTCAAGCTAAGCCATCTTGACCTTCAATTGAGTCAACTCTTCCTTGTGCTTCATAGCTTTAATAATGTGAGTTTAAGTGAGCGACATTTCACAAGAAAGCTTCTCCTTAGATTAGGTTTGTTGCTGCTCCAACTAACTTTGAAAAGTCTTAGTAACAAATGTGACTTTGGCCTCTACATCTATAAGGCATTGGAACTTACATAAAGTAATCTTTAATATTAAATATTGCTAGCAAATGTGACACTCAACAATATGCATAACCTCAACTATTTTAGGAATTGAACAAGTCACCAAGTCCAACACTCTTCGGAGAATTATCATGTAAGCTCATAGAAGAGGAAAACAATGTATTCAATTCATTATGCACTTCCTCATCAATTTTAGCAACCTCATCATCGTCATCTAGGTTAATCACAATGGGAGGTCGAATAATAATGTCCAAAGAAGGATTTAACTCTTGTTGCAGTTGTGATATAGGATCTTTTTGTTGTGGCAAAGAGGGAGACTCATTGTGTATTGCTTCAATCATGTTTGGATGTTGATTTTCTTTGTTGTTTTCTTTGTTTAACCTTTGAGCAAGAGAACGCCGTCCACGCCTACACTCTCTAGCATTTTTGTTTCGTTTAGTTCAATTTTCAAGTTGTGTTTGTGTAGGAGCAGGTTTATCAACCATAGGTTTATTTTCTTCCCTAAGGGGAGCAACAAAAAGAACCATAGGAGGTTGTTCAACCATGTTCTCTTTTGCTTTGTAAACTCGTTTTATCTTAGGAGGCGTGTTAGGAGGTGTGACAAGATTGTTTTCATTGTCTCTTGGTCTTTTATAGGAGATAGGTAAAGAATTTGTCTTAGGTTGGTCTTGGTTATTTGGAATGTCTTTAGGTTCAATCATGGTTTCGTCAAGGATAGGAGGCTCAGTCATAGGTTGAGGCATGTTTCTGAGGGATAGTTTTGCTATGCATTTTGCCTTGAGCTTTTGATAGGATTTGAAAAATAAGTCTTCATGAGGTTTAATAGGTTCCATAGGCTCAAGCCAAAAGAAATCCAATGAAAAGTTCCCACAAGAAGATAGAGGATTAAAGCCACTATGGTGCACAATGAAAATTTCATTGTCAAAGTGAAACTTTAAGCATTTATGCATGATCGATGGGAAAGCTTCCATGGAGCGTAGCCATGGATAACCAAACTTCACACATAATTGATCTAGTGTCGAGATGATGGAGAATGAGACATCTAATTGTTTTGGTTCGAATTTTAGAGGAAGGATGATCGATCCCATCGTAAGGCAAGAAAAACCATTATGCATTTTTATCCATGCTTTTAGTTTATCATATGTTTCTTGATAGAGTTCATGCACAAGTAAGAATTCTTTGGTGATCACATTCTCTCCACAGACGAGATCAATTAATATCCCATTAGTGGGCTTGTCATTGATTTAACCCGCTATTTGAAGAGGACCATCAGGTGCATTTCTAATTATATCTTTAGATGAGAAAGCAATGCCAAGAGGCTTTTTAGTTCGACCCTTATGAGGTTGAATTTCGATCAATCCAACCATATCATCCATAAGATTTTGTTCATTAGTATCCATAGGACCTTGTTTAATGGTTTTCGATCAATCCAACCATATCATCCATAAGATTTTGTTCATTAGTATCCATAGGACCTTGTTCAATGGTATCCGTGTTGTCATCATCTGTGCCAACATTCATCATATCATTCTTCTTAGTTTCACTAGCTTTGACAAATGAAATTCTATGATTTGGCACAGGGTTGGTAAATATTTGCAAGTCTTCGTTGGGAGAGGCAACAAACTTATTTCCTTTCAAGTCTTGATTTCAAGTGTTGTCCAATTTGAAGTCGACCAGAATCAATGAGCTCTTGTACAAGATGTTTAAGACGCTTACAATGTTCCACGTTGTCTCCATTTTGGTCGTGATAATGGCAATAAGAATTCAATCTAAAGTTCAAAGGTAAAGGCTTATTAGAATAGGGAGTTTTAACGGGAGGCAAAGTTATCATTTTTTGTTTTAAGAGTTGTGACATTGTATTGTGAAGGGTATCAGGTAAGGGGGTAAATTGTCTAGCCAGATCCCCAAATGTGAAAGGAGTTGTCTTCCTTATAGAAGCCACTTGGGTATCAACATGTCGAGTTGGTTGAGGGGGGTTAAGTTGAAGGAAGCCTTTATTTTGTTTTCTAAAAGGTTGATAATTGTTTTGGTTTGCAGATTCAGACTTCTCAGGACGGCTAGAGGTGGGTTTTGTTTCACGACTACTAATCAAATTTTGAAAATCACGAAGGGCAGTACCCAAGTGTACGAAGGAAGGAAACTTCATCATGGTAAGCTTATCTTGTATGTTAATTTGCAAGTTCTCAATGAACATCCGTTGAAGGTGAGGATTGGGAATCTTTACGTCGATTTAGGAATAAAGCATTTGGTAACGTGAAATAAAGTCAGTAACCTTTCCATCATCTTTTTACTTACATCTCATCAAATCGGCTAAGGTTATCTTAGGAGTCATGTGCACTTGAAAATGGTTTATAAAGGCCTCAACAAGTTCATTGAATGAACGAATTAAGTTATTCGGTAACGAAGAAAACTATTCTAAGGTGGTATCCTTCAAGGATCTAGGGAAAAGCTTAGCCAAGAGCTTATCCTCAAGGACAAAATCACTACATAAGGTGGTATAAGTAGAAACATGGTTAGAAGGATCGCCTTTCCCCCCATATTTCTCGAATCTAGGAATCTCTATACCTTGTGGTATCGACGTTCTCAATATCTCCAAGGATAAGGGATTGCTTTTGACATAGTATGTAGGTTGGCCATTTTGATGTTGGTTTATGGTGGAAATTTTCTTTTGAAGGGATCAAACATTTTGCAAGAGTTGGTTAAAGATGGCATCATTGGTTGTATTTTGAGATGGAGGTGTATATGTGTTCGAGGGGGAAGTGAATGGAATGCTTATGGGAGGTAAAGTGGTAGGAGATATGACGTGCAATGCCACAAAGGTATATGGATTGCTAGCGAAAATACACAAGGTAGGAAAGACATTACTAGTAGGTTGCATCGTTGTTGTAACTTGATGGTTGGTATAGATAGGAATAGAGGCAATGGTTGTGGGAGGAGGAATTTGAGTTCCTACTTGACTTTGGACATTGTTCGAAGGTAAAGCACAACTAGTCGTTGAGGTAAGATGTTTTCCAAACATATGAGCTAGGTTACGAACACGTTCAACTCCTTCACTTTCAATCATACGATGTATGTTATCTATAGTAGGGATATCAGTGGTTGAAATGTTTTTAGTACTCAGTTGATTTTGTAGGTTTGCTAAGTCTTCATGGATTTGGATTATGTTTTCTTGCGGATTACTAGCAACCATTGTTTCAACACTTGTCACACTACTTGAAGGCAAAGAGTTATTAAGGGTATGGTCCATACCTAGTGAACAAGTGTCAACACTAGTAGTGAAAGAGCTAGATAACCTAAGATCCACGATGATTGTGCTATAGCGGGATGACATGAGTCTTGAACTTCGTCTCACTATAGTATTAGCAATAGGACACCAAGTTGTAAAGCTCATGCAAGGGACAATCAATGAATGCAAGATAAATGTAATGAACACAAGATAAATGATATACTTTGATTCAAATGAAATTAAGCTAAATGCAATGAAATGAATGAAACAAAAATTCAGTAATCTGAAACAAAAATCTAACAACAAACAAGAACATAGAAACAAAGTTTTTAATGTTGTAAAATGCAGTTTCAAGTCTGACACGAGACTAAATCGCCTAGAGGGGCATATGAGTCCCAGTTAGGGTTTTTCAAGGATTTAAATGTTGCAAAAAAATCCACACAAAATACCCAAAAATTAGGCAAAAACACCTGTAGTGGGATTAAATCGCTCAATGGGGCGTATGAGTCCCAAATTAGGGATTTTACACTAATTTTAACAAATTCTGAGTGAATGTTAGGTTTTCTGGTTTGAATGATGTCTAGACAATATGCAATTATAGATTTTAAGTGAAATTCAATGATGCAAGATGCAAAAATGCAACCTATATGCACTTTTACTAATGCAAGTTTAGAAACCCTAGATGCAAATTAACTAATGCAAGATCTAATGCAAAGTTAATGCAAGCTAGATCTAGGACTATGATGCACTTCAAATTAGAAAATAAGGTGTTCTAAAAACTAGGTTCACCAAAATGAAATGAAGAAAATTGTCACTCTATGTTTTAGGAGATAAAACCACTAATTTCCTACAAGTTTCATTCAAGGAAACCTTAGAGATCTCAATCTAGGGATGGAAATGAGGGAAATAAATTTGCAATAAGGTGTCTTAGGGTGTGATTAAAGACTAAAAGGGGGTTCACCACCAAGCAAGGCTTGAAAAGACAATAAATGCAATGATATGCAAAACTTAAGTTATATGACCTAGAAAATGAATTTAAATCAGAGCAATAAATTGGAGATAAACAAAGGTGCACCTAGAAACTGAAGAGGCTTCAATGAGGGTTTGAAATCCTGAAAATACTAACTTTTAATGCACACTAGGACTCATATGCTAGTAGGGGCGATTTAGTCCCAATTTTGGGTTTCGGGCTAGAACCATAATCTAGAACTACTAAATCAGGATCTACAAAAAATGCTTGAAATCTAGTATATTGGGACTCATACGCTACAAGTGGTGATTTAGTCCTAGTATCAGGGTTGATCTGAAACTTTGATATCCTCTAATGTTCCCCTTTAACTTTTCTCCTATGAAATCTCCGAGTTTGAAACACTGAATTGCAACTTGCAGGTGACTTTCCGTGAACTTGCGATATAGGTGACAACTTTGACAATTTGACAACTTTTCTCCAATCTTGCTCCTTAATGGATCTTCAACCTAGATCTACAAATCACACATCAAAGAGAGGGGAAAATGTTGTTTTGTTAGTATATAGGGGCTTGCCTTGGTCAAACCCTGTTTTGGTAATCAAACCTTGAAATCAAATCAAATAGAAAGAAGGAATGATGAATGAACAAATATGATATGTTGCAACTCACCAAACCCTTGAACAAAAGGTTGCAATCTTGTAAGTAATGGCTAGCATGAATGTAGATCTTGACTCTTGATTGAATGTTATGGATCGCGACTTGAATGTTTTGTTGAATCATAAAAACCTACATCACAAATGTTAACTCAAGAACAAACATGATGCATGATGACTTTGACATGATGCTTGATTTTTGAATAATGCTCCAAAATGCTTAATAATCACTCTTGAATGCTCTTGAATGCTTGAATACTTATATCGCACTTGCTCATGAAAATTGCTAGGAGAAAATATGTGAAATGATCTTGTATTTTTACTTGTTTATGCCAATTTTTTTTGAAATTACAACATTACAAGCTGACATCAGATCTAAGAGAATAAAATCTCGCCAAAAATTGAATTCAAAATTAGGTCCAAGCTAAGCCAGACTCATATGCTAGTTGGGGCATATGAGTCCCAGTAGGCTAAGCTTGGGACACAAGTTTCAAAAAATGTTTAGTTTTATGCAAAATCCAGATTCAGGGTCCGAAACTTAGGTGGGACCCATACGTCCAAGGTGGCATATGAGTCCCAGATCACTAAATTTGGGCCATACAATCCAAAATCATTAAATTATGAGTAGTCATTTGATATGTGTCAGGATTATCCTTAAAAAGATGCATTAATTAAGGCTTGGGGATGCAAAATAAGACCAAATAAGCCCAATTTTAGCAGAAAGGGCCCAAACAAGTGTGAAAATGTCAAAGACTACATTTTTCTACACAACAAAAACATATAGCTATCAAAATTTCTTTTATCAAGTCTAAAACCTTTAGTCAGACATACAAAACAAGACTAACACTTACATAATAATAATTTAAATTTTAAATTGTTAAAAACACAAGAATAAAAACAAAATATGCCATTAATAAACCAAAAAAACAATGTTACAACAAACATTTGTTGAGTTGCTTCTCTATCTCTGGAGTTGAGCAATGAACTAGAGAGCAATTAACTGACGAATAGTGATGGGAGATACAAAGTTAAGGCCGCCATTAAGAAACCTAAGACCAAATATAACGTTTACTGCCTCTGTTGGATGATATGGATCAAAGAACAAGTACTTATTTCTTTCATCCCCACAGTATGGTGATCCCGGCAGGCATGAAGTTCCTCCCTTAAATCTCCCCCCACTTCCACAGCAAGCACTATCCGCATTAGTGAAACCTGCAAAAAAATACCATCAATCCTTCACTAGTCAATAATACATCATGTTTTTTAAAGTAAAATCAATCAATAATGTACAACAATGGTTGTGAAATGCTTAGTACCGTAGTTCTTATAATAATGTCTAAGCTGTGAAAGAACGGCGTAAGTATTGAGGTAGACGAGGGAAGCTCTTGGAAGATTTAAGTTTAAATAGTGGGTGAGGTTCTTCAAACGGATGTTGAAACCAAGAACAAGTTTATTTGTTTCAGCAATGCATTCGCCAGCCGCACTTCCTGCATTGGATAACTGATAAGGAATGCAACCCAGAGGTCCCACTCCGCTCACTACAAACTTTCGACCTCCAAGCTTGTACAGTCCCTGCCAAGAAGAGATCTCAATATTATCAGTAGAGGAGGAGGGAGATCTAAGAGCTAATATATCTATCATTATTAGAATCTTATTTACATTTTTTATTACATAGGTATTTATCACAAAGAGAGATTTTTTAGTTGGTGTGTTTCTTAGTTAGATGTAGAATTTATTCTGTGGGATTTTAATTAGGTAATATGAATGGTCATAAAGATAAAGGGAAAACAATCAATAGACGAATAATATATTTGTTGGATATAAAACATAAAAATAATAATGTAGCTTTTGATCCTTCCTATATATATACATATATACATATATATACATATGTATATGTATATGTATATATGTATATGTATATATGCACATATACATATGTATATATATATATATATACATACATATATACATTAAAAATTAATTAAAAATAGGTGCCTCTAGAAGGATATCCTTCAACATATTTTATAATTAGAGTTAGAGTTAGGTTAGGATTAGAGTTAAGATTAGGGTTAGGGTTGGGATTAGAGTTAAGGTTAAGATTAGAGTTAAATTTAGAAATTAAGTTAAGGTTGGAGATAATGTTAGTAATTAATTGTTTTTATAAGATTTGAAATAATAATAATTTATTATTTAACTATTAATTATATTAATGGTATTTTCTATTAATGTTAAATATTATAAGGTAAAAATTTATGCACATGTATATGTGTTTGTAAGTAATAGAATCGATAACAATACTTTCATATTTTTTTGTCATAACTTCAATTAATAATATTTTTTTTATTAAAAAAAGTATTTAGTTAGATTTTTAATTTATAAAAATAAATTAATGTGATATTAAATATTTTATAATAGTTAATGTCAAGAGACATTCTATAATGATAGTAAGGAGTGAAGTGTAATGGTGTGAGTATGTTAACATTTCTTTTTACTTATATATTAAATTTCATAATCATTTATATATCAAAATATTAATATTTAGTATTTTCAAAATAAACACCACACAATATTTATATCTACATATATTAATTTAAATAAAATAATTATAAACTAAAACAAAAATAAGTCCAAATTGATATCTATGAATATTTTCTTATATAAATACTAATTGAATAGAATATATAAATAATTTATGGAATGAATCTCCTACATTTTATATATAAATTATTTTAACAAATTTAAAAAATTATATTAATAATAAAAAAAAATCATGTACATAACAATATATAATTTTTTATTATATATAAATTAAAAAAAAGAGAGTTACAAAATAAATATATTTATAGATTTATAATTAATAAAATTTCATTTTTATATACATATAATCACAACAATTTCAATATTTTACTTCTATTTCTATTTTTTAATCATAATAATTATTTCAGTTATTTTAATAAAATCTGAAATATTTATACACAAATATAAACATATAGATAAAGATTTAAAAACTTTTATCAATAATCACTATCCAAAAGAACTCGAAATGAAATGGATGAAAGCTCATAAATGAATGGTTTTTTATATATGATAATTTAAGTAATAATTTAATTATTTCTATTTATTATTAATGTAATATATTTTATGTTATTATTTAAAATTTCTTTGTTTTAATTTTAGATATAAATTAAATAAATAAATAATTTTTTTTATAAATAATAATAATTAAAATTATTATTCAAATATTTAAAAGAAAAAAATATGTTAAATATTCAAAAATTTCAAAAATATTTTTTTATATTTTTGAATTATAATGGTTATTGTATATAAATGTGAAGTTTTGATTGTAATTATTTATAAAAATGTAAAGTTTAAATTTCAACATTTTAAAAAAATCTTTAAAAAATTGAATAAATATAAAATTATTTTATAATCAATAATTTTAAAATAAAATGTAGTTTATCATTTTTTATTTTTTATTTAAGTAGGTTGTATTTTAGTTAGATTTAAAACTATTGTTGTAAATATTTGTAGTTCATCTTGAATATTTTTCTATATTAAGTGTGATGTGATATTGAATTAACAAGTTTATTTAGGATATTATGAATATTAAATTATCATTATCTAGATAGGCATGTGTACATATTGACTTGAGATACACATGTGTCTCCACTATCTCATCAATATTTGATTGGTGGTACTTCAGTTCTACATTTACTTAATCATTGCCGCAAATGATTTTGATTGAGTTAACTAATCTATTAATTGATAGTTAAAACTCTTGACCTCTTAGACATATCATCTCTTTGTGTATTGCATTCAAGAGATCTATTTATTTGTACTTCATCCATCCATTTGATTGTTGATTGTTGATTATTAATGTTCTCTATTTTGAGCTAGTTTATTATTTGCATATTACAACCCTCATTGTTTCCACGCTTTTACATTTGTAAACTTTCTTCATAATCTCATGTAATTGGATTCTCATTGAAATTGATATGGTATTAGAGTGTTGCTAGTATTTGAAGCTTGTTTGTGTCTACTAAGAAGTAAGGGTTTCATCTAGGCATTCATATTGCAAGCTTCATTTTGGTGATACTTTGGTTAGATCAAAGTCTAAAGTCATTGAAAACCAAGTTTTATTTTTTGTATTTTTTAATTTTAATACCTAAAGGTCATCTTTTTTCTAGTTTATGATTTATTTCTTGTTATTTTTTTACAAACAACTTAGCTTTTAGAGCACTTTGAAAAAAAATAGATACACCATTATATTTGAAATTTGAAAGGTGTTAAGACTAATTGATTGTCAATTCCAAAACGTTGGAGCAAAGGAAAAAAATATTAGCCTAGGAACATATGTTGAGGCCATATGGCTTCAACAACTATGTTGATAGTTGGTACTCTAATATAATTTATTGAAATATTAAAAATTAATTTAAATATAGAAGCACCAAAAAGGTATTATTTATATAAAGTGGGATGTATGCACAATATGGTATGATCATTTTTCATGAGCAAGGGTGTGTGCCCCAAGTCTCTTTGGACCCCTAAAATACTTCACTAGATTTTATGCATGCCCCATTTCCACTTAGTGCAACATGATAGGTGCCCAATCGCAACCTCTACCAATTTGAATTATCTATTTTCATTACGCTATCACCACCAACCCATCCACTAGGTCATTCTTGATTATCATGAGGGGGCTACTCAAGTACCCTTGCCCCCCTCCATTATTCTTCATTATAAGTTATATTTTTGGAGGCTTTCTTTGGTGGAGCTTTTCTTGATTACATAGAGATATATGTTTTTAAAAAACTATGAATGAGTTATATTATTGTATACTTTATGTTAATGTAATTAGTTTTTACTTAGGTACAATTTACTCTATAGTACCTATTTTGAGAATTTTGAAGGACAATAACATTCTCAAAAAACTCATTTTTATGTTCTATTTTTGTGTAATTTGTAGTAGTGTTATTTTTTCTCTCATTCTATTCTAGAATTATACTTTCAGTAATTTATCCTTTCTAGTCACTATGAAAACCTAGAAAATAAAATAAGTATTCTAATCACATTATTTATAAATTTTCACCCTTTTCAATTTTGGGTCTATATTAATTAACTTATTTTGGGGGTTTAATACAAAATGCATTCAATTATAAAGTGTCATTATTTGCTTTGGATGCTTAATTCATAGAAACAACGAGAATTTTTTATACTTCATGAATTGATAGAAATTTTTTAAATGATGGGGGTTCATCATGTATCATACTCATTTCCATTTTAGCATCCTATTGAATACTTCTATGAACTTATTATCTCTATATGGAATGTACAAAATGGATGAATGTTGTCATGTAGGGTTTCCTCTTTTTTAAGAAGATTACTCTCTAAATACTTCCAAATCATATGTAGTCAAATATGCCTACTATCAAAAGAAAATTTATGATGAATATGATTATTTTTAGAAGAAATTTGATAAATTGAAGCATTTCTTTAATATTTATTAGGTACTCTTCAACTTCTTCTAACATTAGGTTGTCTTCTTATTTAACATACATCAAATGGTTGTAAAATTATGTATTCAATATTTTATGAGGACGTTAATCTCCTCTTTGATGATAATTCTCATGGAGGTACATATTCTTTTCTAAATGTTATGGGGGTGTATTCTAACACTCATATTATTATTTTCCTTATCATGTTTTTATATTGAAAAATCTTTATCCATATTAATTCAGATTTTATAGTTTTATTGAGATCATTTATTCATGTTAACTATATACTCAAATTTTGCAAGAATATAATCTATTCAATTAGTTTCATTTATAATTCAATATCAACATCAAGAAACACGAGTCATTTCTAGAGACTTTCATTATGGTTCCTTCATTCACTCTACCACTTCAGTAAATTCATTAGTTTGATAGATTGAGGTTTTTTTTCCTTTTTTGTAGATGGATCTACTAGAGAACTCACCATGTCACATTCTATATCTAAATTATATTCTTTTACATGGAGACACTCATGGATCATATCTTGTAAGAATTTCAAGATGGTATTAATCTTTCTTCTCTTTAGTAGGGAGTTTTCTCTTTGAAGGGGAACAAATATATGACATGGCTACACATATTTTACAATCTATTTTTCATTTTTCTTTTCTAAATTACCTAGAAAAATTATTGATATTGTATTTAAATACTTCACCTTTGATATGTATTTATCTTAAAATATGATATAGCACTTAATTAATAAATTTAATTATTATATAAATAGAATTTTGTAAACTAAAACAATAATGTTCTATTTTAAAATCTAAATTATATGATAGGCATCATAAGAAAAATCCATGGTTTAAAAACACTTAAATTTTATTTATATATTATAATATTAAAAGCAACAATTGTAAAGTTTTATGAAAAACAATTGTAATGTTCTATGTAAAGTTCTATGTCCTAGTTTAGGAACTCTTTCCCCTACTTTTTCAATCAAAAAAATTGTAAAATTCTATGAAAAAGGACAACAAAATTGATGATAAGAAGAAGCTAAAATAAATATAAAGATTTTATCATTTCTAATTTGAATAGTCAAAACTGATTTTTCAACCTGAATCACTTTTAAGTGAAATAATTTATAAAATTTACATTATTAAATTGAGTGTCAATAGTCTCACTCTTTAATAAAGCAAAGAAAATTCACCCAATTTGATAACTCAATTAACATTCATTAAATTTTAAATTATCAATGAAAAATATTTTGGTGTCTTCATTTCTATTATACTCTAGTATTAAAATGGAGTCATACATAACTTCAAATCTAATTTGCATTTCATTCCTATCAAATGAGTATCATATTCAATCTATTTTTACAAAGAATTTTAAATGTCATAAAATATAAAATAAATTAAAATAATAATTATAATTTTAAAAATACTTAAAAAGATAATATTCTAATTTTAAAAATTATGAGACAAATAAATAAAAATGTGATAATCATAATAAATAAATATCTATAATATATTAAATAAAAAATATAAAACATATTTAATAATTTTTATTTTTAATATCTTACAAATCAATTTGATTTATAGAATATTAAAATTATTGCATTTATATTATTTTTGTTAAAAAAAACAAAATAAAAGAATTTCAATATTCACAAGTACAATAATTTGTAAGATAGCAAATCTTATCATTTTAACTTTTAAAATTACTATTAAATTTGATACAAAATTCTGCATTTCAACATTATTTTCTTTAAAATAATATTATATAAAAAATAAATTTTAAAAATATTGAACTTAAATATTAAAAATTAAAAAACCTCAAATAAAATCTGAGAAACAGTCAGCCAAGGAAGTTAGGTACCTGCAAATATTAGAATCCAAAACTTCATATGAAAATAAAAATAAAAACAAAATCTAAATAATATAATATAACTTCAGTATCTCACATCAAGATAACTATGGAGGTGGAGGCTGAGGAGCAGCTCGAATTCGCGAGAGGAATAGCGGGATTGAGTTGGTGAATTGGGAAGTAAATAGTTATCCAAATAATCATTCGATCCAATCGCAATGAAAAACACAGATCTGCTCAAAAACTGCATTGTGCTTCTGTAACCCATCATCTTGATGAGTTCATTCCTTGTATTCGCAAAGTAATTGATCTGAGTCCCTAAGCTTAGACATTCAACCTGCAAAAGTAAATATATTGTTCAAAATCTTAGCCTTCTCCTATCTGTTGAAAAAAGGGCGAAGTTTAAATAGCGCATTTTGAAGTTTTAATTGTTTAGATGGTTCATCTGAAATTATGTTAGCTTCTTTACCACAATTCCCATTATTGTAATTTACCTAAACAAATCAAAACTTAAAGTGTGCTGTTTAAACCAAATCTAAAAAACTCCCATACTCACAAAATTCGCTCCGGTGCTGTTTAGGATTCCAGCAGCACCAGAAGCATAGTTGACACCATTAAGCAATGCTTGCCCACAAGTTGTGGGGGCTAAATATGGTTGAGGAAGCTCAGTCTGTCCAAAGTAAATTCCTGCTAAACATAGAGAAAAAAGAGTAGAATTAGAATATAACTAGCATGATATCTTACCTCCTTAGAGCTTTCCTTTGTAAGAACCACATCCTTGCCTAGTATATCAGTAAGAGTTCGGCCATTGGTAAAGCGACCAGTAGGTTGATTCCCAGATGGGGCAAAATCTGCCCCATATGGACTCCAGTCTGCCCTGGACAATGAAGCAATATAATTGTTGTTCCCTGCATCTACCAATGAATCCCCAAATATGAAGAAGGCTGGTTTGTGAGAATTCCCGCCTCCTTCTGCTCGTTGTGCTTGGGCTCCATGAGGGCTACTGAACAATAACCATGGTGCTGTGGTTATCAAAAGAATTACTGATATTTTATTCATATTTTATGATCTGTTCTTGCTCATCATAGGAGAAGTTACATGTCTTTGCAAAAATAGGGAACAATTGTTTTATAAGGAAAATCTGCATTTGATGTAACAATCATGTCAATACAAGATTGATGAATACACGAGTGATGATGATCGCTATATATAATTAGTTTAGCTAAATCAACTCATCAAACCGAAAAACTCAAGGCAACAGAAACATTATTACAGTATTTACAAAGCTCTTTTGTTAGTCTCTTGTTCAGAGAAACAAATACATGACATGTTTCAATGACAATCTTTTATTAGTCACTCTGTTAAATCAATGAAAGAAACGCCCATTGTGCCTGCTACATAAGTGACCGAAACTTGGATTGTTTTATGAAATGAAGCAACGCACGCAACGGAACATGCCAAATTCATGCTTTTGTGCCCCAATTCAGTTGTTGCGCAAGATGGATAGTTTCTTGAGATAAGATTTTTTTTCTTTGGGAAGGCAAGGGTGTCGTTGTCAACTGCTTGGAGAGATTTATGCTAACAATCTTATAAATTTTATAATTTTTTTAGTTTAAAAAATAGGTGGTGGATTGTTTGGCTAAATCTTATTTTTTAATACATATGATATTTAACGAAAGGGTGGAATGGTATCACATTCAAAAGTTTATATATAACAAAGTTTTAAGCTAATATATTAAAATATGAGACAAAATAATTAGTTAAATTATTAAGAAGTATGAATTATAGATCCATTGGGAGGTAGAGGTGGGTCACAATTGTCAAGTTTTGTCCCAACTATTAAGAAGCATTGGTTGTAGTAAGTAGCTTCCAACTTGTAATGACACCTTTTCATTAGCGTGTCCTCCATCTAGTAGCTTAGTTTCATTCTTGGTGGGAGATATGACTAATGTCCAACAAGGTAATTTGCTATTCTTTGGCCAACTTAGAGCACCTTTGTCATAAGATTGTGAGAAGACATAAGACAAATGAAGTCATGGAGATCAACCGTGATAACTATGACCTTGATCTTTGCATTGAGTTGGCTTAGAATCATGAGAACCATAAGAATTATGTTTCCCAACATTATGAGTACATCCATGTTGATGCCTTCGAGGACATGACTAACTCTTTTGAGATAAAAAGATCAATCGGACTTTGTCAACTATACAAGATGCATTACCCTAATGGTCAAAAAGTACCTATATTTGAAGTTTAAGTGTAATTTTATTAGCTCACACTTATATGTACATGAGAACATTAAAGAGAAAATCACGGATTTACCATACATAGAGAAATTATTATCAAGATAAACTCTTGAAATCTAGTTGAATTTCTTATCTTTCAAAACATTGAACAAGATATTCACTCATAAAACACACCATATATGGATAAATTTAAGAGAATCATATTATAAGAAAAATTCTTAGGTTGGAAAGGTTTAAAGAAGCCATAGATCAAATTCCAAGTAGATTGGACTCTAGTACAGGCAAAAAAATAATTTCGACTTTTGGACATCACAAGAAATGGTAACAAGTACAACTCCTAATTGAATAAATCTAGATCTAATGGGAAGAGCTTGATCGAAAATAAACCAAGAAAATTGAGCAAGTTTTAGTTCCTCTTACTAAATAGAGATCTATGCTATAATTATAATTTTTCAAAGAAAGACTTTGGTCAAGAGTTGAGTTATTTTTCCTACTCGTAAATTCTTTCTCGAAGGTGATTGCATTCCTTTTAATTTTTGGTTCCTACCATTAGCTAGTATATTATAGCATCTCTTAAATTTAAATTTTAACTCAAACATATAATATCAACAACCTTTTGAAATTATTATGAACTTTAATTAAAATTCATATAATTTTGGATAACAATAAGATAGTTTCAATTAATATTTATAATGTACAATCTTGACACATATTTTTTAAATGTTACAAATATATATACTTCTTTTGATACATAAGAGAAAGTTTTATTGATTAAATTTGAAGTGTACATAAATGGCTAGCCATGCTAGACATGCAAAATTTGCACCAAAAAGGTACAAACACATCTCCTTATTCTAAGTTGTATTATGGACATCGAAATTGGCATGAGATCTCACTTGCATTTTAATCTGATTCAATTCTGACTTGAGGATGTTTTTTTTCTTACTTTGTACTTCCTGCCAACCCTCCCCAACCATTTTTTGTTGCGTTTTGATGGTGTCCATGAATTCAGCCTATGGGGTACTCCCACCACCTAAAGTCGATGAACACCCCACACCCAATTAAAGATCGCCTATTGATGGGTTTAAATTTTCCTTGTCTGATTGAAGACACTGCTCCTATGCCAAACTCACTTCTGAAGAAGATTTCGTAGTCTACCGTGTCTTAGCTATCCCTACCCCAACTTTTGGAGAGGGCTCGGGCTTCTAAAAGGGCATTGATTTATCCTCCTCCTTTGATGGAGCTTTAATTGAGTAATGATGAGGTAGATTATTGTCCCACCAAGAATGCTGAACCAAATTTTTGATGATTTTAGAGTAGGAATTGGCCATATGTCTAGTTTCAAAGCATTTCCTACAATGGAAGGGTAAACCTTTGTAGTCTAGAAGTTGCGTCCAACTACGATCATCAAACTTGAATGTGATGTCAGCGGGAAGGTCTCTTGTGACATCCAAATGTACCAAGATGTGAACAAAGGTTGTGTGGGTAAATTTTTTTGTGTCTGAATCCACTGCTAGGAAGCATCCCAAAGAGTTACCAATAATTTGGAAGCAATCCGCAAACCAAAATTGTAACGAGATATTTGGAAGATGAATGCAACACAAGTTTAACAGAGAATGATGCAGTTGCAGGGTTAAAATCTGGAAACCACGGTTTGAGAAGGATCAGGCTTTTCCCCCAACACCATTTCTCTTATAGAATAGCATCCCTATCCTGGATACAATCAAACACCATAATAAAATATTCTCGTGCACAAGGGTCGATTTCTACATTACCTTTGAGCGTGGGTTGCCAAGCCTTTGAGATCAGTCATACAGATCTGGTAATTTTTTCCACATGTGGTTGAACTGGCCTATCCAATATTTCATATTCTTTACATATGCTTCCACATTTTGAATATATGTGTACAAGGCTAGATGCAATTATAGAATCTACCAAAAAATCTCCTTTTTCCTTTGATAGATGAACACGCCTTTCTTTAAAGCTCCCATTTTGACACATGTAGGTAGAATTTTGGGAGAAGTTTTGAAATTGGGATTTGTACCTGCTAATTTCATTTTCTTGGAAGTTTGTAAATCCTTTTTTATGAAATCCATTCGATACATATATTTATATCATGGAATTCCAAGAGACAACATTTGTATGAAACATTCTATTACATATTTCACTCTGTTTAGTCATACCTTGATTTGATGAATTTCCATGGTAAAGGAGCTCTCAAAAGAATAGAAGCCAAAGAGATGTATGAAATCAAGTTTGGGTTGACCCTCTAAATCAAGACATCTGACATCATCCTTTTAGAATGGAACATTTTCAAATGATGTTTTTCTTCCTTTATAAGTATATTTTTATTATAAAACATAAAAAAATTACTCTAGTAAAAAGATGATAAAAATATAATTACCAGGAAGTGAATCATACCTAGATTTGATTAATTTACATGGAAAGTGAGCACTAAAAATAATAGTAGTTAAATTTAAGAGAATCATACGATAGGAAAAATTATTAGGTTGAAAAGATTTAAAGAAGCTAGAGATCAAATTCCAAGTAGATTGGATTCTAGTACACAAAAAAAAATGATTGTGACTTTTTGGACATCACAAGAAATGGTAACAAGTACAACTCCCAATTGGATAAATCTAGACCTAATGGGAATAACTTGGTAGAAAATAAACCAAGAAAATTGAGCAAGTTTTAGTTCCTCTTACTAAATAGAGATCTATCTATAAGTATAATTTTTCAAAGAAACATTTTGGTCAAGAGTTAAGTTATTTTTCCTACTAGTAAATTCTTTCTTGAAGGTGATTGCATCCCTTTTAATTTTTGGTTCCTCCATTAGCTAGTATATTATAGCATCTCTTAAATTTAGATTTTAACTCAAACATATAATATCAACAACCTTTTAAAATTAACATGAAATTTAATTACAATTCATATAATTTTGGATAAGAATAAGATAATTTCAATTAATATATATTTTGAACAATCTTGACACATTTTTTAAATATAACAAATATATATACTTTTTTTTTTGATACGTAAGAGAAAGTTTTATTGATTAAATTTGAAGCATACATAAATGGCCAGCCATGCTTGGCATGCAAAATTTGCATCAGAAAGGTACAAACACATCTCCTTATTCTAAGTTGTATTATGAACACCGAAATTGGTGTGAGAGCTCACTTGCATTTTAATCTAATTCAATTTTGACTTGAGGATGTTCTTTTTCTTACTTTGTACTTCCTGCCAACCCTCCCCAACCATTTTTTGTTGCGTTATGATGGTGTCCATGATTTCAGCCTATGGAGTACTCCCACCACCTAGAGCCGATGAACACCCCACACCCAATTGAAGATCGCCTATTGATGGGTTTAGATTTTCCTTGTCTAATTGAAGATGCCACTCCTATGCCAAACTCATTTTTGAAGAAGATTTCGTAGTCTACTGTGTCTTAGCTATCCCTACCCCAACTTTTGGAGAGGGCCCAAGCTTCTAAAAAGGCACTAATTTCTCCTCCTTCTCCTTTGATGGGGCTTTAATTGAGTAATGATGAGGTAGACCATTGTCCCACCAAGACTGCTGAACCAAATTTTTGATGATTCTGAAGCAAGAATTGGCCATATGTCCAGTTTCAAAGCATTTCTTGCAATGGAAGGGTAAACCTTTGTAGTCTAGAAGTTGTGTCCAACTACGGTCATCAAACTTGAATGTGATGTCAGCAGGAAGATCTCCTGTGACATCCAAATGTACCAAGATACGAGCAAAGGTTGTGTGGTAAAATTGGTTGTGTCTAAATCCACTGCTAGGAAGCATCCCAAAGAGTTGCCAGTCACTTGGAAGCAATCCGCAAACCGAAATTGTAATGGGATATTTGGAAGTGGCTTTGCCCCCAACACCATTTCTCTTGCAAAATAGCATCCCTATCTTGGATACAATCAAACACCACAATAAAAAATCCCTGTGCACAAGGGTAGATTTCTACATTACCTTTGAGCGTGGGTTGCCAAGCCCTTGAGATCCAGTCATATAGATTTGGTAATTTTTTCCATAGGCGGTTGAACTAGCCTATCAAATATTTCACATTCTTTACATATGCTTCCACATTTTGAATATATGTGTACAAGGCTAGATGCAACTATAGAATCTACCATAAATATCCTTTTTCCTTTGATAGATGAACACGCCTTGCTTTGAAGCTCCCATTTTGACACATGTAGGTAGAATTTGGGAGAAGTTTTGAAATTGGGATTTGCACCTACTAATTTCATTTTCTTGGAAGTTTGTAAATCTTTTTTTATGAGATCCATTCCATACATATCTTTATATCATGGAATTCCAAGAGACAACATTTGTATGAAGCATTCTATTACATATTTCACTCACTTTAGTCATACCTTGATCTGATGAATTTCCATGGTAAAGGAGCTCTCAAAAGAATAGAAGCCAAAGAGATGTATGAAATCAAGTTTGGGTTGACCCTCTAAATCAAGATGACATCATCCTTTTAGAATGAAACATTTTCAAATGATATTTTTCTTCTTTTATAAGTATATTTTTATTGTAAAACATAAAAAAATTACTCTGTTAAAAAGATGATAAAAATATAATACAGGAAGTGAATCATAACTTGATTTGATGAATATACATGGAAAGTGAGCACTAAAAAATAATAGTAGTTAAGAATATGTACATACTATTTTAGAATGAAACCTTCCCAAATGAAGTTTTTCATCCTCTATAAGTACCATTGCATTGTAAAACATACCACTACAAAAAAGGAAAGAAAACAACTATTGCTCAACCTTATATTTTATTTCCCAAAATTGACATCGCTAGGGTGTAACAACAACTTATGAAGTCATTCTAAGGTGAAAGAAGCTTTGGTATGCACAAATGGTTTTAAAGGGAAATTTATCATGATAATAATTTTTAGTAGGCAATGGAGAAAATAATCCTATATACTCTTAGTAAGAACCTTTTCCAAAACTCTAGGACAAGTGCACATGTGTTCAACACCTATTTTCATTGGATATTTACATCTTATATATTTTAGAGACAATTTTCACTAAATCCTTCGCTATTGAGAGATAAATGTTTTGTCAAGAATCCCAAAATAGCTACTTGTATTTCTCTCTAGTGTATATAGAGCTTACATAAAAATAAACTTGATAGAAATGATAAATCTTAGATATTAGAACCTTGTCTAATATTTGAGACTAGATTCACCTTATTATCTATTAATGTAAAATTGACAAAACTAAATTTAAATTGTAAAAACTAAACAATTTACCACACAAAAGAATTTCGGATATTGATTGACAGACCTTTGCAAAATTTAATTACTCATCAAAATCATCCTCATTCCATAACAAGAACTAATAATAATTATATTATATTAGAATAGTTTGGAATGGGAATAAATTTACCATCACCCCAAGAACATCTCACTATCTCATATATGATTTATAATTGCCATTTAGGAGTTAATGCTTGAAATCATATAGTGTTACTTGAGATCATCGTATTGATTTTGTCATATATATATCCAGAATCTTAGAATCTGGCGTATCAGAGCAATAAAACAAATAAAAACATACGGTGAGTACAAAGCAGATTAGGTGTTAAGATGTGGTGTCTGCGCTATATAAGTACTAATCGTTTGCTCACAGAATCCATTATTACCTTTCAACATCTGTACTTGCTTAAATGGCGAAGGGCGTATATCTGTTTCTCGCCTTTTTACTGCTCACAGCTTCTGGTAATACCCATTCTTCTTCTCTTCAATATTACCAGATTAACTGAATGGATTTTATTTGTTGCTACGAATGAAAATTTATTGTTTGTCTCTCAATTTTTTAATAAAAACTCTGAAATACTTACTGATTTGTAATATGGTGAAGTTTCAATGGGTCAATTCCCTGGATATTGTGGAAGCTTGAGCGGTGAATTTGCGGGGCAGTGCGTGAAATGGAGGGAAAAAGAGTGCGAGAATACGTGCAGAGATGCAGAGTTTGCACTTTGCGATTGGAGATGGGAACGGGGATTGGCTTGTGTGTGTTTTTATAAGTGTTAGAATACAACTGTTACTATTTTTACGTGTTTATTTAAACCCTAACTTTTATAAGTGTGTGAAATAAATAACAGTATTAAGTTTATCTAAAATAAGATATTGTAAGGATTGTGTACTTTTATTTTAGTTTCAGAAATATTATGTTAATTACTTGTTACAGTTTTTAAATTTTTAATTATATGAGATTTTTATTATTGGATTAAGTTAGGGAATGTACTTTTTATAATTGACATGTTTTATAAATTTATTTACTTTTAGCTGTATTTTCAGCATATTGAAATCTTAAGTTTATAGACTGTTATTTTTCTTATGAGTGATTTTGTGAATTTGATTAATTGTATTTTGTACGTGGATATTGGTTTTATTGACTTCAAAATTAAATGATTCATAGCATCTTGTGATTTGGAATGATCTTTAACTTTATCTATCATTAGAATTTTCTGTTTTAATTTATGATTTTTCCAATGTCAAGAATAGTTTATTATTTTTTTGTTTTTAGATAGGAAAGAATGGAAACATAAATTTTAGTTTATTATGAGATCTTGAGTTTTCACCTAATTACAATTGAGATATGTGTAATCTATGCGTATGAAAAAATTGGATCTAATATTGACTTTTGTGAGTGGGCAACACATGGTATTCTTTAGTAAAAGGTGAAAGAATAGTTCTCTCTGTGAAGAACATGAGTGACATGCTGGATTATAAATAGTATGTCCATTCACGTTGTTGTACGTAAGGAAACAAATGTGGGAGTAAATCTCAAAGTAAATTGTAGCGGTTATTTGTGAAATGTAGGAGATTGACAGCAAGTGGAATTTAATTCATTTCAAACTTGTTTAAAATATGGTTATAAGATTTAGCAAAAAGTAGATTACCTTCACTTTGTGAGGGGATAGCTCAATTTAAAGAGCGTCAGATTGAAGATCTAAAGGTCGCATGTTCGATCCATGCTCACTGCATTGAATTGAATTTGGGCTTGAGAAGCACCTGCACGATTGGAGAGGAAGAAAAAATATATTTGATCAAATCCAAGGATTAAAATTTTTCCTAGATTTGATAGCTAAATCATAGGATTTGGTAAGAGTTTGACGTATAGAATTTGAATATTACTAAAGTTTTAGAATTTATATATTTCATAAAGTACAAAAATGCAAAACTTGTAGGTGGTTGGATGTTGATTAGAAATATCTTTCAAGAATTATTGAATCATGAATTGTTCAATCATGCATGTATTAGAAAGATTCTTGATTGACATGTGAAATATTAAAGGAGAGAGTTGGTATCAGATGAAGGAAAATAATGGTGATCTATTGATCACAAAATAAACAATATGTAAAAGCCCCAAATTGCCTTAGAGAAGAAGAGGTAGGGCATCAATATATAGAGTTCCAGATTTACAAGTGAGTTATGGCACACAACCACAATGACCAATAACTCAACCATAATACTATATGAAAAAAAAAAGTCAAGAAATGCAACTACAATGTTTAATGAGCCCAATGAGCATTACAGATATGTCAAGAAAGGTTGCTGCACATGTTGAAGACTGATAATTGTTGTCATTCTCCCCATAATGACCATTGGGAATAACTTGGAGTAGATCTCTAAGTGTCTCAAACCTTTCACGAGCTAGAGGCTTCGTGAAGATATATGCTATCTAATCCTCTGTACTACAATACATAATCTCGATCAATCCTTGTTGAACCAACTCTCTGATGAAGTGTTGTTGAATCTCAATATGTTTGGTCCTGCTATGAAATACTGGATTCTTTGTCATTTGTATAGCACTCTTGTTGTCACAATACAACAAAGTAGGTCCATTATGTATCTGGTGCAAATCCTCCAATAGTCGTCTCAACCACACTGCTTGGCATGTTGCAAATGTTGTAGCTTTATACTCTGCCTCTGTTGTAGAAAGTGATATGGTAGGTTGTTTCTTGGACTTCCAAGAGAATATTGCAGAACCAAGACTAAACGTATAACCAAAAGTAGACTTCTGATCATCTATGGAACCTACCCAATCTGAATCTGTATAGCCAATCAACTTACTATCCTCTAAATGCTAAAATTTAAGACCATAAGTCAATGTCCCTTTGACATATCTAAGAATCCTCTTAGCTGAATTCCAATGTGTTTGCTTAGGTTATGACATGAACCTAGATACCAAGCTCACTGCATATGTGATATCTGGTCGAGTAGTAGTTAAGTAGCTCAAACTACCAATCAACTGTCTATATATAGTGGGGTCCACTGAATCTGACACATCCAAGTTAGACAACTTAAGTCCAACTTAATTGGGTATTGCAACTAATTTGCAACTATTCATCTAAAATTTATGTAGGATGTCTGAAGCATATTTTTTTTGAGACATGAATATTCCATCTTTGTTTTTCCATACTTCTATACCAAGAAAATAGTGCATCTGTCCCAAATCTGTCATCTCAAATTCAGCAATAATAGCTGCTCTAAACTTTGCAAATAAAGCTAAATTGTTCCCAGTGTAGATAAGATCATCAACATAGAGAACTAAGAAAAAAACATCCTTAGCCGAGATCCTAATGTAAAGATTCAGATCTGATTTACTTCTTAAGAAACCTTTATGTTGTAGGTACGAGTCTATCCTTGAAATACCATGCTCTTGGTGCTTGCTTAAGACCATACAAGGCCTTCTTTAATCTGTAAACATAATGCTCTTTAAAGGGTATTTCAAAACCTCTAGGTTGAGAAACATACACTTCCTCATCAATACATCCATTCAAAAAAGCACTCTTTACATCCATTTAATAAACTATCCAACTCTGTTGGGCTGCCAAAGCCAAAACCAATCTGATAGTATCCATTCGTGCTACAGGTGCAAATGTTTCAGTGTAATCAATACCTTCCTATTGAGTGTATCCTTTGGATACCAATCTAGCCTTATTCTTATCAATGCTTCCATCAGATTTATACTTAGTTTTATACACCCATCTTGTACCAACAATTTCCTTACCAGGAGGTAGTTGAACTAAATCCCATGTGTCATTCCTTTCAATTGTTTCTATCTCACTATGCATTGCTTCAACCCACTCTTATTTTTCTTGAGCTTGTTCAAATGTTTGTGGTTCATTACTTTCCATGATTTGAGTCATCAAAGCATAATTCACTTTTGCTTGTGATCTTGTTGTCATTTTCTCAAAATTTGAATCTACCATAAGAGTTGATGGATGATTCTTTTTTGTCCTTCTTTGATATTTTTGATACTTTCTTGCTCTTGTACTAGAAGAATCAGGTTCATTTTCTTCTTCTTCTTCTCCTTCTTCTCCTTCATCAATCATTATCTCTTTTCCCTTTGTTTCATTTTCCTTGGTATATTCTTCTACTTCATTAAATACCACATCTCTGCTTATCACAAGCTTCTTTCCTATTGGGTCATACAATCTATATGCTTTATTTTTTGATCCATACCCAATAAAAATACATTTTAGGCCTTTATCGTCTAACTTGGACCTTTCTTCTTTTGGTATGTGTGCATAAGCAACACAACCAAATACTCTCAAGTGATCAACACTTGGCTTTATCCCAGACCATGCTTGTTCAGGAGTCATTCCTTTAACTACTTTTGTAGGACTTCTATTTAGAAGATACACTGTTGTGCATACTGCTTTTGCCCAATAAATTATATCTAAATTCTTCTCTTTCATCATACTCCTTGCCATTTCAACAATTGGTCTATTCTTCCTCTCAACAACTCCATTTTGTTGTGGAGTGTAGGAAGTAGTGAACTCTCTCTTGATTCCATGATTTTTGCAAAAATCTAGAAACTGATTTGATTTGTACTCACCTCCATTGTCTGACCTTATCACTTTGATGTACTTACCACTTTGTTTTTCAACCAACCTCTTGAATTCTACAAATTTTTCAAACACTTCTGATTTTGAAACCAAATGATATACCCAAGTTTTTCTTGAGTAATCATCAATGAAAGTTAGAAAATACTTTGATTTATTCAAAGAAGGTGTTTCCAAAGGACCACACAAATCCATATGGATTATCTCAAGATGCTGCTTAGCTCTACTGGATTTACCAATTGGAAAGTTATCTCTTTGTTGTTTGCTGACAACACATTCTTCACACACTTATTTTGTATTTTCAGTGAAAGGTAGACCTCCAACCATTTTTAATCTCTTGAGTAAGATTAACCCACTAAAAATGAGGTGACCATATCTTTGGTGCCAAATTTTACTTTCATTCATTTCACTAGACCTCAATGCTTGGTTTCCATGAGTGAAATGAAGAGGAAACATCCTATCACTTGTCATCCTTTCTCTTGCAACAACTGCATTCCTTTTTAACTTGTCTCTTATTATGCACTCATTCTCATCAAAAGTCACTTGATAATTTTGTTCTAGCATTTTTCCAACAGACAACAAATTCTTTTTTAGTGTTGCAACCAATAGTGTTTCATTGATATGTTTAACTTCACCATATTCTATTGTAATTGCAATTGTACCTTTACCTTTGCTTCCATGAGATTGATTATCCCCTAGTACTACTACATACTTTGATGTTTTTCATCCAAATTGACAAATAAATGCTCATTAGATGTCATATGTGAAAAACATCCATAATAAATATACCAAACATTATTTTCACTGGCATTTGCATTAAAGCAATAAATAAACAAATTTTGTTTATTTTCAACAATACTATGAGCATTTCTTTTTCCTGTTTCACCTTGTTTAATCCAACATTCTGATGCATAGTGTCCAAAATTATTGCAATGAAAGCATTGGACATTGTTTTTATCATGGTCTCCCCCATTGTTTCTACCTCTTCCTCTTCTAGTACCTCTGAAGTTGCTACTTCTTCCTCTGAAATTATTACCTCTTCCTCTAAAATTGCTAGATTCACCTTTGTATTCATTTTTATTTTGATTCCTAAAAAATGTGTTTCTTTTTCCTCTTATGTTTTCTTTAGAGGAAAATTCTTGTTCTAGACCTTCTTCATTACTTTTCATCCTTTCTTTAGTAGTTAACAATATTCCACTTAGTTCATCTATGTGCATAGTTGTGAGATCTTTGGAAATCTCAATTGTAGAAACCACACCATCAAATTTAGATATCAAACTCCTTAAAATTTTCTCAATGACATGCTTTTCATCTACATCTTACCATAAAACTTTCATTTGACTCACTAGACCTTCTACCTTTGCTAGAAATTCATTCACAGATTCACTAGTAGTCATCTTTACATTTTCAAAAGTTTTCCTCATTGTTTGTAATTTTGCAGTTTGTGCACCTTGATATGCATTATTCAATATTTTCCATGCTTGCCGAGAATGACTAGCACCACTTATCCTAGGAAAAACTGTTTGATTAACCAAAAATAAGGCTTCATTATCCCTCTTCACATTTGTTTTGTATTCTCTTTTTTGTTGATCATTTAATGCATTAAATGCAGTTGTATCTAGTTCTACATACCCTACTTGTACAATTTCCCACAAATCTTTGGATTTGAGTAGGGTTTGCATCCTAGTACACCAATATGTAAAGTTGTCTCCTTCAAATACAAGAATTAACATGTTAGACATAACATTTCTTGCCATATTTTCCATAAGAAAAAATGTGCACAATAACTCAACGGCTCAACACAAAAAAACCTAGAGAGATGTCTACAAATGGATACTCTCCCTGTCCTTTCAAATAGGATCCACACCAAAAAGATTTTTATATTATTTTTGATTTTTGGAGATTAAGTGTCGGTTTCAACCGAAAATGCACTTAATTATGCAATATTCACTTTACATAAAAAGAACACTTTGATAATCCTTTAAAGAAAAATCTTTATTCCTTAATACATCATTTTCTCATATAACCATCTTTGTTATGATTTAAAGAAAAATCTCAATATTTTAAAAAATATATATTTAAGATAATGCTTTAACAACTCCTTTTTTTTTTTTATAAAACTAATTTCCACTGTAGCTTTTTAAAGTTTAAGACTTAGGCTTATAAAAAAGTCAAAGATTTTATAAATCTTTTAAGAAATGAAATTTCATGTGGACTTCTTATAATTTTAATATTTTAAAAAATCTTAAAGAAAAAGAAGGCTCTTTTAGACTTGCGTGGAAATAAAAGGAAGCAAGCTTTTACACGCAAGTTTCTCCTTTTGGAGTCTACAATCTGCACGCCTCTTCACATGGACGAATTTCAAACGCTGCCTCTTTCACACAACTATTTCTTGCAAACACTGACTCTATGCAACATAAATCATAGCTCTTTCCATGGTTCAGATGCCTCTTAATGCAACAAGATTCAGAAAGGAATTTTTCACACACAATTTTCTTAGCCTACACGCCTCCTTCCACGGGCCTCCTTTCAACCTACAGACAACACAAAACATATACAACAATTTTATTTTGACTGGGAAAATATCTATGAGGGACTGCAATCTCTTAAGTTGGCTTTGATACCAGATGAAGGCAAATAATGGTGATTTGCTGATCACAAAACAAACAATATGCAAAAGCCCCAAATTGCCTTAGAGAAGAAGAGGCAGGGCATCAATCTATATAGTTCCAGATTTACAAGTGAGTTATGGCACACAACCACAATGACCAATAACTGAACCATAATACTATATGAAAAACAACAAAGTCAAGAAATGCAATTACACTGTTTAATGAGCCCAATGGGCATTACAGATATGTCAAGAAAGGTTGCTGCACATGTTGAAGACTAATAATTGTTGTCATTCTCCCCCATAATGACCATTGGGAAGAACTTGGAGTAGATCTCTAAGTGTCTCGAACCTTTCACGAGCTAGAGGCTTCGTGAAGATATATGCTATCCGATCCTCTGTACTACAGTACATAATCTCGATCAATCCCTGTTGAACCAACTCTCTGATGAAGTGATGTTGAATCTCAATATGTTTGGTCCTGCTATGAAATACTGGATTCTTTGTCATTTGTATAGCACTCTTGTTGTCACAATACAACAAAGTAGGTCCATTCTCTATCTGGTGCAAATCCTCCAATAGTCGTCTCAACCACACTGCTTGGCATGCTGCAAATGTTGCAACTTTATACTTTGCCTCTGCTGTAGAAAGTGATATGGTCAGTGCCTCAATGTGGATTCATAAATACCCTAAAATTAAATTATAAGATAAGTGCCTCAACGTCACATGGAATTACACATCCAATATGATAGGTCTTAATGAAATGTTAAAATAATAGTATGAATATCTTGGAATGGAGCTTTCCCCAAGGTTAAGCGTGCTTGAGTTGGAGTAGTACTAGGATGGGTGACCTCTCGAGAAGGCCCAATGCTTCACCTTTGTGAGCATCACCTAGATTGAATGAGTGCTAAGAGGACCATTCATTATCATGAGAGATGAGTTCTTGTCAACCATTACTCATGAAACATAGGTCAATGAGTTTGAATCGAAAAACTACATGGTTGAATCTTGATAGCAATATCATAATTTGACACGCTACAAAAAATACCTCCTACTTATCAATTTAGAATGTTTTTTATGTGTTATCCTCGAATCCAACTACACTTGATTCACAAGATAACCCCCTACAAAATTTTTCCATTTCGTAGGTTGGTGCACTCTAAGCACACAAAACGAAAATAAAATAAAAATGATTTTACGTATAGCCATGAGTCTCAAATTTTCCCCTCGAGCACTCGTCTTTCATCATTTTTCAAGAAGATTCAAAATGAGTATTAAGCCCACCAAGTTGGTGCATGGACGAGGTTTATGGAAACTCTAAAATACTTATTGATTTGTGATATGATAAAGTTTCAATGGGTCAATTCCCTAGATATTGTGGAAGGTTAAGTGGTGAATTTTCGAGGCAACGCGTGAAATGGAGGAAAAAAGAGTGTGAGAATATATACAGAGATGAAGACTTTGCACTTTGCGATTGGAGATGGGAACGAGGATTGGCTTGTGTCTATTTTTATAAGTGTTAGAATACAACTGTTACTATGTTTAGGTGTTTATTTAAACCCTAAATTTTATAAGTGCGATAAATAAAAAATAGTATAAGTTTATCTAAAATAAGATATTGTAATGATTGTGTACTTTTATTTTAGTTTCAAAAATATTATGTAATTACTCGTTACACTTTTTAAATTTTTAATTATACAAGATTTTTAGTATTGGATTAATTTAGGGAATGTTATTCTTTTATAATTGACATGTTTTATAAATTTATTCTTTTAATTGTATTTTCAGCATATTAAAATCTTAAGTTTATGGAGTATTATTTTTCTTATTAGTAATTTTTCTATTTTAATATGAATTTGTTTTTTATAAGATAAGCAACATTTACAGGGTGATGTACCCTTTACACAGAGAGGCCAAAGGGCCAAAAATAAGCATAGTTCAAACCAAGAATGAACTAGGAAAGAGGACATATCACACACAAAAATAGCTGACAGACAGCTGTCGAACTATGGATGAGGACTAGACAACCCAAAAATCAGAGGGGACATAATTGACTCTCTTAACCCGAGGCCACAAAGAACCTACAGATCAAGGGAGTCCCTTCTTCTTTCTCAACACAACAGAACAGGAAGGCTCATAATCATCTACTAAGTGAGGAGAGAGAAGCTGATCCATAACAGCCACCATGGGCAAAGAGCCATCATGCAGGGGAGACGACAGTGCATGAAAGGAAATAAGATTGATCGAAGGACCATCCAAGGCATCCAACAAGGTTCGAGTAGGCTCAAACAGAACAATGTCATCAGATCAAGCCAACAAAGGCTCCACGAAAGGGCTAGTCGGAAGACGAGTTGGGAAAGACCCAAGCTCTTGAGAAGACTCAAGAGGGTCAACCTCAATAGAGGAAACTTCCAAAGGAGGAGAACCCATCATGAGACAGTCTAAGAGAGCATCCTTCCACCAAGTATTAGCACCCTTGCGGTGGGAAAGTTGGCAACTAGAGGCCAAATGACCCATAGAGAAACATCTCCTACACCGAAAAGGGAGACCCTCATAGTCCAAGAGCTTCTTCCAAGGTTTTTCCTCCACCAACAAGACTACATCACCATGGAGAGGTTTGAAGATGTTTAAATCAACTAAAATACGAGCTACCATAGTATGCCCAAGCTCTCGAGTCGTAGAGTCCACCATCAAAAAGTGTCCAATGGTATTGCCAATAGCTTCATAACATGATTCCTCCCAAAACTGTAGAGGGAGATTCAGTAATTAGACCCAAATTGGTCTGGTATTCAGCGACTCTGTAAGGGGATTGAAAGAATGAGATCAAGGCCTGATGGATAGTGAATGAATCCCCCACATCCACCCCCTGTCCAACACACAGTCACGCTCAACCTTTTCCTGATGGATAGTGAAAAGGTTGCTAAAAAGAAACCCCTTGCACTAGGATAGAGCTCAATCTCCCTAGAGACCAATGGCTTCCAAGAGGTGGAAACCCAGTCATGGAGATTGGGAAGAGAGGGCCATAAGCCATTAAACCTGAAGACCACTCCCTGCTTTAAATAATAGTCCTCATTTTTTATAACCTCAGGTCCACAAACCACAATAGGGGAAACACGAGCACGGGGAAAAGGCCAAGCAAGAGCCTGAGCACGAGGCCGAATACCCACTTTAGTAGCCTCAGAGAAGGACTTCACCTAGTCCGAAGAGGGAATGCCCCGAGCAGAGGTATACACCCATGGAGCATCAGAGCCCTTGTCACACCCAGCCAGCCCATAGCCATCCATAGAGAGTGCCGAGACCACCGCCGCAACCTCAAGAACCACCGTAGAAGGTCGAAGCAAAGGTTTCTTTCGGCACGGGGACAAAGACTTCCCGTCACACCCATCTAGCCGACATCCATTCATAGAGACCACAACAAGAGTTGATGTAGGGAGCACATTTTGAAACAGCAATGAAGACCCAACAGGAGGAGAGCCCCTGTAGGCCCCCCCAGTAGCCCTTGAAACCAGAGCAATGTCCAAAGCCCACATGCCATCGCCGTTTGAACCAGAATCGTGCCGTTGGCTCCCGCTCACGCTTGTGAGAGACATATTTTTGGTACAAGAACTTTAATATGAATTTGTTAAATTGTATTATGTATGTGGATATTGGTTTTATGGGGTTTCAAAATTAAATGATCCATAGCATTCTATAATTTGGAATGAACTTTAACTTCATCCATCATTAGAATTTTTTGTTTTAATTTATAAATTTTGTGATTTGGAGAATAGTTTATTATTTTTGTTTGATCTTAGATAGGAAGGAATGGAAACATAAATTTTAGTATATTATAAAATCTTGAGTTTTCACCTATTACAATTGAGATATGGGTAATCTATGTACATGAAAAAATTGGATATAAACTCTCTCACTAAGTTAGATTCTACATAATCCAAGGGATTATTACTTTATTAAAATAAAAAGTTTACATTCCAAATGTGGGTCACTAAGTAAAGTTTGAGCTAATAAGAATTGGATCATATGCTTTAGACTCTAGTTAACTGGTGAGCACACAATTGTGGCATAATTTGACTCTACACTCCTTTTTGGAATACCACATAGACATGGTGGCATCAAGAATAAATATTTGTATAAATGTGAAATGTAAGGTCAATCAATCATTTTATTTTGATAAGTATACTAGAATTAAAACATTACAAGAACAATGCCTAACTTTATCCTTCCAAGAAACAAGTGCTAACTCAAGGTTGATTCCAAGGAATCAATGATTGCTAGTTACTCCAAAGAGCCAATAGTCACAAATGTTCTAAAGTCTAAGATATTGGCTTCTAAACTTTTCCCACAAATGCAAGTTTAGTCAAACTATTTTTTGAATTAGGCACTTGATCATGTACTTAACAAATTTAAGAACTCTTTTATTTTAATACATATTTGACTTATTTAAAATTATATCACTTTTGGGTTTATTTTCTAGGTGGTTCATAGGTCACTTGACTTATTTGAAGCACTTTCCATTTTTATAGTATTGTTCACTTGATCTGTGGTAACCTATTATCAATAGTACCATATAGTTCTTCACGCCCACTACCAATGTAGTGCTATGTGGCCTAGTTCATTCAATCTAACCAATCATTGTCAATTTTTAAGTTCTCTTACATCACAACTTGTTTTTTCCATGTTGTGTCATTAGAATTATTCCCCATGCATAGGAATGGACTCTACCACAAGAGATGTGTATATCACTCATTTGTAGATACTCACCCAATCACAGATGGAGGAAATAAGATAGAAGAGTAATTTGGAGATACTCACCCAATCATTTATTGTCATTCTCTTGTTGGTTTAGTGCCCACAAACCCAAAGTGGTGGGTTTTTAAAGAAAGAGAGAGTAATAGTGTTTATTAACTCATGAATCACTCAGGTGAAAGCACAAGGTTGTGTCACACTTTTGAAAGGAAACGACCAACAGTGATCCAACTTTTAAACTTGAATCACTAAAAAGTGACATATATGTTTTGAATTTTGAAATGATGTAAACTAATGAAATAATTTTTTTATTATATTTTATGCTTGTATTTAAAAAATATATATAAAATTATTTGAATATAATTTTTTATAAATTGACACTATAATTTAGTTGCTGAAAAAATGCTAAAAAATTAAGTCACATGAGATGTCAACCTTTATATAGTAATTTCTATTTTTTCTCCTTCAACTTTTTTATGTGTATTTATACTTGAAACTTTAGCGCATGGATTTTTTTTTTTTAATTTTGATAAATATATATTTTTAAATAAATATTAGAATGTGTGTGTATTAAAATATAGTTGTTTCCATCGGACGTCAACTTTCATATTATCTATTTATCTAAAATGAAAAAAAAAAATTATAACCTCTTGATATAGATTCTTTTATCTAGTGCATCATATTTTTTCCAAATTTTTTTAATTAGTTTTACTATTTTTCCTTGTCATGGTAATCAACCTAATATTTTGTGTTGATAACCTAATTTTAGTAAAAATAAAAAGAAAAATATAAATAATAATTTAATTATTAAAATATATATTTTTGAAAACTAGACTTATGGATCTACAATAGGGTATTTTTAGATTTTTAAAAAAAATGTTATTTACATGAGTAGAAATTGTTAAAACATCGATTTTTTCAAATAAATCTATTTTTTGATAAATTGGCCTCAAAGTGGTGCAACATATGAATTTACCCAACAATTTTTGTTGGAAAATTTGTGGATATCTCTAACTTAACAAGAATGAATCTTCAAGATCATATATTTGACCAAAACATATTTTTAGTTAGAAATACTTAAATTCATTTGTGCTGATAAGTTGGCTAAAAGTGTGACACAAATGTGTACTTTTACCCACTCACAACTTCATTAACAAGAATTTAGCTACATGTCTAAATTGTTTTAGATGCCTTTCTCTAGAATTTTAGGTCTAAAAATTATAAATTGGGGATACTGTTAGTTGTTCAAGGAAATTATGTGGCATTAAATTAACCATGGGGGAGTATCAACTTGATTGCCCAATATTTGCTATTCTCATATGTTGGAAGTTCGAGGGTTCACTACTTTAGGAACAATTGAGTTAAAATTTTAAGGGTTATTCAGTAGATTTCACTCAAAAAGAAAGACAAAAGAACTAATATATATCTAACAAAGAGAAGATTATATTTACAACAAAAATTGATTACCAAATGGATGTATTAATGAATTAAATAAAAAAAATGATTTCACATCATAAATTTTTTCTATAACATCTCTTCATTAATCAAATCATAAAAAAATTAATTTGAATTAAATTCTAATTTATAAATTTGTAGATTTTTCCTCCATCTTTGAAGATTTCTTGCAATGTAGTCTCTTACTAGGTAATGTTGATGTGTTTAAAGAAATAAATGTGAAAATGAAATGTCTATTTCCCACTCTTACACTCCTCATATAATTGGATCCCATTATTGTTTGTGTTAGTGTAGTGGGCCTCCTCTATGTAGAGGAAGCCTCCAAAAATAGGTGTATGCCACTGTGAGTGGGCAACACATGGTATTCTCTCGTAAAAGGCGAAAGAATAGTTCACTATGTGTTGAATACATAGCCCCGTGAAGAATATGAGTGACATGATGGATTATAAATTGTATGTCAATTCATGTTGTTGTATGTAAGGAAATGAATGTGGGAGTAAATATCAAAGTAAACTATAGAGGGAATTTGTGAAACATAGGAGATATAAAGAAAATGGAATTTAATTCAATCAAATTGGCTAAAAATATGGTTATGAGATTTTACCAAAAAGTATATTAGCTTCACTTCATGTGGGGATAGTTCAGTTGGGAGAGCGTCAAATTGAAGATCTGATGGTCGCGTGTTCGATCGATGCTCATCGCATCAAATCTGGGCTTGAGAAGCAACTATAGGATTGTAGAGGAAGAAGAAATCTATTTGATCAAATCAGGGGATTTGTATTTTTTGCATATGATAAGATTAACACCATTTTTGTTTTTGAGGGTGTGGAGGTATAAAATTTGGCTCACTTGGGTTCAATACAGTATTTTTTTAATTGCTTGAGTTCATGGAAGAGATGTTCTATAAAAAAAAAATGTTTCATCCATCATATTAAGTTGGGGGCATATGTGGTGAGGTATTTGGTCATTTTGAATATTTTGGAAAGAAGAATTTTAAAGAGTAAAAAAATTGCATAGGTATCATGGCGGTAAGTTTCTAATAGCTATTATATTTTTCTTAGCCTTGATAGCTAAGTCATAGGATTTGGTAAGAGTTTGACCTCTAGAATTTGAATTATTACTAAAGTTTTAGAATTCAAAGATTTCATAAAGTATAGAAATGCAAAACTTGTAAGTGGTTGGATGTTGATTAGAGATCTCTTTCAAGAATTATTCAATCGTCAATTGAAGTCATGCATGTATTGGAAAGCTTCTTGATTGACATGTGAAATACTAAAGGAGAGAGCTGGTGAACCGTAGATGAAATAGGGAAGTGGGGTGACTTCCTTATTCTATCTAGCTCATTCAATTATGTCCTAAGAACCCTAATTGGATTGACTATCAAACTCACAAGGTGAGTCAATTCACAACTAGGAGGACTTAGGAGGGGGTTCTTTTCAACTTTAAGGGGTTCAACACCAAGAAAATGCTTGGAAAAAACAATGTGATATGCAAATAACCTAAAATAAGCTAAATGAGAGATGAAAATGATGAAATTCAGCAACACCAAGTTAGGGTATGTGTACCTAGGAAGTCTGGAGATGCAATGAGGATTCTGGAAAAGTAAAGAAGCTGTCAAAATATGTCTTGGAGGACTAAGACACCCAAGATGGCGTATTAATCTAGCTTCTATTTTTCAAGGCAAACACTGAATCTTCAGATGTCAGAATCAGATCTTAAGGAATCTCTGAAAGATATGCTGGCGAGGACTAAGACACCCAAGATGGCGTATTAGTCCTGATCTGAATTTTTGGAATTTCTGAGTGTGATCCTGAAACCTAAGATCTGAAATTCCTTCTTCACCAAGTTTCTGGATCTGAACCTATAAAAATACTTGCAAAACAAAGGAATTTGGATTGATTTTTTATGAGGGTTTTCCTTGGTCAAACCCCTTATTTGGTAATTAAACCTTGAAAAAAAGCATGAATCTAAAATGGAAATGTGTGTGCCCTAATCTTAAATGTGTAAGATTATGCAAGCTATGATATGAAGAAACCCTATTCAAATGTGTTAGAATATATCCCTAAGATGCAAATGTAAATGACCTATAAAAGAGATCTCTAATCACCCTAACAAGTCACAAACATGGAGTATACCTTCCTTAGGCAGAAAATAGAGCAATAATGGAAGATGGAATCAATCAAGAAACAAGTCCTTAGGCATGAATAAATGGCTAGTTGCATCTCCAACCTACAATCTCTCATGATCCACAATAGGCATACATTACTAATCTTTTGCAATGCTAGGTCTTGACTTGAATTTAGACTTCAAAAACTTGCAAAATCACAATAGAAGGCTGCTCCAAATCTCTAAAACTTTCTTCAACTTCCTCAAATTTCTTGCTACATGCTTTCTTCTTGCTTCCTTAGCTACTTAGGTGAAAAATGGGTGGGAATATTACTTTTATAGGCATTCCTACCTAATAACCCGAATATTGGATCTCAAAGGCTGACGAAAGGTCAAAAAAATTCAAATATTTTCATTTCTTGCTTTTAAATCCCAAAAACAAATCCCTCGGGACTGAGACACCCTAGGTAGCATCTTGGTCCCACTAGGTGGGACTAAGATGCCACCAATGGTGTCTTGGTCCCACAAGGCTTAAATTGTCAGTTCAAAAGGTGGGTTTCCAAGATTGATGGTTGTTGAAGGGTTTTGGTCTAGTTTAAAGTTAAGATATGTCTCGAGATGCATAAAAAGGGGTCTTAGGGGCCTATAATAAGTGACCTAAAGGGAATTTAATTCAGGGGATGCTAAAATAGGTCCAAATTAAGTGTGAAAATTCTAAGGTATGCATTTTACTACACTACATTTAGCCCCCACTTTAGTGCCCATATGACACTACATGCATATGCAAGCTAAAGTACTTCAATAAGTAACTTTATAAAAGGATACTCATATGGATTCCTTAGGGAAAATGAAGCCCCCACTGTAGTTACCTATAAAACCACAATGTCAGAAACCACATTCTACACCACATATTCATTAGTGACTCAAATATAATCCTCTAATCTAACTTTCCTATAAAATTAAATTTGAGGGTAGATGTATGCCCCCCCTCGATTTCGCTTGCTTTACAGAGGTGGAATCAAGTTAGCAAATCAACCACATCGAACTAGAAAAGTTCGTCATAGGGAATTTCCAAGTACCATTCCACTTGATGGTAGACATTTGATGAGAATGGGAGTAGAACCACAATTCCAATGCAACAAATGGGGTCAAAAATGGAGTTCGCTAGCTCAAAATATGTTAATTTGAATAAAAAGTACCTTTTTTCTTTTTTTTATCAAAAATGACCTAAAAGTGTATGTATAAAAAGATAAAAGATAGATTAAATCACATTCATTTCATCCTTTTACCTTTTGTAGAGTGAGCCACCATGTCGATAAGACATCCATCCACCCATCCGTAGATCGAGATTCTATAGGAGGCGGTCGCACAAGGCGAGCTACAACACACCGTGAGTCAATTTTTCCTTCTCTGTACTTCAATTTAATCAATTTTTAATGTTTTTATGAAAAATTTAAGTGAAATTATAAGGTAGGGAATTTTTTTCTTTCATTTTTTTAAATTGTCACAAAGTGTCCCACTTAAGGAATAAAGTGTCTAGAACTCTTAATTAAGATATGCTAGAGTGACTTTAGAACACTTTTTGACCATTAAAGCACAAATTTAAGATTTTAAAATGTTTTAATTGACATTTTTCTTCTTTTCTTATGGCATGTTGCACCATAGTCTTGAAAACACCTAGGTGGCCAGATGTTTAGCCGACTTCGAGAGCTCATTGATCAACTACTTGAGGAGGACATGAAGATCCTCTAGGAGATGGGTCTTTACTAGGCCTATCTCGTGCCGACCATGCGATTCCATGATGCCATGTTGATGGCACTAGTGGAGAGATGGGACGCAGATACCTACATCTTCCACCTACTGACAGGGGAGATGCCAGTCATGCTAAAAGATGTGCACTACATACTGTGGGTGCCCAGCCAAGGAGAGAGGGCATTTTTAGCATAGGGACTTGGAGTTTCAAGAAGATGCGAGAAAACACTGAGTATTTCCTAGGCAAACTGGTCCATTATAGGATGGTGAGATTGTGCATCGAGCTTTCTTGGCTGCTACTTGCTCATTCACCACTAGTGAGACACATCTTGATTTTTATAGTAGCGCTGGCACTAGTCCCTGATGGTCATGGAGCACATCTGGAGGGGTGACTAGTACACATGATTAGAGACATGGAGCACTACCGAGTGGTCTACTCTTGGGGTCAGAGCATACTAGCACACTTATACTATGACTTGGGTTGATTCACCTACGAAGAGATGCATAACATGGTACACTATACCCTACTGACAGTAGATGACATCGTCTCGAGCAACACAGAGGAGGAGGATATCGACATGCCCCCAGTATCTAATGTAGATCATGTCGGCGCGATAGAGGAGTAAGACGAGTAGTGGGAGGTGACACGGCCATGAGCCATCTTTCCTATGGATTATCCTATGGGCTTCATAGGGCCTATACTAGATTCAAGAGAGGAGGACAGGGAGTCGGGTAGGAGGGTAGATCCAATGAACCTATTCCTGGATGAGGATGAGGAGGAGATAGAGGAGGATAGTGATTATGAGGGAGAGGGGGATGATGAGGATGATGAGGGGACATAGGATGAGTAGAGCCAATCCATGAGCGAGGATAGTGATAGAGGTGAGGCTAGTCCTCCTAGCTGTGAGTGGAGAGATATAGTTCTCACTCGAGTTACGAGGTTACAGTCTGCACATGCCAGTGTCCGAGAGCATGGGGAGAGTAGCAGAGTATTTGAGATTCCTACAAATCATGCTACAAACCTAGGTGATGATATTTATTTTTATGCTTTATGTTTTTATAGATATAATGCTCATATATGGAAATATTATGATGATGGATACTGATGATTCTTATGATTTCTATCTTGCAGGGCCCGTGATAGAGTTAGATGACCTATTCCGATGTGCCACTACAGCAATAGTGCCACCCCTTCCTGGAGATGAGGCTACGGCCATAGAGTTCATGCTCCCACCATTCGTAGCAGAGCACATGGACTTGTTCAAGCCTTATGTGAGGCTCAGGGGAGCATATGTTGGTGTATCCCAATGCACTGAGCACACTGAGGGTCAGGTATCAGCACTGGTAGTGGATTTAGACGATGCTTGAGTAGCTCAAAGATTTGGCAAAGAGGTTGTCTTATAATCAAAGGTTGAGCGGCTTCATAGAGAAGTTGTGAGGATCAAGGCTGATAGAGACTGCATCGAGCAAAAGCGAGTAGAGGCACTGATACGTGAGGTTGATCTATGCGGGTCATTATAGACTATGCAGCAAATGGCTAGCATGAGTAGATCCAGGCCACACACTAGCATCTATCAATGGGTGTAGATATTGCATCCAGATGAATCTAGCAGCCATAGGCCATAGTGACATTGTACTATTGATGAGATGTATTAAAACTTTTTGATATATATATGAGCATGCATGGATTTTATGTTTATGTGCTAGATGGCCATGTGATTTATTAAATAATCTATATTAGACTATTCAATAAATATCTCTCCATGATCTAACATGTCTTTTCTTTAAGTTTTCTTACATGATGCAGTATGTTATGCTAAATTAAATGTACTTGTGATTTAATAATAAGGATTTAACGTAACACCACATATGACATAAGGTGTAAATAGCATGATACCTAAATAAAGAATCCAAACCCACATTGAACCCACTACACTAGAATTCAAGATACAAAGAACCATATGTCAGGAATGAAGCAAGCACGAGAGATAATGGCATACTATCCATTAACTCTAGCATTGCTTTAACACTCATAGCATTCAAAAAAGGCTAGGCATCATACCAACACAAATGAATGACATTAATGGGTTCTCAAAGAGGTGTGCCATCCATATCGGTTATTAGGTAGGCTCCAAACCCATAAATTTCTTGAACTATATAGGGTCCTAGTTCCAGTTAGGGCTAAACTTTCCTTTTTTCATTGGGTTGGAGTTGACATTTCGCTGATTTTTGTATAGCACCAAATTACCCTTGTTAAATGACCACAAGATGACATGATTGTTATAACTTCGTTGCAATTTCTTATGGTAGGCTTGAAGATGTTCGATGGCGTTTATGCACTTTTCATCAAGCATTTCAAGTTGGTGTAATTGTTGTTCTCTATAAGTATTATCATCAATCAACCCTTGAAGAGCAATCCTCAAAGAGGGAATCTCTAACTCCACGGGCATAATTTCTTCAACACCATAAATAAGGTTATAAGGTGTGTTTCCCATTGAGGTTCCGATACTAGTACGATAATCCCACAATGTGTATGCTAATTGTGTATGCCAATATTTATTATGTTTGTTTACTGTCTTTCTTAGGATTTGCACCAAATTTTTATTAGTTGATTCGGCTTGTCCATTAGATTGTTGATAGTAAGGCGTTGAGAATTGATGTTGTATATTAAATGTGTCCGAGAAATTCTTCACATCATTATTCTTAAATGTTGTTCCATTGTTCGAAACTAACTTGGAAGGAAGTCCAAAGCGAGCAATAATGTGTTCCAATAAGAAACGATATATTACATCAAATTTTGTTGAATGCAAAGGGATAGATTCTACCTATTTCATAAAATAATTTGTTGTCATGATTATAAACATATGTCCTATAGATGAGGGTAGAGATACTTTTCCAATAATATCCAAACCCCACACCGAGAATGGCCAAATAGGAGTTTGTGTGTGAAGTTCGGAGGCAGGAGCATGAATTAAGTTTTGGTTCTCTTGACACTTGTGACATTTCTTAACGTATTTGAAGCAATCGCATTCCATATTCTTCCAATAATATCCTATGTGGATTAACTTTTGAATCAATGATCTTCCTCTAAAATGCCCCCCATAAGCACCTGTGTGAGATTGTTCAAGTGCTATAGGGATTTTGGTTTGTTTGAGACATCAAAGCAAGAGGTTGTCAAAGGATCGCTTGTATAAGATGTCTGCTAGGATGATATATCTAGATGCAAATTTTTGAAGATGAGAGCAAGTGTTTTTATTTGTTGGCCTAGGAAAGGTATCGTCTTTCAAATAATTGAATATTGTATCGTACCATTCACTCGAGTTGTCGATTGTTGTTGCTAAAAATTCATCTACTTTATCATCAATCGAAGGTTTGATGATTGTATGCACAATGAAAGTGAAGTCTTTTGAAGGATCTTGAGGGTAAATAAGAGAAGATGCACTTGCCATTTCATCTGTGTGACAATTATCTTTTTGAGGGATGTTATCAATGGTAAATGATTCAAACTTCTCTAACAATTTCATTGTGAGATCTTTGTATTTTGATAATTTGTCTTGTTTTGTTTGATATGTTTCATTTATTTGTTTGATGACTAATTGTGAATCACCAAATATCTTAATGTCTCTAGCACCCATAACCAGAGTGGCATGCAATCCAATGATTAACGCTTCATATTCAATAGTGTTATTTGTACATGGGAAATTTAATCTATATGATAGGGGAATAGGCTCTTTTGCAGGTGGTTTTATTATAACTCTCGTGTTGGAGCTAGTTCTGCACTTAGATCCATCAAAATACAATTCCCATGTATCGTCGTAGATTTTCAACACGTTATCATCAAGAAAAGAATCATTACTAGGTAAGGCGAAAGGAGGAGTGTCGACCGACTAGTCGGTCAAGGCTTGACCCTTAATTGATTTTTGTGAAACAAATTTAAGGTCAAACTCAGTCAACAACATTACCCACTTAGCTAAGCATCTGAATAGATCTGTCTTAGTGAACAAGTGTTTTAGAGGATCAAACTTCATCATGACTTGTATTTTGACATTCAATAAGTAATGTCGCAACTTACTAGTAGCGGATACAAGAGCCAAACACTATTTTTCTATTATTGTGTATCATTTCTCGTAATCAATCAATGTTCGACTAATGTAATAAATGAGATGTTGTTTACCTTTGTCATCTTGTTGAGCCAACAATGTTGCAAGAGCACGGGCTAAAGAGCCGATGTGTAAAGAATGAATGGTTTATTTTGTATAGTGGGTTGTAAAATAGGTGGAGTGACAAGATAACCTTTTAAACTCTCAAAAGACTATTTGCAATCCTCGTTCTAATCAAAGTGTATTCCCTTCTTAAGAAGATGTGTAAATGGTAGCGTTTGATCTGCTAAGGACACTACAAATTATCGAAATGTCTTGAATTCATCCTTGTAATGTGCACAATTGAGAGATATTTCTAGGAGGTGGCATGTTAATTATAACATCAATTTTATTTATATTAACCTCAATGCATCTACGAGATACGATAAAACCTAGAATTTTTCCACTATCTACACCAAAGACACACTTTTTCATATTCAATCTCATTTATTTTTGACGTTGGTCAAATATTTTTTGAAGAACATTCACATTATCTTGTTGTGTTAAAGATTTAGTGAGAATATCATCAACATAATCTTCCAAGATCTTGTGTATGTAATCATGGAATATTAGTGTCATAGCTCATTGGTATGTTGCACCTACATTTCAATCCAAAAGGCATCATAACCCAACAAAATGTTCCCCAAATAGTTGTAAACGTTGTTTTGTATTGATCTTGAGGGTTGATGAAGATTTGATTGTATCCAGAAAATCCATCCATGAATGACAACAAAGCATGTCACGTAGTCGATTCTACTATCATGTCAATATTATGAAGAGGAAAGTCATCTTTTTAAGATGCTTTATTCAAATCACGAAAGTCTGTACACATCCTAATACAATTGTTAGGTTTTATGACCGCGACAATGTTTGAGATCCAAGGAGAATAATCTATAGGTCTTATGAAACCAACATCAAGGAGTTTTTAAATTTCATCCTTAACTAGCAAGGTTATTTTAGGGTGGATCTTTTGAATCTTCTATCGAACAGGCTTAGCATTTTCAGCTAGGACTATGTTGTGTGTGATGATCTTAGGGTCAATTTCTGACATATCTGAATAAGTCCAAGCAAAGAGTTCAGGAAAGTCATGAAGGTTGCAGTGCCTTCTTGTTCGTCATCATCAAGGAATTTTCCTATCTTAATGATTTTCTCCTTATCATTGATATCCATTGTTATATCTACCATATCCCCTAAAGGAAGAGAATTTGATCTTGGAAATTCAGGGTTGTACTCTTCATTTTTCATGCTTATCTTACTATTCTCTTTTCCTTCATCAATTTGTTTGGTTCTTATCATAGCACATGTGACCTTTTTATTGTGATGAGGAGTGGATGGTTTATCATAAACTCCAATAATTTGTTTCAAGGCCTCATCATTTTCACAATATTCCCATGATGGCAGTAAGTCAATATCAAGCAATTCAAGATGTTTCAAAGAGAGTGATTTTTGGTTTACACATAATGGTGTTGATGTTTAACGAAGGTATTTTCTTTTCTTGCATTATTTTAGAAGGACATTAACCCAAACCGGTCTTTATATCTTGTGCGTTATGTTCTATAGGGACACAAATTCCTTGCTCTTTCTTTCCACATCCTTTTCCACTGTAACCTAATTGTTTCGAAATTTCATAACCTCTCCCATAAATTTGTTCCATTTCTTTCAGTTTTGGTGGTTGTTGATAATCTATCTCATCAAAATATGTTGTATAGCTGTTATCTTGTTCAAGAGTACATGTTTGTGAGTTGTCTCCCAAATTCTATGTTGACATGACCATTGTTTTCTTTTTTTTCATCCTCTTTTCTTGTGATTACATACTCTCCCATGAATGACGGTGTGAACTCCAAGGAACCCTAATCATCATCTGCTAATTTTGACGTTGTTTCCATCTCTTGTGTTTCCTCTTTGATAGGCTCTATTCTTGATGTTGGAATTAATGATTTCAGAGGACTGGTAGTTCCCTTTTCAACTGGAAAGCAACTTTCAGGCTTGGGATCCATTTCAATTTGGTATATCTTATTCTTATATAAATACTTTATGATTCGATGAAGAGTCGAAGGTACCACATGCATCCCATGAATCCATGGTCTTCCTAAAAGAAGATTGTATGAAAGTTCATGAGGCATAACATGGATAGAAGTTCAAGTAAGGTAACCTTTCTGACTAAAATGAGAAAGGTAATTACACCAAGCAGTTGCTTTCCTATATTTTCAAATCCTCAAATTGATAGGGAATTAAGTTTTATTTTTGATGTATCTATCCCCAACTTGTCTAAAAGATTTACACTACATACATTTAGAGCTGAACCATTATCAACAAGGGTTCTCTTTATTCCCTTGGTGTGGTATCTAGCTATTATCATGAATGCATCATATCGCTTTCACATTTACAAGGGAGGGAGCTCATGTTGGTGAAAGGTAATGTCTACATTAACTATATTCATTCCTTGTATTAGAGTTTCCACATTGTTTGCATTTGTATTAGGAGAAACCACAACTTGTTGCAAGGTCGTTTGAAGCATGGTGTGATAACTAGGCGAAGCTTGAATAAGATCCCATAAGGAAATCTTAGCGGGAGTATTCTTAAGTTGTTCAACAAGATCATACTCCTTTCCACTATGTGATGGTATATGAGCAGGGTTAGGCAATATAGGATTCGGTAATGGTAGTGAAAGTGGATTAGGTTGAGGTTGTCTATTATTCCTTGTGTTGTATGTATGAGCAACGGTGTTGTAATTTGGTTGTTGTAATGAGGTTTAGGTGTGTTAAGGATAAGGATGGGTTTAATTGAAGGTTGGGGTTTGTTAGAAGGTGGATAAGGGATAAGTTGAGGTTGAAGAAAATTTACTTCATTTTTATTAGACATATTTGAACAAGCTTTAGTGGATGAATTGTGTGAGAGGAAGTTGTCAAGGGCTTCATCTAACAAGTCAAAGTCATCACGACTAAAGGGGTTGTATTTGTTAACAGGTTGAGGTTGGATAACATTTTCTTCACTTTGCTTATGTTTGTTTGGACAAGCCTTAGTGGACAAACCTTGTGAGATGAAGTCCCCAAAGGCTTCATCTAACATATCAAGTTCATCATGACTAAAAGGCTTGAGGTTTAAGCTAACTTTGAAAAAGGGTGTTAACATGCTTAAGTAACCATACATCTATGTGTGTTTAAGTTTAACATTTTGTTTTTTATGTCTTGATATTATAATGAATGAAAAGTACGAAAATTTAACAAGCTACGTGTATCAAGAAATTGTAAGCATAAACTATGAAAATGCATATAACAGTAAATTGGCAAACTGAAACAACAAACTAACTACAACAAACAGATATACAAAAATGTACTGCTTGACTCTAGAAATTTTAACCTCAAATCACACAGGGACTAAGATGCTAAGAAGGGCGTATTGGTCCTCCTGAGGAAATTTATAGATTCTAGACATTGGAACAGGTAGCATAAAGCTCAGACAGGATTCTACACCAAAAACCCTGAGAGGGACTAAGATGCCAGTAAGGGCGTTTTAGTCCTAGTAAGGTTTTTTTCTAGAAAAATAGCAAGATCTAAGTTGATAAAAACTTTCCCAATTTGCCTACCTAGGGACCTAATTTTTGGAAATAGGAAACTGTGCAAATGGATGCAAAGAAAAGTAACTACTAACAAGTAATTGAATGCAAGATTGAAATACATTTTTTCAATTTTCAATGCAATAAGAATTTTTCTAAATGCAATTAAGGGAATGAAAAGTGCACTTTTCAGTTTTTCAATGAAATAGAATGATGCAAGAAAGTAAAAATGCAACCTATATGCACTTTCACTAATGCAAAAATAAGAAACCCTAAATGCAATTTCATTAATGCAAGATGCAAGAAACCCTAGATGCACTTTCACTAATGCAAGATGCAATGAATGCAATCTAGATCTAGGACTCTAAAGGACTCCAAATTAGAAAAGGAAGAAAGCTCAAAGAATTTGGGTTCACCAAAGTGAACCGTAGATAAAATGGGGAAGTGGGGTGACTTCCTTATTCTATCTAGGTCATTCAATTATGTCCTAATAACCCTAATTGGATTGACTATCAACCTCACAAGGTGAGTCAATTCACAACTAGGAGGACTTAGGAGGGGTTTCTTTTCAGCTTTAAGGGCTTCACCACCAAGCAAATGCTTGGAAAAGACAATGTTGGAACACAAAATGTGATATGAAAATGACCTAAAATAAGCTAAATGAGAGATGCAAATGATGAAATTAAGCAAGGTCAAGTTAGGGTAGGTGTACCTGAGAAGTCTGGAGATGCAATGAGGATTTTGGAAAAGAAAAGAAGCTGTCAAAATATGCCTTGGAGGACTAAGATGCCCAAGATGGCGTATTAGTACCGCTGCTATTTTTTGGGGCAAACATTGAATCTTCGGATGTCAGAACTAGATATGAAGGAATATCCGAAAGATATGCTAGGGAGAACTAAGATGCCCAAGATGGCGTATTAGTCCTGATCTAAATTTCTAGAATTTATGAGTGTGATCCCGAAACCTAAGATCTGAACTTCCTTCTTCACCAAGTTTTTGTATCAGAACTTGCAAAAAGACCTACAAAACAAAGGATTTTGGATTGACTATCTATGAGGGTTTTCCTTGGTCAAACCCCTTGTTTGGTAATTAAACCATGAAAAAAAGCATGAATCTGAAAATTGAAATGTGTGTGCCCTAATCTTAAATGTGTCTAAGATTATGCAAGCTATGATATGAAGAAATCCTATTCAAATGTGTTAGAATAAGATCCCTAAGATACAAATGTAAATGACCTATAAAGGATATCTCTAATCACCCTAACAAGTCACAAACACGGAGTATACCTTCCTTAGGCAGAAAATAGAGCAATAATGGAAGATGGAATCAATCAAGAAAAAATTCCTTAGGCTTGGATAAATGGCTAGTTGCATCTCCAACCTGCAATCTCTCATGATCCATAATAGGCATTCATTACTAATCTTTGGCAATGCTACATCTTGACTTGAAAAGACTTGAAAAACCTACAAAAACATAATAGAAGGCTGCTCCAAAACTCTGAAACTTCCTTCAACTTGCTCAACTTTCTTGCTACTTGCTTTCTTCTTGCTTCCTTAGCTACTTAGGTGAAAAATGGGTGGGAATCTTACTTTTATAGGAATTCCTACTTAATAACCTAAATATTGGATCTCAAAGGTTGACAAAAGGTCAAATAAATTCAAATATTTTCATTTCCCGCTTTTAAATCCCAAAAACAAAGCCCCCAGGACTAAGATACCCTAGGTGGCATCTTGGTCCCACCAAGTGGGACTAAGACGCCACCAATGGAATCTTGGTCCCACAAGGCTAAAATTGTCGGTTCAAAAGGTGGGTTTCCAAGATTGATGGTTGTTTAAGGGTTTTGGTCCAGTTTAAAGTTAAGATATGCCTCAGGATGCACAAAAAGGGGTCTTAAGGGCCTATAATAAGTTACCCAAAGGGAATTTAATGCAGGGGATGCTAAAAAAGGTCCAAATTAAGTGTGAAAATGCCAAGGTATGTATTTTACTACACTACAGTTGGTATCAACCTTCTCTTAGAATTTATTGAAGAGGAGATCACCAAGTTGATTGTAGAATGATTTTACTTGACTTCTTTGGTCACAGGTTGATCTCTACTCTTTCCATTTATAATATATGACATATTTAAAGTTATAGTGCATGAAAAAGTACAACAATATATACTTAAACCTTACAAATAAATTTTCACAAGTGAATAAAATATGCACAATAGTATGTCTATCAAATATGAAATGAAGAGTGTATGATACAATGATCAAGTCTTGCATATATAGGAAAGGATGAGGAGGTGAAAAGGTGGGAGTGAAACTTTGACTACCCCTCTATAAGTGTATGTGCAAACTTTTATCTTTGAATGTTGTACATAATCCGAAGACTCAAATGATGCCAATGATGCCTTCAAATGATGGTCAATGATATGCAATCCAATGCTAATGTGTGACTAATGCTAACAAGATAGATTAGGTACCATAGATGGTTCTAGAAGAGGGACCAAGAATGTATGGTTATGTCTAGACTAATGTGAATATAATACTATTACAAATGATGATAACTCATGAATGTCTGCACAATTTGTCATGATAGAAGCTGATGTAGGTGAGGCAAGATAAATATCCAAAGATGGTAATGGTGATGCAACTTCATCAAATCTAACATCAAGGAGAAAATATGTGTCCTTAATAGTTTCATCCAAATCTACAAGGTGGGATTCTACAAACAAATATTTTATGTCTCGTAGCTATGCATCCCAATGTGGTGGATCTAGAATGACAATAGTAATAACCTAATGCAAAGAATCGTTGGAACTCATGAATGAGTCAACACCAGATTTAGATGTAGAAACAAGTGATATGCAAGATGAGATATCAATGTAACTCATTAAACTATATTGTTCATCCCAAATGATGATGTCTCACAAGATGTCTAAGTGAGACTGGATGATGATTTTACATGTCTTGGAACTAGAGGATCAGGTAAGGCAATACCATGACTTAAAAGAATTTTCTCCAATTCCTCAATTCAATGAAATTGACATTATTTTGTTGTATGTTTTTTTTCCAATCCACATATAGTTTTCCATTTATTAGGAGGATTACAAAGAAAACTCAAATAAAAGGGAATTAGTGAGAGACATGATCACATAAACCAACAAACTAAAACGTAGAAATACCTAGATTTCCCCTTGATTCAAAGAGCCCCCAAATATAGTTAGTGTTGATTGTAGTCCCCCTCAGAATAACATGCAAGAAAATTTTACAAGTTATGAAGATTGGATGTCAAAAATATTTCGTATATAACTCATGGATATTTTTATAATTTTGTGATTAAATGGCAATCCAAATCTAAATTTTACATACAAAATCAGATTTCGCATGAAATTCTAATAGAAAAAAAAAGCAGTGTGAAAGTTATGCCTCGTCAAAATTTTCTAACAAAGTTGACTTCAAAGGTTAAAATTTTCAATTAAACAATAACAAATCAAAAATGTCTTGACGTTAAACGTCGACACGCAAAACAACTTTCCAATGACTATTTACAATTAAAAGTCTAACTCTCCATTTGCAAGTTATGAAAAAAAAACTCCTATTTGAACCAAGTGTTTATGCAATGAGTTAAATAGTCGTGCCAAATGGGAAGATTAATCGAACTTGGGGGTGGCGAGAAAGAAGGGAGGTGTCGAGGGTGCAGATTTTGTGAATCCATGCTTTATGGGACATGTATAGAGGTGGGAGGGCACATGGGACTAAGAAGATACACCTGGGCATCTTTTACCTCTTGAAGTTTTCTTTCAGAGCAGTTGCATCCACGTGCTATAAAAGTGTGAGAAAGGCAACAACAATGCAGTGAAATGGGCCTAAAATTTGTAACGAATAGGTGTTCCCTCAAACTAGTCACATATGCTTAAAATCTACATGCCACATAGAGATGGAGAGTGGAGCTGGTGATATAAGGTAGTGGTTTTGAATAGATGATGCAACAGGCTGCGTGGGAGGAATGTGTTGGAAAAATTAATTGCCCTTGAGCCTCCTCCCGTTGCCACTACCTATCAAGGGCATTTGTTGCCAGCATAGTTGGAAGATTATTTTTATAGATTGCTTTCCCAACTTGATCCTTATGTGCAGCTCAGTCTGCAGAATAATTAAATTTGTTAGGTGAGTTTGAAATTATGGAGGGAAATTTGTGTACCCAGCATTAGACATGTCAATGTAATATATGGAAGTCTGAAGAATAGAATGGGAATTAGTTTTTACAGTAGTAGTTTGAAAAAGGAATGTTATTTTTTGGTTCTCTGTTTGATTCAAAGAATCTCCTGAACAACAACAGTTGTATTTTTATTTGTATGTGTCTGAGCAGTGATTGCTCCAAGTAGAGCTTTGTGCAGCTCTTGATAGTTAGACTTTTGGGTGTAGCTTCCAGATAGCTGCTAATAGTTTGTAATCTTTAGTTTAGATTTTATTTTCTATTTTTTTAAGTTTACCTTTTTTTAATGTCATTTCCAGCTTATTGAATAGAAAATAAATTTCCATGTCTCTTTCTTGCATTGTTTGTACTTCTGCAATTTGATTTGATCCCAGTTGTCTGGGAAATAGAACAACATTTATGTAGTTGTTTGCATAGCTCAGTCTGGGTTTGGCGATTTCATCTTGGATTTATTGTACATGGTATCAAAGCCATAGGCCCCATTTTTTTGTGAGTTAGGGAATTTATTTTTTCTAGGTATTAAACTTTTTTGTGCAGGAGACATGGTTGGAGATGAGGGGAAGAGTTGGTAGCAACCACCATCCTTTAATGGATAGAACTATGACATTTGGGCTAAGAAAATGAAGACTATTATGGTTGCCAATGACTTGTGGGATTTTTTGACAAATGGGTTCATGGATGTTACTAACCTAGCACAGTATGCAACTCTCACAAACAATCAAAAAAATCATTTGAAGGAAACAAGGAGGAAGGATGCTAAGGCATTGAGATTGATAGAAGTAGCCTTGATAGAGGCCATTTTTTGCAAAATAACAATAGCTAATTATGCAAAGGAATCTTGGTAAATCCTCCAAACCAGCTACAAAGGGACTAATAAGGTTAGATTAGTGAAGCTCCAAATGCTTCGAAGAGATTTCGAGACTCTCTTGATGAGGGACAATGAGTCCATTTCAGACTTCTACACAAGAGTCTCTAGTTTGATAAAATAGTTGAGGATGAATGGTGAAACTATGAAGGAAAGAACGATTGTGGAGAATATCCTCAAAAATTTTCCCTACAAGTATGATGCAATTGTCATTTCCATTGAAGAGGCAAAGGACCTCTCTACTTTGATGGTGGATGAGTTGATGGGTTCTCTTCAAACCCATGAGCATCACCTAAATAGGTCTCCTACTTCTTCCCAAGAGAAAGCTATTAAAGCATAATCAAATGCAAGAGGAAGGGGGAGAAGAAACAATGGTGGAAGGATCTCAAGAGGTAGAGGTCGTGGCAACTCCAAACAAGGAAATGTTGGAGGAGGAAGCTCGAGATGAGAAAGCAGCCAAGAGGGAGCGAGCAACTCTTAGACCAACTCCCGATAAGGCAAGAAGAACAATAGTTCAAATCAAAAGTATGACAAAAGTAATGTTGAATGCTACTACTGTCATAAATTTGGTCATTATGCAAGTGAGTGCTAGAAAAAGCACAACAATCACTCAAAACAAAATGCAAATTTGGCTGATGTGAATGTGACTAAAGGCAATCATTCCATAGCCTTCATCATGTGCAACATTGGTGAAGAAGGTAGCCCCGAAGTTTGGTATTTGGACAATGGTTGTAGCAACCACATGAGTGGTAATGAATTTTTTTTTTCTTTCATTGATAAGAATGTAAAGTTAGAGATAAGAATGGGGAACAATGGATTAGTTCTAGTTGTGGGCAAAGGATCTATCATGATCCACACCAAGCAAGGTGAAAAGAAGGAGATTCAAAATACATTTTTTGCTCCTGGGTTAAAGCATAACCTTGTGAGTTTTGGACAGCTGATCCAAAATGGATGTAAAGTGCTGATGGAGAAGGGTCAATGCATTATTTATGAAAAGAATGAGAGGACAAAAGTGTTTGCAGTAGTTCAAATGATAAAGAACCAAATGTTTCCTTTGAAGATTGAGATGTGTTTCTCATCTCAATTCGTAGCTACACCTCTCATGAATGAAAAATTAGTAGCAGTACAAGTAGCCCTCAGGAGTACCATTCAAGACCCCTCCAAGCTATGGAATCTCAAGTTCGGACACTTAGGCTATGTTGGCTTAAGTATTTTGTTTAAGAACAAAATTATTGATGATTTGCCAAGAATAGTATAGCCTAATGTTAAATGTGAGGCTTGCATTTTGGGCAAGCAACATAGGAATCCCTTTCAATCAAGAAACTCTACAAGGGAAAGAGCACCATTGGAGCTAGTGAACACAGATTTGGTAGGCCTTATGCAAACCATATCTATTGGTAAAAGACAATATTTTATGACCTTCATTGATGATTACAGCCATAGGACATGGGTCTATTTTTTGCAACATAAGTCTTAAACATTTGATAATTTTTTTTGTTTAAGGCATAGGTTGAAAAGGAGAGTGGAAATGTGATCAAGGTCCTAAGGTTAGATCAAGGTCCTAAGGTTAGATCAAGGAGGAGAGAATACCTCCAATTATTTTGTGAATTTTTGCAAGAAAAATGGCATCAAGGAGCTAATAGCTAGTTATACTCCACAAAAAAATGGAGTGGTTGAGAGAAAGAATAGGACCATTGTGGAGATGGCAAGGAGCATGCTAAAAGCAAAGGGACTCCCAAATGAATAGTGGGGAGAGGTTGTAGCAATAGTTGTATATCTAATAAATAGAAGTCCAACAAAGGCGGTCCATGACAAAATCCCACAAGAGGCATGGACAAAACACAAGTGGACAGTTGAGCACTTGAGAGTGTTTAGGTGTGTGGCATATGCACTTGTTCCAAAAGAGAAGAGACAAAATTTGGATGACAAGGGTGAGAAGTGCATCTTCACGGGCTATAGTGAAGAGTCAAAATCCTACAGGTTGTATAACCTAGTCACCAAGAAAATTGTTATCAGTACAGATATGGAGTTCATTGAAAATGAGTCTTGGGATGGCTCAATGGACACCTTTTCAGGTAATTTAGTTGGAGTTCCCCATTGATGATGAAGAAGATGAGTATGAAGATCAGAAAGATCTTGCAGCAACAGAGATAATCAGCTCCCAATGGTTCTTGACTCAAGCAGGCAATTAAATAGAGTATCTCAAAATTCAGTTGGAGAGAGTTCCAGTCGGCTCCTGACAACTCTTGACATATGTAGACAGTTAGGAAGATAGTCACATATATCTAGAGAATTGGCCACAAAGAGCTCTCGACAGCTCCTGACAGCTCCTAACATGAGCAGATAGAAAGGCAAGTAGCCACAGACAGTCAGAGGATTGGCTCCTGAGAGCTCCCAACAACACCGAACCCAATCTATTCAATAAAGTAGCAGTAGTAGTGAAAGTTCAGACTCCACTCTCACCTCCCTAATGCCAAAGAAGACCAAGAGTCTAAGGGAGATCTACCAAAATGAAGGGTATGATGAAGATTTTGATGAGAACATGAGTTTTGCACTATTTTCTCATGGTGATCCGATTTATTTTGAGGATGTTGTGAGGCCATGGATGAGGAGATAGATGCAATAGAGAGGAACAACACATGGGAGCTAACTGGTTTGTCTCCCAACAAACAATTTATTGGGTTGGAATGGGTCTACAAGACCAAGTGCAATACCAAAGGAAGGATAGAGTGGCACAAGGCACGATTGGAGGTTAAGGGGTACAAACAATAGTTTGGGAGAGACTAGGATGAGACATATGCCCCCATTGCAAGGATGGAGACCGTGCAAATAGTCATAACAATTGCAGCCCAACACAAATGGACGTGAAGTCTGCCTTCCTAAATGGAGTGTTGAAAGAGGAAGTTTATGTGGAGCAGCCACTTGGATATGAAGTTTTGGGTCAAGAACACAAGGTGTATAGGCTAAAAAGGCCCTCTATGGGTTGAAGCAAGCTCCACGGGCATGGTACAATAGGATTGACTCATATTTGATGAGCAACGGATTTAGCAAAAGTGATGGTGAGCCCACTCTTTACATCAAGGTAGAATATGGTAATATTTTGATTGTTGTCATGTATGTAGATGATCTAGTTTTTACTAGGGATAATGATTTCCTTATTACTGATTTAAAAGAGGCCATGAAAAAAGAGTTTGAAATGATAAATTTAGGTCTCTTGAGATATTTTCTAGGCATAGAAGTAAAACAAATGCATGATGGTATATTTATCGCTCAAGAAAATATGCAAATGAAATATTGAAGATATTTAGGACGTTTGAAAGAAAGTCTGCCCCAACACCAACAACCATAGGTCTAAAGTTGAGCAAGGAATTTTGCAACAACAATGTGGATCTGACCATGTTTAAAAGTTTGGTTGGAATTTTGATGTATTTGACTGCAACTAGGCCTGATATAATGCATGGAGTGAGTCTTATTTCTAGATTCATGGAGACTCCAAGAGACACCCATTGGCAAGTAGGTAAAAGAATCCTGAAGTATGTGAATGGCACCAAAGGATATGGCATTTTGTACACAACAACAAATGAGTTTGGGTTGATTGGATACACAAATAGTGATTGGGAAGGAAGTTTGGATGATAGGAAGAGCACATCGAGCTATGTATTTTATTTGGGTTCGGGAGCTATCTCATGGGCTTCCAAGAAGCAACCCATAGTTTCCCTATCAGCAACCGAAGCTGAGTATATAGTAGCAAATGCAACAACATGTCAAGCTATTTGGTTGAGAAAATCCTTGACAGATTTGAGAGAACAAGAGGATGGAACAACAATCTTTTGTGACAATGTTTCATCAATAGCTTTGATGAAAAATCCTATGTTTCATGGAAGAAGGAAGCAAATTGAAATCAAGTATCACTTTATTAGATAATTGGTTGAAAATGGTGAAATTAGAATGAATTTTGCAGGTCTGAGCAGCAACTAGCAAACATATTCACCAAGCCTTTGAGCAAGGACAACTTTGAGTGCCTAAGGAATAGTTTGGGCATTGATTTGGATCAAGATTGATCTTTTTTCGTCAGATTAGGACAAATGGGGAGTGTTGGAAAAATTAATTGCCCCTGAGCCTCCTCCCATTGCCACCTACCTGTCAGGGGCATTTTTTGTCAGCACAGTTGGAAGATTGTTTTTGGGGATTGCTTTTCCAACTTGCTCTTGACATGCAACTCAGTCTATAGAAGAATTGAATTTGTTAGGTGAGTTTGAAATTTTGAGGGGGAATTTGTGTTCCCAACATCAGATATGTTAACGTACTATAGGGAAGTCTGAAGAATGGGAGTTAGTTTTTGTAGCAGCAGTCTGAAAAAGGAATTTCTTTTGGTTCTCTATGTTATTTAGAGAATCTCTTGAACAACAACAGCTATATTTTTATTTCTATGTGTCTGAGAAGTGATTACTCTAGGTAGAGCTCTGTGTAGCTCTTGACAATTAGACTTTTGGGTGCAGCTTCCAGATAGTTGCTAATAGTTTGTAATCTGTAGTTTAGATTTTATTTTCTAAGTTTTTAAATTTACCTTTTTGTTTAATATCATTTTTAGCTTATTGAATAGAAAATAAATTTCCATGTCTCCTTCTTGCATTGTTTGTGCTTCCGCAATTTGATTTGATCCCAGTTGTCTAGGAAACAAAACAGTACTTTTGTAGTTGTTTGCACAACCTAGTCTGGATTTGGGGATTTCGTCTTGGATTTCTTGATAGAATGTAAGGTCAACAAACCAATTTTATTATATGTAAAATTAATATCTCTCTTACAAAAACATGACCTGCACTTCATATTTTCTCCAATTCAAATTCATAGGCAAAGCCATGTAGTTTGCAAGATGCAGTTAGCCTAGAAAGAGAGGCACATGATAGTGGAAGAGGCACATGATAGGGGGAAGTCGTAATGAGAAAGAGTTGAAGATGGATGGCGCTAATAATGGAGGAATATCCCACAACAAAAATGCATGCTTTAAATATTGTTGCAATGGAGAGTGAACAGAGAAGGGTGCACTTGGAAGGATATTTGTGGCTCCTTTTCTTCACTAGTCGAAACCTTTAGAAGATCACCTTTTTAGATCTTCTCACAACAAAGCTAACTAGCTATAATACTTGGTGAATTACTAAGCTACAAGATACTTTACAGGATATGTGGAGGTTGATTGGTTGAAGATAGAGGCATTGTAGATTATCCTACCTTCTGGGAGGTGTAGAAAGAGTTGGTTGGTCAATGGGTTGTGAACAACACAAAAAATTTCCAATGTGCAAATGATGAAACCATTTCCCAAAAATGAGGGGTGTTGCCACTGGTAGATGAAGAAACAAATGGATGGAGGTTGAGCCTGGAGAAGGCTTATGCTCTTGAATATCTCAATTTAACTCTAAAAAATATAAATCACAACAAACCCTACAAATAGAACAAAGAAAGAATCCTACGAATAGGCTGAAATAGGCTAGAATACAAGCAACGAGCCAAACTGGCCAATTTTTTCTATGAGATTACAAAGAGGTAAAAGTGACCAAAACTTTGCACAGATTGGTAGAGGGGGGATAGCTTTAAAAAAATCAATTATATATTTGTGTGTGTAAAATAGACATAAGGTAAAAAAAAAAGTGCAAAAAATGAAAATTACAAAATTGATGAAATGAAAGGTATTTTTTCATTTCCTTAGCTTTTCGGACATGATGGTGTTGATCATTTGGGTCTATCACACTTTTTTGATAGAAATATGTGTGAGAGTCACCTTGATGGGAGAAGGAACATGCTTTCATGGCTCTGATACCATGTTAGAGAATGTCAAGATAAAAGAGAGCATGAAACAACTTCCACAAGTGAATAAAACATGCACAATAGCATGTCTATCAAGTATTAAATGAAGAGTATATGATACAATGATCAAGACTTGTATATATAGGAAAGGATGAGGAGGTGAGAAGGTAGCAGTGAAACTCTAACTATCCCTCTATAGGTGGGACACTTGTGATCTCACTTGACAAGTGGGTGAGCAAGTGGCAAGTGTACATGCAATAGGTGTTTCAAGTCACGAGGATACATGTCTTAATGCTAGGAAGTGAGAGAAAAGAAAAAAAAAACTAAGTAAACTTAAACTAAATGTGAATAGGTTAATCATAGAAATGTGATATCCTATCTAGATGGATAAAAACACTATTTACACCTACAATTATATCTTACTATAAATAAATAAAATTATTATTGAATTTTATTATAAAATTCAAACATACATGCACATGTTCAATTGTATATTTTCATGTATTAAAATTATTATTTATAATGAGTTATAACACACTATTTCTATATTTTTAGGGGTGTATCCATGTTTGGAGAAATTTCAAACAAAAAGCTTAAACCTAATAGGTTATCCATGAAGAATATCACGATGAGAAAGTGGAGTTGAAAGATATGTGTATATCAAAATATTCATCCCTAAACCAACATAGTCAAGCCCCTTGAAAAGCATACGATGAGATTTTAGATTTTCTTAGAAAATTTCCAAATACTAAGATGAGCACCTAAAGTTGTATAGGCATCCTTTCTATAAAAATATTCTATAGGAAGAGTAAAGAATGAGAACACTGAATAAGAGAGTGTGAAAAAAGGAAAATATTAAATTTCACCAATCTCAAACATACTTGCACATATAAAGAAATAAATAAATGTATTATTTATTAAAGGTCTAGAGAATAAGGCATAATTGATGAACTACTTAACATGCTTTTTTTTTTTGATGAATTGGCAGATATCTATATTAATATAAAGATAAAATTACAAATCCACAAAAAAGGGGCGGGTGGTGAAAAGGCACACCCTAAATGTCACATGGGCAGAGCCCAAAAAAGCAGAAATATCAATCACATGGGCCTAGCTCATAAGTCCAATAATAGAAAATAAAATTAAGTGGCCAAGGTAGTGCCAGTAGATCCTGGGGGATCCCTGTCATCCAAATTTTTCCCCCATACATCAATGGGGTTTAGAGTGACGTCAGGAGGTGCACCCCAACCATCATCAACTTTATCTTCATCTTTTTCTTTTTCTTTTTCCTCGCGCCGAAGTGAGATTGCAAGAGCCAACCACTAAATTTTTTTGCCACTAGTAGGCCAGCCAGTGCCAGACTCAGATGGAGCATCAAAGGGCTACCCATAACTTCCACCACCACTCCCCATAGCACCACTAGAGTGCCAGCCTTGACCAGGACATGGCGGAGGAGAACGAGCCCGTCTGGGAGGCCGAGAATCCCGCCGAGCAGAAGGCTGGGAGTGGGATCGCATGGAGTCACTCCGCTTCCAGCCCTGAGAAGGCGACCGACCGCAGGAGGAGGAGGGATAAATAGGGATCCGAGCCACAGTACAAGGGGAATTTCCCCAGTGGTCTAGGAGGACCTACAGGTGAGCCACTTCCAGTGCAACCTTGTTGGGTTGCACTTGAATCTGTAAGAGAACATTAGAACATATAATTGCTTTAGCATAAAGAGACACATTAACATCTAAATGACAATGAGCAAATATACAAGCATTTCTGTCTTTCCAGATATTGAAGAGGATTTCCACCCTCAAAGTGTGCCAAAGGTGGGTGAACTTAGTCGGGGTTCCAGGCGGGTCCCCCAGTAGAACCATATGCCAAGAGAAGGGTTCTGGCTGAAAAGGCCAAAAGAAATCATGAATCCAAGTCCAAAGCTACTGAGCTTTGGGACAAAACCAAAAAAGATGCTTAAAGATTTTAAACTACCCACAAAAAGGGCAGCAAGGGTCAGGAACCCCCAAATGAACAAGTCAAGAACCCACAAGCAAGCCTTAGAAAAGAATACACCAAGCAAAGTGGGCCAGCTTTGGATTAACAATTGCAAACCAAGTGGCATCAAACCTCTTACGCCAAGTATGGGCAAAGGAATTAAGAAGCCGCCTCTGGTTCAAGGAACTGATCATAGGAAAATGGGGTGAAAGCCACCTGTAACCAAGCCGCGGCTTGTAGCTCCTGAGAGGAGTGTTTGGAAACCATTTCCAGTCTTTCCACCAAGGTTTGTGCCCACGAATGCCAACTATGTGAAGCATTTTTTCCGGAATGGTACTCACCAGCCAGTCAAAAGTAAGATGATCCTAGTTTTGAAGATTGTACTAGGCTTTAAAATCATCCCACTACAAGAGACGCATGGTAGGCTGGTGAAAGAGCTGATGCGGTGTTTGAATGTCCTTCTTATGAAATATGAGGGCCTTGAGCCAAGGCGACTTGGCCAGGGGTTGACCATTCTGAGCCAGAAGGGGAGACCACCATAAGCTATGCTAGTTGATGGAAAGCCCATCACGAAATCCAGCCTCGGCCCAATGGAGCCAAGGCTTAACAGTTTCCCAAGAGCGCCAAATGCTCTTGGCCACAAAGGAGCCAACAATTTGAACTAGCTCCCTCATAACTAGGAGGGTTTGGAGACTGATTCCTTTCTAGGTGGGCCTATGAACATGAAAACCAGACTGAATACAATGTCTGAGGAGAATCTTCCAGGCTTCATCCCCGATGAGAGCTCGAATAATCCATTTGACATAGAGAGCAGTCCCTTGTAGTTGAGTGGAGAGCAATCCAAGCCCTCCAGAATCCTTGGGGAGACAAAAAAATTCTCAAGCAACCCGATGAAAACCCTTGTGGCTTTCAGAAGAGGCCCATAAAAAATCATGAAGCAACTTTTCAAGCCTACTGTAGGCAGCTTTAGAAAGAGCCCAATAGGAAGAATAGTAGATGTGAGTGGTAGCCAAAATTTTAGAGCACACCTAGAATTTTCCAGCCAATGAAAAAGGCTTAGTAATCCAATAGGCCAACTTCTATTCAACCCTGGAGAGCATAGCTTGCCAAAGCTCCTGAGGGGAAGCCTGAAAGGTGAAGGGGATGCCCAAAAATCGAAAGATTTCTCCCTGCCCTATCCACTTCAAGTTATAATTTAGGAGCCACGTAGGAGTGGGGAGCACCGATTGTCTGTAGCACAAGGTCTTGTGCCATTGAATTGAAGAGCTGGAGGCAAGACAAAAGGTATTAAGGCAATAAAGGGTAGCATTGATAGAACCTTCATCCTCTAAGAGAGTGAGAAATGAATCATCCGCGAAGTGGCCATTGACAAGCTATTCCTGAGAGTCTGGGAGAGAGATCCATTTAACACGTTGCTGGGAGACAACATTGGCTAGGAGATATCCAAAGCCCTCAGCAGCCAGAACATATAAATCAGGGGCAAGAGGGCATCCTTGGCGAATGGAATGAAAAAGACCAAAAGCAGAAGATTGGCGGCCATTAATGGAAATGCAAGCCGAAGCATCAGAAAAAAACATACGAACAGACTGAATAAAGTTGGGCCTAAAGCCCAAGACTCGCAACATCGCAAGAATGAAAGGCCATTCAATGTGGTCATAAGCTTTGAAAAAATCAATTTTAATGAATACCGCTTTTTGGTTCGACCACCAGGCCCACTCCATGCCTTCCCAAACTGCAATAATGTTATCAAGAATAAACCTAGATTTAATGAAACCGGTTTGCTCAGGACGCACAACTTGAGGCAAGAGGTGATGAATTTTCAGAGCCAGAGCTTTGACAATAATTTTGTAAGAAACATTGAGAAGCATGATGGGCCGTCAGTTGTAAATATCCTCCGGATCCCCAGGCTTAGGTATGAATTTAATATTGCTTTTATTTATTAAATTGCCTAGAGAATTGGTTTGAAAGGCTTCAAGATAAACATGATGCAAGTCGCTCCCAACACAGTCCCAAAGAGCTTTATAAAATTCACAAGGAAAGCCATCAATCCCAAGAGCCTTATCATCGGCCATGGAGGAAATGGCTTCCTTGAGATCATCAATTGTTAACAATTGATCACAAAAATTAATCTAGGCTAAGGAAAGCCTATGTGTCACAACAGCAAGGCGGTCCTGAAGGGCTTGCTGGTGCACAAGCGTCGGGTCTTGAGTAGTGAAAACTTGTTCATAGTGATGCACAAAATCCTCAAAAATTTTAGGTAGCTCAGAGAGCACTTGGTTACCATCTTTGATTTCTTTAATTCCTGGGGATGAGTGTTTGGCACGAAGAGCCAAAAAAACTCTTTGGAGACACAATCACCAATTTTGAGCCAGTGAAGCTGAGCCTTGATTTGAGCGCCTCTGGTAGAATAATTATCTTCCACTTGTTTTTGATGTCTTAAATCCACCACCCTGACTTGATGTGATGGGGAGAAAGGACTGGCCGCCAAAGCCTCCATAGCCGTACACAAGTCGATAGTGGTGGCCTCGTAGGAATGTCGATGAAAGATAGCAAGCTGGCACCCATAAATGCACAAGAAACGGGTAGTACGAATGATGGCATCATTCCACCAAGCAATCCATCCCGTATGGCTAGGTGGCCTACACTCTAAATTCCACACCTGGTGAATGTGTTCCAAGGCAGGCTTGTGATAGAGCAAAGATGTGTTCAAGAAGAATTGAGTCTTACATGTGCGAGGTTGACAAGATGCCCATTCAATGCGAAAATGAATTGGGAAGTGATCAGAAAGAGTCACATCCACTAATGGCTTAATAGGAAAGGAAAAAATATTGAAGGAAAAAAAAGATTGAGCCGAGATCATAGCATGATCAAGGCATTTAAAGACTATCAAAACCAGCCCTATAATTGCACCAAGTGTGCTAGAGAGAATGAGAATGGCGGCAACCCATATTGGGATCAAAAAGCCCCAATTTATTGTGCATGTAAAATCACGCATCCCTTTCACCCATTTCCCAACGAAAAGGCAAGGTGCCATTCTTGTCGTACGCCATCTCTACCATGTTGAAATCCCCATAGAACAACCAGGTGGCAACTAGAAAATAATCAACAATCCAGTGCCAAAGCAAGCAGCGCTCCACGACATCATTAGAGGCATAAACATTAATAATCTCAAAAGAATGATTCTCAATATTGAGAAGAACCCAGACAACCCGTTGGGAGGGGTCAACCCCATGGTCCACCACACAAGAATGCAATCATGGGGAAAAAAGAGTAGCAACTCCACCATGACCAGCCTCATGCAGAGTGCAAAACATAGTACTGGCTGGCCAAATAAAGCGACAAGTCGAAGCAAGCAAGAAACCTAAAATTTTAACTTCTTGGAGACAAAGCACTTCAACCCCTGGGTAATTCTTCAAAGTATTCCTAATAGAATGCTTCCTGGAGAGGTCAGTTAGACCTCGAACATTCCATGAGATAAAATTTATGGAAAATCTTTCATACTTGTAGAATCCCAGTCCTCTTCACCTAGGGAAGAGAAGCTATTCTTCAAAAACTCTTGCGGAACAGAACCAGTTTGAATAGAAGGAGAGAATCTCCATTTTTTCAGGCACATATTCACCTTCTTCTGGTGGAGGAGACGGGCTACGAGATCACTACTGAGTCCTCGTTGCGGAGGACAAAGCCGGTTGAGCACACAAAACAGCCACAGGCTGAGGTGTGGCCTTTGACCTGGGTTGTAAAACAATAGAAGTAACTCCCTGAGGGAGTAGCTATCCCCTTCTCTGAAGGTTTTGAAACCAGTTTGGTTGGTTCAGGGGCCTTTGGAGCTGACCCAAAACTAGACGACTTATTTTTCTGGTTTGAAACCGTAGTTCACTTTGTTTCAACCTTAGCAGAAGGCTCTGTCAGACAAGGCTTTTCAACATCCCGTGACTGAGAGGATGTATGAGGAACTGTCAAAGGGTAGTCCTTGATCTTGTGGTCAGCTAACTAGCACCGATAGCACGTGTTGGGCAGATTGAAATATGTGACTTTCTGGGTGTGTCTAATATCACCAATTTGAATGTCTACAGACTCTTTCAAATCCTTGGATAAATCAACTTCCACACAAACCCTCTTTCGAGGACGGGCTTGAAAGAACCTATCAGGTTCGATACAAACAACCCTCCCCAAAGAAGAAGCAATATGGTTCAAGAAGGGCATGCAAGGCAAAGGTAACCTGAGAAACTCAATCCAGATCGGGACACACATTTTGGAGTCTTCTGAGACAACAAAATCCCGAGTCCATTCCTGGAAAACCAACAAGGAAGACCGAACATACCAGGGCCCATGACCCAAAATAGCTTGGACATGACTAACTTCCGCAAAGCGGAACAAAAAAAAACCCTTGGTCAGATTTTGGACCATATCAAGGCAGACCCCATGAGGGACCCAAGCCTTGTTGACCTAGTCTTTCAGCACACTTTTGGGGGGAGTCCTCCTAATAAAATAACCCACAAGGGTGTGTTGTTCGAGCCATTGGCATGCAAAATCAAAATCAAGTAAAGGTAAAACTACATCAGTAGGGGCGTCAGAATGCTTACCTCATGAAAGACTTACGAAACAAATTTCTGAGGGCATTTGTTCAATGGGGGAGCCATTAAACTACACCGACGAACTGCTAACACCAGCAAAAACTGTTGGGTTAGAACTGGTTGAAGGCATAATAAACCCCTAAAACCGCAGTAAATGCGGCCGTACTCAATGAAGAAAACAATTTCCTGCATAGGAAGCGTAGTATGATGTAGGAGGGGCCACGAATGACCTCAGAAAGTACAAAACCCTAGCAGAGCTCATGCACTGCTATTCCCATGTTATGGATGTTTTTCAATCAGCCTCACTTAACATGCTTATTATTTTGTATACATCATTTTTATTACAAAGAACTAAGAATATAGGTTATGCATCCAAGAAAAAATTTATATACCAATAAAATAAGTCAAGAAATCATATGAATCTTAATAATTATTGTTATATCTTATTATAAATAGAAAATTTAACTATCAAAATTCATTGAAAATTTTAGATATACAAGCATATCTTTAATTCTACATTATTTTCATATTTTTAAAATATTATTTAAAATGAATTATAATATCCTATTTATATTATTAGGGGTAGATCCACTTGTTGGAGAAATTTCAAACAAAAGGCTACAATAGAGCTTAAGCCCAATAGGCCTAATAGGCTATTCATGGAGAATATAACAAAGAGAAATAAGTGTTAAAAGATACATAGATATCAAATTATTCATGCCTAAACGAACATAGTCAAGTTCCATGAAATATAAACAATACAGATTTAGATGTGATTAAAAAATTCGAAACTACTAAGACAAGTACTCAAATTTGTAGAGGCATCCTTTCTAGAGGAATTGCTATAGGAAGAGTAATGAAGGAGAAAAAAAGATAGGAGAGTATAAAAAGGGAGGATACTTAACGTCATGAAGTTTAAGAATACTTACATGTATCAATAAAGAAATAAATATATTATATACTGAAGGTGTGGATGCTAGGGGATGATTGGTGAACTTACTCAATAGGCTTAGGACATAGTAATTGGGGGATCAAAAGATACAAATCTAGGATTAAAAGGTAAAGGCAAGTGAAATCCATTTAATAGGTTAAGTTCATAGAATATTATTTATTGATGAACTCCTTTGATAAATGACATTAAACCAAGGACATGGGATTGTTTTATTTTTCAAAGGGAACATGTTTGTTACTCATAACTTCATGTTGTTGATTAGAGAAATGTTTTGAAGATTACTTATTGATCATGAATACTATTCACATTGTAGATTTGGAGGATGCTATTGAGGATATTCATATTTTCTTTGGTGTTACTTCTTATGGAGTTGCATCATCCTTTTCAAATGTTGTAGAGGAGAATTGAGACCCTCTTTATCATTCTCTACCTCATCATTTGTAGGATTCATTAGTTTGGAGATCCTTGAGTAGAATTTGGAGGAGTCATCCTTGTCTTTGGATTATGCTCTACATCTATTTCCATGAGATTTTAGATTTTTATCTTCTTCAGTATGGCTTGGAACACGTGACTTGATTGTGGAATTTTTTAGCATTGATATGGGAACACTTGAACAGAGTTCAAAGGCATCACATATCTTCATCTTTCTTCCCTCATATTCATTTCAAGAATGGGAAGAAATCTTACATATATTTTAGGTTTTATTTCTTCCTAAGGAGAGGAATGTTGTTTGACATGATTGCATTATCTTCAACATTCAATGTCATGCATCTACCATCATTGTAGGAGACTCTACTTTGAGGGGGGTGCATAGCCTCTATTCTTCTTCTCTCCTATGGGGGAATTTTTCCTCACATGGGGTTTTGTTCTCATTCTTGTAGAGGAATCTTTTTAGTATTTTCTCTCTTTTGATGAGGATTTTTTCCCTTTGGGTTTTCTCCCTTTCTTCACTTTATGATGGATTGCATTGTACTTGGGTACCTCATTAGGCTTAGTTTTTCAGGACCCACTTTCATTGTGCCAACCTAATCTATGCTTAAGGGGGGTGTTAGTGTAGAATTAATATTTCTTAGGAGTGTACTATTCTTAGTTTTGTTTTATTTTTAGCCTAGTATTAATTTAGTGGTTACATGCATATTCTTAGGCTCATATATTCTTAAGGTCTACTAAATTTAGTTGGCTAGTTCTTTATATGTATTTCCCTATTGTGAGTTGATTCAATATTCACTTCATCTATTACTTTGCATATTTTTTTTTTCAATCTTGCAAGAAAAGTGTGTGCTTTCTTGTCTCATGTGCTTGATAAGTACTAGCATTTTACCAATAGATCTTGGCTAATCTTACAATAAATAATATCTTGTGAATTTAAAATTTGAAAACTAGGATAAATTAGACTTTAATGAAATCTTGTGTCCATAGGAATCTATAGACGTATTATCTTATAAAATAGTAAATTGAAAACTAGTTATGTCAAAATTTAAGGAAATATTGTGTATGTAAAATTCTCTAGAGGAATTCAATTATAAATCACATAAGCGAAAACTCAAGATTTTATAAAATTCTTGAGTTTGTGGAAGCGATGAGACTTTGGAGAACAAGATATAGATTTATCTAAAAGGTTTCAAAAACAAAAGAAGTTTGAATTTGGATGAATGGAACCTTAATATGCATCATTCCTAACCCTATTAGATCTTAACATTCAAGTATATCATTTGTAGAGTCATAGTCTAGTCAAAGATAAGGAAAAATTTATGTGTAAGCTTTGGAATTGTCTAAAAATACTAACTCCTTGAAATTTAATTTAGTTATTCACACAAAAGCACTATTTCATGTTTGTGTAATTTTTAGTAAATAATTTAGGAACTCAAAATTGTTAGAAACCAAGATCACCTGCATGCAATCACTTGTCACATGCAAAAGATATGCAGAACCAAAGAAGATGTTTTGTAAACCTCAAAGTAAAAATGCATTATTGAGAATCAATTATTACAAAGAGATCAATCCTTATGAAGGAGATCAAGAAACCTTAAATGAAACCCTAGTGTGCACACTTAATAATTAATCAATTATTAATGTGCCTAAGTTTAGCTTAAGCAACTAAAGGAATAAGTGACTTAATTAATTAACCAGTATGATATAATTAATTAAGTGGAATAACTTATTACTCTAACACCCCCCTTAAGATGAAATTAGGAAGAAGCTAAAACACTAGAAGAAGATGCATGCAAGCAAGGATGGGTCCCGACAACTAGGCCTGATTAGGTACCCATTTACAAATGCAAGAAAGAGGTAGAGAAGGAAAACCTAGTGGGAAAAATCCCCCTACAATGAGATGACATGTTGCAAAGAAGCACTGGAAGAGCATTGTAGAGTAACATTGGAACCGCAATCCGACAAGCAAGGAAAGATACTTTTGTCTACAAGAAACCATATCAGAATCATAATGATGCAACAACAGACCCGATGCCACAGAACACTTGAAAACTTCAAACGGGAACAACCCTGGAATCTATGAAGTAGCAGTCGATTATTGAATGATGTATTACTAAAAATGAAGTGCAAAGATGCAAGGTGCACTCTCCCAATTGCCAAAACATCCAAGTAATCTCTAAAACAGCCACCAGTCCAAATCTAGATTAATGATAAACTTGGGATAGATACAAAAAAAAGTGCATGGACAACAACATAGAGTTCCTCAATACCTTTCCAATGCCACAAAAATAGCGAAAATCAAACATCGTGGCAAAATGTTATGAGCTCAGAAGCATAAAATAAAAATCTGAATTCAAACAGAAATAAATGTAGTGAAACAAAAAAATACTGTAAAATAAACTGCGCTACAAGAAAGTACTCAAAACCAACTTTCCGGTGATATCTCGTTTGCCCAATTTCGATACCGTATGCCCAAGTTATACCAAAAACAAAAAAAATGCTCCTTGAAGACAAATTAGGGCTAGGAGGGGGCAAAGAGGTTGTACGGTCGATGACGTCATGCTGACGTCAACACTTCACTAGAAAAAATTTGACGGCCATCTAGCCGTCACCGCAAAAAATCGGCCCCCCTGCAAAAAGAAATTGGGCCCTTGGTCACCCATGTGACCAAAGGCGTTGGGCAAGGGGCTGGGGCGGAGCCCTTGGTCCTCAATAGGATCATTGGCCGCAGAGTTGATGCCCTCAAGGGTTGGCGGAGAGCCCCCAGTCGTCCATATGACCAAGGCAGAGCTGCTGAGGGGCCCGCGGAGGCTGGGTAGGCCGGCAGAGCTGGAGGCGGCAGGGAGGAGGCACCGCCGCTTCTGGTGGCCGCCGGGTGGTGCGGCGGTGTCGCCCAAAACTTTTCACCGACAATGCAATTTTTTTCCGAAAAACCATGCTTTTTTCAATTTTTTCAATTTTTTTTCGAAGTTCGTGCCTCGAGAAGCATGCCAGGGAGGCCGTACAGCCTCCCAAACAAATGTTTTTTGCCTCAAAAACCAACTGCTCCAAAGTGAATGATTTGACAGGCATTTCTAGTGTTTTTGGGTGCTCTGAACGCGATGGCGACATTCGTTTGAGCCCAAACAGTCTTGAAAAATAAGCTACCCCCAGATCTTGCAAAAAAGATGCCTGTGAAAACCCTTACACTTGAAACTCAATGAAAGGCTATATCTTTAGATCACGAACAGGCAGCTGTAGGTCTGGAGCTCTGATACCATGTTAGAAACCAAGATCACCTGCATGCAATCACCTGTCACATTCAAAATACATGCAGAACCAAAGAAGATGTTTTGTAAACCTCAAAGTAAAAATGCATTATTGAGAATCAATTATTACAAAGAGATCAATCCTTATGAAGGAGATCAAGAAACCCTAAAAGGGAAACCCTAAATGAAACCCTAGTGTGCACACTTAATAATTAATCAATTATTAATGTGCCTAAGTTTAGCTTAAGCAACTAAAGGAATAAGTGACTTAATTAATTAACCAGTATGATATAATTAATTAAGTGGAATAACTTATTACTCTAACAAAAATAAGATGTCTCAATTTTTTATCAAAGCTAAAAAAAAAATTAATCAAACTAAGTTTCTTTCTAGGTTTGATGAATTTTGGTATAAAATTAATCTTGTGTTGGTGAAGGTTGACCATGAATTAACCATCATAATTTTCCATAGATAGTTAATAGATAATATTTTTGGACTTTTTTATTTTAGTTTCTCATTAGGGTGTTACATACTTGTAGTTGTGATATTTATCCACTTGAATGTAAAATCAAAATAAATCATTGTTCCCTTTTACACATTGGTCTCAATTTAACTATGCACAAATCTTCATAATTTAGTCTTACATTCATGCACAAAAGATAGATTTACATTCACCTTAGGAGAATAGGGAATACCTCATATCACATACAAAATCATAAGAAAAATAATTCATATTTATATTTAATCTATCAAATCAAGCAAGTAATATAGCACATCTAATGAAACAATCTTCCTAGAACATGTGATTCATATAGTGATTATTCTAGAATTCATGGGCATGTTTAAACTATGTTGTCTATCAAGCTATTTTCAAGTACTGAACCAAAGATAAAATAGGGAATGTGTATTCACCTATCATCCTTAGTTCATTCAATATTGTCCTAGGGTCCCAAATTGGATTGACTATCAACCTCAAAGGTGAGTCAATTCTCAATAGCGAAGGACCTAGGAGGGGTTCTTTTAAGCTTTGAGGGGTTCACCACCAAGAGAAATCTTGGAAAAGACAAATAAGCATTCAACTCACAAAAACTAATAATGCAAGTTAAATGAATGATGCAAACAATGAAAATATGCAACAAGTAGTTAGGGTATGTGTACCTGGAAGTTCTGGAAATGTAATGAAGATTCTGGAAATGCAAAAAAGTTTCCAAAAATTTCTATGGAGGATTAAGATGCCCTTATTGTTGTCTTAGTCCCGCTACTATTTTTCAGGGCAAATGTAGAGTCTTCAGATGTCAAAACCAGATCTGAAGGAAATTCTAAAAAATGACCCGAGGAGGACTAAGATGCCCTAGGTGGCGACTTAGTCCCATTCTAAATTTCTAAAATCTTTGAATGTGGTCTTGAGGTCCAAGTTCTATACTTCCTTCATCTCATATCTCAATTTTTGAATCTTTTGAATATGGCATGTAGGTGAGTTTCTATGAAGATGACAACTTTGTGATGCAACTTTGCACTCTAAATGATCTTCAAGTCTTCAACCTGAATCTGTAACCAGCAACACACAAGAGGATAAAAACTTCTTGATTGTTAGTAAATGGGGGTTTTCCTTGGTCAAACCCCTTGTTGGTAATTAAACCTTGAAATAAAATGAAATGGAGGGAAATGATGAATGAACAATATGCAATGTTACAACTCACCAAACCCTTCTTATAATGTCTACAAACTTGTGTGAAATGGATTGCTTGGATATAGATCTTGAAATGCTTGATAGATCTTGACTTGAATTGCTTGCTTGAATCAAAACCCTACATCGCAAATGTTAGCTCTAAAACACACGTGATGCAACAATCTCCTTGATATGATGCTTGAATCTTGATGATGGCTCCAAATGCTTGAAGAATTCCTCTTGAATTCATAAACTTGAATACTTGAGTGCCTAGATTGCTTAGATATGAAAATGAGCGAATGAACCTTGTATTTATACTTATTCATTCTTAATATCCCAAAATTACACCACAACAAGCCGACATATGAAATCATTAATTAAAGGAGGCCAAATCCTGTCAGAATTTGAAATTAAATCCTGAAAAAAGCTTAAGGGGGACTAAGACGCCTTAGGTGACGTCTTAGTCCCAAGTCCTAAAAACTTGGGGCATAGAATCTAAAAAGGGCCCCATTTAAGGTTCCACTGAAAAGGGGGGCCCAAGACCTCAGTGGGGACAAAGACGCCCTAGGTGGCATCTTAGTCCTAACCCACAAATCAGGGACACTCACCCAAAATCATTAAATTATCATTTATCCATTAATGTTTGTCAGGATTTTCTAGAAAAAGATATAGTTTATTAGGCTTTTGCATGCAAAATAGGACCAATTAAGACATAAATAAAGATAAAAAAAGCAAGGTGGGCCCAAAAAAGTGTGAAAATGAAATGGTATGCATCTTCCTACACTACATTTAGCCCCCACTTTAGTGAGAGGATGAACTTGCTTCAAACTCATAATAAAGTAGCCAACCATGCAATCAAGAGGGGTTCAAATGTAAAAATGCTAGTAAGATAGGATGACAATAATCAAGAGGGTGGACAAGCCCCCAAAATAAAGATCCTATGGAAGACCAACATAGGCACAAAGGAACACACTTGCAGATGATATATGAAGCCATAACCAAATCGCAAACATATGCCATCAAAGATAGGAAAAAGGAAAAAGAAAAAATGAAAATGAAAAATGCAACGGATCAAGCTTCGACTGGCCATCCAATGTGTTGTGGACCAGGTCTAGGTTCTTTGTCCAAAAAGGTTTACAAGTGGAAAGCACTATCCACTATGCAAACAAAATGCATGCTCACGAGGGCTAGTGAAGCTAGTTGTTCAATAGGTGAGCCCCAAGAGGTCCATATCAAAGTCATACCCACATGACTATGATAAGTACAAAAATAAAGTGTACACTCATAAGGGCTAGTGAAGCTATTTTTTCACTAGGTGAGCCCCAGGGGACCATATCCATGACTTTAATAAGGTACAAAAATAAAATGCAACACAACAAGAAAGAGGAATGTTTGAAGGGATTTTTCTTAATTCATGCGAGGTCTTAATCTTAGGGTACATTATTCCTAATGTCTCCAAAAGAGGACCAATCAAAGGATAAAATATTCACAACTTAGGGAATGTAGTATGTCACATTACCACTAAGAGGAATGTAATATGCTAAGATAGATCACGCTCTTGAAGTACATTACTCCCAATGTCACCACAAAAAGAAAAACACATCGCCTAAAGTAAGAAAATCACATCAAGGAACATGAAAAAGAAAGATGCACATGAAATCATGCCAAAATAATGCCAATGTATGCCCCCACTTTAAAGAAATTGCTAAACACCATGTTGTGAACAATTACTTTAAAGTAGAAAAAAATGAAAAAGAAAATGGAAAAGAGGGTTGCCCCCTAGAAACACATAAGGGATCTATGGATTCAGGGCCAGTATCTATCTTTGTCGCAATGATATTAGAGAGCTCAGAACTGTCATCATTCCCCAAATATACATAGAACTAGAAGAATGACACAAAGAGAGCAAAAACAAAGAAAAACCTTTTGGGTCAACATGGAAGAGACATAGGGTGTCTCGATTCCTTGCGTCATCCCCAAAAGGAAAACACAAGACAAAAGTGAAAATGAAAGGAAAATATCAATGAAAAGGCAAAATCTTATGACATATAGAAGAATGAAGGTACAAATAGAGGAATGCACAAAGAGATGAAATGTCAAACAAAACATCATGAGGGATAAAATTATGCACATGCAATCATATAAAAAGAAATCAAAAAGAAAATAAAAAGACTAGTAAAGCACATGTGAGTCAACCATCTAGCAAGTCATCTGCATCCCAGTCTTGTTCAGTATATGCGGAATGTAGATCACTAGTCAAAGGGACAACATCAAGTGTTGTACTAGGAGAATCACCAAGTTCAACACATGGTTCATCACTCGATCGAGGAGGATCATCATGGTTGTTTTCATTTAATCTCATAGAAGATGAAAATAGAAAATTCAACTCTTTATGCACTTGCTCATCAATTTTAGTTGTTTCTCCATCGTCATCCAAGTTAACCACAATAGGAGGATGAATGATAATATCCATAGAAGGTGTTGGTCCTTTTTGTGTTGGAGACATGGGATCTATTTGTTCTGGTAATGGAGGAGGCTCATCATTTATTGCTTCTGTCAAGTTCGGATATTGATTTTCAATGTTATTCTTTGCATTCGTCTTGTGAGAAATAGCAAGACGTCTACGCCTATGCTCTCTAGAATTTCAGTTCCTTTTATTATGGTTTTCAAGTTGCATTTGTATGGGAGGGAGTTAGTCAACCATAGGTTTTTTTCTTCTTGTGAGGGAAGAACAAAATAAACCAATTCAACCACTTTCTCTTTGGGTTTGTATATTTTTTTAGGAGGCGGATTAGGGCTTGTTTGGTTTTCTCTTGGTATCTTGTAGGAAATAGGTAAAGGATTTTAGATGGATGAGTCTTATTTTGGTGAAAGGGCTTTAGGCTCAATATTATTTTTTGCAAGTTGTAGAGGTTCAAGGATGGGTGGAAGAAAATTTTCAATGGATAGCTTGGCTATGCATTTTTATTTAAATATTTGGTAGGATAGGAAAAGGAAGTCCTCACTGGGTCTTATAGGTTCCATGGGCTCTAGCCAAAAATAATCTAAGAAAAAAATTCCATGAGAAGATGGAGGCCTAAAGCCACTATGGTTCACGGTGAATATTTCATTGTCGATTGGAAAATTTAAGCACTTATGGACAATGGATGGACCACATTCATGGAGCAAAGCCATTTTTAGCCTAACTTCACACGAAATTGATCTGAATTAGAGATGATAGAGAATGATACATTTAATTTCTTCAGTCCTACTTGTAAAGGGAGTGTGATCCAACCCATCGTAGCATGAGAAAAACCATCATGCATTTTAATCCATGCTTTTAGTTTATCATATCTATCTTGAGTCAGTTCATACACATACAATAGTTCTTATGTGATCACATTCTCTCCACAAACGAGATCAATTCAAATCCCAGGAGTGGGCTTGTTATTGATTTTTCTAACTATGTAAAGAGGACCATCAAGTGCATGTTCAATTGTTTCTTTGAAATAGAAAGTAATATCAATAGGCATTTTGGTTTTTTGTTTATGAGGATCGATGTCAATCACTCCTATCATTGTATTAATAGGACTGTGGTCATTAGTATCCATAGGATTTTGTTCATCATCATCCATAGGATTTTTTTCATTATTGCTCATGTTATCATCATCTTTGTCGGTATTCATCACATCGGGCTTAGTTTCACTAGCCTTAACAAATGAAATATTGTGTTTGGGCATGGGATTGGTAAATATTTATCAAGTTTTGGTTAGGAGGAGCTACAAATTTATTTCCTTTGTCATTCACACCTCTAATTTGGATATGATTGGAATTGATGAGGTCTTGCACAATATGTTTAAGATGCTTGCAATGTTCTGTATCATGTCCTTTTTGTTGGTGATAAGCACAATAGGCATTATTTCTAAAGCTTGGAGGTAATGGCTTGCTAGGGTCAAGAGGTCGAACGGGAGGTAAGGTAAGCATATTTTTGTTTATTAGTTGAGTCATGATATTTTAAAGTGTGTTAGGTAAGGGAGTAAATTGCCTTTGCGGATCCCAAAAGATATAAGGATTACTATTTTTTATAGCAGCTACTTGGGTATAAACTTGTTAGGTAGGTTGAGAGGTGGAATTTAGTTGAAGTAAAATTTTCTTTTTTCTTCTAAAAGTTTGGTAGGTATTTTGGTTTGAAGGTTAAGACTTTTCAAGATGGGGTAGAGGTGGATTTAGGCTCACAACTAACTATGGATTCTGATAGTCTCAAAGGGCAGTGCATGAAGGAAGGGAATTTTATCATGGTAAGCTTGTCTCTTATCTTACTTTGTAAATTCTCTATGAACATCTTTTAAAGGCGGCATTCGAGAATCTTCACATTGATTTGAGAATAAAGAATTGGTAACAGTAAATAAAGTCAATGACCTTTTACCCTTATTTTTCTTGCATCTCATCAAATTAGCTAATGTCATTTTAGGAACCATATGCACTTGGAAATGGTTAATAAATGCTTCAACAAGTTCAGCAAATGAATGAATTGAGTTATTCGGTAATGTAGAAAACCAATCCAATGCAATGTCTTTTAAGGATCGAGGGAAAAGCTTAGCCAAAAAAATTTCCTCAAGGATAAATTCACTACAAAAATCAGTAAAGGCATTAACATGATTAACGCAGGATCTCCCTTTCCTCCATATTTCTCAAATCTAGGGACCTATATACCTTGTGGCACCAAAGTTCTCAATATCTCCAAGGATAGTAGGTTGCTTTTGACATAATATGAAGGTGGACCATTTTGATTTTGATTAATGGTGGATACTTGACATTGAATGAATGAAAGGCTTTGTAAAAGGTGGTTAATGATAGGTTCATTTCTTGTGGTTTGAGATGGAGGTGAATATGGTGGTGGTGTGCATTTGTGGAAAGGTCTAGTGAATGGATTGCTTATATGAGGAGATATAAGATTAGATGCCACATAAGTATAAGGATCACTAGTGGAAATGTTTGAGGTAGGAAGGATATTTCTAGTTGGTTACATGGTTTTACTCACTTGAGGATTGGTATAGGTGGGAATTGAGGTTATGGCTGAAGAGGGAGGAGTGTGATTTCCTCCTTGGCTTTGCACATTGTTTGAAGTTTGAGCACCATTGGTAGTGGGAGGAAGATGTTTTCCAAATATTTGAGTTATTTTATGCACAACTTCCAATCCTTCATCACTTTCCATCACATAGTGAATACTATCTATGGTAGGTATAACAGTGTTTAAAATGATTTTAGTACTCACACTATCTTGTAAATGGGCTAATTCTTCGTGCATTTTCATAATGTTTCTTGAGGGATATGATCAACCATTGTTTGAACAGTTGGCATAGCACTTGTAGGTAAGGTAGGCATAGAAAAAGAGGTATCAAAGGTATGGTCCATAGCTAGTGGACTAATACTGACACTAGGAGTAAGAGAGCTTGATAACCCAAGATCCACAATGAGTGTTTTATCGTGGGATGCCATGAGTCTTGCACTTTTTCTAACCACAGTATTAGAAGTAGAACACCAAGTAGTGTAGCTCATGCAAGGGATAAACCAAAGAAAATAGAATGAACACAATATCCTATTCTTGCAATTACACTTGAAATGAAAGAAAATGGAATAACAACAATTCTTCAAATTGAAACAAAAAAATTGAAAATAGCCCGTGCAAAAACACAAAAAAGTAATTTCAAACCTTGAAAACTAGAAAGTCAAAGTAAACAAGGACTAAGATGGAAGTAAGGGTGTCTTGTTCCTACTGGTGTGATTTTGAGGTTCTAGGGACTGGAACATATAGCAAACAACAGGGAGAGGATTTTCAACCAAAAACCCTGAAAGGGACTAAGACACTAGGAAGGGTGTTTTAGTCCTAGCAAAGGTTTTTGTTAGAAAAACAATAAATTATGGATTGTCTACAATTTTCACAAGTTGCCTATTCAGGGACTTGGTGTTTGGAAATAGAAAACTATGCAAATGAATACAAGAAAAATGAACTAGTGACAAGCAATTGAATGCAAAGTTGAATGCAAATTTTCAATATTGAATGCAATAACAATGTTCCTAAATGAAATTAGGATGATGAAAAATGCACTTTTTAGTTTTTCAATGAGATAAGATAATGCAAGAAAGAAAAATTCAACCTATATGCACTTTCACTAATGCAAATACAAGAAACCCTAGATTCAATTTCACTAAGTATGAGAAACCCTAAATGCAATTTCACTAATGCAAGATGCAATGCAAGAATGAATGCAACCTAGATCTAGGACTTTAATGGACTCCAAATAAGAAAATGAATTCTCAAAGAAGTCAGGTTCACCAAAATAAACCGATGAAGAAAATAGGGAATGTGTGTTCACCTATATTCCTTAGTTCATTCAATATTGTCCTAGGGTCCCAAATTGGATTGACTATCAACCTCAAAGGTGAGTCAATTCTCAATAGGTAAGGACCTAGGAGATGTTATTTTAAGCTTTGAGGGGTTCACCACCAAGCAAAATCTTAGAAAAGACAAGTAAACATTTGACTCACAAAACCTAATAATGCAAGCTAAATGAATGATGAAAACAATGAAAATATGCAACAAGTTAGGGTATGTGTACCTGGAAGTTCTGGAAATGTAATAAGGATTCTAGAAATGCAAAAATTCTAGAAAAAAGTGGTATGGAGGACTAAGACGCCCTTACTATTGTCTTAGTCTTGCTTCTATTTTTCGGGGCAAATGTGAAGTCTTCGGATGTCAAAACCAGATCTGAAGGAATTTCTAAAAATTGACCTGAGGAGGACTAAGACAACTTAGGTGGTGACTTAGTCTCATTCTAAATTTCTAAAATATTTGAATGTGGTCCTGAGGTCCAAGGTCTGTACTTCCTTCATCTCAGATCTCAAGTTTTGAATTTGGCCTGTAGGTGAGTTTTTGTGAAGATGACAACTTTGTGATGCAACTTTGCAACTTTGCACTCCAAATGATCTTCAAGTCTTCAACCTAAATCTGCAATCACAAACACACGAGAGGAGAAAAACTTTTTGATTATTAGTAAATGGGGGTTTTCTTTGGTCAAACCCCTTGTTGGTAATTAAACCTTGAAATATAATGAAATGGAGGGAAATGATGAATGAACAACATGCAATGTTACAACTCACCAAACCCTTCTTATGAAGTTTGCAAACTTGTGTGAGATGGTTAGCTTGGGTATAGATCTTGAAATGCTTGATAGATCTTGACTTGAATTGCTTGCTTGAATCAAAACCCTACATCACAAATGTTAGCTCTAAAACACACATGATACAACAATCTCCTCGATATGATGCTTGAATCTTGATGATGGCTCCAAATTCTTGAAGAATTTCTCTTGAATTCATAAAATTGAATAATTGAGTGCCTAGATTTCTTAGATATGAAGATGAGTGAATGAATCTTGTATTTATACTTATTCAAGCTTAATATCCCAAAATTACACCACAAAAAGCTGACATATGAAATAATTAATTAAAGGAGGCCAAATCCCACTAGAATTTGAAATTAAATATTGAAAAAAAGCTTAGGGGGACTAAGATGCCCTAGGTGGCGTCATAGTCCCAAGTCCTAAAAACTTGGGGAACAAACTCCAAAAAGGGGCCCATTTAAGGTTCCATTGAAAAGGGGGTCCCAAGACCTCAGTGGGACAAAGACGCCCTAGGTGGTGTCTTAGTCTCGAACCAAAAATTAGGGACACTCATCCAGAATCATTAAATTATCATTTATCCATTAATATTTGTCGAGATTTTCCAAAAAAAAATAGTTTATTAGGCTTGTAGATGCAAAATAGGCCCAATTCGAACATAAGTAAAGATAAACAAAGCAAGGCAGGCCAAATTTTTTTTGAAAATGCAAGGGTATGCATTTTCCTACACTACAAGTACCTCCAATTTGAAAATAAAAAATTGGAAGTGTGAAATAGTATACAAGTGTCTCATAGTGTGTCACCAAAAAGTGTATACCTTGGCACTTTTTCACTCATTTCAGCCTTTTTCAATGGATTTTGGTCTTGATCACTTTAATTCAGTCGTGTAAGCATGCAATTCAACACTAACATAATGGTGTTTTAATAAGGTGTTGTGAAGTGTTGTAACACATTTCCTCACTTTTTTAAGACCCTTTCAACATAATTCACCTAAATAATACATTCTTACACCTTCCTAAGCCTTATGAAAAAGTGTTGTAAAGTGTTGTAATGCATTTTCACACTTATCTAGGCTTATCACCCATAAACTAACCCTTTTCAATGCTAATTTTGTCCCCTTAATGTACTTTTAGGCCCGATTAAAGTGTGTTTCAAGAGGCAAAGCCAATAAACAATGTTAATCATAATTAAATTCCTGACCACAACTTATATTTTCCCAAGTGGACTAGGTCACCACTTTGGGCGACCTAGTCCTTTTAGGCATAAAAATCAAAATTAAAACATAAAACTTGCGGGAATTTGCCCCCAAAACCCTAAGGTCGGCCTATCATAAGTCATTTTTGGGAAACTTAGGGTTTGGCATGTACAAATAAGGTTTTTCATCCTCATTTTTCCCTCTAACAAGTTAATTCTTTTTTACCTTCACTCCTCTTGGCAAGCACTCTAGCATCCAAGTCTTCCAAAGCAAGCATGCAAGTATTAGGGTTTTCAGGTCATCTCCATTGGATTTGATTCATGCATGTTGCAAACATATTCAAAAAAGGATTTGGTGTCTTTGTGTATAGGTTTTGAGGTACTTGGAAGGTGTTCTTAATCCATCAACTTCATTCAAGTCAACAAAGCCCTAGTTGAGGCTTGGAGGCCCCTTTCAGCCCGTTTCCTGCCGAATCTGAACCAGACATCTATTGGGAACCAAAGGCTCCAACCCCCACTTCCTAATCCTCAAAAACTCAAAAGTGGACTAGGTCACCAACAATGGCGACCTTGTCCCTCTAAGATCACCTTTTGGGGATCTTTGTGCATTTGGATACCCTTTTGGAAGAAACCTGTTTCGGCAAGTTTTCTGGGGAAGAGGACTAGGTCACCCAACTTGGCGAGAATGTCCCTCTGTTGATTTTAGGAATTTGGGAGCATTTATTTGCAACAACATTTACCTAGGTGCACAAGCTCTCAACCTTCCATTTTAATTTCTATTTATGTGTATTTAGGGCATATAGTTTAGATAGTTTGCATTTACTTTACATTGCTTTGTTTACATTTCATAAATTAGTTTAGTATCATTTTGTTTCAATTTCAACCACACAACACACACATTCACAACCCTCATCAACCCCCCCTTTCCTTTTCTTTGAATGCAACCACCCAAGAACATATCAACAAAGAGGAAAGAGAGCCATTTCCTACACTAAGTGCTTCTAGGGTGAAAAACCCTAGGAGCCTATTTGGGGAATCCTCTTTCCCTTCTTTGTATATGTTTTTGGTGGTTCACATAGTCTATTCACTAAAAAATTACAAGGAAAAATATATAGTGTAAGGTCTCAACTTGTATGAAACTAATATAACCATAATCTCTAAGGTCCAATATATTAACTAATGGTTAGGTAGAATAAAATTGATAAATAAAGTAGCTAGGATTGTCATGTTGAGACATCTTGGGCTAGGTAGATAAGCCCTACAAAAATTACCCCTCTTTATCTAAACATCAAAACATGGATATGTTCAAGTGGCTAAGGAGTTTTATGAAGTATCAAGGATCAACATAAATAGAATAATTGATAAATATTATATTGTAGTACATGTTTTATAATCTAGTATGGTCACCTAGCTTAAAGGATAGTGTGATGAATACATAAACACCCCAAGGTATCTTGTAAACTTAAGATAAACAAGTATGCAATTTTGGAAGGTGGAATAGAAACTAACTAGCTTAACTAAAGTGTACACACATTAATATGAAATGGATTGTGAATCTTAAAACACCTGTGCAAACCCTATGGTATGGACCTAACATTAACATTAGTTGAATTCAATTGACTTGATACTTGATGATTTATCGCATGATTAAGATAATGGATATTTCTAATTTATAAATGAAATTGATCATGATTGTATCAAAAGAGTATAGAAGTTGAATATGTTATTACAATGGCATGTGTTCAAAGGTGAAATTGATAAAGTGATATTAGATGAATTTGTAATGAAAGGATAACCTAGAATATTTATATGATCAATTGGTTTATTTAATGTTCTATATTAAGAGGATTAAAAGAAATTTGTATCATGATGTTTTGTGTAATTACGAAGGTTAATACATATGGCTTATTAGTAAATTTTGAGTTGTTCTATATAGTGTAGAGGAGGAAATTCACCACCTCAAGATGATAATATCTCAAAGGGAGAACTTTCTTTCCCCTACCTGAATTGAGATGGCTCAAGTGAACTGGGATAGGAGTGTGAATTTTAATTAAATATATAAATTATTCAAAACCTTCATATGTCAGAAACTAATAGAATGGGGTATAAAGGTCTCCTAGATATCTCTAAGAGCTATCTATCTAGTATGACAACATGGCTATTAGATGATAGTGCAGTTACATTGTAGTCCCGTATAGACAGAAAACTAGAGTTGACACCAGAAAAACATGGAATACTTTGTACAAGTTTCCAGATGTAAAATGATGTAAAATTTGAACGTATAGAATTAAAACTATTAAAATAAATATATTAAATGGGAATGAAACAAAAGCAATATGGAAATGTTCAATATTACACTGCGAGTGTTCGAGGGCATTTGAGCTCACTTTGACACATCCTTCCACCTGCACATACACAAATAAGACCAAAGAGAGATGTTGGGGTGGTTGTTTAGGATTTTGACTCAGTCAAACCCCCGTATCAGTGTGTCCACCTCCACAAATGGCCTTAGACATGATAAAAATAATAATAGATTTGAAAAAGATGAAGAAGGCCATAGTCTAATCAAAGATAGAGATAAAATGCTAAAGAAAGATTCTTGAAGATTCACCCTATATGAGCATCCAAAAGAGAATCTTGTTGGTGCAATGAAGGAGCAAAAAGAACCTCAAAGATGATAGTAGATTCCCAAGAAGAAGAAACAATTTTGCAACAATGGAGCTTCCTTTGAAAGACATAGTTGTAAGATACATATGTAGCAAGGAGGAGAAAGCTAGTGCTTGCTCAAGAAAATTTTATAGAAAATGGAGAAGAAATAGTTTTGTTTATATTTCCAAGATCAAGAGAGAAAGAATGGAGAGGTTCAAGCCTATAGAATGAAGATTGAATCAAGACTAAATGAATTCTTTGCAAAAGAGAGGGAATTTTTATTCCAAACAACTAGCCGAAGTGATTCTCCACATGGTTGCAGGTTAACAAAGGTATTACACTGCCAAAGCATGGTAGGTGTAGCATCTAAATGGCCAACTTAGTCATAGATTTTTGTGGGACTCTAGCATGGAACACAAACATATTTTGCACGCATATTGGTCTGTGGAAAAAATGGATGCATTCAGGGAAAAGGGCATGCTAAGTGGTGAGAAATGGTTATTGAGTTGGGAGAGCATAATTATCTTAGTCTGTCTAAAGAGGAAAGTGTATGGAATGTTAAATTGCATGGAGTATAATTTTTGACATTACATTTTTCCCCCTACTTTAGTGAGCATATGTGTCCAAGAGGAAATACGAACTAAAGTAAAAAGGGAGAGAGTGTTATACTGAAGATGTATAGGGGAAGTAGAGTATTCTATCCATGTGGGGATTCCCTTAAGGAAAATACCCAAGTCAATCTTGTATAGAATGATTAAGCTATATCACCACAATAAATTTAGTTGCAGACAAACATGTTAAATAAAGAGCAGATATTTAGACATCAAAGATTATATAGACACAAGACAACACTAATATTTATGGGTAGCAAGTAGTATTATACTAAGGACCATACAATAATCTAATCAGCTTGTGATGGCTATAAAATATGTCGGAGGATGGCCATAAAAGAGAGACATAGAAAATCATAAAGACAGAGTCTAGTGGGATGCCCCCGTGTTAGATTATAGATAAGATAGTTGAATTTAGACATGCTTTGAGAAGAGACATGAGATAAAATATTTGTCATTAGAATATGATAGTCCATGCCCTTCCTTATGTTACACAAAGGAATTGTTTGGGTTCCTATCATAAGAGAGACATAAAAGAGAGAGAGACAGGGGATCTGAATATTCAAGGCTAGATGACTCATATCGACAACATATGTATACAACTATATTTGAATTATCATCATATTCCCAAATATTTCAGATCGTGAAGAAGGAGCACATGAATACAAAGTAAAATTTAAAAAATGGGTTAACATGGAAGAAGCCTAAATTCCCCCAATGCTTTGCATCATCCCCAAATATCAAAAATAAAGATTTGAAAAAGAGAAGAATGATGATATAAATAGAATAAGTGCATGAAAGGTCATCTTCCCTATATCCAAGTACCTACAAGGGTATCTTGGGTCCTCCATGAGAGACTACGATGTATGCAAACAAGAACGAGTGAATACAGAAAAATAAACAAGTTCTAATCTAAAGACATGAAAGATATTGCTCTAGTCAATTATGTCCAACAATTCATCCTCCTCACAATCTATATCATATGGGGAAGGAGGGAAGGCTCTCAATGTAACAATGGCTAGGGCGGTACCAAGAATCTCGCATGCAACAAGGGCTAGAGATGTGGCTGCTTCAATATCCCCATCTACTAGTTCCTTTGAGTTGAGTGTCAATGACTTTGTGAAAGTAGTTGAAAATACTGGAATATCCTCCAAAGATTCAAACATACACTTCTCTAGAGAGGATTGTGGTGAATCAACTATAGGTTGAGAAAGAGTAGGAGCCTCAGCATGGACCTTTAGAAGAGGATTAGTGACAAACTCTGATGAAGGGATATCCTCAATGATAAGGATAAAAGAAGAAAGAGAAGTGGAAGGAGCATATTTCTTGTGGAAAAATTTATGGATAAGGTCTTGCTCAATCTTACACTTGGATGGTAAGTTAGGGTGTTGATATGCAAGAGGAGCAGAAAGAGCCACACTAGACATGACCTTTGTGTGAGGCACATATATGGGTTGCAAAATTCAAGGAACGTTAGGTAAAGAGATGAGGAGAGGTGATTCCAAATAAGGAATGATGAATACCTACACCCTCTTAGGGTGAGGTTCGTACATGTCTCTTGAAGAGACTAGAAGCAAGATAGAAATAGGAGCAGAAAGGGAAGAAGATATAGGAATTGAGATAGAAGATTTATCTACGACCTTCTACATAGCATTGTGTTCCTTCACCATTGCACATCGAGGATGCTTATGCTTATGCATATGTTAGTTCCAATGATGATGGGGACTAGGAATAGGAGATTGAGGAGGTATCGGGATGATGGGTGAAATCACCTTTGCAATTGTTACCGGCGAAAGAATAGGCTCCATAGGAGAGACAAGAGAAGCTAAGGGTGCAGGATCCTTAACCTCTACTATGGGTGTCTTTCCTCCTTATGTGTTTTGGGCAAGGGAGGAACACTAGGGACCTGTAGGGGTCGAGATTTTGGAACCACATGCTAAGGACCAAATATAGAGGACTTATCACCCTTACTATATATAGTAGGTTGAGGGATATCAACAAGAATAGGGAGTTCAAAAACTAAGGTTTTGACTTTGTCGACATAGGGGCATTTCCTTTTCCTATGATAGACACAATCCATGGAATGGAAGGTACCATTAGAGGTTGTGAGGTCTTGGAATACTAAGATGGTCTTCTTAAGGGACCATTCTTGTCTTTATCCCCTAACAAAGAAGGGTTGGAAGATGAAGCACCTGTTGCATAGGAGTAGGAAGAGAGGGGATTAGATAAGAAAAAGGAGGTGGGACCGAATCAGGAATTGAGTTCCTGGTCTTGTATCTATAATACACTATATATAATAAGTCACCATGGGGGAGCATGGGTCCCACCAGAGCAAGACAGAAGTGGTCAAGAGCGAAACCCCCATGTAACACTAGTAGTTTGTACCCAATGTCTTGGATAGTTTACACCGTGCCCTCATGAGGAAATTTTAGACACTTATGGACAACCGAAATTATTGCATTAAAGTAAACTAGCCATAGCATCCCTAGCTTCACCCTAAACAAGTCAAACTCTAGTATCATGATAAATGTCATAGAGATAGATTTAGGTCTAACAAAGACTGACGGAGAAATGGATCCCAAAGGGGAGAGAAAAATCATCATACATATGGATGGTATGATTGCACTTGTCATATCTCACCCTACACAAACCATTAACAAAGAGTGTCTCCTTGATGAAAATATTGACCTTGTTGGCAAGGTCAACCATAATGCTAGTGATGGTGTTAACATTGACTTGAGTGAGAAAGTAGAGGGTATTATACTCTCCATTGTAGGGAAAATCATTAGGCTTAAAATATATATTGGGTATCTTAGCCTTTTGACCCAGAGGGAGATTGGAGCACTTGATATACACCATATTTACATACGCAATATCATCAGATGGTGTAAAAGAGGAGGAAGTAGAAATAATGTTGGAAGAATGAGGTGCAAAGGGATTTGTGTAGATCTATAGCTAGATGTTGGGTTTAGCAATAGAATTTTTAGGATTCTTCTTTTTACTATCGAGGTGGATGTTACCATTGTTTATGTGGTTTTGAATCACGTGTCTTGAGTGCACATAGCACTTGGTATCATGTCTAAGCACTCAATGGTATTTATAAGGTTTAGACACATCATACCAACTGGATATGGCTTGTAATCAAGAAGTGGTCTAATTTTTGGAAGGGTGATTAAGTTATCTTTTAATAGTTTTTGGAGTACACTCAAGTTATAATTAGATATCTTTGTAAAGAATTGATTTTATTGTGACCCAAGTGTATTATTTTCACTTTCTTGAGGGACAACTACTACATTAGCTACCACCTTATTTATTTTTGACCCTCTAGAAGTAGATGCATCTCCAAAACCATCAAGATGTGAGGATGAGGCCAAAGCCTCATACGGAGCTAACATTTCTTGATAGTCTCTCAGTGCATTACATAAATGGGAAAAGAAAGGATATTTCATTAGGGAAACTCACTCCCTTAATATTGATTGAAGACTTCCCATGAACATCCTTTGGATTTCATGGTGAGGTAGGGAATAGGGTATTTGGGAAGAAATGGATTGATAATGAGAAATTAAATCAGTTAGCTTCTCATTCAGTTATTGCTTACAATGGACGAGGTCAATGATGGTGACCTTAGAGCCATTTTTTTCTTGGAAAAATAGTAAGAACTTGTTTATAATTTGATCAAAGGAAAATATAAAATTTTCAAGTAGTGAGAAAGACCACTCCAATGTGGTCTCCTTAAGGGATCATGGGAATAATTTTGCTAGCAAATGGTCTTGATGTAGGAAGTCGCTACATATAGTGGTAAAGGTATTGGTATGTTCTTTTGGGTCTTCCTTATCATTGTACTTTTTGAATTTCGACATCTCGATACCTTAGGACATGGGAGAGTTTAAGATGTTTAAAGAAAGAGGTATGTGATAGTAGTATGGAGTAAAAGTGGATTGAGTAGCGACATTAATTAAGCTAGCAATTTGGGATTGATCTAACCCATATTTTGCAACTGGGTGTTCAAGATTGGGTTGAATGTCGGAGATTGATTATCCATGGTTGAAGAGATTTGAGGTGTAAATCCAAGCGGAGGAGGAATATTATACCCCAAAGGAGTGCAAGATATATTAATTCCAAGATTAATGAGGGGCATAGATACAACATTTTTATTATCAACAGAAGTCATGGAAGGTATAGAAGGATTAGTATCCACCATATGCACAGATACCTCAGGCATTGGAAGATTCAATTGATTACCAATGGAATCTAATTGGTTATCATGAGGCTAATTCAAGGCTTATGTGTATGAAGGTACATGTCTTGACTATATTGGTTAGCACACAAAGAAACTCAAGACCCTTATGATCTAAGATAAAAAAGTTTCTTAAATTAGTAACAGGAGCAGCTTGAGTATATATGTTACCACAATTTAGGAAATCTTAGAATTCATTAAGGCTTTCCTCCAAAGATTAAACTTTCTCAAAGGGGACCCTAAGATCAATTTCATAATCTTTGAAGGATGGATACCCTAGAGGATAATTCAAAGTACAAATACCACCAAACATCGGTTGAGAGCCAGAAGGATCGAGATTTACAAAAAAACAATAGACCAGGTCTAGTAGGTCTATACCTATCTGGGGGTATGTTAGGTCTCAAGATTCTTCTTATTGTGTATCTAGGGGTAGTAGACTAGGTTGTAAAGCTCATATAGAAGCACTTCCAATGTCCAATCCTACCAACTCCAAGAAACAAGAGAAAGACTCAAGATGAGATAAAGAGTTTTATGGTTTTTAAAATGATCAAGGTTTTGCAAGAAGGTGAGTTCACATCAAGTTCACCAAAATGTAGAGGAAAGTCACCACCCTCAAGATGACGAGATCTCAAGGGGAAAAATTTATTTCCCCTACCTCAATTGACATGGCTCAAGTGAACTTGGATAGGAGTGTGGATTTTAATGAAGTATATAAATTACTCAAAGCCTTTAGATATCAAAAACTGAAGGACAAGGTATAAAGGTCTAATGGATATCTTGATGATCTCTTTGTCTAGGATGATAGTGCGGCTGTCAAATAACAATGTGGCTATCAGACAACAACATGCCTATAAAATGACAGAGCGGTCATGATATAGTCTTGTATGGATAGAAAACTGGAGTTGATGCTAGAAGAACATAATATAGTTTGTGCAAGTTTCTAAATGTAAAATGATGTAAAATGTGAACATATAGAATTAAAATTGTTGAAATAAATGTATTAAATGGGAATGAAACAAAAGAAATGTGGAAAGATTCAATATTGTGTCGAGAGTGTCTAAGGGTGTTTGATCTTGCTTCAAGAGATCCTTCCACTTGAACCTACACACATAATATGAAAGAGAGATGTTGGGGTGGTTGTTTATGAGTTTGTCTCAGTCAAACCCCCATATTGGTGTTTCAACCTCCATGATAAAAATAATAATAGATGTGAAAAAGATGAAGAAGACCATATGTTGATCAAAGATAGAGATAAAATGCTAAATAAAGATTCTTGAAGAGCCACCCTATATGAGAATCCAAAATTAAAGCTTGTTGGTGTAGTGAAGGAGCAACAAGAACCTTCAAGATGATAGCAACTTCCCAAGAAAAAGAACTAGTGCTACAAAAATAGAGCTTCCTATGAAAGTCGTAGACGAGCCCGTAGTGAGATATGTGTGTAGCAAAGAGGAGAAAACTAGTGCCTAATCAAGAAAATGTTGTAGAAAATGGAGAATAAATAGTTGTCTATATTTCCAAGAGCAAGAGAGCAAGAATAGAGAGGTTCAAGCCTAGAGAATCAAGATTGAATGAACTCTTTGAAAAAGAGAGGGAATTTTGGTCCAAATAGCTAGCTTGAGTGATTCTAGATGCGGGTGTAGGTTGGTAGAGGCATTACACTGTCAAAACATGGTAGGTGTAACATCTCAATGGTCAACTTAGTATTGATTTTTGTAGGATGCTAGCACGGAATGCGGATTTCTCCACAGTGTGCATTGGCCTATGGAAAAATCAGACTTAGCAATCGAGGAAGGGGGCGTTCTAGGTGGTGAGAAATGATTTTTTATTTGCGAGAGCAGAATTATCTTATTCTATCTAAAGAGGAAAGAGTATGGAATGTGAAACTGCATGGAGTGCAATTTTCAACATTACATATATTATAATAGTTAGATATGCTTTATCATCATATTCTTGAAAAAAATTATATGCATATAGGTAAAATTGAGACTACAATGTTACATAAAGTACAATGAAATGATAATCTAGAATAATTAGATGAGTACTTGGAATTAAGTAATGATGTTTGCATCTATGAATCTTCAAAATTAGGTTTAATTGGAAATAAGATAGATTGATATATGGTAATATCATGAATAGTTGGTTATCATAATTGAGTTGTGAATATATGCACCTATGGTTATTTAATTACATTACTTTATCTATGATGATTATTGGACATATTGACATGTGAAATTGAGTGTGTAGATCTAACTCCATGGCCTATAGAATCAAAGATCTCTCATAAACCCTATGTGATTAAACTGTGAAACCAAGGCCATAGTCCATATGGAGTGACTATAGCCTCGTTTGTGATGTGATTTTTTTTGTAATATTAATTGTGAATGTGAGTTTGTGATTTCTATTTAAGTTCATGTGATTCTAGGATGTGAGTTGGCAACCTAGGTGGAAAATTTTGGATGCCTTCCTTTATGGGATTTTTGAGGGTCTTTAAAAGCTTAGTTGACCCCTCTTAATAGCCCATTAAGAGGAGTGACAAAATTAAGCCTTGGAATGAAGAAAGGATGACTTTTCTTGTCTCATTCCCATTCCCCTAGGTTCATTTATGGACTTGGAGAATCCCACAAAAGACTCACTTGTGTGAACCTCCTTTATAAGGGATCATGGGAAGAGTTTCCAAGTACACTTCCCATCTCTCAAAAAGGTCTCACACATGAGTGAGCACTTGTGGGAGAGTGTGTTTGAGGGAAGAATGAGAGAGTGACAAGTGTCACTCCCTAGTTCATTGAACTTAAATTAGGGTTTCTTATTTTACTCCCATTTGATATTGAGAAAAGGGGGGATTTTTGTGGGGAGAGCATTATTTTCTTTATTTTTTATTTTGGAGAGTTTTTCACTTGTTGAAGAGAGAGGATTTATCAGCTTGGCTTGGGAAGGGAAATTGAAGATGGATTTGGAGTTGAAGATACTCTCAACTCGTCCTCAACATTGTGTGAGGAGCTCAAAGATGTAGGTTTCTTGGATTCTCGATTTATTGTGTAAAGTGTATGAATAATGAATTAAATTTTTGGGTGTTGTTTCATTCTTGAAAATTTGTGTTTTTTTTGTTTAAGTTGTGAATATGGGAGGGGATATGAAGGATAAACTCACCCTTATGGGAAGAGAAACCCTAGTATATGTGCATGAGAAAAATGTGGGTTTTGGGTTATGTGTTCATGAGATTGTGTTTTGGTTGTGATGGAAAAATGGATTAAGGGTTAAATATGTGTTAATTTTTATGTTGAAATTGTTTATAGCATTTGCAAAAGGTTGTATGTATGCAACCTAGTTCTTAGGGAGATCACCTAGCTCAGGGGTGATGTATGAGTAGGTCAATGGTTGGGAGGTGAGCATCCCTTGGCCATTAGAGAAGCTTGTGTTCATGTGTAGGTATGGGAGACTTGAAGATGCATACTAAGATGTGGAAATTACTAAAAAATTTATTATTGTAATATATTAGAGAAGTGTGTAGTGAATAACCTTTGAAAGAAGGGTCCTTGTAACCTTTGTAAGTATATGAAAGTTCATGAATAAAAATAATGAGATGTTAATATTAATCATTAATGCCATATATATTGAAAAGAATGAGTAAGAAAATGCTTGCATATACGCTTTTATTTAAATTCATATATATATATATATATATATTCTTTTATTTAAATGCTTGTATATATGCTTTTATTTGGTTAAATTTTATTAAACAAGGAAATATATCTACATAAAGAGATATTGTTCAAACATGTCTTTTATGATTTTTATCCCATTCTATTTACAAAGGAAAATTATACTCTTCATTATAGCTTTTTTTTTTTAAAATTCATTGTCCATTTAAAATTTTCTCAAAGATCATGTTCCTACTTAAGAGAGAAAATATACATATTTACCTTTGTTTTAAAATATTATTGTTCTAAATTCCCTTTAAGATAAGTATAATGGTTGAATATCTAAACAATATATTTTTATTATAAATATATATGTATATATAAATGCATATATACTTATGTATAAACATATATTTGTTAATATCTTCACATAATTTTATACAAATGTGCTTTTGATAATAAAACTATAAATAATCATATGAACTAATATACCATTACAAATATAATTTTATTCTCATTATTAAAAGAAAGAAAAAAGAAGAAAATATTTTTTGAATGAATTAAATACATTCTTATTTTTAATAGTTACGTGCTTCTTTTCAAAATAAAAATAAAAAGATAGAAATAAAATTTTAAGAATAATTATTATTATTATGAGATGAAAGGTGCACCAAGGAGCCCTATCGTGGCCCTTTTAATGGGTTGTGGCCAAGGTGGGTCTTCTACAACCTCTCCATGCAAAAGGGAGGGGGTGGCAGGGTCTAACCCTATCGTGGCCTCCATGAATGGGGTCACAATAGGGTTAGACCTTGTTGTGGCCTCTTAAGGGGTTTGGATTCCTTGTATGGGGTCAGCCCCTCTATAAATGCCCTGGTATATTTTTTTGGTTGTAGCAAATAAGTAAACAAAACAAAAACATAAGTGGCACCTTGATTTAATGAATAATATGTATATTTGTTTGTTTTGGTGTATATGCATTTTTGTATATACATAGAGCTGAAAATGTTAACTAAAATAATAAAATGACAAGAAAAAAACATTAAATAAAATAATTATATATATAGATGTACATATAATATCTATAAAGAGGAAGGCCTTCACAAGTGTAAGCAAAACATATATATATTGTAAATATATATACACACAAAATACAGAGTAAAAGAAATATTTAGAAGAAAAAAAATGATAAGGAGGCTCATTGGGTATGGAAAGATTGGAAAAATAAGTTAACTTATTTCCAAGATCTTAGAACTCTCTCCAACTCTCATCTAACCTAGAACACAAATGAGAGAGGAGGTAAAGAGAAAAGTGAGTTTTAAAGAGGAATCCTTATGACTTAGGGATGCATAGTCACCCTAGATCTAATGGTCTAGATTAAAAATTATCTAAGGGCTAAGAATGATTGCAAATTCTATTAGAACCAAATCAATGATTACTTTAACTAATTTTGATTAATTAATAAATCTGACTTTGTGGGGAAAATGTGAATTGGTCCCCTTAACTTTAAGTTGTGACTTAAAGTAAATTTTTGAAATATTAGAAAAAGAACTTTAAGACTTTATAAATTATTTGAAGGGGTTACTTGATGAGTCAAAGAAATTTTAATTATTGGTTTAAAACTCAAGGGTTAACTAATCTTGTGACCTCATGTTAATATTAATTAATTTTGTAAATTAACCCATCCAGACATGAATCTAGTACACACGAGCCTTATGGATTTAAGTGAGTTAGTAAGAAAAAACCAAAGGTACTAATTGATGAACAAGGAAGTGGGTATCACATCACCTCAAGAATTGTGCCATTGCTTACCAAGTCGAATAATATTAAATCATTAAATTATGATTAAATTTAAAATTAATTATTTAATCCTTTATGATTTAAAATGTTTATCAACTTACTATAGATCCAACCTAACCTAATGTGTCTTAATGTTGGTTATTAATTATGGAGCGAAAAGAATTAACCAATCCTCTCTAACAACATAAGTTTAAATTAACTATTTCAACTTGTGGAGTTAATATTTAAATTAAATTATTGAGATATGAAAAATAATTGTGTAATAACTCCTCGGAGATGGAATAAGAGAATAAAAATATTTACTATGTTATGGTTAAATCAAACCACTAGATCAAAGTCAAGTTTAGGGTAGCAAGTCCCCTTGATGATTTTGCAGTTATCTAACCTATGTGTAAGAGGACCTAAGGTGTTCATAAAGTTGAAGACAACTGGGTGACCCTTGGACCAATCCTCATCTTTGTCAAATTAAAACATTAGTATCAAGTCAACCCTAGAAGGGCATATTATGTCAAGTTGCAAGTAAGCCTTAGTGGATACCATTTGGTGAGTCTTTTAGAGTAACTCCCACACTTGAGGTAAGAGGTTATCACACAATATTGTAAAATTTACATCATGTCTTGATGTGCATCTCGACTACTTGAGGGAGATGAAAAATTAATTAATGTTTAAAAAATATTCAAGTTTTCTTAGTGAACAAATTAGGCATTAAATTTCCAATATTAGAGTGATGGTTGCAACACTAGGAGATTTGGGAGTTATTTGGGTCTAGATTAGTGTGCACATTAGGGATATGCAAATTATAGGTTGAAGTTAGAACAATTTATGAAAACCAATCTAAACAAATAAAATTGTAAATAAAAATTGTGTTTCCTTAAAACTTGAAAATTTATTTGCATTACCTACATTTTTGTGGGACATAGAAATGTTTGAAATATTTTTAATAATCTATCTTTTACGTTATTTTGAATTTCTTAAGCTTGTTAAATAATGTGGTTGTAGTATCACTCCTTTGTGAAAAACAAACCAAAACCAGATATTCAATAAGGAAAACAACATGATTGGCTAGAGAAACTTTAAGTACACTTAAATGTATGACAGGAATATAGTTTCATCTCAAGCTAACCTATAAGCTTGCACATTGAGAAAATATGAAAGAACCAATTGCAAGGCATGACTAATGAGTAAAACGTATAGATTGAACAAGATGAAACATCATTGGAATTGTAAATAATAATTGTTCATATGAATAACATAGAGTAAAACTCCTTGAACATTCAAATGTTGAAACAAGAATAGCTTAAAGAAAAGATCTTTGGTATCTACTAAGCAACTCAAACCATGGATAAATAATTAACTCTAATGAAGGCATGACTAGTATACTTGTAACATTAAATGTATCCACCTAATGAAATATTGTCCAAATACATTGATAAAGATTCAAGGACTCAAGTGCTCCTAAGACTATATGTATTCCATAAAATGATGCAATATAGATAAAGGATAAAACTTATGCCACCTTGTGTAAGCAATAGAACCTATAGGGTTTTTCAAGTTCCTTTCAAATTGTAAGATTTCTATGTAGAGTTAAAACTCCTTTTCGATCAACCACCCTTTCCATTGCAAACTATTGAGATAAAAAAAGGGATATTTGGATCATAGGGATTTAAAAATTCATTAGATTATGTGTAAAGGTACAAGAGACATTGTGAAAATTTTGTGTGAATTTTTATTTTGTAAAAAGTATTTGAAATTATCAACCTAAAACTATGAAATTATTTGTGCAAAGGTCATTATAGGAGTCAAAAGCTAGTTATAGGTATAATTTAATTTAGAAAACCTTCTCATGTGTGATTGATTGACCTATTGAGAGATTGAATGTGGCAACATAAAATTAGAATGCACTAAATGATTTTTGTACTTGATATATAAATCTTGCTTCTTTTTATGCACTTAAGGATTAATGATGATGATTAGGCCTGAGATTTATGCATTATTTGAGATTATTTACATTATTATGTAATGGCAACATAAATGATAGTTAAACTCTCCTTGAAATTTTGGAATTCCTAAGAAATATGTTGAACCAATTAGAGTTGCTTGGTAATTAAACTATAGAACTTGAAACATAGTAGACTTAATCATGTTAAAGGAAGAAACCAAGTTGGAACCCAAGATGGAAACTAGAAAATTATGTAAATGGTTTGTTATACAATATTAGTAAGTGAAAGATGGAGAAACAAGAAAGAATAGTGCAATTAGTAGACCACTTTCTAGAGAGAAAGTGAAAATTCAAACTAGAAACTTGTGTGAATTTGAAAACAATTATTAAATGACCAAGAACATAAATAGAAAGGTACTCTTTATGTAGCTATAAATGAATAAACCTTGTAAGAGTGAAAATTGTGTGTTGTACTTGAATAACATAATATAAAAAACACCTATGAAACTTAAGAGAGGTATTTCATGTAAAACAATAGTTGTATTATTTTGAAAAGAAATGAAAATAAATGCAAAACGAGTAGTTATGAGCATGAAAAACTTATCTAAGCAATTGAAGTAAGTGTGGGTGTTGTGTAAACATGCTACAATATAGTGTACCTCATGGATTCATAGGTGTGAGATGTGTGAAAATAAACTAGTAAATATTGTGTTGTACCTCTAGTTGTGATCCATCATATCCAACTTGGAGTAAGGGGAGTGGATGCCATGGACGATCCACATAGGGCACCCTTCATAAATTGTGTGTGACAAAATAAAATAATTTTAAATTTTTGATAATGGAATGAGAGAATTGGGATTTTCAAGAGAAAAATGAAAGAATGCCTCTTAACACTAGCACATGGTATCATAATGAGATCCATAGAGAGATAGTCTTCATGACTTGGGGTAAGAAATATAGTGAGGAAATCAGCACATGATAGCATGATTATGGAAATATATTTATGAGTAACTAAGACATCCTAATGACAGCTAAGGATAGGTATATGGTGGATATTTACAAGGATCCAAATAATTTTTTCTTTCATACATCAAATGGTGTTCCTATGTAGTGTTGTATATGTAGTGAATTAAGGGTTGATTTCTTAGCATGTCCCAGTTTGTGTGGGACCTATACTTGATGGTCGGTATATGGTTCCTATATTCTTTCATGGATGATTCCACCTTGATACTATGCATTATTATATTCAAGTAGTCAAGGAACACCCCTTTTATTTCTAGCTATGATATTTATTTGGCTAGAGAATCATCTTTGTATATGGATGAGTCCACCATGTTACTATGCACTATTATATTCATGTGATCAAGGCCCACCCTTTTATTCTATGCTATTATTTGGTTAGAGAACCATCATTCCCCTCCCTCTAGGTGGCTTTAGAAAAGCCACATGGTGCTCGTAATGTGGAATTATTGATAAAAAAAAGTGGGTTATTGATTTTTATTTTATTTTGTTGATGATCTATTCTCCTTTGTGTTTCTTTTGAATTAAGCCAATAGTATTAAATTTTATATTTTCATCTATTTAACCATTTTAATGTTTTTTGATAGTCCTCTTTTCTCAAGAACATGTTTAGTTTATTTCAATTAGATTTTTCGAATGTGGCCAATTTTGAATCTTTTTTGAATTATTTTTATTTTTGAGAAATCTTATTGAAATTTTGGTTCATGAAATTATAATTGTTTCTTTGAGGCTTTCTTATGAAACTTTTTTATGAAATTTGGTTTATAAAACTATTGGAAAAATGTGTCATAATGTGACTATTGTATTTCCATAGCCAGTAGGTTCCCTAGTAGGTCATATGGGGGAGTAGGTGTGTTGTGGAATTATTTTTTGAGGATGGAAGCTAAAAATTGGATTGGTATGGGAAAATCATAATCCATTCCCCCTAGTTCTATGTGTGTGATTATTTTGTACCTTCCTTTTGGAGGCTAACCCCCTTACACAAAAAAGGGGAAGGTACTAAGAAATGTATGAAGGGGTCCTTAGATAAGGGCCTCAAGACCATCTTTCCTAATGGTTAATTAGTTTTATGAAACTTATGATACTTAGATTCATGGTTCTCATATTCATGGTTACTTGGTTCTATGGCACTTATGATACTCAGATACATGGTTACTTAGTTCTTTGTTACTTGTGACACCTAGAAACATTCTTACATGGTTCTGTGGCTATACATTTATTAGAACAATGGTTCTAAATATGTGCATTATTTTAAATCATAGAAGCTACAATGATATTATTACACATTGTTTAGAGATACTTTGTATCGTTCATCCTCGTAAACCCATTAATGTGAGCATGGTGTTGTGAATTGTGTAGAGGTATGCTTAAAATATGTGATTGGCTAATAGTGGATGTCATTTGGATCAATTGTGATTAGTGACTAAAGAGGAATAATTAAAGGTTATCTTCAAGGCACTGATAAGATATGGGATCATGTTATTGGAGAATTAATTCATAATTTTGGTGTTGAAAATTGTGTGTACACATATAAATGATTGAAAACTATCACAGATAATAGGAGCTTGAAAATATTATTGGGAATTAAGGTGTCTCAACCTTTACAATTTCCTAGCATTAAAATATTAATTTATTAAAACTTATGCTGTATTTCTTTCTCATATTAATTTTTCATCTAATGTGACTTGGCATGGTGAGTTGTCAATATATTGGGAGTTAACATGGGATTTGACATGGATTTTGTGGTCTCCACAAGGAAATTTAGGTGCCCCACTTTTGGAAGAGATTATTTCATATGTGTTGACATGTTTGAGGGATTCTATGACAAAGTATGATAAATTCTTATGATGGATTCCTATAACGATCTTATGACACATAGGAGCTAGATTATATGACAATTTGGACAAGTGTATTTATATGGGGAAATTAGGTGCCCAAGTTTGACCTATGACAAGGTGTAGGAGAATGTAAGAGGCATCTTCTATTTTTAGTTATTTATGATAGATTCTCTTACAATTGTAAGAGTTGTCATATATGACAAATTCTATGACATTATAAGGCATCTGCCATACCTATTAGAGGAAAATTTGGGGCACCCAAGTATGAAATAATATAAGTTGGGTTATGAATCATGTGAAAAGTGTCACAAGAGTCAAATATGTGTTTGAAAAATGTTCCACATGGATTTGGATGCCCATCTCTTGTAGCTTGTTCTTGAAGCTACCTCCATGCTTGTATTCTCTATATATTGGGTGTCTTGGAGTGGGTTTACTATGTTATATTTGTAATTATTTTTATTTTGTTAGAATTACTCCATAATTCAACACTCTTGTATACTCCTGAAGAAATTTCATTGCAAGTGTGTTGTAATCACCATTGATTTGATAATACATTGTGCAGGTTTTGGAGTGTGCAGTTTTTCATCTAAAAGGGTTTTCCCCAAGATATATACTATGTTGTGATCTTATTTTACTTGCATACATGTTTTTATTTTTAGTATTATTTATATTGTGTATCTCACGTTGTAACTAAAAAAGAATTAAAATTGTACATATCTCCTCTTATATCAGCATTAGGAAGTGTTTCCGCATACCTTGCTTCCTTTGAAATATAGCCTTTCATACTTGGTTTGTAGTCTTATTTATATGGGAAGATAAATAGGTGATTAATATTGATATTATACAAATTACCTAGAAGGAAAGAGATGGTAATATTGTAACTTATATTTTCCTCTTAATAGGGATATTTGTGAGGAAATTATTGCATATGAAGAGAAATAATATCAACAAGCCTAGAGAATGAAAGTTAACTTCAACAATGATATAATACCATGTGGGAACTATGTCCTAGAGCCTTAGAAATTTCCATGAGGAATTTAAAGCCAAGGGTATGGGGAAGTAATCCCCCACATTGTATACAACTAATATATCCCTAATCTCTAAGTTCCAATACATTAACTAATAGTTAGATGGAACAAAATTGATAAATTAAGTAACTAGGATTGTCATGTTGAGATATCATGCGCTAGGTAGGTAAACCCTACGGAAATTACCCCTCTTTATCTAAACTCCAAAACATGGATATGTTCAAGGGGCTAAGGAGTTCATGATGTATCAAGGGTTGAAATAAATAGAATAATTGGTAGATATTATATTGTAGTTGTAGTGTATAAAATTGTACTCCCTTCTTGGAGATGGTACAATTTCACACTTATTTTGGACCTATTTTAGTACCTTTTCATTAATGACCCTTTAAATCATCATTAATAGGCCTCTAAGACCCTTTATTTCAGATCCCAAGGCTTATTTTAATTGAAATCCTGAAAAAATCAACAAATACATTTAATTTTCTAACACCTCAACATTTCATCACCCTGAAAAGCTAAGGTGGGACTCATACGCCACCTTGGGCATATGAGCCCCCCTAGGTGGGACCTATATGCCACCTTAGGCGTATGAGTCCCCCTAGGTGGGACCCATACGCCACCTTGGGCATATGAGTCTTGTGTGGCTCCTTTTTAGGGTTTGAGTGGGAAATTAAGGTTTATAAATCAAATTTTTGACTAATTTCAACATTTGGGATCTAATAAAGAGTAAATTAGATGAGATTCCTATAAAAACTAAGATTTCAAATCATTATTTTATCTATCTAGAAATTTTCACCTAAGCAACTTAGAGTTTTCAACCAAGAGAAAGAAACAAGAAAAGTTGAAGTCTTGGAGTATCATAATAGTGTTTTTGTAGGTCTTCAAGCTCACTTTCATTTCAAGATCTATCATTTCTAAGGATTGGTGATGGTTTCCTATGGAGAATCATGATGGATTCTAGGTTGTGGAGATGCAACTATCCATTAAACCAAGCCTAATGACTTATTTTCTAAGTGATTCCATCTTCCATTTTCATTCCACTTTCTACCTAAAGGAAGGTGCATACATTATTATGGCTTATTAAGGTGATTATACATCTCCCAAAGTGAGTCATCAACTTTATGTTTCATTCATCCATCCTATTCTAGCATAATAGAATAGGGTTCTATTGCATTTTAGATCTCTTAATCTTAGATGCACTTAATATTAGGACTCTCACATACATTTACTTTCAAGATCTATTATTTCTATCAAGGTTTAATTACCAAACTAGGGGTTTGGCTGAGGCAAACCCCCCATAAGAAAATCAACACAATATTTTGTTTTGTAGATTTTAGCAGGTTTAGATCCAAAAGTGAAGTTTGGAAAACATAGGAAGGAAGTGCAGAGATAGGAGAATAGATTCAAATCTTGAATTTAAAAAAAATTAGAATGACACTAAATCACCACTTGGGGTGTATGAGTCCTAGTATAGCACTTTTTTCTATATTTCAGTGGATTTATACTTGTCACTGTGAGATTCCTATTTCTACCCAGAAACCCTAGACTGGGACTAAATCACCTAGCCTAGTGTATGAGTTCCTATACACATCAGCAACAACAAAATTCAAGGTTTTCAGATCTTGTTTAGTCATCTTGGATCCTCCAGGTGCCTTCATGTATCTCTATGTTTATCATTTTGATTTCAAGGTTGTTTTCTAGGTCATATAGTTAGGTTTTGCATATTGCTTTCATTCCTTTCTTTCTAATAACTTGCTTAGTGGTGAACCCCCTTTATTTAATCACACCAAAGGAGACCTTATAGAAACCCCTTCTCTCAATTGCATCATTAGATTGAGATCTCTATGGTTTCCTTGAATGAACTAGAGTGAAAGAGGAAGAGGACTCCCCTCCTCTTGTGTGTGTTCCATCTCCCTAATAGGCTGAAGGGACCCTATTTCCTATGGTTCATTTTTGTGAGCCTAACCTTTGGACACCTTATTTTTTATTTGGGGTGAATTTCGTTCCTAGATCTAGCTTACATTAACTTTGCATTAGCTAATTTTCATTTAGGGCCTCTAAATCTTGCATTATTGAAAGTGCATATAGGTTGCATTTTTACATCTTTCATGATTGAATTTCATTTGAAATCTATAATTGCACATAGTCAAGACAAGATACAAACTAGAAACCTTAACATTCACTCAGAATTTGCTGAATTTAGTGTAAAACCCCTAATTTGGGACTCATTCACCCCTTTGGGCGATTTAGTCCCAGTACAAGTTTTTTACCTGATTTTTAGGAATTATGTGTTGACTATTTTTTAGCATTTGAACCCTTCAAAAACCCTAATTGGGAATCATACACCCCTCTAGGAAATTTAGTCTTGTGTTAGACCTAAATTTATATTTTATAAAATTGAAAGCTTCATTTTTGTGTTTCAGTTTACTGTTATTAGATATATGTTTTAGTTTCATTAATTTCATTGCATCTAGCTTAATTTGGTTTCAATTCAATTATGGATAGAATTATATTACTACACTTTTATTTCATTTCAGCATCAATTCATAGTTTGATAAGACTAGATTACATTTGGAATTCATTAGAAAACAAAACCAAAACACCTATAAACTGATGAACCCCTTGGAGAAAGCATAGTTATTTGAGTATGTCAAATCTCTTTTTCCAAGTTCACCTAACCCTCAAGACTTTTAGTAGTGATGAATTTGACATGTTAGATGACGCCCTTGGGGATTTCATCTCAAAAGGTTCATCCACTAAGGCTTGATACAACAAATCGAAACAAAGAGAAGTTAATGTGATTCAACCTCAACTCATCCTTTACCCACCTTCAAACAAACCTCAAACTCAAAATAAACCCATTTTCACCCTTGAACCACCTAAGAATAATTTTTCACAACAATCTAGTTATAATAAAATTTCTCATACATATAACACTAGAAACAATCCATAACCAAGACAAACAACTTCAACATCATTACCTTTTCCTCCACCCATTTTGTCTAGTGCTCCTCGATTACCTTCACATAGTGGGAAGGAGTATGATATTGTTGAACAACTTAAGAATTGTCTATGGTACTGAGGTGATAATGCCCTTGGAGTTAGAGATTCCTTCATTAAGAATTGCTCTTCAAGGACTTATTGATGATAATACTTATAAAGAACAATGATTTTATCAGTTTGAAATGCTTGATGAACAGTGCATTAATGCTCTTGAGCATCTCCAAGCTTACTCTAGAAAAATGCAACGTAGTTACAATGATCATGTCATCCCTCATTCATTTAATAAAGGTGATTTGGTGTTATTTGAGAATCAAGGTAACGTTAATGTTAGCTCGACTGAAAAAGGGAAATTTCAGCCCTAATTGGTTAGGACCTTACATAATTGATGAAAGTTATGGGTCTGGAGCATATACGTTAATATAAATGGATGGAACACATCTTAAAGAACCTATTAATTTCATGCATTTGCATCGATACTATGATTAACCTTCTTGAATAGTGTGAGTAATAAAGTAGTGATGTTAGAATTAGTAGATAGTATGTTATTTTCTCTTGCATTAATTCGTTCTTGACAAACAATCATTTGTGTGTATTGAATACTAAAATTTTGGGTTTGTTACTTTAGGTTTCATACTATTCAAGTTAATCTTGTATGTTGTGTTAGATCAGATCCTTACATGAATTTAATGTTTTATAATTAGATCATAGGTGCATTTAAATTAGCATAACATACTCAATCATAATGTTGCATCTAAAACAAAACTAAGATAGTTTTAATTAGATCACATAAAACATGTTAGATCATGGAGATATTTATTAAATAGTCTTACAAATATTATTTCATAAATCACATTACCATCTAACTTAAACACATAAACATAAGCATTCAAACATAAATGCGCACATATATATATACATCATCAGAAATTTTTTATATATCATCAAGTATACAAGGTTGATGTGGCATGTGACTGTCAGATCCCTTCATACCTGGTGATCGCATCCACCGAGAGACGGTTTTTCAAGAGATAGTAGTGCGTGAGCATGACATAGCTATAGAATCCAGTGCATCTTGTAGGCCATGTGCTTATCCAACAGTAATAGCCTCTTGATGGCCTCCATTCACTCTCATCCTATAGATTGGAAACCTCTCCATGAAGTCTCTCGACCTCCATCGGATCTCAAGATGAGTGAAGTTCATCATATGCAGCCTGCAGTTCTAATAGATAACCCTCAACTCAATCAGTGTGCTTGGAAGCACTCTCGTATGCTCCTCTCAACCTTGCAAAAGGCTCAAAAACCTCTAGTGCTACTCCACAATGAGTGGGGCATGTATTCTATGGCGATAGCCTCATCTATGAGAGAAGGAGGTACTATCTCTATTGCGGATCATTGATAAAGATCCTCTAACTCTCTCACAGACCCTACAAGATAGAAATCATAAAGATAAATAGTACACATCATGACATATATATACATAAAGGAAAACATGAGCATGAGCATAATCATAAAAAGTATAAGCATAATCATAAATAATGTGTCATCACCTAGATCTCCAGCCTATTGTGTAAAAATAGCCTCATCCTTTGTAGGAGGTATAGAAGATGTGCTAGCCTATCCATGCTCATAAGTGTTGGCACGTGTTGTGATCTAGTAACCTAAGTGGGAATTTAATCTCTCCACTTGTGGAAAAATGGAACCTCATTTGTTGTATCATTTCCCTCACTCATTAGTTGGCCTTCATCCTCCTCATCATAATCCTCCTCTACCTCATCTGTAAATAGGTTTTTTGTCCTTACCCTCTCACCTATCTCCTCACCATCATCTTTATGATCTAGAAGAGGCCATGTGAAGCCTATAGTTTGATCCATAGGAAACATTGGAGTCGGTCGTGTTGAGGCCCACCACTCCTCATATCCATCTATAGCACCCACATCATTAGCGTCAGAGACTGGGGGCATATCAAGATCCTCATCATCTGAATCAGTAGATACAACATCATCAACTATGAGTCATCTCTTATCTCCTCTAGCCTCTGGGCACTCCACACTGATTGCCTATAAAATGGTCATGCTACTGGTGGCACTTGTACCTATCTAGACTATCTCATGACATGATGATAATAGAATGGTGTCACTACGTAGTCACGTCTCCCTAGTAAGAGTCTTTCCCTTTGCATCCTTTTCAACTGGTGGGTCTCATCTGGCCATTGCAGTATTAGCTAGTAAGGTCTCCATAAGATCTCCTCCTAATCTAGATAGTCAAACCCGACTCTCTAGAATAGAAAATCTCTATACTGACATGCTCATCTCATTGGATAACTAAAAAAGTGTGGGTATCCCAAGATACATAGAAAAGGAAATCTCATCAGCCTAGTACATGTGATATGCTATGAACACCAAACTTGTAGTAATGTACAATGCACCATGCTATGCACCTCCTCATAAAAAAACCATCCCAGATCATAGTATATGTGTCAATATCCTGTGACCCCACATATACATGGTCCTATGTTGCTCCATCTCCCATATCATGTGCACTATTCCTCCATCTAGGTGTTCTCCTTAGCCATCTAAGACCAATACCAATGCTACAGTAAAAATCATAATCCACCTCAAGAGTGGCGATCATGCATGGAGTAGCCACTGCAGCTCAATACATGGCCCCATGATCTCCTCCTGAATTGTACCTCCAAGGAAGTACTGGATATCTAATCTCGTCTCCTTGTATGAAAGGTCCTCTACAAAATGGACAGCCTCACCTAGAATAGGAACTCGAAGAATGTGATGCACATCCTCCAAAGTGATAGTCATCTCATCGATGGGTAGATGAAAGGTGTGGGTATCTGCATCCCACCTCTTTGCTAGTGCAATCATCATGGCATCATGGTATCTCATGGGAGGCATGAGATATGCCCAGTATATACCTGTAGCTCACAGTGTCTCTATGTCCTCCCCTGAAATTGTTGCAACTAGGTCTTGTAGGAGACAAAACAACCTATCGTCGAGACACTGTCGAGTTTGAGGGGGAATCTAATACAAAAATTAAAAATATCATCTATAAGAATTCTAAAATTTATACATCAACAACCAAAAAGTGTGCTAAAGTTGGTCTAGGATACTTTTCTAAGGGTCGTAGACACTTTATTCCTTTTTTGGGACACTTCGTGAAAAGGTGGGACACTTTACAAAAAAAGGGGACACTTTGCAAAAAAAAGGGATGCTTTGCAACTTCTTTCTTCTAGGATCCTAAATCTATCTAGAAATGTGTAAAACATAAAATAAATGTATAAAAATGAAGCTAAGGTCGAGAAGAATCAACTCATTGTATGCTATAGATCACCCCACGCCACCTCCTCACATAGCCTCTCGAGTCTCAGAGGCATGTAAGGTCGTATGCTCAACATTATCACTCACTCTCCACAAGAATAAAACTACAAAAAGGTAAAAGACAAAACGGTCACAAACTAATTTACTTTTTACTCTTATATACTTTCAAATTAGGTTATTTGCATATTAGGGTAAAAAGTGCTTTTTTTCATTCAAAGTAGCATATTGGGGGCTAGCAAACTTTGTTTTTGATGATGTCTGTTGTGTTGGATTCATAATTCCAATCTTGGTCTCATCACATGTCTATCATTATGTGGTATGATACTTGGAAATACCCTATGATACAACATGAAATTCAATGCGATTAGACTGCTACCTTGATTCCACCTCCATAAATCAAGTGAAACCAAGGGGAGGCATACATCTACCCTCGAATTTGATTTCTAGAAGAAGTTAGATAAGAGTATTTTTGAATGACTAACAAATTGGTTTTGCAAGATGAGGTTCCTAACATTGTGGTTTTGTAGATAGTGACAATGGGGGCTTCATTTTCCCATGACTTGTGAATGAATCCATATGAGTATCCTTTTTATAAGGTTTACTGTTTGAACTCCTTTACCTTGCATAAACACGTAGTTTCATATGGGCGCTAAAGTGTGGGCTAAATGTAGTGTATAAAATTGTACTCCATTCTTGGAGATGGTATAATTTCACACTTAGTTTGGACCTATTTTAGTACCTTTGCATTCATGACCCTTTAAATCATCATTAATAGGCCTCTAAGACCCTTTATTTTGGATCCCAAGGCTTATTTCAATTGAAATCCCGACAAAATCAACAAATACATTTAATTTTCTAACACCTTGATATTTCCTCACCCTGAAAAGCTAAGGTGGGACTCATACACCACCTTGGGCGTATGAGTCCCCCTAGGTAGGAGCCATATGCCACCTTGGGCGTATGAGTCCTATGTGGCTCCTTTTTAGGGTTTGAGAAGGAAATTAAGGTTTATAATTCAAATTTTTGGCTAATGTTGGTATTTGGGATCTAATAAATGGTAAATTAGATGAGATTCCTATAAAAAACTAAGATTTTAAATCATTATTTCATCTATCTAGCAATTTTCACCTAAGCAACTTAGAGTTTTCAAACAAGAGAAAGTTTCAAGCATTCAAGAGCAAGAAGCAAGAAAAGTTAAAGTCTTGGAGCAGCATAATAGTGTTTTTTTAGGTCTTCAAGCTCACTTTCATTTCTATATCTAGCATTGTTAAGGATTGATGATGGTTTCCTATGGAGAATCATGATGGATTATAGGTTGTGGAGATGCAACTAGCCATTAAACCAAGCCTAATGACTTGTTTCCTAAGTGATTCCATCTTCCATTATCATTCCAATTTCTACCTAAAGGAAGCTACATGCATTATTATGGCTTATTAGGGTGATTAGACATCTCCCAAAGTGAGTCATAGTCTTTATGTTTCATTCGTGCATCCTATTCTAGCACATTATAATAGGGTTTTATTGCATTTTAGATCTCTTAATCTTAGATGCACTTAAGATTAGGACTCTCACACACATTTAATTTCAAGATCTATTATTTCTATCAAGGTTTAATTACCAAACTAGGGGTTTGACTGAGGTAAACCCCCATAAGAAAATCAACACAATATTTTATTTTGCAGATTTTAGCAAGTTTGGATCTGAAAGTGAAGTTTGGAAAACATAGGAAGGAAGAGTAGAGATAGGAGAACCAATTTAGATCCTGAATATTTGAAAAATAAAAATGGGAATAAATCATCACTTGGGGAGTATGAGTCCTGGTATATCACTTTTTCCAGATTTTAGTGGATTTAGACTTGTCACTATGAGATTCTTGTTTTTGCCCAAAAACCCTAGACTAGGACTAAATCGCCTAGTCTGGCGTATGAGTCCCTGTACACATCAGCAACAGCAAAATTTAGGTTTTTCAGATCTTTTTTAGCCATCTCCAATCCTCCAAGCGTCTTCTTGTATCTCTTTGTTTGTCATTCTAATTTCAAGGTTATTTTCTAGGTCATATAGTTAGGATTTTCATATTTCTTTCATTCCTTTCTTTCTAAGCACTTACTTAGTGGTGAACCTCCTTTTTTTAATCACACCCAAGGAGACCTTATAGAAACCTCTTCTCTCAATTGCATCATTTGATTAAGATCTCTAGGTTTTCCTTGAATGAACTAGATTGAAATAGGAAGAGGACTCCCACCCTCTCTAATAGGATGAAGGGACCCTATTTCCTACAGTTCAGTAGTACATGTTTTATAATCCAGTATGGTCACCTATCTTAAAGGATAGTTTAATGAATGCATAAACACCCTAAGGTATCTTGTATACTTAAGATAAACAAGTATGTAGTTTTGGAAGGTGGAATAGAAACCAACTAGCTTAACTAACGTGTACACACATTAATATGAAATGGGTTTTAAATCTTAAAACACCTATGAAAACCCTATAGTATGGACCTAACAATAAAATTAGTTGGATTTAGTTGACTTGATACTTGATCATTCTTTACATGATTGAGATAATGATTATGTTTAATTTGTAAATGACATTGATCATGATTATATGATGAGAGTAGAGAAATTGAATATTTTAATTAGAATCTCATGTGATCAAAGGTAAAATTGATAAAGTGATATATCAGAATAATTTACAATGAAAGGATAACCTAGAATATTTATATGATCAATTTGTTTAATTGATATTTTATATTAGCGGGATTAAAAGAGATGTGTCTCATGGTGTTTTACATAATTATGAAGGTTGATACATATGGCTTATTAGTAGATTTTGAATCATATTATGTAGTTTGGTAGTTAGATATGCTTTATCATTATATGCTTGAACAAATTTATATGCAAATAGGTAAAATTGAGAATGCAATGTTAGATAAAATGCAATGAAATGATAATCTAGAATAATTAGACAAGTATTTGGAATTAAGTAATGATGTTTGTATTCATCTTATCTGAACTAAATGAAATATGCCTTATAAAATTGAGAAGCTATGAATCTTGAAAATAGGTTTAATTGGAAATAAGATAGACTGATAGATGGTAATATTGTAAATAGTTGGTTATGAGAATTGAGTCATGAATATATGCACCTATGATTATTTAATTGTGTTGCTTTGAGTATGATGATTATTGGACATATTGATGTGACATTGAATGCATAGGTATATTTTCATGGCCTATAGAATCAAAGATATCTTGAGAACCCTATGTGATTAAATCATGAAACTAAGACCATGGTTCATATGGAGGAACTATAGTCTCATTTGTGATGTGATCTATTTTGTAATGGTAATTGTGAATGTATGTTTGTGAATTTTATTTAAGTTCATGTGATTCTAGGATGTGAGTTGGCATCCTAGGTAGAAAATTTTGGATGCCTTCTTTTATTTTATTTTTGAAGGTCCTTAAAAGATTTTTTTTTATTTGTTTTTATTTGTTCCTAGTGCCCTATGGTAAGTAGCTATGGGTATGGTGTTCATTTACACCTTAAATTTGGTCAAGGGTCTTTATTTGACTCCTCTTAATAACCCATTAAGAGTGACAAAATTCAAGCCTTGGGATGAGGAAAAGATGACTTATCTTATCTCATTTCCATTCCCCTAGGTTCATTTATGAAATTGGGAATCCCACAAAGGACTCACATGTGTTAACCTACTTCAAACTTGGGATCATCAGAAGAGTGTCCAAGTACACTTCCCATCTCCCAAAAATGTCTCACACATGTGTGAGCACTTGTGGGAGAGTATGTTTGAGGGAGGAATGATAGAGTGACATTTGTAACTCCCTCATTAATGGAACTCAAATTAGGGTTTCCTATTTTACTCCCATTTGAGAATGAGAAAAGGGGTGATTTTTTGGGGGGGAGAGCATTCTTTTCTTTTTTTTAAAAATTTGGGAGAGATTTTCACTTGTTTAAGGGAGAGGATTTATTGGCTTGTCTTGGGAAGGCAATTGGAAGATGGTGTTGGAGTTGAAAATTCTCTCAACTCATCCTCTACATTGTGTGAGGAGCTCAAAGAGGTAGGATACTTGGATTCTTTATTTTATTGTGTAAGGTATATGAATAATGTTTTAAATTTGTGGTTCTTGTTTCATTCTTGAAAAGTTATGTTTCTTGTTGTTTTAAGTTGTGAATATGGGAGGGGATGCTAAGGCTGAATTCACCCTTATGGGAAAAGCATCCCTAGTATATGTGTATGCAAAAAATGGGGGGTTTTGAGTTATGTGTTTATGAGATTGTGTTTTGGTTGTGATGGGAAAATAGATTAAGGGTTAAATATTTGTTAATTTTTATGTTTAAATTATTTATAGCATTTGCAAATGCTTGTATGTATGTAACCTGATTCTTAGGGAGATCTCCTAGCTCAGGGGTGACCTATGAGTAGGTCAACAATTGGGAGATGAGCATACCATGGCCATTAGAGAAGCTTGTGTTCATGTGTAGGTATGGCAGACTTGAAGATGCATACTAAGATGTGGAAATGGCTACTTTTGTTTGATTATTGTAAGATATTAAGAGAAGTGTGTAGTAAATAACCTTAAAAAGGGTCCTTTTAACCTTTGTAAGTGTATGAAAGTTTTTTAGTAAAAATAATGAGATATTATTAATATTAATCATTAATTCCATGTATATTGAAAGGAATGAGTAAGAAAGTGCTTGTATACATGCTTTTATTTGGTTAAGGTTTATTAAGAAAGGAAAGGAAAGACATCATATATAAAGAGGTATTGTTCAAACATGTCTTTTATGATTTTTATCTCATTCTATTTACAAAGGAAAACTATACTCTTCAATATAATTTAAAAAAAAAATCTAAGTCATATTCCATTTAAAATTTCCTTGAAGATCGTGTTCATATTTAAGAAAGAAAATATACATATTTAACTTTATTTTACAATCTCATTTTTCTTTAAATTCCTTTTAAGACAAGTATAATGGTTGAATATCTAAGTAATACATTTTTATTATAAATATATGTATACATACTTATGTATAAATACATTTTTTTTTTCTTTTCACATAATTTTATACAAATGTGCTTTTGATAATAAATCAGAAATAATCATATGAATTGATATACCATTACAAATATAGTTTTATTTTCATTATTAAAAGAAAAAAAAGATAGTTTTGGAGTTTATATTAAAATGTGAATTAAATACTATCTTATTTTTAACAATTACATGCATATTTTCAAAATAAAAATAAAAAGACTTAAATGAAATTTTAAGAATCATAATAATAATAAATTATAAGATGAAAGACGCGGGAAGGATCCCTACAATGACCCTTTAATGGGGTGCAGCCAAGGCAAGCCTCTCACATCCTCTCCATGCAAAAGGGAGGAGGTGGCAGGGTCTAACCCTACCATGTCCCTCATGAATGGAGTCGCAACATGGTTAGACCTTGCTACTGCCCCCATAAATGGGGTCATGATAGGGTTAGACCCTATCGTGGCCTTTTAAGGGGCTTGGCTTCCTTGTATGGGGTCATCCCCTCTATGTAAATGCTTTGGTACATATGTTTTTTGTAGCGAATATGTAAAAGTAAATAAATATATAAGTGTTTCATTAATTTAATGGATAATATATGTGTGTGTGTTGGTGTATATGCATTTTTGTATATACATAGAGCTGAAAATATTAAATGAAATAATAAAATAGACAGAAAAGGATTAAATAAAGCAATTATATATCTATATATAACTATCTATAAAGAGGAAGGCCTTCAAAAGTGTATACAAAGAATATGTATATTGTAAATATATACATAAGATAAAGGCTAAAAGAAATATTTAAAATAAAAAAAGATAAGGAGGCTCATGGATATGGAAAGGTTGGAGAAATAAGTTGACTTATTTGTAGGATCCTTGAAGCCCCTCCCTCTCTCATCTAAATACAACACAAATGAGAGAGGAGATAAAGAGAAAGGTGACTTTTAAAGAGGACTCATTGTGACAAGTAGAGTTTACATAGTTACTCTAGATCTAATGGTCTAGATTAAATCGTATCTAAGGGCTAAGAATGAATGCACATTCCATTAGAACCTAATCAATGATTACTTTAACTAATTTTGATTAATTAATAAATCTTCCTTGGTGGGGATAATGTGACTAGGTCCCATTAACTTTAAGTTGTGACTTAAAATAACTTTTTGAAATATTAATAAAAGGACTTTAGGACTTTATAAATTATTTGAAGGGGTTACTTGATGAGTCAAAGAAATTTTAATTATTGGTTTAAAACTCAAGGGATAACTAATATTGTGACCTCATGTTATTATATATTAATTAATATTTGTAAATTAACCTACCCAAACATGAATCTAGTACAAATGAAAACCAAAGGTACTAATTGATGAACAAGGAAGTGGGTATCACATCACCCCAAGAATTGTGTCCTTGCTTACCAAGTCGAATAATGTTAAATTATTAAATTATGGGTAAAGTTAGAATTAAGTATTTAATCATTTATGATTTCAAATTATTATCAACTTATCATTGATCCAACCAGACCTAATGTGTCTTAATATTGATTTTTAATTGTAGAGAAAAAAGAATCAATCGATCCTCTAGCAACATAAGTTTAAATTAACTATTTCACCTTATGGAGTTGAGAATTAAATAATTTATTGAGCTATGAAAATAATTGTGTAATAAATCCTCAAAGATGGTATAAGGGAATAAAAATATTAACTGATTTATGGTTAAATCAAACCACTATATCAATGTCAATTTTAGGGTAGAAAGTCCCCTTAAGAATTTTGCGATTATATAACCTATGTTTAAGAGGACCTAAGGTGTTAATAAATTTGGAAACAATTGGGAAACCCTTGGTTTTAATTTTTGACCTACCAATCCTCATCTTGGTCAAATTGAAACATATTGGTATCAGGTCAGCCCTACAAGGGCATATTCTTTCAAGTCACAAGTAAGCCTTAGTGAAAATTGTTTAGTGAGTTTTTTAGAGTAACTTTCAAACTTGAAGCAAGAGGTCATTACACAATAGTTTAAATTTCATATCATTTCTTCATGTGCATCTTGAACACTTGATGGAGATGAGTACTTAATGTTAAAAAAAAAGGTATTCGGGTTTTCTTAGCGAAATTTTGAAGGGAAAACAGGGATGGATCTAATGACCCAATAGTGTGGAATACATTCCCTTAACACTAATACAACAGAGGAGAAGAGAAAAAACTGTTTCTAATAGCTTCTAAAACTACTTGAGATGAAACACATACAACATAAAAGAAAAAACAGATTATAAGCATTCACAGTTGACACAGGTATTTACGTGGGAAAACCTTTTCAGGTAAAAAACCCACCACACCAAGTAAAGACAATTGTATTACAGTAATAAACAAATACATACAATGTTCAGTCTTCACTGTCTGATCAACTCATAGTAGCACTCTAGATATTAACTCACTGTTACAATACTTGTATCAAAGTATACAATGAATTATCTTCTCCCAACAACTTGCACTCATGCGTACATCTCCATCAGCCTCACACTAACTTTACAATTCTTCATCACATTTACCCACTCAACCAATCCCATGGCTTCAGGTTCATGCATCAAACTTCCAGTACACCATCGATCTTCACTGATTACATCGAGCCACCCATCAATAACTTCACCACCCAAATCGGGTTCTTGTCATCAGCTGAAATCGGCCTACAATTATTGTTTTTACCGTTTTTGGCTTTTGGCCAATCAACAAGTTGTTAACCGGCCACGTGTCCACCAACTATTCGCTAATCCCATTTGACTCTGAGTCCAACTTGGTCAAAACTAGGTCCGAGCTCTCTAAGACTCTACCGCTCCACTATCGAGTTGACTCTACCCATCTGAGGTAAAGCGGTGAGCTCTGCCAAGCTCACCCATGCTTCCCCGCGCTACCGCCGAGCTTGTCATCACCTGTCACGGTATGGAGGTAAGCACCTCCGAGCTCTGCCTTGTCTTGCCCATGCTACCACTGCTCCATCTGAGTCAACCTACACTAATGCGGTGAGCTCGTTCGAGCTCACCCTTCGACTCCACCGAGCTCTACCAAAGATACCCCGCGCTACTATCGAGTCCAACTGACCCGTCCGCGGTGTGGCGATATGACCATCTGATCTCGCCCCTTGTCTTCACTGTGCTACCACTGCCCGATTGGAGTTAACCCATGATGTGGCGGTAACAACCGAACTAACTATTAGTGGTCAAACCGTGCTACTGTGGGGGGCCACTAGGCCACCCCATGGTAGGGCGATAATCGCCAAATGGACCGCAAGTGGTCTCACCACGGTGAGTGGACCCACCACCCGTAATAGGGTGGTAACTACTAGGGCGACTACAGGCGGTCTCACCGTGGCCACTGCGGTGAGTGGACCCACCGCCCATGATAAGGTGGTAACCGCCAAGCCTGTCACTGCGGTACGGCCAAGGCAATGCTAGACTGTCGTGGTAAAGCAATAAAGGGCAGAAATGAAACATTTTTCGCCAAGTCCAAAATGTCTGAGGCTCAAAATTAGAAGTTGAGACAAAATTTCTCAACAAGCTCCCACTTGGCGAAGACTTCCAACTTCCTCAAGACTTTGAAAAATCACTGACGGTCATAGGCCCCAAGGACCATCGATTTTCTGCACTATCAAAACTTGTCTGTGCTCACCGAATTTGTCAAATCATCTACAACATTCTTTAATGTGTCAACCTTTTCAAGACAGACTCTTCCATCTTCCACCATGTCTCTCATGAAGTGAAACTACACATCAATGTGCTTCGTCCTGGCATGGAAAGTCAGATTCTTTGCCAAACAAATGGCACTTTAACTATCATAGAAAATAGTGATCTTCCCTGCATTTAAACCAATGTTTGAACACAAATGCCTCAACCAAACTGCTTCCTTGCAAGCGTGAGTTGCAACCATGTACTCTGCCTCTATCGTGGATAAAGCAACTATAGCCTATCGCTTGCTCATCCAACTGATTGCTCCAACATTTAACATGAATGTGTATCCACTGGTGGATCGCCTACTGTCAATGTCCCTTGCCCAATCAGAATCAACATATCCTTGAATGTTGAGTGTTCTTTGTGATGCAAGCAAACTGCCATGGTAACACAAAGCATAATCTGAAGTCTCCTTCAAATACTTGAACACTCTCTTCACAGCATCCCAATGTGATCTTCCTGGATTTTCCATGAAATGGCTTAGAACTCCCACTGCTTGGGCAATGTGTGCTCTTGTACAGACCATGGCATACATCAAACTGTCAACAACACTTGCATAGGGCACACTGGTCATGTCCTCCATCTTAGTAGCAGATTTTGGATAGTCTTCAACAGATAGTTTTGTTCCCTGCATGACTGGAACAACTAGCTTCTTACAGTCAGTCATACCAAACCTCTCCAGAATGGTATTCACATACTTACTTTGACTTACCCAAAGCTTTTTGCTTGTTCTATCCCTGGTTATCTCCATTCCAAGAATGTACCTTGCTTCACCAAGATCCTTCATTTCAAACTTTGCAAACAATTGATATTTAAGATCAAAAATCATAGTCTTGCTATTTCCTATGAATAACATATCATCCATGTACAATGTAATAACAAGCACACGATCATTCTCAAATTTATGATAAACACAATGATCAGATTTTGATCTTACAAATCCCATAGACAACACAAATGTGTCAAATTTTTGGTACCACATTCTAGGAGACTGCTTCAAACCATACAGAGATTTGTTTAACTTACAAACCAGATTTTGTTTACCTTTCACAACGAAATGCTCAAGCTGGGACATATAAATTTCTTCTTCCAACTCACCATGGAGAAACGTTGTCTTCACATGCATTTGTTCAATTTCAAAATCATACATAGCTACCAATGACAATAGAAATCTGATAGATGTCAGCTTTGCTACAAGGGAAAAAATCTCTCCATAATCAATTCCCTCAATTTGGGAAAATCCCTTTGCAACTAGTCGTGCCTTATACTTCTCAACACTGCCATCGAGGCCTATCTTCCTTTTGAATATCCACTTACAGCCAATAGGCCTTCGCCCTTTTGGTAATGGTACCAAATCCCAGGTTTCATTCTTCTTCAATGAATCCATCTCTTCATTCATGGCTTCCAACCAAGAATTTGAATCAGTCATGTTGATTTCTTCTTTTACAGTCCTAGGTTCATCATTGCTAGTAATTAAAGCATAGGCACAGTTCGAATCTAACATAAAGAAACCATACCTTTCAGGTTGCCTTTTTTCTCGTGTAGACCTTCTTATAGGCTGAGGTTGTGGTTCTTCATCATCAGAACTTTCAAAGCTGCTTGAACTCTCCTCAATCTCAGGTACACTATGCAGCTCTTCCCTTTTTAGAGTTTGGGGAATCTTAACTACATCCTTCTTCTTCTCACTCTGATCTGTCTCAAGTTGTTGATCACTTATTAAAGGTTTCAGCTCATGAAATATCATGCTTCTATTGTATAGAACCTTCTCAATAACTGGGTTCCAAAGCTTGTATCCCTTCACACCAACTCCATAGCTGATGAGAATACATTTAACAACCTTGTTATCCAATTTTGATCTCTTTTCATTTGGTACATAAACATATGCCTCACAGCCAAAGACACGGGCATGCCTCAGAGAGGGCTTCTTACCATACCACGCTTCCAAAGGCGTCTTATCAACAAGAGCATGTCAAGGAGATTGGTTTGCCATATAACATGTTGTAGCCATAGCCTCAATCCAGAACTTCTACTCCAGACTAGCACCACTCAGCATACTCCTTGCCTTTTCCATCAGTGTCCTGTTCAACCTTTCAGCAACTCCATTCTGTTGTGGAGTGTAAGGCGTTGTCTTATGCCTTTTAATTCCATGATTTGTATAATACCTTTCAAAATATGCAGAACAAAATTCACCGCCATTGTCTGTCCTCAAACATTTAATTTTCCTCCAAAGATTTAAATTCTTTAAACTGACTAAACACTTCTGATTTACTTTTAAGGTAGTATACAAATTCCCTTCTCAAACAGTCATCAATAAAAGAAACATAATATCTAGACTTTGATAATGAAGCAACATTAACTGGACCAAACACATCTGAATGAACATAATCCAGTATACCAGAAGATTTATGAGGACTAGAGTAAAATGAAACATGGTGTTGTTTTCCATAGATACAATATTTGCAAAAATTGAACTCAAGGTTACACTCATCCAGCCATTCTATAAGATTTTTATTCTTCAAGTTTTTTAAACCTTTCTCACCTATGTGACCTAGTCTATGATGCCACAGCATAGTCTTCTCTATTGGGAGTTTTACCTCCAAATCATTTGCAAACAGAGAAGTGTCTTCATCTTTCTCTACAGGGACTGATCTACATGACTTTACAGAGGCATTGTTACATTGAACAAGACATAAATCCAACTTATACAGAGTTCCTGTACGAACACCCTTAGCCAGCACCATTGTGCCTCTAGCCATTTTACATCCTCTACTTGAGAAAGAAACTTCTACATTGGCATCAATTAACTTACTGACAAAAAGAATATTTCGAGCCAGACCTGGTATGTGAAGTATGCCACCAATACCTTTGACTCTCCCATCAGGAAACTGAATTCTGACTCTTCCTCTGCCAACTATCTCCAACATTGAATCACTTGCCAAGTACAGCTTTCTACCATCATACTTCTCATACTTAGAGAACCATTATCTATTGGATGTCATATGAAAGGACGCACCTAAGTCAATCAGCTACACATCATTTGATGCCTAAGTTGTCAAGGCTACTGCAATGAAGGCATCTGCATCACTTTGAGAAGATTCATTTTCAGAAGCATTCTTCTTCTTCTTCTCTTTGCATTCCTTCCAAATATGACCAGGTTACCCATAGTTTCAACATCTCACCTTGAAATTTTTACCAGGAGACTTTGATCTCCTTGCAGATTTGGATTTTGACTTCTTGTCCTTCTTCTTGCCTTTCTCCTTTGGTCTACCTCGAACAACAAGAGCCTTTTTGGCCATCTCAGAAGACTTCCTTCGCATTTCTTCAAACAAGAGCGAAGCAACCACGTCATCCATCTTGAATTCAGTGGTTGTGCTTCCAATAGCCATCACCAAATAATCCCAACTGTCAGGTAATGAACACAATAAGAGCATGCAACAATCCTCCTCCTCATTCTTTACACCTACAAATGCCAGCTGAGTAACACTCATGTTAAACGAGTTCAGATGGTCTGCAACATATGCACCTTCTTCCATTTTCAAAGAGTACAACTTCTTCCTCAGGAATAACTTATTTACCAGAGACTTTCCCTGATAAATATCACCAAGTTTCTTCCACAATGAAGCTGCATAATGCTCCTCATGGACGTTCAGAGTATAGAATCAGCCAAACTCAGTCTTATCAGACCTCTTTCTTTTCTATCAGCAAGATCCCAAGCCTCTTGCATCGTACTTTGTGGCTTAGTTTTAGACACTACTAACCAGAGGTCTCTATCCACCAGCAAGTCTTCCATTTTGAGTTTCCATAACTCAAAGTTACGGCCATTAAAATTTTCAATATCTACTCTACCTGATGTACACGCCATCTAAAATAGAAACAAGTTTTAACAATGCAAGACTCCCACTCAAAATAGTATTAGCACAAAAAACTAATCTTTCTCTCAAGGATAACACAACGGGCCAGGCTCTGATACCACTTGAAGGGAAAACAGGGATGGATCTAATGACCCAATAGTATAGAATACATTCCCTTAACACTAATACAATAGAGGAGAAGAGCAAAAACTATTTCTAATAGCTTCTAAAACTACTTTAGATGAAACACATACAACATAAAAGAGATAACAGATTATAAGCATTCATATTTGACACATGTATTTACGTGGAAAAACCTTTTCGGGTAAAAAACCCACCACACCAAGCAAAGATAATTTTATTACAGTAATAAACAATTACATACAATTTTCATTCTTCACTGTCTGATCAGCTTACAATAGCACTCTAGATATTAACTCACTGTGACAATACTTGTATCAAAGTATACAATGAATTCTCTTCTCCCAGTGACTTGCACTCATGTGTACATCTCCATCAGCCTCACACTGACTTTACAAGTCTTCATCGCATTCACCCACTCAACCAATCCCATGGCTTCAAGTTCATGCATCAAACTTCCAGTACACCATCGATCTTCACTGATTGCATTGAGCCACCCAACAATAACTTCACCACCCAAATCAGGTTCCTATCATCAACTAAAATCGGTCTGCAATTACTACTTTTACCATTTTGGATTTTGGCCAATCAACATGTTGTTAACCTGCCACGCGTCCACCAACTATTCGCTGATCGCATTTGACTCTGAGTCCAACTCGGTCAAAACTAGGTTCGAGCTCATCTGAGCTCTCTAAGACTCTACCGCTCCACCGCTGAGCTGACTCTACCCATCTAAGGTAAAGCGGTGAGCTCTGTTGAGCTCACCCATGCTTCCCTGCGCTACCATCGAGCTTGTCATCATCCGTCGCGGTATGGTGGTAAGATCCTCTGAGCTTTGCCTTGTCTTTCCCGCACTACCACTGCTCCATCCAAGTCGACCTGCAATAATGCGGTGAGCTCATCCGAGCTCACACTTCAACTCCATCGAGCTCTGCCAAAGATACCTCGCGCTACCGCCGAGTCCAACCGACCTGTCTGCGGTGTGGCGGTATGACCATCTGAGCTTACCCCTTGTCTACACCATGCTACCACTGCCTGGTTGGAGTTGACCCAGACTAGGGCGATAATGATCGAGCTAACCATTAGCGGTCAAACCACACTACCATGGGGGGCCGCCAGGCCACCCTATGGTAGGTTGGTAACCGCCAGACGAACCGCAGGGGTTCTCACCACGGTCAGTGGACCCACCGCTCATGATATGGTAGTAACTGCCAGGGCGACTACAAGTGGTCTCACTGCAACCACCATGGTAAGGCGGTAACCGCCAAACCTATCACCGCGGTACTGCCAAGGCATTGCCAGACTACCGCGGTAAAGCGGTAAAGGGCATAAATGAAACATTTTTCGCCAAGTCCAAAATGTCTGAGGCTCAAAATTGGAAGTTGAGACACAATTTCTCAACAAATTTTTGGGCATTACATATAGATTATCAAAGATTGAGTTCATGGGTACAAAGTGAGTTTGTAGTCTAGATTAGATCTAAGATAGTGAAATTAATGTAACATATAATAGAGAGTAATATTTTCATTATGCTCCATACACGTGACAACCCAAAACCATTATATATTTTGACACACATGAATCTCATTGTCTCCATTTGTTATCATTTATTGTTTAGTCACAGTAAAGCAAATTCTTTATTTGTTACTATTCATAGCATAGTTGTGCTTTTTATTTGATATTACTTAATATTATCCAATCCATTCTAATAACTCATTTAATCTAGGTTGATTTGGTGATAATTGCTTCATTTCATTAATTAGCCTAAATTAACCCTAAAAGAAAAGAAAAAATTCCTTTCAAATATTTGAAAGCAATTTTATTATTAATATTTTTATTATAGATATATATTAATGTTTAATTTAATTATGAAGTAATTTATCATTATACGTAAACTAATTTATTTATGAGTAAGATAATCCTATCAAATAATAGACAATGTCGGCATAATGTGATAGTTAAATTATGGTGTTGTGGCTCTTGACACCAAGTTTCAAAACCCATTGGGCCAATATTGCTAAGAATTGATGTTGGGGATGAGGTCTTCCATTTTTAACCTCACCAATTCATAGCTCTAGGTCAAAATTATTTACCCCTCTCCAAAAAACCTATCAAATAATTATTCTACATAATATTGCAACTTGGTTAAAATAAAAACTAAAAACATTAAGTAAAAATGAAATAAAATTTGTAAATATTTGTAAATAAACATGTCTATGTGGGTTCATTTCTCCAATCTTCTTATTCAATTTGGTAGGAAAATTTCTTTTTTTCCATTGGTAATGCCTTGAGGTGATTTTTATTGATTAATCATGATACAACATTTACTTGTTGTAAATTGGAAGATTGTTGGCATTGATGTCAACATTAGCATAAGCATACCCTACTCACAATACTTGTATAGATCAATAGTTGCTCCGGTAGTAATTGTACGACCTATGCTAATCCAGTACTGAAAGTTTGTTGATCCGGTATTTTAGTTTGGATCATCTCATCATGTAAGATCCATGCAGAAGCTAATAATATGTTCTATCTCGACATCATTTGCATCCAGTGACAAATATTTCAGTTGGCTTGGTCATACGGTTGGAAAGATACAGTTAACAGAAGTTTGGTAAAACAATGTTTTGTTTTGTTGATCAAGTTTTTTGGTCCAGATTCTACCACAATGAATTATATCACTACAGGATTTTGTACATAGATTCATGTCTATGAGATTCATCTTATCTTGAAGATTTATGATGATATACAAACACATACAGAAAATATGAGTAACAATGTTATGTTCTGAAGATTACAGTAAGCATTTGTATAGTGCATTGATGATGGAGATTCTACATTTTCTCATGTTTGATTGTTTTTCCTTGCAAAGTTGAAGATAAGTTAGTTGATGTTGTCTAAAGGAGAATTTGATGTGTTAACAAGTTTTAATGTTACACATTTGGAAAATTTTGATTGTAGTCTTTGGTGTTTTAGGTCTAACTCTAGCCGACCTAATTATGAATTTGTGTTAAGTAGACTAAATATGTGCTACAAATGTAAAAGTGATATATCTTAGGTCTGTGCTGACTAATATCATACATTACACAATTATGTTGGGTGCATAGATAAATATTTTTTTGAGGATAAAGCCGACATAGTTAATTTTGATTTGAAATAAGGCTACTCTAATTAGGTCGACCTAATTAGTGGTATGTGAATATATATGGTATATATATGAAAGACATTTTTGAGAAGTGGAGGACTTGAAGAATGAAGGAGATGTGACATAGAGAGAAAAAATAGATCATGTATGGACTGCTACATGGTGTGAATGGGAAAAATTATATGAATGAGAAGACATAACTGTTTAGTATATTGTACAGAGAAGTGTTTTGTATTCAATGCTTCATTGGAACTGAACTCTAGCACAAGGAAGGTGCATTCCATCTCAGTTCACCTCTTGGCAGTGAGCCTTACTCTATTTTATAAATCACTTCAGGTTGTGATTCTTTAAGGACAGTGAGTCCTGGCAGTGAGCCATTGTAATATTCTATATTCAGATATATTATATTGTGAGCTAACCCTCACCATAGTTTTTCCCATTTTGGGCTTTCCACGTAAAAATACTAGTGTTCATGTGTGTTGTGAACTTGTGTTGATTTCATTATTTTACTTATTGTTACAATTAGAGTTATGTTGTTGCTTGGATGGATATTATGTAAATAGTTCAATAGAATATTGATTCACCCCCATCTTAGTATTTTGGGTGTTCAACAATTGGTATTAAAACTCGATTCCTCTTAAGAAGTCTAACAACTTGAGGGAGATCTTGGAATTTGAACATATGGTAGATAAGAGATTCCCTATTCCTCTAGAAGAGATTCATGTTGAACATATTGAAGAAGACTGTTTCCTAGACAATAATGGTGAACTTGAAATTTCTCTTGAAGAGCTTGACAGGTTTGAAGGACAAAATAAATATTTGAAGGAAATCTTGAAGGAAGCAAATGAGTGCATCAAGAAATTGAGAGAACAAATCAAGAAACTCAAAGAAATGCATAGAGATCAAGTCAGTGTTCAATTGAAGAAAGAAAATGAGTACAACACCCGACTGAGAGAGAAAGTGGAAGAAAAGAGAAGAATTGAGGACTACTAGAAAGCTGAAATTCAGAGCAAGGTTGATGAATGTACAAAGTTTGAACAAGAAGTAGTAACTTTAAGTTCAGATCTAGAAAAAGAAAGAGCTCATGAGGACAAATTCAAAACAGGTTCTACAAGGTTGGATGAAGTGATTACAAGATAAAAACCTTCTAAGTACAAAAGTGGTTTGGGACTTGAAGAAGGACAAAGTTTAGAGACAAATCAATCCCTTAACAAGGTTGACAATCAAAGGAAGACTCAAGGCAATGGTAGAAAGATCAAGAATCAAAGAAGAAATACTGAAAGGACTTGTAGCAGACAACCTAATGCTCAAATATACTTATCTTTTAATGGTGTTTGTTATTCATGCAATAGATTTGGACATAGGGAAAAATATTATGGAAATAAAGTAAAACAGAATGATAGAATGAATCAAAGTGCCTTATCCTTCACCGGTCAATGTTTAAATGCAAAATAATTAGACATGAAGCTATAGAATGCAAAAGATGGAATAAAATGATCTATCCATTTAAAGGTAGTTATGTTATCACTATAATTTATTTGGACACAAGGCTAACCAATGTAGATATAGGTTGAATAAAGGACAATTTGGATGGAAGAATGTTGTTTGTTATATTTGCAACAAACCCGAACATTTTTCCAAAGATTGTAGAAGCAGAAATGTGAAAAAGAACTATCTGATAAAGAGACATGAACCAATCACTAAGATTGATTCGGTAGAAGTTAAGAAGAAAATGGAAAAGATCTAGATAAAGGAAGGAGAATCAAAATTTTCAAATTCATCTATGTCATCTTCCGGTGTATATAATCCCATCAAAAATTAAACCTAGGCAAGTGGCTTAGAGGGAGCAATATCAAAAAAATTAATATACCCCTACTAGTTTATGGTGTCATGTCGTGACACTAATGCATTTATTGAAGATGGAAAATTCAAATTTTCATGTGAAAGGAATTTTAGGTGGACATGTGTGAAGAAGGAATATTGCAGAGCTTCATAAGATTGAAGTACACACAAATACCAAGGACATCTACTTGTGATCTGAAGCATTTATTGCTAAAGAAAATGGGATCAGAGAAATAAATTCAAAGTGTATTAAGGAAAATTCATTTCATGAAAGGAATTTGTGGAAGAAAAGAAGAGTGTGGAGCAAGCTTGAAGAGTCCAAAACATTTCCATATTGCAGAATTTCAGAGTTTGGCATTGGTATGCTAACAAAAGGTAAGTAACTATTGTTATACACTACTCTCTACGAATTATTCATTGAATCTTGTTGAATGTAATGGATACACCTCAAGTCGTGGATAATTTAGAAAAACCGAAACCACGATTTAAGGGGTACCTTGCTAAAACTCTAGAATTAGACCCTTTGGGTGCATTTTCAGAAGTTCCCCTTGGTTTCATCCCAACTGAAGATATTGGGATATACATTTATAGAAAAATGGAAGAGCCTACTTATGGAAAAGCATGCATATTATGGTTTGAATAATTAATTGGAGAAGATTGTACCCTAAAACTAGAACACAACATGCTTACAAAGATGAAATTAGATATGTAATTTTTGAACTTTAGCAATGAAGAGAGATGCAGTAGATTGGCACTTAGCAAATTTTATGATCAGTTTGTGTGGCTTGATGAATCGTATATGATATCCAGAGAAGCAATTATATATGTTACTAGTTTATCATCCTTCGTACCTACTCCTGCATGCAAACTAGACAAAGGAAAAGGATTGATAAAGAACACAGGTACCGAAATCAATAATCTAGTAGTTCAATATACAAGTATGGTTATTTCACACTTAATTTTTGATGACAATGATGTCTCTAACGCCACAATTAACATAGCCTTATAAATGGTTGAGAAAAGGATTGAATATGATCTTTGTGAGTTTCTCTAGCAATAACTACTAGAAAATGTGAATGATATCAAGAAGAAGAAGTGCACATTTAGGTATGGAACATTGATAGTATGCCTAATCTTTTATTTTATGAAAGAGGTTCCTATTGTAGGTGAATTTGTTTGGGTAAATACAAAACTAGTTGCACATAATATTAGAGAACTAATGAGAAATATTAGAGATTTGGATGCATAAGGAGATTCCCTTTTTTCATTCTTTGGAAAATTTCAGAGGAAAATGAATACAAGATGAAGCATTACAAGAGAGCTAGTGACAAGATATATGAATGACTCAACATTTCTAGTATCTATTGATTATTGTATTATCAAGGTGGTTAAACCAAGAAACATATGGATTCCTGAGCTAGGATATGAGATTAAGAAAGAATATGTTGTCAATTTAATTGAAATGTTAATTAACAGACCTAAAGATCCTAGTAGATAGAGATTCATAACTTATACAGAAGTGGCTCTGGAAATTCATGAAAAATCAAAAGGGATCTCTGGTAAATCAATAATTTCCTTTGGAGAAAAGAGAAAATCTACTAAGGTTCATGCATTAATAGCTCTAACGGGGCCTGCTCCAAGGAAACTCAAGAAGCTAGATAGAAGAAAGGTACATCTTCAGTTAGTCCCTAAATAGTTCATTATAGAAAGCCCAAATACATTGCCAGATTCATTCAAAGAACTGAAAAGTCAAGCAGTAAGTTAAAATGGTTACTTGGGTTTAGGAAAAAGGCTTGTTGGAAATTGGAGAAAGATGTAAATCTACACATAGAAATGTACTTGATAAACTTGAAGATGTTCAAGATTGTGAAAAAGAAGCCAAAAAATTGTTCTCATTTTGTTGGACATGGCCTAATGTGATTCAAAGATGTTGAGGACACTAGATTGAGACACAAATAAAATATGCATCTAACACTTTTAATCCATCTCTCGATCTAGATGATCAAACTTGGTTCGGCCTAGCAAAGCTACATGAAGAATATCTTGCACTACACAAGGAAAAAGGAGAGATGATCGAACAATTTGGATAGCTTAGACACCTAATAAATATTAAGTTCACCTGTCTACTATGCTCTTTCTTGGGTGAGAGGATTCTAAATTCAAAAGTCACTCCCAGAACTATGGTTGAAGGGAAATATATCCTAGTTGATCTTGAGTATCTATGCAGAGCCTTGATAGAAGCAAAGAAGCTCTGGGATGAAAGTAAATCTTCATGAACTGGTACTCTTCACAAAATTCAAGGGATAACCACTTCTATTTGATTACACATAGCTACTGTTTCAGATGTACTCCTAAGGGGGGGTATTCATGTATACAAAGGAAACTATTAAATCATTCAATATCTCTTAAATCCTTTGCCATTGATGTTAATAAGGGAGAAAGTACCATGTGAAAAAGAATTTTTGGAGGAGAAAGATGAAAGGTATTTGTTCTTGATGGTTTTCACATCATGTGTTGCCATCAATGACAAAGGGGGAGATTGTTGGAAATTGGAAAAAAAAAAATCATTGATGTCAACATTAACATCAGCATACCCTACTTACATTACTTGTATAGATCAATGGCTACTTTGGTAGTAATGTTATGAGCTATGCTAATCCAATACTGAAATTTTGTTGATCTGGTAATTTGGTCTAAATCATATCATCATGTAAGATTTATTTAGAAGTTGATAATATGTTCTATCTCAATATCATTTGCATCCACTGACAAAGATTTCAGTTTGCTTGGTCATACAGTTTGAAAGATACAATTAGCAGAAGTTTGGTAAAATAGTGTTCTATTTTATTGATCCATTTTCTTGGTTTGGATTCTACCACAGTAAATGATATCACTACAGGATTTTGTACATAGATTTGTGTCTATGAGATTCATCTTATCTCAAAGATTTATGATGATATGTTAACGCATACGGAAGATATGAATAATAGTGTTTTGTTCTGAGGATTACTGTAAGTCTCTGTATAGCACATTGATGAGGGAGATTCTGCATTTTCTCATGTTTAGTTTTTTTCCTTGCAAAGTTGAAGATAAGCTAGTTGATGTCGTCTAAAGCAAAATTTGATGTGTTAACAAGTTTTGGTGTTAAATGTTTGATAAATTATGATTGAAGTCTTTGGTGTTTTAGGTCTAATTTTGGCCAACCTAATTATTAATTTGTGTTAATTACATTAAATATGCACCAACTAATATCATACATTACACGATTATGTTGGGTGCATAAATAAATATATTTTTGAGGATAAAGCCGACAAAGTTAATTATGATCTGAAATAAGGCTACTCTAATTAGGTCAACCTAATTAGTGGTATGCGGATATATACAGTATATATATGAAAGACATTTTTTAGAAGTGGAGGACATGAAGAATGATGGGATGTAACATAGAGCCAAAAGATAGATCATGTATGGACTACTACATGGTGCGAATGGGAAAAATTATATGAATGAGCATACAAAACTATTGAGTATATTGTACAAAGAAGTGTTTTATATTTTGTGCTTCATTGGAACTAAACTCCAACACAAGGAAGGTGTGTTCCATCTTATTTCACCTCTTGGCAGTGAGCCTTACTCTGTTTTGTAAATCACTTCAAGTTGTGAGCTTTCAAGGATAGTGAGTCTTGGCAGTGAGCCATTATAATATTCTATATCCGGCTATATTATATTCTGAGCTAACCCTCACCGTGGTTTTTCTCATTTTTGGTTTTCCATGTAAAAATACTGGAGTTCATGTGTATTGTGATCTTGTGTTGATTCCATGCTTTCACTTGTTACAATTAGAGTTGTGATATTGCTTGGTTGGATATTATGTAAATGTTTTAATAGAATATTGATTCATCCCCCCTCTCAGTATTCTGGGTGTTCAACATTACCCATACAACTTTTTCTTGTATCCTAGTACATTTCAACATCTCCAAGGTTCTTCTAACTAATATCATCTTGTAGGTGGATAATAAACCTTGCACATAGCTCCTCAATTTCAAAGGAATCCTTTTTTGTTATTACAAATGTTTTCTATCTAATTGTCTTCATCTGAAATGCAAGGTTTCTTCTTCAATGTCTTGATGGCAAGATGATCTCCCAAACCATTTAATTATTAATGGTCTAGATGCTACCCCTTGATTTATTCAAGTGACCATCTTGAGGATGCAAATTCCCTTGTGAGGTTTCCTTTCTATGCCTTGTGGTACTTAATTCTTCTAATATGTAGCCCTCTTTTAACATTGGAACATTGATGGTTCGAGATACTAATGATTATCATATGTCAATTCCTACCATGTGTCTAATAGTTTTTCATGGTGTGCCTACAATTATAAATCCTTATTTGGCATTCTCTCATCACATTCTTGCTCCATGCACAATGTCAATTTAGATTCTTGGATATTTGTTTAAAAAAGGAGGAAAGACCCTCTTAAAAAATTTATTGATCCCCACTCTTGTAATAGAGAAGGAATGTGTGTTAAACAAGGTTTATTAAAAATGTAGTGTTTTGTGTAGGTTGGCTAGGTTGTGAACTTTCAATGTTGTTGCTTTGCGTCATTTATTTCAACTTCATGGCAACTTTGTTTCAACTTCATGTCATGGTTATCACCCTCTATGTGTTTTGTTTGTATAAGGGTGGGGCTCCTTTCAAAAACCTCATTTTTACCCTTTATCAAAAAAAGATATGAAATAATCACCTTACTTTAGTTTAATTAAATAAGTATTTCTACTTATTTATCATAGTGAATTCACTTAATGATTGTAGTACAAACACACCAATCTCAATGAACACTAATGATAAACTTTTTAAATGACATGGTCATCATCCATTCAAATAGTGTTGTAATAATCATCAATTAAGCATGGCCTCTTACATGCATCAACCAAGGAAGATGTTAAACAATTATAAAAGGATAAAAACAATAACACATCCATAAATTAAATTTTCCTTAAAAAAAATAGATTATGGTTTGTCTTTTGGTGTGGACTAAAAGAATAATTATACTAATTTTTATAATCTCCTTGATTATTATATCTTTTTTAAATGCATGTTAAAAAAAATTATTTAAATATTTAACATTTTTTGTGATATATGTAGATTACACATCTCAATTGTAATTTCGTGAATATTTTTATAAAAAGTCAAAATATTTTATTCTTTTGCACCTTCCTATCTAAGACCAAGCAAAAATAATAATTGAAAAATGTTGTGTAGGAGAAAATATAATTGTAATACATAACAATTGATAAGTTATCCTTAGAATCACAAAAATTTATAAGTGTTTAAAAAACATATATAGATTATGGATTATATTAAAGGTCATTCCATATTATAAGTTTTTATAAAAGAGTTAATTTAGAAACCCAATAAAACCAATATACACAATCAAAGATAAGTGATAGAAAATAAGATTTGATGAATTCATATTAAGACAACAATTATAAGTATGAAATAACATAGTATATAGATTTTAGTTCTATTAAACTTGTGATTATAATATTAGGTATTAAATTAAAAAATTTGATGAGATGCATCAATTTTAAACCACCTATTCTTTTACATTCCCATAAATTAATCCAATACAAGGAAATTCACAAGATTAAAAAAATTAAGTTATTAATAAATAATAATATTAAAAAAATTAAGTAAAAATGAAATAAAACAATAAATATGTTAGAGATATACAACATCATGTTACCTTATTTTTTTTAAAAATTATCACACATACAAAAGTAGTGGTTTTAATGGATCTATATTCTCCCATCATAGAACAAACACATAAATGTATTGGAATAAATATTCATTATTCATTAGGATGGCTACTTCATGAAATTGATATTCTAACAAGGATAACAACAAAAGCAATCAAATTCATAGTAAGCTTCAAACTATTGAAAATATTTAGTTACGTGTGAGTCGCAATCATTGTTGCTAGAGCTTGAAAGCATGAACCCTTAAATAAATTGCTATAGGTTGACAATACCCAAGATATTCACCTTGTAATGATGAAAATATCACTAATCAATAAGAATTTAGAATTTTCATATAATTTTGTTAATATCAATAAATAAAATTCATGAATCCATAAAAATATGGCTCCACTTTTGAGTACTCCAAGAACCCCACTACTGGATTCAACTAAATCTATGTCATCGCTCACTTTTCCATCAAGCACCTATGGGGCTTTAGTCAATGATAGATTTGCTTGTTTCTTCTACTATAATGGTCACAATTGGTTGTGGTGTAGTTGTAGGTTTATCTCCTTTAGTTACAACAACCTCTCTTGGTGCAATTCATTCTACTAGGGCACCCCCCATGGCATATGTATGAAGATGGCTTCTATATTGGTTTGAGGGTTCACTACCTCGACTAGGTCAAGGGTCCCTTCTATTGACCCTATGCATTGCAAGAAGCCTCTATCATGTTCATAATCCTCCCATATCCTTGTTTGTGGACAATTTTGGTTGACAATGCAAAATATTTTTCTACTATTAGCTTAATCTATAGATTTAATTAGTTATGGTTTGCCCTTCTTGACTTACATCAATGGGTGTTGGAATCTTGAAGGCCTCTCACGAAACACAAAATGGAGCTTTGTCCTTACACTAACAATTCTATTACCTTTTAAATATGCTAAAAATGAGGTGTCTTCTATGGTAAAATATGGATGTGGGCTCATTATTTCCTCTTACTCAAGCCCTAGTTCCTTTCATTCAACCCTATTTTTGAACCCCTCAATATCATGCCTATCTAGGTTAGATTACCTAATCTCCCTCTCTATTTTTGGGGTTGTGATATAAGAGGAATTTGTTGCACACGGGTCTCTTTATTCTCAAGAGATCACTAGGGAACGAATTGCCCTTATACACCTCAATTTGAATGGATCAGTGAAACAGTGGAGGAAAGAAGGAAAATAATCTCAGAACCCAAGAGAGCGAGACTTTGAGATTTCCACCTCTGGATGAGGATCTCTTAGCCAAAAGACGTCAGCGCAGTTTCAGGATGCTAGCATGGCACTCTATCGTCTAAAAGATGCGTTGGCATCCTAAGCCATGAAGAACTCAAGAGCTCAAGTGGGTGAAGCCGAATCTCACTTCTAGACTCGGGTCAGAAGTGCGAGAGCCCAGACAATCACTAGAAAGCTAGAAACTAAATGGAAACATAAAAGAACTCAAACGAGATTACCTCCATGTGGCTGAGTCTTTATTTCAAGCTTCACTTCGTAACCTGTACACAAAAGATCAAGGGGAAAAGGTTGGGGTTGTATAGGAGTCTTCCTCAGTCAAACCCCTGTTTTGGTGTTCCCACCTCTACAAATAGTCGAGTTTGGAAAAGAGTGTAAAGGAGTAAACAAAGCACGTGGTGAAAAAAAAACCCGCTTCGGAGTAGAGCCTGCACGACAAAGTAACAAATGAGCTAGTAAGAAAGAGTGATAGGGGGAGAGAGCGTTACCCATGGGTCGAGACCCTCTTTCGGAGCACATGGGTGTACCACTATGTGCTTGCTTGAGAGCTGGTAGTTGATTGAGAGCTTGTAGTTGTTGGAGGGACCCCAGTCTAGCATGGCTTTTCCTATAAAAGTGTTGTTATTCAAGGATAGAGCTTACCCAAGACTAGATCAAGTAGTGATAATGCTTCCACTGATGACTTCCAACCCCAAAATGAGAGCAAAAGGGGGGTTTTCATGCATGCAAGGGCGGCGCAGATCCATTTCATCTAAGACCTAACTAACAGAACACATGTCACTAGGGTCAAGTTTCTAGATTCACCGTTTCAAACTCAGAAAACCGCTAACAAGCTAGCACGTCGCGCGGACGTCCGCGCACCGCGCAGGCATCCAAAGCCTAGATTTTAGGGAAATGCCTTGTCAGGATTTTTTAGTCTCACCATGTGTCCACATGGAGTTAGAATCATGAATTTTTGACTCATGGAATTTTGCCATTAATGTTTCTAAGGTGTCATAAATGCTAGACAAGATGCAAAAAATGTGGAATTTCCCCTAGGTGCAATTATGTGACATTACATTTTTCCCCCACTTTAGTGGCCTCGATTTTGGAAAAAATTAGCCTTACTAAAGTAGAGAAGAGAAATTTCACCTTAATTCTAGATTTTATAGAAATGCGTGCCAAAAAGAGGGACCACAGAGGTCGCCGAGGTCGAGCTAACCAGTATCGAGGATGCCCCCAGCTTCTAGGCTCAACAAACATCAATACCACGGTCATGAAAAATCGTTCAAAACTATATCCTGCAAAACTTAAATTTTGAGTCAGTTTCAAAAAATTGGAAGAAACTACCGCGAAGAGAAGAATGATCAAGAAAAAGTGGTCAATTAAGAGGAAAAATATGATCAAGAGGTGACTATATGCCCCCTCCTGATTTTTACCCCAGTGTGGTGGGGTAAAGTCAGGAGAAATCGGGGAGCCACAAACTCTAGGAAAAATGGCCCCCGGGGAGCCTATATATACCTAGGTGGGCCCCTAGAAGGGTCATTTTCACTATTCACTGCAAGCAAATTGTTGACTTTTGTGAGAGAAAATTCAAAAAAATGCTGAGCAAGAGAAAGTATGAGGCATCGAGGCTAGAGCAGCTATGCGAGGACATCACCGAGGGTCGCGAGATGGACCAGGTAGGCCTCCAAGCCTCGCTTTTTGTGCATTTTAGTTATTTTGTTGTATTTTTCACTCATCGAGGTGTACATGTATCTAGAATTTGCGCTTGTGTCCTCGATACGCGTTCTCATCCAAGACACGTGTTGGGGTCCCAGGTCCTTGTTGGCATCCTTCGGGTGACCATGGCAGTCTGGGACGCAAATGCGGCACGCAAACGTCTACGCGACACGCTTTTCTCCTTCAACATTTTTCCTTTCTGTATGATGTTTCTGACTTAGAATTTTTTACTTTTTTGCAGGACTATCCAAAGATCTGGGAGCATCCTGGAGGGAAAGCATTCTGACTTGTCCATGAGTAGAGGGATCACCTTTCCCAAGATGAGATCACACACCTGGAGTGGGTCGGTCTCTGGCATGTATTCACTATACCAGAGATGTGATACCACGAGAGGATGCTCACCGCTCTGATGGAGCGATGGGATGCCACCAAATCATCTTTCCAGCTACCATGTGGAGAGATGACTATCACTCTCGAGGACATCTATCGGATCCTCGAGCTACCCATCCACGAGTGGCAGGTGGTCTTGGATGACACCCAATTGGGAGGTACGTACACTACAAGTACCGGAGTCTCGCAGCATGCAAACTTTTGCAGATGTGGGATTTTTCCCACATCATGTGCACCTAGCTAGTTGGCTTTCCCCAGAGATGGCCGTATCAGGTCTCGATGGCCCACTGGTATGATATGACAAGCCAGTGGTGTTTCGAGGATCTACAATTTTGGAGGCTACAGTTTGACACTGTTGCCACGGGAGAGGTTCGTTGCAGACCCTACTGTTATTTCAAATGGGTCGACAATAGTAGGTTCTTGAGGAACCTATAGCGGGACCGTTTTTGATTGGTCATCGTAATTTTTTTATTATTCCTTATTATTGGAGTTTGGTCATGTGACAACACGACCGTATTGAGACTGTACCACCCGACGTGCCCACATACACTAGGGCACATCATAGTGCAGTGAGGGTGGGAGATCGCCCTTGCCCCTCCATCATATACATCGTCCTCTTGGATGATGATGAGCCCGACCATGATCTACCAGCCATGGCGGTGGTAGATAATGTCAAGGTAGCGCGGCAGACTTCACGCAGTGGTGAGAGAGGCATCGTCCTGCTCCAATTTTTGGCAAGGGTGCTTCAAGAGGGGACCCTGGCCCATAGGAGGACGTGCCCCACTAGCCCCCGCAAGATAAGAGGAGAGCTTGCCAGCAAGGCGGTGCGGAGGAGAAGCCAACATAGGAGGAGGAGGAGGCAACAGCTACGAGGCTAAGGTGGTGGAGGAGATCAGATCCCTCACAACTACCCTTGTCTCATCAGCGACACTAGTCTCTATTGTCCTAACAGCAGTATCACTAGTGTCACCAGGGTCAGCCACCTATACCGGTATCATGGGCCCTAGCGTTGACCCACACCTTGATCCCACATGGCAGCCAGGGGATCTAGGTATGCATAGTACATTATTGTCATGTTCATGCTTTTTATCTTCCTATTTATGATTATTTATATATGCCATGTGATGTTGATCCTTGTTTCTCTCTATGTGTTTGCAGAGGATGTACAGGCATGGATTGGGTTCATAGCCCAATGTATTTCAGAGGTGGCCCTGGTCGTTCCGATCCAAGGGACATTCCACGAGGCCTACCGATCGGTTTCAACAGGGAGGAATTCCCCCACTTTTGAGTCAGTAGCACATCTAAGGACCGCGTATGAGGAGTGGGGCATAGAGGTCGTACAGCTGACGACTAGGCAGGGACAACGAGACTTGTTGTCGGGGGAGCTGTAGATAGTGCTCGTCGAGCAAGACACAACAGTGACGTGAACTGATGTTGTTGAGGTGGCATGCAATGCCGTTTAGAGCCGCATTAATGAGCTCAACATGCAGCCAGCAGCTGTGATCCCAGCATATGTTCAGCGGTTACAGCAGGAGCTGATCTAGGTGAAGATGGATATTTTCTCACTATAGGGTGAGCTGAGAGGGATACGAGTGGGTTTATCTATATCACTCACACCGATCCCAATTAAAGACCATCATGCAGCCTCCTCCTAGAGTACCAGAGTGACCACCAGAGCCAGAGGGCTCAAGGATCCGTGCACCAGAGGGATAAGATTCCCTCTTTTGTATATTATTTTTGTATCCGGATATAGATACACAAATATACTTGTGGATCTTTTGTATAGACACACATTCAGCAACCACTCATTTTTTATAGTAGTGGCCTGAAACCTGTACATGACATTTGATTCATACATTGGACATATATATATATATCAGTTTCAGTATCATGGCCTTGTTTATGTGTATGTTTTCCATTTTTATGTATGTTCATGCTATGGATGTTATTCGCTTATATGGATGTATGTTTACATTAGATGCTAATCATGATTTAATTAAACACATTTAGGTACATGTTAATTAAATGCCATGGTGATCTAATTACTTAAAAAGATGTAATGTGATGTACGGATAATAGCATAGTCAGACACATATATGTATGTTTTATTACGCACACACACACATGGTCACGTCATAAACAAAAAAAAATTCATGATGTAAAAATGAGCAAATGTCAATATATGTAGCATTACTACCTTTTAGGGAGAACACCACATATGTGACACATAGGACACTATGCATAGTATCAACAAAGATGCATCGCATTCACAGGCTATTTTAAAGTTGTTTCATCCATAGATGACAATCCATAGGCACCCGAACCATACACAAAAATCATGATGTAAGGACCTAACCAGTTAGGGTTGAACTTCCCTTTCTGATCAGGTGGCACATTTACATTCCACTGATTTTCATACAGAACTAGGTCTCCTAGTTTAAAGGTCCTAGGAAGCACACCCTGATTATATTGCCTTGATAACGACCGCTAATAAGCTTTAAGATGATTCAAGGCCTATAAACGGCACTCGTCGAGCATCTCTAGCCGATGCAAACGGTTAGTTCAGTAGGTTTTATCATCAATTAACCCCCTAAGGGAAACCCGTAGAGATGGAATTTCCAACTCCAAAGGCATGATAGCTTCGCCACCATACATGAGGCTATAAGGCATCATTCTCGTTGTCGTACAAACACTCATGTGATAAGCCCACAAATCATACGTTAATTGAATATGCCAATCCTTACCGTGTTTGTTAACTATTTTAAGAAGAATGAGTTCAAGTGTTCTATTAGAAGCTTCCGCTTGACCATTGGATTGTGGATAATACGATGTAGAAAACCTATGTTGAATATGATATTTCTCCAAGAACTGCTTTACTTCTTCTTTTTTAAATGGTGTGCCATTATCTAAAACAAGTGTAGCAAGTAGTCCAAAATGAGAAATGATATTGTTCAAGAGGAAGCTACAGATAGTTTCAGCATTTGTAGATTGGAGTGGCATAGCCTCAACCCATTTTGTGAAGAAATCTATAGCAGTGATGATAAAGGTATGTCCTTTGGAGGAAGGAGGTGATATTTTTCCAATAATATCCAACCCCCATTTTGCAAACAGCCAAGGAGAAGTTTGATTCTGCAACTCTTGAGCAGGAGCATGGATAAGATGACTATGTTGTTGACATTGAAGGAACTTTTTGAAAAACCTAAAGGAATCTTGTTCCATGGTTTGCCAATAATATCCCATGTGTACCAGTTTCCTCACCAAGGATTTACCTCTGAAATGTCTACCCCCAAAGTCTGAGTAGGTTTCTTTAAGGGAAAGGTGTATTTCTGCTTTAGTGAGACATCTTAGCAAAAATCCATTATAATCTTTTCAATAAAGAACATCAGATAAGATGACATAACGCACCAAAAGCTTTCGTATACGAGTGCGATCATTTTTTGTCGCATCACTGAGAAAGTTTCTAGTCTTTAAATAACTGTAGATACTAGAGAACCACTCTCCCGAGTCTACCTAAAGACAAGCCAGAGACTTGGGCTTGGGTTGGTTGGAGACCACCGAGGTTCGCGCAACATGAACCACAAAGTGATATTCTTTCATATCCCCTTCTATAGGTACCAAAGAAGTAGTGCTCGCCATGGCATCTGCATGTCTAGTTTCTCTTTGAGGGACAATGTTTATTTTTAAAGAGGAAAATTGATTAAGCAAGGAAAAAGTGAGGTCTCGGTATTGGGACAATCTACTTTGTTTAGCTTGATAAGTTCTCGTGATTTGATTCACAATAAGTTTAGAGTCACCCAATATACGGAGATGTTTAATCTTTAATGAAATCATGACACATAAGCCAGCAATAAGAGCTTCATACTCACTGATATAATTAGTACAAGGAAAGTCCAGTCAAAAGGATAAGGGGACCGATTTTCCATCGGGGGATATCAGGACCACACCTGCTCTAGAACCAGACTGACACCTCAATCCATCGAAGTACATCTTCCATTCGAGATCATAGTTAATCGTGAAGATATTCTCATCCAAAAACAAATCCAAACTAGGGAAGGAGCGAGATGAGGGAGCGTTTTCTAATTGATCAACAACCACTTGTCCCTTTATCGATTTTTGAGTGAAAAATTTTATATCGAACTCAGAAAGCATCATAACCCACTTCGCTAATCTTCCCACAAGGTCGGCACTAGAGAACAAATTTCTTAAAAGATTTGTTTTCACTATGACATGAGTTTCAGCATGGAGGAGGTAGTGCCTCAACTTCTGTATAGCGAATACAGGAGCAAGGAATCGCTTCTCCATGGATGAAAAATGGTTTTCATAATCAACAAAGACGCGGATAATGTAGTAGACCACTCTCTCTCTTCCTGTGTCGTCATACTGAGCTAGTAGAGCTACCAAAGCGTATGGTGACATCGCAAGGTAAAGTAGGAAAGGTCTATCTTGCATGACCAGCATCAGTATAGGAGGGTTGGTCAAATAAGATTTGATGGATTCAAAGGTTTTCTGACACTCTTCATCCCATATGAAGCGAACATCCTTTTTCAATAAGCGAGTGAAAGGGAGCGTACGATCAGCCAACTGAGATATAAATCTATGAATCGCCTAGATCTTCCGTTGTAAGCTTTGAAACTTGATGATGTTCTTTGGCAAAGGCATGTTAACAATAGCATCAATCTTATTCGTGTCAACCTTGATTCCATGGTAAGAGACTATAAACCCAAGAATCTTGCCAACGTCTACACCAAAGACACACTTATGAGGATTGAGTTTCATCTTGTAACGTCGAAGTCTTTTGAAGATAAGGTGAAGGTTCTTCACATTATCTTAATGATTTATGGAATTCACTAGGATGTCATCAACGTAATCCTCTAATATTTTATCAATGAAATCATGGAATATCAGGGTCATTGTCATTGGTAAGTTGCTCATGCGTTCTTTAAACCAAAGGGCATGACCACATAGTAGAAGGTACCCCAAGGGGTAGTGAATTTTGTCTTGTACTGATCATCCGGGTTGATACGAATCTAATTATAACCCGAGAAGCCATCCATAAAAGATAAGAATGCATGGCCTGTAGTCGAGTCCACAATCATATCTATATTAGGTAACGGAAAATCATCCTTAAGAGAAGCCTTATTAAGGTCTCAAAAGTCAATACATATACGAATACAAACGTCAAGTTTTCTAACAGTGACTATATTCAAAATCCAAGGAGAATAGTCAATAAGAGAGATAAATCTTTCTTTCAACAGCTTTTCTATCTCAGTTTTGACCATTAAAGCTACCCTAGGGTTGATCTTTCAAATTTTTTGCTTAACAATCTTGGCGTCAGGACATAGAACGATATTATGGACCACTATGGTTTCATCAATACTGAGCATATCCTCATATGTCCAAGCAAATATATCGGGGTGATTACGTAAGAGAGTGGAGTGTTCATCTACCTCCTCGGGGGAGAGACACTTCCCAATCTTGATTGCCTTTTCTGGAAATTTAGGATCCGCGAGGACATCGACAATATCTCCTTTAAGGAGAGGATTGTGGTCCTCGGGATGAGATATCGACATGTCATCGCTAACGTTGGATAGAGGGTCCTCCTCATCAAGTCTTAGAACGGATTCTCCAAAGTATGCTTGTTTATGTAAGCGATACGGGAATCATTTTTTGTGATGATAAGGAGGCAACAGAGCATAAGCACCTAGAAATTCCACCAATGCTTCATCCATAGAGAAGACATCCACAGGAAATTTCTCAGATTGTCCCCTTTCTCCTATCAACTTGGGATGGACCAAACTTAATGGCTCAGCTGAAATCATATTAACGCTCCACCAAGGTTTTTGTCTAGAATGTTCAACAGAGAATTCCAAACCTAGATAGCATTGGCGTTGTTTAAATTGGATAGGGATTTTTATTCCTTTCTCGATACATCCTAGGCCTTTATGCCCATAGCCATATCGAGAAGCGAGTTCATAACCAAACCTATAACGAGCTTGTAGAACTTCAGGAGGGGGAGGATCCATGTAAAGTGTCTCGTTCCACCAATGGATGTCGAAAGTTTCTACGAGAGCGGTTCCACTTCCTTTACTCAGTTTGCAAAAATTAACCCCCTTTACAGGAGCGGGGTCACTCTCTCAAGAAGGAGTGGTCTCCTGGATAGGATCGCACTTCTCTTCCTCAATGGGAAGGTCACCCATCCTCATGTCAATAGAACTTGAAAATTCTATACCAGAGGGGTCTGACTTATATTTCTCTATGAATAACTTGGAAAATTTCAAGGAACCCCAATCATCACCTAGGAGAGCATTCGATCGAGGAGATGAAGGATAGGATGGGGGTGACTTGGATTTTCTTCTTTAGGCGGTTCATCTTGGTCGATACTTGCTTGGGGAATTGTTAAAGGTGTTTTCTGCACAGCAACAACTTAGACAGAATATGATATCCTATATCTCTTGAAAGGTAAATCTCTATGGGAAAATAGATAACCCCAAGGTCTCTAATGTCAGGTCTTAAAAATTAAAATAAAACAACTCAGAGATAATGTAAAAATGTTGGTAATCACAAAAGGACCTTATTACAAGCAAATATTGAACTCGAATGTATTAGATCTAGCAATATGTTGATACTTCAAACCCTAAATTTAACCCAGATAATGAAAGAAATAACAAAAGATAAAGGTTTGAGAGATAATTCTAAAATTAATTCTAACCCTAAGATTTTCAATGCAAAAGATAAGATGATCAACATGGACCGATCCCTTATTAACTACTTTTTGTTCAACCCAGATAAATCTACAATCTTACAAGAATAGTGCAATATTCTAAGGTGTTAAAGATTTTCAAATCATGCATATTCATTCAAGACAACCCTATTGCAATTGAAATGAACAAACATTCATAATTGAACTAAGCACAATTTTAAGTCTAGGCTAACTTTGCAAAGCAGCTAACAATCAGCTAACTACAAAAAGTATGGACTAGAGATCGCTACAAATAGTTTAAGCATAAAACGCTAAGCATCACCAAATTATCTAACAATAAACTTAAGAAATTTTAAAGATAGAATATCAAGAACCATGCTAGATAAAACTCAACACAAGAAACATACCAAATCACAATATCTTTTCTTATAATAAATCACCCAAAGTGGCAACAATTCCAGTCTTCTGTTATAGCACTTGCTTGAAGATAAACTCTAACCCTAATTCTTGCTCTTACAATTCGCTCAAAATGTGAAAATCTTCTAAATTTCTACTACTATTCTATATATTAAAAATGAGGCATCATGCCAAATTTATAGAGAACCCCCCAAGATAGATCGGCCCAAATAGGGTTTACAATAATAAACGCCACACAATAGGTTGGCCAAAAGATATTCGAAAATAACATGAAATGTGCAATTTGCACCAATTTCATCCAGGTCGGCCTGAGGTCTCAAAGAACTCAATCCAATCCATGTGAAGGAGGAGGAGAAATAATGGGAAGCACAAACTCCGATGTATCCCTATATAACTACTTCCCTTCTTTGTCTTTAGCACCCTCCACTTCACCATGTACTGCCAGTAATACTTTATCTAATTCGGCAATAGGTGGCACAGGAAAAACCCTAATCTTCCTCTCAAGAGACTTGATGTCCTCTCTTGCTTGCTTCACTGCATTATCCCAATCAGCCCTATTCATTTGATACATGTCAATGACTGCAATATAAGTTGCAGCATCATCTAGCTGATGTTCAGTAATAGGACCCTCATTGATTGGAGAGTAGACATCTCACCACCACTTCCTAATATATTCTAAGTTGAGATGCTTCGGAGCAAACTTCTTTCTCCCTGTCATAATTTCAAAGAAGGAGATACACTTATCATAAATACCGGTCAAAGTGTCCTCAATCTACTTCCCCTATTTGTGTATCTTCTTTAAGGCCCTCTGCCTCATCTGCAAAATCTCAAACCATTCCCAAGGCTCTGCAACCCTTGAGAAAGGAAGAATTCCATCCTTTACCAGTTGATCCTCAGTATGCTCCATGATTATCTTTGTTTTCTACGGCAGGAGATCTATATCCTCCTTATCCTAGGCTAGCACAGTTCTTAGCCAATCAACTGCTCTCATTGCAACCCGTCTAGTCGACAAGATGTCCTTGATGGCACTATCTCCCTTGGTCTGAACTCCCTGCAACCAACCGACTGTAGCATGTGTGGTGCCCTTAATTTTTTCAAGCTCTAATATTGTCTCTTGAGGTAAGAAGCTTTCAACAGAGGAGGAAGAACTGATGGACTACAAGGGTTTCATCAACTCCTGCAAGTACCTCTTTAGTCTCTCATTTTCCTTCTCCAACTCATGCTTAGTCTGCACCTCCTTCCTCAATTTGCCAATGATCACAGCACTAGAGCCTTCATACTCCTCAATATCTTGTTCCATGGAAGCATGCCCTAAATTGATGGTATGCACATGATAATATTTTGTGGTCACCCCATCTCTATCTTTATCAGGAGCAAGAATAGCAATATGAGCCACCCTGTTATTTGCTCCATCTCTTTCAATTCTATAAATGACTCTGGTTTTCTTCTTTGTTTTTCCTTTTCCAATGTTAGCCAGTAGGTCATCCCAATCGGGAGGAGTGTCTTCCACTATAATCAATTTTCTCTTCAACTCTTTATCCAGCCAGCCTAGAGCAGTGGATTCTGATTGCACCCTCTCTTGTCTATCATGTTCCTACTGAGCACTGGGTGCATCCTTCTCAATGCTTGGCTCTTTGGGGATCTCCCTAGCTGAATCCTCCTTTCCTTTAGATTTATCTTCCTCTTTGTCTTGTACTAGTGAGGGAATCTTGGTCGATATCTCCTCCTTTTGAGGGGATTTTTCCTCATGAACCTTTGTAGGAAAATCTGCATAAGCCACCAAAGGAGACTATATTACTTTATCTATTTCTGCCTCTATATTGTAGAGATCTCCCTCCTGAAACTCTTCTTCTCCCAAATCCTTAGGATCTTCAACATTCTTTGGCTCATCTGGCACACTTCCAGTCTCTTGAGAAGGAGGAATGTCCTCATGTTCAATGATAGGAGCAGTCACAGGAACACCTCATTTTAGTGCAACATCCTTTGGGAAAGGAATCCTTGACCTCCTCATATATACTTGTGTTTTCTCCCCTGAACTCTCTACCTCCACCATAGGTGGCTCAACTTCCCTATCTGTCCTGGAAGTTTCCTTTTCCTTGTGTGACAACTTCACAGGTCTCCTTTTCTTGGATAAAGGAGTAGTGGCATCCACTTCTTCCTTTTCTTCTTCATCTTTCTCATCCCCTTTCCTCCTTGAGACATGTCTTCTCTTCTTAGCAATGGGCTTTCTCTGTTTCCCTGCTTCTACTACATCCTTTGTATGAACATCTTTAATATTGATTTTGAAAGGAGATCCCACCTTGGCTTTACCTTTGGGATCCTGCTCATGTGACTCCTCAGAAGTGGAATGGGACTCCAGCTGTCCCATCAAGTCATAGGTGCATTGTACACCTACACCTTCTAGTTCCAAAATTTTGTGCTTAAGCCACAACTTGGTGTACTTAATCACTAGGGTCATAATTTTCTCCAACTCTATCCTTTCCTCCTCCAGCCAGTCAACCTCTCCAACTAGCTTGTCCTTCACAGCCTCAAAGATGTGGCCCTGAATCAGATTCCCATCCTCTTCAACTTGATCAGGAATTAGCTATATGTTATACAACCACACTAAGCTCACTGGCAGCTTGGAGAACTTCTTCTTTCTAACTTCAAATTCATCACCAAGGTTAGCCCAATAGTCCTCAATGTTATCCTTCTGACTATACTCTCTGCTAGCCTTCTTATGTGCTTTACCAGTTATATAAATCCTGACCCTTTTGAAATGGAAGGAGAGACCAAGAGTGCTCATCTCCTCTTCAGAAACATGGGCTGACTGGATAGAAGGGCATACCTCATTGCTGCCTATCTTCAGAGGGAAGTCATTACCAAATCTTGTCTTATGTTTCTCCCCCTTCACAATCACATCAAAGTCACATATTTGCCTTGTGACCTCTAGCAATATGACATGGTCTGTTGGGTACCTATAGAGGCCTTTTGTCTTAGCCCCCCTCACGGAATCCAGACTGAAGAGGAATTTTGGGGAAATCTGAACCAGGCGAAATCCAATGAAACAGGCATATAATCATTTAATCAATCAATTTAACCAAGGAATCATTTGATATTGAAGGGGAAAATGGGATGGATCTAATGACCCAACAGTGCGGAATACATTCCCTTAACACTAATACAAGAAAGGAGAAGAGCATAAACAGGTTCAAAAGATTTATAAACTTACTTGAGAAGAATACAACCAATAAAAATAGATAACAGAATTGAGCATTCACAGTTAACACAAGATATACATGGGAAAACCTTTACAGGTTAAAAACTCACCACAAAAAGTCAAGACAATTGTATTACAGTAACAAAAATAGTTACATACAATATACAGTCTTCTTTGATCAGCTCACAATAGCACTCTCTTATTCTAACTCATTGTTACAATGTTATTTCTAACATATAGTTTGAACAGAAAAACCCAACCTATCTGCAATCACGTACTCGACTTACTTAAGTCATGCGTTGCATTCAATTCTATCAACCAAGCACCGACCATCAGGTTCATGAATCTGTCAACCAATCACGCAACTGATCTACCCATACCGATCTCTCTACATCAAGCCACCCAGGCATTAATGCCATCACTCAAATCGGGTTTTTTTCACTACCCTGACTCGACATGCACCTGCTACAATAACTATTTTGGTTTCCAACCAATTATCACTCTGACACTGAGCCACATGTCCTTTCATCATTCGTTGTCGCCCATGACTTTTTAGTCCAACCAGTCAAGCTCGGTTGATCGAGCTTCGAGCTCGTCCAAGCTCTTACTGTGCTATCGCAGCCTTGTCGAGTTCAACTCACATTATGGCGGTGAGCTCGACCAAGCTCACCCCAAGTCACCATTGAGTTGTGCCCTCCTCTCTACCACACTACCACATCATTGACAAGGACTAACCGTGGTATGGTGGTAGCCGTCTTGGCTGACCACTAGCGGTCTTATTGCATCCACTGCTATCAGTCACTTGACTGTCCGCTGTGTGGCGGTAACTGCCAGCCAGGCCACTGGCGGTCAAACCGTGGCCATTGCGGTGAGTGAACTCACCGACCACTGTGGTGGCGATAACCACCAAGACCACCACAGGTGATCTCACTACGGCCACCGCAGGTGATCTCACCATGGCCACCACGGTGAGTGGATCCACTGCCTGCGGTATGGCGGTAAACACCAACAAAGCCGCAGGCAACTTCACCGCGACCACCGTGGTGGTGGCGGTAACCGCCAAGACCACCGTAGGCGGTCTCATCGCGACCACTGTGGTGAGTGGATCCTTCGCCTGTGATATGGCGGTAAACTGCCAAGCCTGATGGAAAGACCGTTACCGTGGCCACCGTGGTGAGGAAGGAGACCGCGCATGGTAAAGCGGTAACCGCCAAACCCTTCACCATGGTACCACTAGAGCAGAATGGAAGACCATTGCAGTATGGTAGTAAAGGTAGAAAACTGAATTTTTTTGCCAAGTCTGAAACAGCAAAGGTCCAAGCTGGTAATTGAGGCATCATTTCTCAATAAGCTCCCACTTGACGAAGATTCCCAGCTTCCTCCAGACTCTGAAAAATTACTCTGTCATTAGCCCCAAGGCCCATCGATTCTGCACACCATCTGAACTTGTCTGTGCTAACCAGCTTCGTCAAAGCGTCTACAACATTCTTCAAGGTGTCAGCCTTTTCTTGATTTACCTTGCCATCTTCAACCATATCCCTCATGAAGTGATATTGCACATCAATGTGTTTAGTCCTGGCATGAAAGGTCGGATTCTTTGCCAAAAAAATGGCATTTTGACTGTCACAGCAAATTGAATTCTTCCCAACATTGAATCCAATGTCTGAACACAAACAGTTTAAACAAACAGCTTCCTTACAGGTGTGAGTTCCTACCATGTATTCTGCCTCGGTCATGGATAAAGTAACTACAGCCTGTCGCTTGCTCAGCCAAATAATTTCTCCACCATTAAGCATGAAAGTGTATCCACTGGTGGATCGCCTGCTATCAATGTCCCCTGCCCAATCTGAATCAATATACCCATGAATGCTAAGAATCCTCTGTGATGCAACCAAACTGTCATGGTAACACAGTGCATACTCTGAAGTCCCCTTCAAATACCTAAATACTCTCTTCACAACATCCCAATGTGATCTTCCCGAATTTTCCATAAATCGTCTTAGAACTCCCACTGCTTGGGCAATGTCTGGTCTTGTACAAATCATAGCATACATCAAACTGCCAACAACACTTACATAAGGCACTCTAGTCATGTCCTCCATCTCAATAGCAGACTTTGGACAGTCTTCAACAAACAGCTTAGTTCCATGCATGATTGGAACAACAAATTTCTTGCAGTCATCCATGCTAAACCTCTCTAGAATTGGTTTTACATACTTACTTTGACTGACCCAAAGCTTTATGCTTGTTTTTTTCTCTGGTAATCTCCATTCTAAGAATGTACCTAGCTGCACCAAGATCTTTCATTTCGAACTTTGCATACAGTTGAGATTTAAGATTAGAAATCATAAACTTGCTATTCCCAATGAATAACATATCATCCACGTACAGGGTAATAACAAGCACATGATCATTCTCAGATTTATAATAAATGCAGTGATCATATTTTGATCTCACAAATCCAATTGACAACACAAATGTGTCAAATTTCTGATACCACATTTTAGGAGATTGTTTTAAACCATAGAGAGATTTATTTAACTTGCAAACCAAATTTTGTTTACCTCTTTCAACAAAATGCTCAGGCTGGGACATGTAGATTTCTTCTTCCAACTCACCATGGAGAAACGTTGTCTTCACATCCATCTGCTCAATTTCAAAATCATACACAGCTGCCAATGATAACAAAAATCTGATGGATGTCATCTTTGCTACAGGGGAAAAATCTCTCCTTAATCAATTCCCTCAATTTGAGAAAATCCTTTTGCAACAAGCCTTGCCTTATACTTCTCAACACAACCATCAAGGCCTATTTTCTTTTTGAATATCCACTTATAGCCAATAGGCTTTCGCCCTTTAGGCAGTGGTACCAAATTCTAGGTTTCATTCTTCTTTAAAGAATCCATCTCTTCATTCATGGCTTTCAGCCAAGAATTTGAATCAGGCATGTCGATTGCTTCCTTTACAGTCCTAGGCTCATCAGTGTTGGTAATTAAAGCATAAGCATAGTTTGAATCTAACATAGAGAAACCATACCTTTCAGGTTGCCTTTTTTCCCATAGAGATCTTCTTACAGGTTGAGGTTGTTCTTCATCATCAGAACTTCCAGAGCTCCTTGAGCTCTCCTCAATCTTAGGTACACCATGCAGCTCTTCCCTTTCTAGAGTTTGGAGAATCTCAACTACATCCTTCTTCTTGTCACTCTGATTTGTCCCAAGCTACTGATCACTTACTAAAGGTTTAAGCTCATGAAATATCATGCTCCTATTGTACAAAACCTTCTCTGTAATAGGGTTCCAAAGCTTGTATCCTTTCACACCAACTCCATAGCCAATGAGAATACATTTGACAGCCTTGTTATCTAATTTAGATCTCTTTTCATTTGGCACATAAACATATGCCTCACAGCCAAACACACGGACATGCCTCAAAGAGGGCTTCTTACCAGACCATGCTTCCAAAAGCATATTGTCAACAAGAGCAAAGCAAGGAGATCTATTTATTAGATAACATGTTGTAGCCATAGCCTCAGCCCAGAAATTCTACTCCAGACTAGCCCCGCTCAGCATACTCCTTTCCTCTTCCATCAGTGTCTTGTTCAACCTTTCAACAACTCCATTTTGCTATGGAGTGTAAGGCGTTATCTTATGCCTTTTAATTCCATGATCAATGCAATACCTTTCAAAATCTGCAGAACAAAATTCACCGCCATTGTCTATCCTCAAACATTTGATTTTCCTTCCAATCTGATTCTCTACCAAAGATTTAAATTCTTTTAAACCGACTGAACACTTCCGATTTACTTTTAATAAAGTATAAAAATTCCCTTCTCGAACATTCATCAATAAAAGAAACATAGTATCTAGACTTCGATAACGAAGGAACATTAACTGGACCAAACACATCAAAATGAGCATAATTCAGTATACCAGAAGATTTATGAGGACTAGAATAAAATGAAACACGATATTATTTTCCATAGATACAATGTTCACAAAATTCAAACTCAAGGTTACAATCATCAAACCCTTCTACAATATTTTTATTCTTCAAGTTTTTTAAACCTTTCTCACCAATGTGACCAATTCTATGATGCCATAGCATAGTCTTCTCAGCTAAGATTTTTACCTCCATAGCATTTGCAACCAAAGAAGTGCCCTCATCTTTCTCTACAGGTGCAACATTGCTTGACTTTATAGAAGCATTGTTGCAAAGAACAGGTCGTGCATCCAGCTTGTACAGAGTGCCAGTACGAACACCCTTAGCCAACACCATTGCACCTCTAGCCATTTTACATCCCCTGCTTGAGAAAAAAATTTCTACACCAGCATCATTTAACTTACTAACAGAAAGAATATTTTGAATCAGACCTGGTATGTGAAGTACGCCACCAATACCTTTGACTCTCCTGTCAGGAAACTGAATTTTGACTCTTCCTCTGCTAACTATCTCGAACATTGAATCACTTGCCAAGTATACCTCTCCACCATCATACTTCTCCTATTTAGAGAACCATTCTCTATTTGACATCATGTGAAAGGACGCACCTGAGTCAACCAACCAGACATCATCTGATGCCTGAGTTGTCAAGGCTGCTACAATAAAGGTGTCTCCATCACTTTGAGAAGATTTTATTGTCAAAAGCATTCTTCTTCTTCTTCTCCTTGCAGTCCTTTCGAATATGACCAGGTTGCCCATAGTTCCAACATCTTACCTTGAACTTTTTACCAGGAGACTTTGATCTCCCTGCAAATTTGGATTTCAAATTCTTGTCCTTCTTCTTTCCTTTCTCCTTTGGTCTACCTCGAATAGAAAGAGTGTCTTTGGTTATCTCTGAAGACTTCCTCCGCATCTCTTTAGATAGCAATGAGGCAACAATGTCTTTCATCTTGAAAGCAGCGGTAGGGCTTCCAATGGCCATCACAAGATGATCCCAACTGTTAGGTAATGAACGCAACAGGAGCATGCAACGATCCTCCTCCTCTATTTTTACACCTACAGATGCCAGCTGAGTAACACTCATATTAAATGAGTTCAAATGGTCTACAACAGATCCACCTTCTTCCATCATCAAGGAGTACAACTTCTTCCTCGGGAATAAATTATTTACCAGAGACTTTCCTTGATAAATATCACCAAGCTTCTTCCATAATGAAGTTGTAGACTGCTCCTCATGGACGTTCAGGAGTACAAAATCGGCGAGACTCAGTCTTATCAGACCTCTTGCTTTTCTATCAGCAAGATCCCAAGCTTCTTGTGCTGTACTTTGTGGCTTAGTTCTAGACACTGCAATCCAGAGGTCTCTATCCACAAGCAATTCTTCTATCTTGAGTTTTCATAGCTCAAAGTTACTGCCATTAAACTTCTCAATCTCTACTCTACCAGATGTACTCACCATCTCAAACAAAAACAAGTTTTAACAATGCAAGACTCCCACTAAAACAGTATTAGCACAAAAAATTGATCTTTCCTACAAAGATAACACAACTGGCCAGGCTCTGATACCTCTTGAAGGAAAAAATGGGATGGATCTAATGACCCAACAGTGCGGAATACATTCCCTTAACACTAATACAACAGAGGAGAAGAGCATAAACAGGTTCAAAAGCTTTATAAACTTACTTGAGAAGAATACAACCAATAAAAATAGATAACAGAATTGAGCATTCACAGTTGACACAAGATATACGTGGGAAACCCTTTACAAGTAAAAAACCCACCACACAAAGTCAAGACAATTGTATTACAGTAACAAAAATAGTTACATACAATATACAATCTTCTTTGATCATCTCATAGTAGAACTCTCTTATTCTAACTCACTGTTACAATGTTATTTCTAACATACAGTTCGAACAAAACCCAACCTATCTGCAATCACATACTTGACTTACTTAAGTCATACGTTGCATTCAATTCCATAACCAACGTTGACCATCAGGTTCATCAATCTGTCAACCAATCACACAACTGATCTTCCCATATCGATATCTCTACATCGAGCCACCCAGGCATTAATGCCATCACTCAAATCGGGTTATGTTCTCCACCCTAAGTCGACATGCACCTACTACAATAACTATTTTGGTTTCCAACCAATTATTGCTCTGACACTGATCCACATGTCCTTTCATCATTCACTATTGCCCATGACTTTCTGGTCCAACCGGTCAAGCTCAGTTGATCGAGCTCCAAGCTTGTCCGAGCTCTTACCGCGCTACCGCAACCCTGCTGAGTTTGACTCATGGTATGGCGGTGAGCTTGACCGATCTCACCCCAAGTCACCACTGAGCTTTGCCCTCCTCTCTACTGCGCTACCGCAGCATTGACAAGGACTAACTGCGGTATGGCAGTAGCCATCTTGGCTGACCGTTGGCGGTCTTATCACGGCCACCGCTGTCAGTCACTTGACTGTCCGCGGTGTGGCGGTAACCACTAGCCAGGTCGTTGGCGGTCTTACCGTCACCACCATGGTGAGTGAATTGACCGACTGCGGTGGTGGCAGTAATTGCCAAAACCACCGCAAGCAGTCTCACTGTGGCCACCACGGTGAGAGAACTCACCGACCGCAATGGTGGCGGTAACCGCCAAGACCACCGCAACCAATCTCACAACGGCCACCACGGTGAGTGGATCCACCACCTACGGTATGGCGGTAAACTGCCAAGCCTAACGAAAAGACTGTTACCACAACCACCGCGGTGAGGAAGAAGATCGCGCGTGGTAACGAGGTAACCACAAAACCCTTCATTGTGGTACCACCAAAGCAGAATGGAAGACCACCGCGATATGACAGTAAAGGCAAAAAACTAAATTTTTTTGCCAAGTCTGAAATAGCAGAGGTCCAAGCTAGTAATTGAGGCATCGTTTCTCAATAGATACAACCTAGCATAAGTTAATTTAATCATTGAATGAATAATCACCAAGCAAATCCTCCTGCAACCACCAAATTCTTCATTCTCAACAAAACCTCAGAAAAATCCACCTTAGACAAAAATCCACTTAAGCCGAATTTCGCGAAAACGACCAAGCAACGGACCCCGGGGAAATTCGGAGGCAACAGAAATTCGTGAGATAGGTAGAAATCCATATTAAAGCACATTGTGAAGAACAAAGAGAAAACGAGAAAATCAAGGAATTTCAGCAGATAGGGAATTTCACGAAGACACTAAAAGCCCAAATACCTACGTTTCTCTCATCCTCACCCAAATATATTGAATGATCATAGATTTAAGGACCTGTAGCTTGACACCAGCTTGACCTAGACCTCCAATCGATCATCTTTGAATTTAAAACCTACCTCTCAGTAAATCGAGAGGGATTGGCCTTGCCCTAGGTTGAAAACCCCCAAACTCCCGCCATGAATGCACAAAATAAGCTCAAGCACAATTGGCTTGCCCACAAGGGTTAAGAGAAAGTTTGTGGTAAATACAAGCAAGCTACCCGAGATAAAATTGAAAGATAAGCTTAGACCACCCACCCAGGAATGGCATTCAAAAAAAACAAGAAATCCCTCAAACTTCAAAATACAAACACCAGACTGATAGGACGTGACACCCCCAAACAAACCCAAAACGCCAAGGAAGCATACGCACTCAATAGGCAAAGGTGAAGGCAATGTGAATAGCATGAATGCACACAAAGTAAAGCAATCCATTTCAATCATAAGAGAGAGACAAAATTCATGTGCATACCATGGGAATGGAGAAATCAAAACAAAGAAAGCTGGCAAGGAACCCCAAAGCTCGAGCAGAATGTGAATGGTGCTTAGGAAATCCAATTGCAACAGTCGAATTCACTCCCAAATGCACAATCTAGCAACAATACTCAGGCTTAAGCACTCCAAACCAAATAGGAAGCAAAATATAAAACTCAAATGGCATAAAACTTCCCAAAAACCAATATAACACTGCCTAAAAAGTCGTGCAATCAAGCATTAATGCAATCGACAAGACCGTTTAAACCAAAACCCAAGAATCTGACAAAGCAGCGAACTCTAGAAAAATCCTACCATAACGGATTTTCGTGGATGACCAAAATCCTCGGACCTCTGTGAAAAGTAGCTTTCACCAGACTCCGAAAGGAAACCGGGAAATTCCGCCAGAAGTGGATTTCCCTGAAAATAGTGAAAAACCCGGAATGAGCCCAAAACTTAAGGTTTTCAATATAAATCATAAACGGACTATTCCAATAGGAAAGATGAACATCAAATCACATTCCCAAGCAAGAAAACCCCAAAATAGAAAGGCCAAGACACCAAAAGCGAAAACCAAAAGAGCGAGAAAGAGGGTCCCTACTTTCAGTGGGGCGTGTGTGCAAAAACTGCACAACAGGAATGACTTCCACAGAGGGTATTGACAAAGAAAATGCCATAGCTTCAACAGTTAAGGAAGGAATGCAATTCTTAAGAGTGGATATGGCCGAGTTTCGACTAGCAATGGCCAGCAAACAAAGGTGCACAGCCTCTGGATCTGCTTTAACCATAACCACGTAATTATTAGCAACAAACTTTAATGAACAATGTAGAGTAGAAGTTACTGCACCCATAGCATGAATCCAAGGTCTCCCTAAGTCAATATTGTACGGTAACAGACCGAGCATCACATAGACCAACGTAGGCAAGGTAACGGGGCCCAACTGCAAACGTAGTATTATTGTACATAGAGCTTGCCAGCCAGCATTATCGAACCCACGAATATACAAGGAAGAGGTTTCTAAAGAAGATGAGTCAACTTTAATTTTAGGCAATAGGTCTATATCGATGTTATAAGCATTTACTATAATCATCAAAGGCTCTGCTTGTATTTGCACATCCGGAGGGGGGAGTTCTTGCGGGTGGAACATAATATTTGGACAATTCGCTCGAATATGTGCTATCAACGCATCAATGTCTGTAGGCCTAGCAGAGGCAAGCAAGAGAATCTTCTACAAGGATTCCTACAGCATTTCTTGATAAACCAGAGTGGTCTGAAGAAAATCCCAAAGTGATATCTTAGCCGGAGTAACACAGAGTTTCTCAACAAGATCATAATCACCTAGTGCTTTGATCGTGGATTTAGGAGTTGAAGGAAGGTCAGGTTGAGATGGTGGTAACAAAGTAGGAGTTTGAATTGGTTGTGATGTAGGAATAGAGGCTTGTTGTTCTAAGTTTTATTTGTTTCTCCTTGTATTGAATGTATGCCTGATAGCATTATAAGAAGTAGAGTCAGTAGCTTTCACAAACCTCGAATATAAGTCTGATGGATCGCTACGACACGAAATCTCTTAGAAGGAATAGTCCTCTCTAAGGGATGGCTCAGCTGGGGTCATGTAAATGACAGGTTTCTTAGGGCTTGGAGGATCCATAGAACTACAACTACATTTACCGACTCCTCAGCTGGCAAGGAAGGATTTTGTTCAGAATATTTATGGATAAGGGAGAGTGCTTCAAAGAAATCATCTAGAGCATCTTCCAACATATCAAAATCTTGTTCAGAGAAAGAATTATTATAACTATGTGACATTATGAAAATAGATCTGACGCTTCACGTCAGGTTCACCAAAATGTGATATAAGAGGGATTCGCTACACAAGGGTCTATTTATTCTCAACAGATCACTAGGGAACAAACTGCCCTTATACTCCTCAATTTGAATGGATCAGTGAAACAGTGGAGGAAGGCGAGAAAATAATCTCAGACCCCGGGAAAGCAAGACTTTGAGATTTCCCCTTTTGGCTAAAGAGCTCTCAACCAAAATACATCAGTGCAGTTTCAGGATGCCAGCGCGGCACGCTGTTGTCTAAAAGATGTGTTGGTGTCCTAAGTTGTGAAGAATTTAGGAGCTCAAGCGGGTGAAGCCGAATCTCACTTCTAGACTCGGGTCAGAAGTGCGAGAGACCAGACAATCAATGGAAAGATAGAAACTAAAGGGAAACACAAATGAACTCAAACGAGATTACCTTCGTGTGGTCGAGTCTTTATTTCAAGCTTCATTTTGTAATATGTACACAAAATATCAAGGGGAAAAGGTTGGGGTTGTATAGGGGTCTACCTCAATCAGACCCCCATTTTGGTGTTCCCGCCTCTACGGACAACCAAGTTTGGAAAAGAGTGTAAAGGAGTAAACAAAGCACGTGGTGAAAACAAAACCCGCTTCGGAGTAGAGCCTGCACCACAAAGTAACAAATGAGCTAGTAAGAAAGAGTGATAGGGAGAGAGAGTGTTACCCACGAGTCAAGACCCTCTTATGGAGCACACGAGCACACAACTATGTGCTTTCTTGAGACCTAGTAGCTGCTCGAGAGATTGTAGCTATTGGAGGGACCTTAGTCTAGCATGGCTTTGCCTTCAAAAGTGTTTCTATTCAAGGATAGATCTTACCCAAGACTAGAGCAAGCAATGACAATCCTTCCACTGATGACTTCCAACCCCAAAATGAGAGAAAAAGGGCAATTTTCATGCATGCAAGGGAAACACAGAGCCGTTTCATTTGAGACCTAACCGCCAAGACACATGTCACTAGGGTTAGCTTTCTAGATTCATCATTTCAAACTCAAAAAACTACCAGGACGCTAGTGTGTCGCACGGACGTCTGCGCGCCACACAAGCGTCCAAAGCCTAGATTTTCGATAAATGCCTTGTCAGGATTTTTTCATCTCGCCATGTGTCCACATGGAGTCAGAATCACGAAATTCTGACTCATGGGATTTTTCCATTAATGTTTCTAAGGTGTCATCAATGCTAGGCAAGATGCAAAAATGTGAAATTGCCCCTACATGCAATTTTGCGACATTATAGGAGCATCTGCTACCTTGAAAATATTAGCAACACAATTGGCCATTTTCTTAGGATTGATGTTGCTTCAAATTTTGGTCACACCACCTTTTCCCATATCTTAGTCAACATTTATATTTCTATGGGGATGTTTTCCTTATGGTCGAGGATAGGCCCTAGAATTAGCTTCTTGATCATAAGGGTCTTCCCTTTCCCTTTTCTACTAGTCGCCTTTCTTTTGATTACCCACGCTCTCATTGCAGATTGGAAGGTTCAAATACTTGGTGGTGAAATGCCCATCCTAAACACTTGACTATTCATAATTTTTTGACTCTAAGGATTTTGAATCTCTTATGAATTCTCCAAATCTTGATGAACTTTCTCAAGATGTGGATCCCTCAATGGTTGGTACAAATTCATCACCTTCTTCATTTCTTGATGGATCAACTTCTCCTTCCCTTGTTCTAGTGGTTGCACTTAAGCCCAATACTTTCAATGATTGTCTTGGTTAAACTATTTTTCCTTTCTCACCTTTGGTATCTATACAACCTATGTCTTCTTCAACTTGACGCTCTTCTTCTCCATGTGTTATGGAGAAAGACTAGGTGATGGTAGAAGATTCTACTCTTCTCTCCCCCTATTCTAAGGATTCAAATAATAGTATGTCCTATACTATCATCCAAAGAAAGAAGATATTTCGTCCTAAACATGTATTTAATTTTAATACACACAATTTGGGTGTGTGGAGTACTAGGCAAGGACTTGGTGTGGTGTAGGAAACTAATTCTTTGGTTTTTTCGGGTTGGTTATTTTTGTTGGCTGGTTGTTAGTGGGGCAGCTTACTTGCAGTTGTACTATTGTTTTCTTTTGTGTCAAGTCGATAATTGTTGTAACAGGTTTCAAGGTCCCCTTCAAAATCTATTTTACCCATATAATCAATGACAAATAAAATCCATGATATTATTGAAGAGAAGAATGATAAATATTACCAAAAGAAAAAGAAAAATGTGGTGTGAACAATAAAACCATGAAAAACATGTATATGCCCTTCACCATGGAAGCAACTTATTGTACATCAAGAATTTGCATTCATGAGACATCCCAAGACAAAAAAATCAAAGCATCATAACTTCATTACTTGTTTACATAAACATTAGGCATGTTTACATTGTGTCTTCAATATTGGTTACATATCATTGACTTGGTAATATGTGTTTGATTATGATATTGCTATCAGGAATCAACCGTTTATTTTTCGAGTCAAACTCATTGACCCATGTTTCATTAGTAGTGGTTCACAAGAACCCATCTCTCATGATAATGAATGGACCACATAGCACACATTGCATCTAGGTGATGCTCACATAGGTGAAGCACTAGACCGTGATGTGGACCATTCATTATGATCGGAGATGGGTTCTTGTGAACCACTACTCATGAAACATGGGTCAATGAGTTTGACTCGAAAACTACATGGTTGAATCTTGATAGCAATATCATAATTTGACACGTTGTGGAAGAAACCTCCTACTTATCAATATGTGTTTGGCCAAGAGAAAATCCACCCAATTACGAAGCTCCTCAAAGGTGTTTATAGACATCACATCTTTGTATACACAAGTTGAAGACACTAAGGCAAACATGTTCTAGAATCCAAAACCAATAGAACTTAGATCCATGCACTTAAGATCTAATTCACGCTTGCAAAAGTGAAACAAGGTATTAGACAAAGAGTTGATAAATTCCAAATTTTCATCTCACATCACAAAAATCTCTAATAATTTGGTGAATCAATTCCTAACATTTAGCAACTTGTTATTTTCAACATATTTTGAGCTAAGTACCATTGTTTCATTTTATTTCATTCTGTGCATTTATTTTGTTTTTATTTAATTTGAATTCATATAAATAAGGTAGATTATGATGTGTTTGAGTTAGTTTTTTATCCACCCCAAATTATTTGAAGAGGCCTTATTAATTTTCCCTTACATTCATAAATCTCTTTATTATTTACAAGCATAAATTAAAATGCAACAAGAAATACACTATAAGTGGATAGTGTCTTCAAATATTTCATTTTGTGGTAAGTACAACAAAGGAAGAACCAACCCAATGGTTGATATGCTATGTACGCCACCAAATACAAGACACATTAGCTTTGGCAACAATTTCACAACATGGAAAAACACACATCCATCCAAATTTAAATATGAAAATGGAGCAGGGTGGTGCAGGCTCGCAGGGTGGCACAGGTTCGCAACTTTGCAACATAGAAAAAGGTAGCATGAAAGAGAAGGCGAGAGCCATCCAGGAAGAAAACAAGCGTAAGAAGCATGAAGGGAAGGCGAAAGAGCATTGGGGTGATAGAGTACTGGAGGAGAGACTGGAGGGAAAAACACAAAATTACCAGCCTCAACTGGTTTTTTCGGAGGGCAGTTGGGTGGATAAGTTTCACCCATTCTACTGGAAAAAAGAGAATGGAGATGGTCAAGATGACAAGTGGAACCAAAAGAGGCATGACACTCCAGAGTCGTTAGCTCATGGGAAAGAAAATGGAAAGGCTAGGAGAAGGCACGATACACCAGAAACACATAGATGGGAACATAAACCCAGGGCCTAGCACCGAGCGTTGGATGATATATATAGGGAACGACTATCACACCAAAAAAAAGGCAAGAAAGGGAATCTAGAAAGGAATAGATATAAGCAGAAGAAAAAGGTAGGGTTGGCTATGACGGAAGGAAAAAACCCTAATCAAGCGGTTGACGAAGTAGCGATGGAAATAGATGTAATAGAAGAAATTAAAAAGGACATAGCAATATTAAGGGATTTTTCCTTTATATGTCGTTTTATTAGGGGAAACTTTGATCAAGCCTCAATAACGAACTAGATTCGGGAAAATTGGAAAATAGAGGTTCTCATAAGATTCCTACCAAAAAGGTTCTTTATGATAGTTTTTGCAAATGAGGAGATAAGGGATCGGGTAATGGAGGGGGATATTTGGTTCATGAACGAAAAACCTTTGTATATACAGCAATGGCATCCAAATTTCAATCCAATAAAATTGAACCCATATGATCAACCTATGTGGATCAGGTTTTATAACCTCCCGATGGAATACTGATCGGGAGATTGTTTGGAAAAAATTGGTCGAACAATAGGATCTTTAATGGAGGTGGACATGAGCATTCTGGATGGGGACTTATACAAATATGCTCATTTAAAGATAGCAACAGTGGACACCTTTCCTTAGAAGTTATGTCTCATGGTCAATGGGGCTCGGTGGATTCAGGAGGTCAAAATAGAGGAAGATAAAAATCTATGTCATAGATGCAATTCAAGCGATCACAAGGAGGAGGACTGTAAAAAAAAAAAGGAGGAAATGAAGAAGAAGAATCGTCAGGATGATCCTTATATCCCCCCTGAAATCCCCTCTAGGGATACCATTGAAAAGGAAAAACAAACACAAGAAGAAGAGGAATGAGCAGCACTGGCGGGCGTTATGGCCAAACCCTCAGAAATATCAAGCATGGGGAAGCAAGAGGAGGTCCTCAAAGGGACTTCGCCCCCTCTGGTAAAGAACAAAGAGCAGAAAGTCACTGAGGAGACAAAGGAAGCATCTTCGGCAAGCGAAGATATGGACTCGAATATGGACCTGGCAGATGTGCTAGACACCATCGAAGATTGGTGCATATCCCAGTCAGCCGCGAAGCAACTGGGTATGGGCAAAGTCGGCATATCAAGAAACACCAGAGGAAGGAAATCCTTCAAACAACTCCGGGAAGAGGAGGTACCAGCAAAGAAGTACCCCAGTATTACCAAGTTTTTAAGTACCAAGGGAGGGAGCTCCTCCACTAGGAAGCAATGAAGATAATGGCATGTAATGTCAGCAGCCTCAAGGCCCCTGACAAAAGACACCTGATTAGGCGTCAACTACAAAAAACACAAGTAGTATTATGTTATTACAAGAAACTAAACTCTCTGGTGATGAAGGGGGGAAATTCATGAACTACTGTAAGCAATGGAAAGGTTTTTTTTAGGATTCTTTGGGCTCTTCAGGGGGTCTGGACATATTGTGGAAGGAAGTTGCGGTGTTAGTCGAGGTGGTACAATCTTACTTGAATTGGATTGCTGCAAAAGTCTACAATCTTGGGCTAAATTGCCATTTCATAGTAATAAATTTATACGGGCCAATTAAAATAGAGGATAAATCCAATTTGTGGCGACCTTTGTTGGAATCCACCCATCCAATTATGAGAGAAAGATTGATTATTGGGTGCGATTTTAATGCCATTTTGGAATTGACCGAGAAGAGTGGTGGGGCTGGGAATGTTTCTCAAACAACATATGATTTTAGATGGTTTGTGGAGATGACAAGCTTGGTAGACTATCCCACACATAATGGAGTGTTTACTTGGACAAATAGGTGAAAGGATTTTACAGCCATAGATGAGAGGCTGGCCATATTTTTGCTATCCACAACATGGAACAATACTAGAATCCAAATATGCACAAGAATATTGCCAATATCGATTTATGACCATTTCCCAGTGGAGATCATGATCAATAATGGGTTAGAATTGTTGAAGACAACCTTCAAGTTTCAAAATATGTGGTGGAGGGATAGCAGCCTTCTAGGGTTACTAGAGAAATGGTGGATTGAAACCAAGGTGGATGGATCAATAAGCTTCAAAATAGTTAAGAAGCTCCAAAACATCAAGCAAAAATTCAAGGAATGGAACAAAGAAAAATTCCAAAACATCTTTGTGGAAAAAGCAAAGACTGAAGAAGAACTAGAGACATTAAACGAGAAGGTAATCAGGGAAGGCATGTGCAATGAAGAATACCAAAAAGAGAAGGAATTAAAAGAGATGTTGGCGGAGCTTCTCAAGAGAGAAGAAATCTACTGGCGGGACAAATCATGGGAGGTTTGGCTTAGGGAGGGGGACTCGAACTCCAAATTCCTCCATACATCAGTGTTGGCTAGAAGGGCAGAAAATAAAATTGAAGAAATAAAAAAGCGAATGGTTCCATGCTTAGTGGACTGGCAGAAGTAGGCAAGGAGGCAGTAGAATTTTTTTAGCAGCTACTTGGGAATCAGACTCTGAAGGCAGTCAATAATGGATTTTTCAATACATTGGATAAAAGGGTAAGTGAAGCAGATAACAGGATGTTGTGTGAGGCAATCTCGAAAGAAGAAGTCAAAAACGAATTATTTCAGCTTCACCCTGACAAGGCACCAAGGCCAGACGGATTCATGGCCATATTTTTCCAGTCATGTTGGAGTTTTGTAGGGGACGAGTTCTGGAAACTCGTGGAGGAATTTCGAAAGACAAAAAGGTTTGTAAAGGAATTAAACAACACGGCGATTGCATTGATCTCAAAAAAATCGGAATGTGATTCTTTTAATAACTACAAACCTATATCCCTATGCAACACCATATACAAAATAATAGTGAAAGTATTGGCTAATAGACTCAAATTGATATTGGGGAGAATAGTATCAACAAAGCAAAATGGCTTCGTCCCAAGGCATGAGATCACAGATGGTATTTTGCTAATTCATGAGGCAGTTCATACGCTATCGGTTAGAAGGGAGGCAGGGATGGTAATCAAGCTTGATGTAAGCAAGGCCTATGACAAAGTATGTTGGGGATTCCTTCTACAGGTGATGGAGAGAATGGGATTTTTAGAGCACTAGAGGGAACTCATTGTCTATTGCATCTCAACTACTCGCTTCTCAGTTTCAATAAATGGCTCACTCCACGGTTTCTTTCAGGGGACCGATGGTTTAAGGCAGGGTGACCCGATTTTGTCATTCCTATTTGTAATTATGGTTGAGTCCCTGAGTTGTGCAATCAAAAAGCACAGTCAACGGTTACAATGGAGAGGAGTGCGAGTGGCACCAAATGTAGAACATGTAACACATTCGCAATTCACGAATGGCACCACTTTGTTGGATGAAGCAAGTATCAAGAAATCTCATTGTATTCAAGGGGTACTAGCAGAATACGAATTGAACTCAGGACAACAAATAAACAAGGATAAATCATGCATATACTTCTTTAATACAAGGAAGCCTCTGCAACGTGCGATCTCTTCCATTTTGGGGTACAAAGCTCTTGAGAGTTAAAATATTTGAGGGGGTATGCAGGAAAAAACACTGGGAATAAGTGGTAGGCAGGTGTAGGGGCAAAGCGATGGAATGGAAGAATAATTGGCTCACACTTGCAGGTCAAATTATAAAGGTCAAAACGGTCCTGTCTGCAATCCCAATCTATACAATGGCATGCAGAGAAGCTCTCGCAGAGGTAGAGAATGAATTAGAAAAGGTAATGAGAAAATTCTTATGGGAAGGCTCCAAGGGCGAGAAGTGAATACCATTAATAGGCTAGGATACGGCATGCAAAGCAAAAGCAGATGGTGGTGCAGGTCTGAGGAAGTTGAGATATCAGAATATTGCACTAGGTCAAAAATTGATTTGGAAACTATACAAACAACCTGAAAAGCTATGGCGTCGCATCCTACAAAACAAATACTTGGATAGTCAGGAACCATCGCGAGTTTTAACACCAGAAAACATAGAAGGAGGCTTCACAGTATGGAAGTATATTGCGAATTGCAGAGATCTAATCACAAACCATCTCTCCTGGCGCATTGGCAATGGGAATACGACATTGTTTTGGACCAACTCTTGGGATGGGCATAAGAGTCTAGCAGAAATGTTTGACATCGAATAGAATTTAGATAGATTACAGGAGGAATGTGGGTCAAAGGTGGTAGATTACGTCTACAGCAATGGAGACTTGATTGGACGTCAAATGAAGTGGACAGATGGGGAGACATGGCCTTTCACCCAAAGGCTGAAGGAGGCAGTAGTGCAGGAACTGAGTAAGAGAATAGTTAATTTATCCAACAGGAAGGATTCTATTATATGGAGTGGGGTGGCGTCAGGGGACTATTCAGCCAAATTAGGATATCAACTTCAGGTCGCACAAGGTATGGAGAAGTCTTGGATGTGGCTACTATGTTGGAGGCACGAGGTGCTACCCAAAGCAGGGGCTTTCCTTTGGGCAGCCCTGCACAAGAGGTGTCTTACTGGAGATAGACTTAAAATACTTGGGTTGGTCAGGCCATCACGATGTGCGCTTTGCGAGAAGGTTGAGGAAAATGTGGATCATTTGTTCTTTTCTTGCCCCATAGTTGTTGCATGTTGGCATTGGCTACAAGGGGGCCTCCGTTTGCAGGGCCTGCGACAACTCAAGATGTGGTATTTTCTGTGCAGTTGGTCGACGGCAAATAAGAGTGGCTACTGGCATAGTATATGGGTTTTGGCGCCATCAATGGTGATTTGGTATTTGTGGAAAGAAAGAAATAGGCACATTTTTAAGGATTCAACATTAAAATGCGACCATCTAATCACAAAAATTTAGGAAGCAATCATAGAAACGGAAAATAATAGAACACACATTGGCTCTAAGGCTAAGTTCACAAAATGGGATGAGTTGATACAAAAAGAGTGGCCAAGTCTAAAGGCTCCTAGGCGGAAGGCAAGTGAGTTAACCGAAGTTGACAGGAAGAAAATATGATGGCTTCTACCGGTAAGGTTAAAGTGGAAGCTTAACTTCGACGGTGTTGCTAAGGGGAATCCAAGACAGGCTGGTGCAGAATGCATCATAAGAGATGAAAATGGGAATTGTGTTTGAGCAGCTTCAAAGAAGCTAGGTGTCTAATCGAATAACTTAGCAGAGCTGGAAGCGCTAGCCCTTGGTCTTCAGCTGTGTATACATAAAGGCGTGTATACAGTAGAAATAGAGGGGGACTCGCAAATTTGTATACGGGCGGTCTCTTCTGAGAACATTCCTAATTGGCAAATTGGAAACTAGACAAAGGTGATAAAAGAAGTCTTGGGCAGACTGGCAGACTTCTCTATTCAACACGTGTACAGAGAAGCAAACAAAGCAACGGACATGTTGGAAAACTGAGGTGTGTTCCAAGAAATAGTAGTACTTGTTGATTCCTTTACAGATCAATGGACAGGGCTACAGGCTATAATAGATGAAGACAAGGCGAAATCGCGCAGTGGTCTTAATGGGGAGATCCCAGACCCATGACTTTGAGTACGCGGCTCACATGTTTGAGGCAGGCGGTATAAATAGATATCCTTAGAAAGATTTGGTGGGGATTCGACCCCCAATTTGGTGTTGAAAGTCACAGAGGAAGCCTGACTTGGGCGCGGACAGACTCTTATTTAAATCGGTGATAGCCACTCGTTAAAACATCTGACAGTGTTAAGGGCCGGTTGGAAGGTAGCAAGATGGTTCACAACTTCGGCTTTAGTTGTGGTTGTAAGAATGAGAACCGGGTTGCACAGTGTCATCGCCTCTTTTGCGTCCGGAGTCTTGAGGTATTAACGACAATCGTGGGGGTGGTGGATGGAGTGTTCCAGGATGTGTGACATAAGTGTGATGGACAGAACTGTGAAACAGTAATTGGGTCCTTGGTGGATATTCTTGGATCGAGGGAGAGGATGGTGGAGCATCTAGGGGGGTTTGTGGCTGCAGTGGCCAACGCTACTCTGGAAATGAACGGGTCAGGATTGGTAAGCCATCTTCGGTTGTATTTTGACTCAACAGACCTTGAAGATGACATAGAGGAAGAAGAGCATGAAGCTGAGATCTTGAGGAGGCAGAAAGAATCAAGGGAGAACTTTGTCTCCAACGCTTGGGAAGTCTTATCGGACTGGGGTAATAAACTCGAGCATGGATGCCTTTGTTTGTTACATGCCCAATGGGCAGTCTTGGCTTGGAGAGAATAGTTTGGCCAGGGTGGTAGATCTGGGCAGAAATTTGGAAATTATTTACCATTCTCTGCAAATGTAATCAGGCATCAGTAGTTAGTAGTTAATAGTAACTGGCATATGTTTCCATTTGTTATCTGTTATTTTCATCACTGTTGTAAACGGGCACTATCCCCTTTGATAACACTTACTTATAAATAAAAAAACCAATTTCACAACATGACCATTTCATTGTAGAGGTTTATAAAGAAGCATATGTACAAGATGTAAATTTTGGGAAGACCAACAATTTCAAATAGTAGAAGAATTTAAAGGCAACACCAATTTTCACCTCAAAGATTGGCTATTATACATGTTTGGACTCGATTTGTATGCACAAGGAGAAAAGGCCTAACCATGAGGGAAGCACATGCTTCCCAATTTTAAGAACATTTTGTTGTTAACAAAACCATGGCTCATTTCCAAAGGAATGTTTATTGGCCCAAAATCATGAAGATGTCTAGATCTTCATTAGAGGATGCAAATATCTTAAATACTAAACATGCTTCCAAATTTGAAGACCATTTTGGTGTTAACAAAACCATGGCTCATTTGCAAAGGTGTGTTTATTGGCCCTCAATTTTTTTATGTTTTTGAGGTATTTTAGTTAGCACAAGTCTTATGTATCAAACAAGGATTTGGTTAAAAAAAAAAAAAGACCACTTTTCAAAACAAATACTCCCATATTTGAATTCACAAGCAAATTGAAATTGTAAATATAACATTGACTAATATGACAAATGATTGGTATAACAAACAACCAAGAACATGAGATGATGTCATGCCCCCGAAATTACATTACAAAAAATAAATGTTAAAATGCAAATAAATAAATATAAATAAATAACAATATAAATACTAATTATTTAAATATTATTATTATAATAATCATTATAGTATAATACGATAAATACTAATATAAGAATAGGTATAAATTATACATGTAAATAATAAATAATATACATGTAAATATAACACAATGTAAAATAAGCATATGTAATTATATCTGCAACAATCCAAATATAGGAGTAGGAAATATAATATAAACACCAATGGTCGATTCATACCAAACAACGATTAAGTGTAAGACTAAAGGCAGCGATCACCACTAACAAATCAGCAATAACAACAAAGGAAAACTTTAAGACAACGATGTATTAAAGGGAAGTGTTGCGGTATAAAATATCGATGAGTCACAAAAGGCAACGATTAGTGTTAATAAAGGGAGGCAACAATTAGGAAAGGATGTGTCATTATGAACAAATAGAGGTCATTATGAACAAGGAGAGATATGAGGGGATATCATTTGGAGATAACAAGAAAAAGGGCAAGCAAATAAAGAAGGGTATATCATTAAAAGATAAATAATAATCTGCATTCAAATAAGATAACAGAATAGAATATAATCATATTTAAACTATATATATATATATATATATATATAAACGGTGAATATTGACAGGAATAGGAGAATTGCCTGAATATAGCAGCAGACAAAATCAAATAAGTATATTATTGCAGGAATATATATTTATAAATATATGTATATCTTTATTATATATTTAATATATTCATATAAAATATAAATATATGAATTGTATACGATTATGCAATAATGATATTTGCAGCAATTATTAATCCAGTCATTATTCAATTGAAACTAATTTGTTTGTTCCTCTTTAAGCAATATCTTCTTAATGTTGAGAATAGATGGATTACAGACCAAGAATAAGAAAGAAATTAGTTATGTTCATCATAGTAGATTCCTATCAGCAGATATAAACATATATTCAGGTGTATTTTCTGCCAATCATTGTTTACATGTGTATGCATATTGCCATGGATAGTAAAGTATGTTTAATGTATAATTTGTGATTATAAACATGTGTGAGTGTTTGAAACCCACCTTGTGGGAAGGGCCTAGGGTGAAGTGGTAAGAGCCAAAATAGCTCACTTGCGACCTCTGCCCAATCCCATAAGGAAGAGCCTGGGGTGAAGTGGTATGTGCCAAAAGATCCCACTTGCAACCTTTGCCCAATCCCACAAGTTGGCAATTGTCTTTAGGGGGTTGAGAAATTGATGGGGAAAGCAAATACAAGCCGCCAAGGGGGAGGGTTGTGGTATACATCCTCTTAGGCTTGGTATGGAAATGGCTTCAAGTGGACCCATCATGCCCCTTCCCCCAAAATCCTAATATGTTTGCATTATTGATAATTTATTGATTATATATATATATGTGTTGTTCATGTGGTGATTGTAGGATTCAAACCCAATATTGCATTATTAAAGAGATATTTTAATTGATAAGACGAATCTTAACCCTAGTTGTTGCAATTGGTGTTCAGTAGGAAAATTCTAGGGCAAATCAGAAGAGGGACATTACAATTGGTATTAGAGCATGTTCCCGCCATCCTATGTACAAACCAACTCTAATTAGAATTAACTATTCAACGTTCTTCTTAATTAGGCCAATAATGAATTTTCATATGTGTGTGCCACCCAAGTGTATACTTTGTGACTTACATATATTCATGTGTATACTTTATGACCTACGTGTGTTCATGCAACTATGTGTATACCTTGCAACTTGTGTGTACTCATACTTTGTGACTTATGTGTATTCAAGTATATACCTTGCAACTTGTGTGTATTCATGTGTGTACTTTGTGACTTACGTGTATTCATGTGACTTATGTGCATTCATTTATGTGAATACTTTGTGACTTACATGTGTATACTTAATTACTTACAAGCATTCTTGTGACTTATGTCTACTCATGTGTATACTTGGTGACTTTGTATACTTTGTGGCTTACATGTGTTAATGTGACTTATGTATACTCATGTGTATACTTTGCGACTCACGTGTATTCACGAGTGTACTTTGTGACTTATGTGTATTCATGTGTATACTTCATGACTTGCATGTATTTATATGCATGCTTCATGCTTCCAGTGTATACTTCATTGTGTGTATTCACGTGTATGCTTCATGCTTCTGGTGTATACTTCATGTATTACGTGTATTCACGTGTATGCTTCATGCTTCATGCCTTACGTGTACTTATGTGCATACTTTGTGTATTACATGTACTCATGTGTAGGCTTTATGCTTCATACATGTGTTCAAGTATATGCTTCATGCTCCATACTTTGTGTATTACGTGCTTCATGCCTCATGTACATACTTCATATATTATGTGTATTTATGCAGGCTACATGTATTAAGTATATTAAGGTGTTGTTTCATGCCAGATGTGCCTTCAACAAGATTACTCCATGTGTGTTTATAAATGCTTTATGCTTAAGAAACTATGAAAATGCTCAAACTTTGTTTGTCAAAAATGCTTCTTGAGTTGAGAAGCACTAAAAAATTAACTTACCTTAAGTTGAATAATGAAGAATTGTAACTATTGAAGTGAAAAGGTGTGACTCCCTCAAAATTGTGATACAAAAGGGAGAGAATTTCATCCATACCATCATTTGAAAATAGAACCTTAAGTAATTTTGCAAGAGGCTTGAATTAGGACATGTGTGAAAATGTGAAAAGTTGTGACCCTCCAAAAAACTAGGACTCCCTCAACAATAAAATATAAAAAGGGGGAATCAACCCCTATAAAGAAACCCTCAACAAGTAATGAATCTAACAATCAAGTAAAAGGAAGCCATGAATGGTGGTGACTCTTTCAAGGAATGAATATAAGGGATGAATAAATTCATTGGAGTTCAATAAGCAATCATCACTCATTTATCCCTCATGAAATCAATCCATCAAAACATCAAAAGATTTCCCAAAGCAAGAACATAACTATTCTAAAGGGTGATTTATTTTGAACAAGATTATATATACAATCAAGTTCATACCACATATAATCTACCTTGTAACCTACAAAATTGATCTAGTGAACTTCACCTTTTGAACCAAATTCACCCCCATATGTAATATCTAAAGTAGATCACCTCATCCAAAGTCTTCTTCTCCTAAGCTCTTTTTTCTTTATTAGAGTAGCTCTACATTCATGAACCTGATACAAATCAAGCTACAAAAAAATTATTACATAGGCCTATGCTAAGTTACATCATGGGTCCATAACCCACAAATCACAGTATCATTCTCACCTTTCAACCTTGGGATAGATTGGTATGATTTATAAATCACGTACTTTCCCAAGATATGAAAATAAATTGAGTATCAAACATGGAGATATGACAAAGAAGAGTGATAATCTCCAATTGAAATAGAAGGTAGAACACGAATTGGATAATAGGGTTAAAAACCATAAATTTAAGTCCTATTGCTTGATAGGAATGCTAACTATTGTACATCTTTTTGATTAACTTGATCAATCCCATAAATTTGTACTTAAGTATTAATTACTTATGGGAATGACAAATGTTTGAATAAAACACTATAAGCTCCTCATTAGAAACAAACTTGCTTGAATGTTTACAAAAAATGGAACATACTCTAAGGGAAGTTAACATTCAAACATCTAGGTCCTTTACACAAATGAAAAAGTGATTTGGCACAAAGGAGTGGGATCTTGATATGCGCGCAATCCATTATGATTTTAGATTTTAACAAAGGGAAATGAAGAGTATGTATCATTGCCTAGGATCCTTGCGGTGATGAAATGAGAGAAAACTTGTCTTAAGTAACAAATCTTGCCAATTTCCAAAATCTTGTTGTGGGATATTGAGAAATAATAGTACATAAGACAATAAATTGCCCTCATACTTAGAAGATGGTATTAACCTTATTGATCATAAGTTGAGGCAAGTACTTGAAGCTACTCTCCAAGAACATACAATCAAAACATAACCAAATAACCATCTCTTGGTTTAAAATTTTTGATTCCTATCAAAGTATCACAATTGAAGCTAATATCATCACAAAAAGGAGCAGCATTTAAATCTTTTTTTTTTATTGCTTGAGGGCAAGCAATCTTGGGCGGGGTGGACTGTCATGCCCCTAAAATTGCATCACAAAAAAAGTGTTGAAATACCAATAAATAAATATAAATAAATAACAATATAAATATTAATGATTTAAATATTATTATTATAACCATTATAGTATAATACGATAAATATTAATATAAAAATAGATATATATTATACTGCATGTAAATAATAAAAAATATAGACATAAATATAACACAATATAAAATAAAATGAAGTCAGTTATCAAATGTAACAAGCATAGTTTATCAGACGGGATTTGAAATGTGCACAGGCGGGAAGAACAATAACGGCTCTCTACGATAGCCCGAGGGCTTTGTTCCACTTGGGCTCGTTGCATCTGCTCTCGTTGTGGCTGGAGGGGTGGGCGTTGCTGGTGTGCGCCTGTCTGAGGGTACCAATGTGGGCTCTCTCTCCTCTGGCGTTGGGGATGGCGTCCCTTCTGTGTTCCCTTTGGCTAGCTCTCCGACCTGTGGTGTTGTTGGCAGTGTTCTTGGAGCGGAGGTGAGTGTTGTTCCTTCTATTGGGGGCTCTCGTCTCTCCCCTGCCTCAGTGTTTGCTGGTGGGTGTGCTCATCCTGCTACTGGGTGTTCTGCGGGAAAGGCTAAGTCCTTTTCTGATGCTGCTAGAGTTGGTGCTCGGCCTCCTCAGAGGTCTATTCCTTGTGCCCGGGACTCCCCGGTGGTGGTTTGTGGGCCTGAGATTGTAGAGAATGAGGAGTACTACCTGAAAACGAGTGTGGTCTATAGGTCCAATGGTCTATGGCCATTCCTCCCAGACCTCCATGCTTGGGTGAAGGCATCTTGGAAGCCTTTAGTTGTTGGGGAAATCGAGCTCTACCCTAGCGCTAGGGGCTTCTTTATTGAAACCTTTGGCTCCCCTCGTGAGCGAAGCTGTGTTCTGGATAGAGGATGGATGTGGGGTATTCATTCCCTGTCCATTAGGCCTTGGGCTCACTCATTCAACCCCCTTATAGAACCGTTGAATACCAGACCTGTTTGGGTCCGGTTGCCTAACCTTCCTCTCCAATTTTGGGAGGAATCTTGCTTCAAAGCCATCGGCAATACCATTGGCCATTTCTTGCTGGTGGATTCTACAACTAGGGATTTTGGACACACCACGGTCGCTCGAATGCTTGTTGATCTAGATATCTCTAAACCTCTCCATGGGGATGTTGTTTTGCTAGTGGAGGACAGACCTTGGAAGCAGCTCTTAGACTATGAGGGCCTCCTCTTTCCGTGTAGGAGATTCTTTTCGGTGGGTCACTTGACCTTTGCTTGCCCTCATGCCCAGTGCAAGGGCGCTGCAACTTGGTGGATTGATGCTCTCCTTGATCACCTCACGGTGGGTTCATCTTCGGAGGTTTTTGTTGCCCTCTCAGAACTCTCTTCTTTGGTTCCTCCTGTGAACCGTTCTGTTGACACTGTTGTGCTAGACCCTTCTGCTGACACTTCTGCTGACCCTTCTGGGCTTGTCCCTGCTCTTGTTGTCGATGCTCTGTCTGACCCTGCACCTTCTGTCGATGCTCTGTCTGACCCTGTCTGCCCTTTGTTGGGTGCCTCTTCTGAGTCGCTTGTTGATCTGTTCTCGGTTGCCTTGTTGTCAATGCCCTCACTGCTCGAAGGTCCTATGGTGGTTGAGGTGGAGTCGATTCTCTCACCGTTCTCCTTGTTTCCTGTTTCCAAGCCTCCTTGGTCGGTTGTCCTTCAGAAGAAGAAGTTTGTGTCTGCTTCTAGGTCTCGGGCTCATGGAGCCAGCTCTGAACCCTCTATTTTGGGGGTTGCTTAATCTCTTTGTTTTTCCACAGTTGTCTGTCAGTTGTTTCTGGTTGTTCCTATAGTTCAATCTTTGTTTTGAACTATGCTTTTCTTTGGCCCCTTGGGCTCGTTGTGAAGGGTTCAGCACCCTGAAAATGTTGCTTATCTTTTCAAAAACACAATATAAAATAAGCATATCTAATTTTATCTGCAAGATCCAAATTGGGGAGCAACAAATATAATATAAACTCCAATGGTTGATTCATACCAAGTAGCGATTATGTGTAAGACTAAAGGCAACAATCAGCAATAACAATAAAGGAAAATTTGAAGACAACGATTCATTTAAGGGAAGCGTTACATTATAAAATGTCAATGAGTCGCAAAAGGCAATGATTAGTGTTAATAAAGGGAGGCAACGATTGGGAAAGGATGTGTCATTATGAACAAACAGAGGTGATTGTTCCCCACCGTGGGAGGTATATAGGAGAGATATGAGTAAATAGGAAGGGGATATCATATGGAGATAACAAGAACATGGTGAGCAGATTAAGAAGGATATATCATTCAAAGATAAATAATAATTTGCACTCAAAAAGATAACAAAATAGAGTGTAATCAAATTTGAACCACAGATATATATAAATGGTGAATAAGGACAGGAATAGGAGAATTATCTGAGTATAGTAGAAAACAAAATCAAATAATTATATTATTGCAAGAATATATAATTATAAATATATGTAAATCTCTATTATATATTTATATATATATATACATATAAAATATAAATATATGAATTGTATATGATCATGCAATAATGATGCTTGCAACAATTATTAATCCTTAGTCATTTATTCAATTGAAACTAATCTATTTGTTCCTCTTTAAGCAATATCTTCTAAATATTGAGAACAGATGGATTAAGGAAGAAACATATAGACCAAGAACAAGAAAGAAATTAGTTTCATTAATCACAACATATTCCTATTACCAGATGTAAACATATATTCATGTGTATTTTCTGCCAATCATTGTTTACATGTGTATGCATATTGTGATGGATAATAAAGTATGTTTAATGTATAGTTTCTAATGATAAATATGCGCAAGTGTCTGAAACCCACCTTGTCAGAAGGGCCTAGGGTGAAGTGGTAAAAGCCAAAAGAGCCCACTTGCAACCTTCACCCAATCCCACAAGAAGGAAGGGTTGGGGGTGGAGTGGTAAGTGCTAAAAGAGCCCACTTGCGACCTTCGCCCAATCCCACAAGTTGGCAAGTGTCTTTTAGAGGGTTGAGACATTGGTGAGGAAAGCAAATGCAAGCTGCCAAGGGGGAGGGTTGTGGTATACACCCTCTTAGGCTTGGTATGGAAATGGCTTCGAACGGCCTCATCATATCCCTTCTCCCAAAATCCTCTAATGTTTGCATTATTGATAATCTATGGATGTGATATAATTGTCTAGCTCATATATATATAGTTCATGTGGTGATTGCGGGATTCAAACCCAATATTGCATTATTAAAGAGATATTTTAATTGGTAAGACAAATCTTAACCCTACTTGTTGCAATTGGTGCTTAGTAGGCAAATTCTAGGGCAAAGCAGGAGAGGGACATTACAAATGAATATCATATTTACACAATAATCTTATAATTGGACAATTCATACATCCATTAGTAAGCCTTGATGCATTTTTAGGATATTTTCTTTGAAACCCAATTAATATTGCTTTGGGACAGCAAACAGAAGATGATGAACAAGAATCTAAGGGTATAAGGGCAACAATTTTCATTAATTAAAGAAATCAATTTCAAAATGCAAGAATAGTTGGAAAAGTCACAAGACAAGTATAACACTATGCATGTATACCATTAAGAAAATACGTTTAACATGCAAGATAAGGTGTGACACTTGGCAAAAATATGACTCCAAGAACAAGCTATGAATCTAAAGTGTCTACAATACAAGCCACAACATTTTGGGTATGTTAGGGTAAACACACTTCCAAGTTGAAACTACCTTATTCATAAGAATAGACTTAGTAATTATTCCAAATGTGTGAATCTATATGAGCCATTGATCTTGAATAGAAATAGAGGGACACATGCCAAGAAATCATGCTAGATACTCAAGGTGTTAGAAAAGGAGGTCAACAAGGCTAGAATAAAACCTTAAGTCTGTCCTATTCAATATCAAGGGGAAGGCACCTAGTCAAACAAGATGACATCTTCAGCACAAAGAAACAAATATTCCTAAAACCACACTAACAAATATTCCTAAAACCACACTTATTATGGGTTCATAGGCCTCTTGGAAAGTAAGGTCTATTCTATACAAATCCCCCAAAAAAATTATCTCATCGTACCACTAAGGCCTCATAAAAACATAACTAAATCTGAGAGTATTACACAATAACAAAATAGCCAAGAACAAGTTACCAAAATTTGTGCTATTATCAAACCTAATTTTGAATGTAACAATGGTGGTCCTCAACATGTCAGCATTGTTTCCTTTGTGTAATGATAGGTTTATGTTAGTTTTAGGATTAGAATTTAAATAAGCAGATATAGAACAATTTTAGATTATTTGACGTAGCATATACCCTTGGAAAACCCTCCAACTTGAGGGAGAAAAACCTAGAAACAATATATCACTTATATATTGAATAATGAATAGAAATTCTCTTTACAATGAGGCCCAACACAAGGCTGAATTGAGATCACCACACTTGATGTAATATCAAAGGAAAAAGATTAAACTCCTTGAATAATAATATCGAACTCATGTTGTAGATGATTCGCACTTGTCTTGAATGAATAACTTAATTATCATGAAAGTGAATAGTGCCTCCTTAATATACAATTCAATGAGGTGTTCTCCAATAAACACGTCCCTTCATAGATGAAAGGTCAGCCTCAAAATGAAAGGTTGTGTCTCACACAAAAGGTGGCGAATATTAAGATGAAGTCGGCCACATTAAATAAAATGTTATTTGATATTTAAGTGAAGCACCTCTTCACAAGTCGTCTCCAATAAATAAATAGCCAACGAATATATTTCATTTATTGTTTATTAAATAAATCACAGGAAGTATGGAGCCCGCGGCTATAACATCAACACTCCCTCTTAGCTAGGGAGGAATACTTCCAAATATTCATGTCATGGAGTCTCTAAACATGACATCCACAATGGCTACACCCATTTGTGGAGAAGAGCTCATCACGGAGTCACTCAATGTGATATCGTCATGGAGTCACTTAACATGACATCCACCATGGCTACTCCCACGTGTGGAAGGAAACATGTGTACAAGTGCCCATCATGGAGTCACTCAACGTGATGTCGTCATGGAGTCTCTCAACATGACGTCCACCATGGCAACTCCCAGAGGGTGGATAAACACAAGTATAAGGGAATCATCGCTGAGTCTCTCAATGTGATGTTGTCATGGAGTCTCTCAAAATGACATCCACCATCGCTACTCCCAGAGGGTGGAAACAAGGGCTTTGACCTCAAATTTCTCTATCAGAGAGAAAGATGCATTAACAAGGGCTTTCACCTCAAATTTCTCTACCACAAAGAAAGATGCATTAAAGAAAATCACAAGAGATCATTGATGTTGAGTCTCCCTCTCAAAAAGGGCTTCATCCTCCACAACTCCAAGCTTGTCTCGAAAATGCACAAACTTCACTCTGGAGAGAGGCTTGGTGAGAATATCAGTCATCTGCTCATCAGTGCAAATATATCTCAACAGAATAGCTTTCCTCATTACCATATCTCTAATGTAATGGTATTTGATCTCAACATGTTTTGTTTTGTCATGAAACACAGAATTAACAGATAGTTTCACACAGCTTTGATTGTCACAATGAATAACAATTGGCTCCAATGATTGTCCAAACAATCCTGCAAGGAGCTTTGGAAGCCACACTGCTTCTCGAGCTGCTACACATGCTACAATATACTATGCCTCTGCAGTGCTTAGTGCCACTGAAGACTGCTTCTTGCTACACCAAGAAATCATCACAGACCCCAAACTAAAGCAACATCCAGAGGTGCTCTTCCAATCAGCTACACTCTCGGCCCAATCAAAATCAGAATATCCTTGCAGATTTCGATCTACACTAGAAGTATATTTTAGGCCATATCCAACTGTGCCACGCAAGTATCTCAAGATATGCTTAGTTGCAACTAAATGAATTTGCCTTGGTTCACACATGAATTGACTGAGTGCACTCACTGCATAGCAAATATTTGGTCTAGAAATACATCAACGATCCAATCAGCTACATGTACATAGTAGGATCTACCATATTTGAACTAGCTGCAAACTCACTTAACTTCTTCAAATTAGTTTCCATCGGTGTAGACATAGATTTGCAATCCATCATCCCAAATCTCTTCAAGATATCTATAGTATATTTCCCTTGACTCAGAATGATCTCATTGGGTTTTTTCCATACTTCCAATCCTATAAAGTAATGCATAAAGCCTAAATCCTTCATCTCAAATTCAGAAACTAGCTCCTTCTTGCATTTGACAATGAGATATTCTCCTCCAATAATAAATAGATCATCAACATAAAGAACCAAGATTAAAGCCGCACCATCAACTATCTTGAAGTAGAGATTTGAATCAGCATCTTTCTTGGAGAAGCCCAAGCTCATCAAGTAGAGATCAATCCTCTCATACCAAGCACGAGGAGCCTGTTTAAGGCCATACAAAGCCTTCTTCAATTTACAAACATGAGACTCCTTCCCATGGATCACAAAGTCATCAGGTTGCTCAATGTATACTTCTCCTTCAATTACACCATTAAGGAATGTTGTCTTCGCGTCCATCTAATGTAACTTCCATCCCTTGGTTGTTGCAATAGTAATGATAGTCCCGATGGAAGTATAATGAACAACCAGAGAAAAATTTTCTTCATAATCTATTCCCTCTTTCTGAGAGAAGCCTCTAGCCACAAATCTAACTTTGTACTTTTCAATGCTTCCATCAGCTGCATGCTTAATCTTGAAAAACCATTTAGAAGATACAACTGATTTTCCTTCAAGTTTCAGTACAATATCCCAAACATCATTCTTGATAATAGATTGATATTATTCAGCCATAGCATCTCTCCATACTTGTTGACTTGATGCTTCCTCAACACTAGAAGGTTCAGACTCAATGATATGACTCATTAAAGCAACATATCCTAGAAACTTTTGTGGTCTTTTGCTTTCTCTGAATGTGCCTCTAGGAGCTACAAACTTATCTGCCTCCTGCATTGTTTGCCTAGCCCATAGAGGTCTCTTTCGACATATGACAATATCTCTTGGCCCATCAGTTGGTTCCAAAGGCTCAACTGGATCAATATCTTCTTTTAGTTCAGCAAACTCCCTTTGAATCTCAGGAGTATGATCAACATCCATGTCCTAAGGAGTCTCCTGATCTTCATTATTTATCTCCATGTATGAACCTTTAGATCTTTTGAGTGCAACATCTTCCTCAAAAGAGACATCCTTGTTGATCTCTATTCATTTATGTCCTGGAATGTAAATTTTGTAGGCTTTTGAGGATTCATTGTAACCCACAAATATTCGTTTCTTGCCAGATGGTTCTAACTTAGTTCTCTTATCTTTAGGCACATGAATATAAACAAGACAACCAAATATTCTCAAGTGACTAACCTCAGGCTTCACAGTTGTGAAGGCTTCTTCAAGAGTCATATTTTCCAAAATACGATGAGGGCTCTAAATCTAAACATACACTGCAATTCTAGATGCTTCTATCCAAAGGAAGGTTTGCAAGTCTTGATCATGGATCATAGCTTTGGTTGCTTCAACTATAGATTTGTTCTTCCTTTCTACAACTTCCTTTTGTTGTGGATTGTAAGGAACACAAAACTCTCTCTTAATCCTTGACTAGATACAAAAGTTACGGAAGCCTCCAGAGGTGTATTCTCCTTTGTTATCAGATCTCGGGACTTTGATCCTCTTTCCAGAAAAATTCTCTACTTGAGCCTTAAATTCTTTGAATTTCTCAAGTACTTCTTTAGATTCCTTAGACTTGAAAAAATAAATCCAAGTCTTTCTAGAGTAGTCATCAATGAAAAGTACATAATACCAAAAACCACTCAAGGATGCAATAGACATTAGACCACACAAATCAAAATGGACAAGATCTAGAATACATTTTGATCTACTTTCTCTACTATGAAAAGGACCCTTAGTATTCTTACCCAATGCACATCCTCTACACGTACCATCATGCTCTTGAATGAGTTTCGGAAGACCTGAAACCATCTTCTCCATGGATGGAAGAGCTTTGAAATGGAGGTGAGCAAGTCTTCTATGCCAAAGCTCGCTTGAACTAGTGGAATCATGCAAGAATGCTTGCATTGGACGAATGGAAAGTCTATAAAGACTCTCTTGTCGAACACCAATCACTCGGGTTGTCTTGATACTACAATTCTTTGGCCAAGCAAGAACTTTTCCCTTAGAAAATGCAACTTGATATCCTTTGTCCTCCAAGGCTGAAATTGATACAAGATTCCTCTTGATACCTAGTACAAAGAGGACATCACTCAAATGAAGAGAGATGCTAGAATCTAGGTGAAGAGAGGAGGCTCCAGCACCTTTCACTGAATAGCAAGCATCATCTTCGATTATTACTTGAAGGTTGGTTTCTATTTCTACCAAATCTGAAAGATGCTCTCTATATCATGTAATGTGTCGAGAAGCGCCACTATCAATAAACCAAGTGCTACTATCGGTTGAAACATTGCTTGATAGGGCAAAGATGAATAGAAATACACTTGAGTTATCTCTTGATTCCTTCTGAGGAGAGACATCATCCACATTTGTAGTAGAGGCATGTTGCTTTGGTCTTGTTGCACAATCTCTAGCATAGTGACCATACTTGTCACATCTAAAGCACTGTATATGGGAGAGATCCTTCTTCTTCTTTGATTCAGGAGCAACATTCAATTTCTTGTCTCTATTCCTCTTGAAGTTTCTTTTTCCCCCTTCTCTTCCCTTCTTTCTTGAAGTTTGAGCAGCAAGAACATGAGTGTCTTCATTGAGAGAGCTTCGACCATTACCTCTTGCTGCTAACCTTGAAACCTTTTGAATACAATCTTCTCTAAGGCGATCAAACTTTGGTAGCTTAGATCTTCCACTGATACCTTGGATAAAAGGCTCCCAAGATTGAGGAAGATCGTTAAGTGCCAACATGACTAAATCTCTATCACCAACTATATCTCCAATGGCATATAGTTGATCCTTCAATTCAATGATCTTCATAAAGAAGGTGATAATAGAATCCCCTTTCGCCATCTTGATGTGATGTAGTTGTTGCCTCAATGCAAGAGCTCGGCTGGTGTTATTGATCTCATACAATCCCTCCAAAGTCTTGAACATCTCTCTAGTTGTCTTTAATTTGGAGATAATAGGCACAAGGTGATCCTTCATAGAATCAATCAATATTTTTTTGGCCTTTGTGCCATTCTTTCTCCATTATGTCTTCTCATTGTCATTGGAAGGCTCAAGTACTTCACTCTCCACAAACTCAAGAATCTCATTTTCTTCCAATGCAATAAGAACCCTAAACTTCCAAGAGGTGAAGTTGGAGGCACCTTCAATTCTATCTTCAACCTTGAGTTCGTTCACCATTTTCGAAGCTAAGATAGACACACTAAGATGAGAAGAAGAGAATGAGATTATGCTGCTTATAAAAATATGATCACGATCTTCCTTAAACCCGCTCTAATACCATGCTAGTTTTAGGATCATAATTTAAATAAGTAGATATAAAACAATTTTAGATTATTTGACACATCATATACCCTAGGAAAACCCTCCAACTTGAGGTTGAAAAACCCAGCAACAATATATCACTTATATATTGAATAATTAACAGCAATTCACCTTACAATGAGGCCCAACACAAGGCTGAATTAACAGCACCACACTTGATGCAATATCAAAGGAATAAGATCAAACTCCTTGAATAATAATATCGATCTGCAATATCGAACTCCTGATGTAGATGATTCGCACTTGTCTTGAATGAATAACTTAATTATCATGAAAGTGAACAGTGCCTCCTTAATATACAATTTGATGAGGTGATCTCCAATAAGCACGCCCCTTCATAGATGAAAGGTTGGCCTCAAAATGAAAGCTTGTGTCTCACACAAAAGGTGGTGAATATTAAGATGAAGTTGGCCACATTTGTTGATGATAAAAGCAACATCGGGTTTCATGATAAAAGCAACATCGACTTTGAATAATAAATTTAAATATAGCATAAGCTATTTAAATTTATATATACGATTATGAAGAGGTGCTTCATTACATAAAGACAAATATTAAAAGTCTTAAATAAATAATTATGTTTATTTAATTAAAGGGGCCGACCTGTCTAGAAAATCGTGCCTTCGAGAGAAGAAGTTTTTTCCTTCTTGGGGTCAACCTCTTGGTGAAGAGTCACATCCCTCCTGATTCACATGTATATATACTTGGTTAATATCCTTCATTTGTCATCAAGTTCATTTGTAACATTCAAGGAGAAGTGCGATCTGAGCAACAGATCAAGTTTTGTAGCAACAAACCGATTTAAGGAGAAACATATTATTTGTATAATCGCATCTAGGAGAGGTGTTGATCATTGTGATAAGAGACCTTGTGTTAGGTCTGAATTGTAAGCAGATTTTTGCTCTCACTATTATTAATATATAAGAGATATATTGGCTGGGTTTTTCTCCCTCAGGTTGGAGGGTTTTCCCAGGATATTGGTTGTCATTATGTCATTTTTGAATTAATTTTTGCATTCTAATCTGATCATATAAAACTCACATAGTATCAGAGCGGGTTTGAAGAAGATCTTGATCAGATTTCTTATTACAGTGATACCCTTGTTCTCTCTCTTCGTTATTTTTTTTCTATCTCTTTGTTGAGATGGTGAACACTCTTAAGATTTAGGATAGGCTTGAGGGAGCATCAAATTTCACTTCGTGGAGATTCAGGATCATGCTCACATTGGAGGAAAGCGAATTGGCAGAGTTTGTGGAGAGCACAGCTCCCGAGCCTACGGAAGAGGAAGAAAAGGTTCAATGGAAGAAGAAAGATATTAAGGCGAAGATGTTAGTTCATTCCGTAAAGGATCATATTGTTCCTATTATATCCAAGTTAAAGACGGCAAGAGAAATGTTCAGAACTTTGGAGATGTATGAAATCAATAACACAAGTCGAGCTCTTGCATTGAAGCAACAACTCCATCATGTGAAGATGTCGAAAGGAGAATCTGTTATTGCCTACTTCATGAGAATAACTGAGTTGAGAGATTAGATCTTGTCAATTGGGCATGTTGTTATTACAGTGATACCCTTGTTCTCTCTCCGTTATTTTTTTTCTATCTCTTCGTCGAGATGGTGAACGGTCTTAAGGTTGAGGATAGGCTTGAGGGAGCATCAAATTTCACTTCGTGGAGATTCAGGATCATGCTCACATTGGAGGATAGCAAATTGGCAAAGTTTGTGGAGAGCACAGCTCCCGAGCCTACAGAAGAGGAAGAAAAGGTTCAATGGAAGAAGAAAGATATTAAGGCGAAGATGTTAGTTCATTCTGTAAAGGATCATATTGTTCCTATTATCTCCAAGTTAAAGACGGCAAGAGAAATGTTCAGAACTTTGGAGATGTACAAAATCAATAACACAAGTCGAGCTCTTGCACTAAAGCAACAACTCCATCATGTGAAGATGTCGAAAATAGAATCTGTTATTGCCTACTTCATGAGAATAACCGAGTTGAGAGATTAAATCTCGTCGATTGGGCATGTTGTTGATAGCAAGGACTTGACCATGTTGGCTCTTAATGGTCTTTCGTCATCCTGGGAGCCTTACATTCAGGGAATCAGTGCAAGATCGAAACTTCCCAAGTTTGATCGGTTGAGGGCTGATTGTATTCAAGAAGAGTCTAGGTTGGTTGCAAGAGGTATCTGGCAAAGCTCCACTAATAAAGACATTCATGTTCTTGCCACTCAATCCTCAAAGAAGAAAGGGAAAGATGGGAAGAAAGGTTATTTCAAGATAAATAGAGATAAAGGAGTTGATGGTGGCCCCGCATTTAAGAAGAAGAGGGACCTCTCCAAGGTCCAATGTTTTCAATGTGACAAGTATGGTCACTTTGCAAAGGAATGTCCTACCAAGCATAGGCAACAGGCTGCCATTGCAAATGTCGATGAAGCTTCCATGCAGAAGGATACAAGTGAATACCTATTCTATTCAACCTTGTCAAGCAATGTATCTACCGACTCCAACACTTGGTTGATCGATAGTGGTGCCTCTCGCCACATCACCGGATTTAGGGAGCATCTATCTGATTTGGTGAAGATAGATTCCAGTGAACAAGTCATTATTAGAGATGATGCTAGTTACTCTGTGAAAGGAGTTGGGAACTCCTCTCTTCACTTGGATTTCGGCATTTCTTTGGAGTTAAATGATGTGCTATTTGTTCTAGGCATCAAGAGAAACCTTGTTTCCATTTTAGCCTTGGAAGACAAGGGTTACCAAGTTGCTTTTTTAGAAGGCAAAGTTCTTATATGGACAAAGAACTCCAACATCAAGACTGCACGGGTAATTGGAGTTAGACATGAGTGTCTCTACAGACTATGCACTCGTCCCCTTCAAGCTCTAGTGCATGATTCTTCAAGTGTATGTGATCTTTGGCATCGAAGGTTGGCTCACCTTCACTTTCGAACTCTACCTATTATGGAGAAGATGGTCACGGACCTTCCCAAATTCAATCAGGAGCATGAAGGAACCTACAAAGGCTGCGCTTTGGGTAAGAATACAAAAGGTCCATTCCATAGTAGTGAAAGTAGATCCAAATATATCTTAAATCTTATTCATTTTGATTTATGTGGTCCAACGTATGTTGTGTCTTCGAGTGGTTTTTTGTATTACATTATTTTTATTGATGACTACCCTAGAAAAGTCTTGGATTTATTTCTTGAAATCTAAAGAATCTAAGGAGATATTAGAGAGATTCAAAGAATTCAAAACTCGGGTGGAGAATTTGTCCAGAAAGAGGATCAAGGGTTTGAGATCCGATAACGGAGGAGAGTACACTTCTGTTATCTTCCGTAACTTTTGCATTGAAGCGGGGATTGAGGGAGTTCAACATTCCTTATAATCTTCAACAAAATGGTGTTGCGGAGAGAAAGAATAGATCTATTGTGGAAGCAGTCAAAGCCATGATTCATGACCAAGACTTACAAACCTCCCTTTGGGTTTAAGCATCCAAGACAGTTGTTTATGTTTAGAATAGAAGTCCTCACGGGATCTTGGAGAATATAACTCTTGAAGAAGCATTCTCAAGTGTGAAGCCTGAAGTAAGCCATTTGAGGATCTTTAGATGTCATGTATATGTTCATGTACCAAAGGAAAAGAGGACAAAATTGGAACCTTCTGGCAAGAAGGGAATTTTGGTAGGTTATAGTGAGACATCAAAAGCCTACAAAATCTACATTTTGGGTCAGAAGACAATTGAGATCAGTAGAGATGTCACATTTGAGGATGATGTTGCATTCAGAAGATCCAAGGGCACTCATATGGAGATCAATGATGAAGAGACTCCTCAGGATATGGAAGTTGACCTTGTTCCTGAGATTCAGAGGGAGGCTCCAGAACCTAAAGGAGATGATGATCTAGTCGAGCCCTTAGAACCTACTGATGGGCCTACAGATATTGTGATTGGAAAGAAAAGAACTCTTTGGGCCAGGAAAATAATGTAGGAGGCAGAAAGTTTTGCAGCCCCAGGAGGAACTTTCAGAGAAAGTACGAGACCTAATAAGTTCTCCAGTTATGTAGCCTTGATGAGTCAGATTATTGAGTCAGAACCTTCCAGAGTTGAGGAAGCTTCTATTCAACAAGTTTGGAAAGATGTTATTTCTAAAGAGTATCAATCTATTCTTAAGAATGATGTTTGCGACATCGTTCCTAGACCCGAAGGCAAATCTGTGGTGTCTTCTAAATGGTTATTGAAGATAAAGCATGCGGCTGATGGGAGCATTGAGAAGTACAAGGCCAGATTCGTGGCTAGAGGGTTCTCACAAAAAGAGGGAGTTGACTATGAAGAAACATTTTCTCCAATGGCTCGTTATACTTCTGTCATGACCATTATTGCTATTGCTACATCTAAAGGATCAAAGATTCACCAAATGGATGTAAAGACAGCCTTTCTAAATGGTGTAATAGAGGAAGAGGTTTACATTGAGCAACCTGATGGATTTGAGATACATGGGAAGGAGTCTCATGTTTGCAGGTTGAAGAAGGCCTTGTATGGTCTTAAGCAGTCTCCTCGTGCTTGGTACGAAAGGATTGATCGTTACCTATTGAGTTTGGGTTTCTCAAAGAATGATGCAGATTCAAACCTCTACTTCAAGGTAATTAATGGTGAAGCATTGATTTTGGTTTTGTATGTTGATGATCTAATTCTTACTGGAGAAGAACACCTCATTTTCAAATGCAAGAAGGAGCTAGCTTTTGAGTTTGAAATGAAGAATCTTGGTCTCATGCATTACTTTCTTGGCTTAGAAGTTTGGCAAAAGCCAGATGAGATGATTCTAAGTCAAGGGAAGTATACCATTGACATTCTGAAGAGGTTTGGTATAATTGATTGCAAACCTATGTCTACACCTATGGAGACCAACTTACATAAGTTGAAGGAGGCCACAACTAGTTCAGAACTGGTGGATCTCACGATGTGCAGACAGTTGATTGGCTCATTGATGTATCTAGTTAACAGTAGACCGGATATCTTCTATGTAGTGAGTGCACTTAGTCAGTTCATGTGTGAACCAAGGCAGATACATCTTGTTGCAGCTAAACATAACTTGAGATACTTGTGTGGCACAGTTGGATATGGATTGAGATATTCTTCAGGTGTGGATTTGAAGCTGCATAGTTTAAGTGATTCTAATTGAGCAGGGTGTGTTACTGATCGGAAGAGTAACTTTGGTTGTTGTTGTAGACACCGAAAATTGGTCTAGGCCTATGAGTACATATTCGACATAATTTTCTATAGTCCGTGGTCTTAATTAAATAATGTTTATTATTTAATTAACCTTTCTAACACATATTTCTTCTATTAATTAAACACCCATTTTTAATTAATTCATTAATTCATTATTAATCTTTATTCAACTTGATTAATTAAATAAATCATAGTTATTTAATTATGTTGCGAACTAATTAATTCTTCCCCTTTTATCTATCAATTAAATAATTTATTATTTAATTACCCCTTTATTATACTTATTCAACTATAATTAAATATCTTTATTTAATTATTCATTTAACCCCCTTTATATATAATTAAATATTTATTATTTAATTATTCACATTATCCGTTTCAAAAGTCAAATTAAATAAATACTTTATTTATTTAATTAAAGTCTTTCATTTTCGAATGTTGAATTAAATTAGCATTTAATTCATATTTGATTAATTATGTCACATTCCTCTATCATTCAGTTATCTAAATCATTCACTCACCTTCTGACTCGAGATCTATTTTTAGTTCTCCAGTTATCTCTGAATTCAACACCTGTTTATCTCTGCGAGAAAACTCCCTGTCACAACTAGTCGATTAACTAGTTCTAACTCATATGCATGTATGTGTTTATTAATTAAATATCTTTATTTAATTAATTAATTTAATTATGCATCAAATTCCTCATCTTCAAGTTCTAACTTTGGCTTTTGCATACAAAGTCTAGTTTTGAAGATTAAGATCCCGAACTTGTGTTCTAACTCATGTTCTAACTTAGTCTCTATCTTCAGTCTTTCACGAACTCGTGTTCTAACTCACGTTCTATCTAAACATAACTGACATCGCATGGCATTCATCAATCTCGTCCATCGATCTCTCTTTCAATCTGAGTCGATCGTTCGAAAACCCAAAATCTATAAAATGACATGTCACAATCATTATTCCTCCTCCCGAAATCATACACTTTTGAGAAGAGACTATTTTTTGATATTTTGCTTAGACACTCGACGAAATTATATTTGCATTCAAACACAGAAATCTGAGGGCAAGAATACTAAAAAGGCAAAATGGAGAAGAGCAATAGAGATAATTCGAAGGAGTGAACGCATATTCGGTGAGAGTTTTCCATTAATTTGTTTAGTTTATTTTGCTTACTTATTCATTCTTTGTTGTTAGATTTTAGATTATTATTTTAGATTAAGATTGACATTGTTATTCTAGTTTGCAAAAAAGTCTATGATTTACAGTTGCTTCAGTTTGGGATCTGCTATGATATCCTAATGCAACAGGTAGGGGTCTTCAGTGGCATTGAGTACAACAGAGGTAAGAGTATATTGTAGCTTGTGTGGCAGCTCGAGAAGCAATGTGGCTTTGTAAGCTCCTTGCAGGATTGTTTGGGCAATCAATAGAGCCTACTATCATTCATTGTGATAACCAGAGTTGTGTGAAGCTTTATGTCAATCATGTGTTTCATGACAAAACCAAGCATGTTGAGATCAAATACCGTTATATCAAAGATATGGTATTGAGGAAAGCTATACAATTGAGGTATATCAACACTGATGAGCAAACGGCAAACATTCTCACCAAGCCTCTCTCTAGGATAAAGTTTGTGTACTTTCAAGATAAGCTTAGTATGGTGGAGAATCAAGCTTTAGCTGAAAAGGAGTCTCAGTATCAGTGATCCTCCGTTAATGCATTTCTCTATTTGAGAGAGATTTGAGGTGCAAGCCCTTGATAATGCATTTCTCTTTGAGATTTAGGTGAAAGCCCTTGTTTCAACCCTCAGGGAGAGTCATGGCGGATGTCATGTGTGTGACTCCATGACATCACGTTAGGGACTCCGTGATGATTTTCTTGTACTTGTGTTTCACTCTTTGGGAGAGCCATGGTGAACGTCACGATGAGGTGACAACATCACATTGAGTGATGAGCACTTGTACTTACCATCTATGGAGGTAGCCATGATGGTTGATATCACGATGAAGTGATATCTGATATCACGATGAAGTGATAAGCTCTTTTCTCACATGGATGTAGCCATGTTGATCGACATCACGATGAGGTGATATGTCTTGTTTAGCTGGAAGTATTCCTCCCTAGCTGAGAGGGAGTGTTGATGATAAAAGCAACATCGCGTTTCATACTTCCAAGTTCAACTTTGAATAATAAATTTAAATATAGCATAAGCTATTTAAATTTATATATACGATTATGAAGAGGCGCTTCATTAAATAAAGACAAATATTAAGTCTTCAATAAATAAATATGTTTATTTAATTAAAAGGGCCAACCTGTCTAGAAAATTGCGCCTTCTAGAGAAGACGTATTTTCCTTCTTGGGGTCGACCTCTTGGTGAAGAGTCACATCCCTCCTGATTCACATGTATATATACTTGGTTAATATCCTTCATTTGTCATCAAGTTCATTTGTAGCATTCAAGGAGAAGTGCGATCTGAGCAACAGATCGAATTTTATAGCAACAGACCGATTTAAGGAGAAACATATTATTTGTATAATCGCATCTAGGAGAGGTGTTGATCATTGTGATAAGAGACCTTGTGTTAGGTATGAATTGTAAGCTGACTTTTGCTCTCACTATTATTAATATATAAGAGATATTTTGGCTAGATTTTTCTCCCTCAAGTTGGAGGGTTTTGCCAAGGTATTGGCTATGTCATTGTGTCATTTTTGAATTAATTTTTGCATTCTAATCTGACCATATAAAACTAAAAACATTAAATAAAATATTTGATATTTAAGTGAAGCGCCTCTTCACAAGTTGTCTCCAATAAATAAATAGCCAACGTCTATATTTCATTTATTATTTATTAAATAAATCACAGGAAGTATGGAGCCCACGGCTATAACATCAACAGCTTATACATTTAATGGTGGTTCTTTCAATTGTTGTGGCCATTTTGTAAGTTTCATAGCAATTTCATCTCGATACTCTTGGTAATTTTGTTAGTTTTTTATAAGATGACATAACAATAGAGAAAATTACTTTTCACGCTAAATGCTTTGACATCTTTTAGTACATGAAAGCATAATTGTAATAAAAGATATTTGTAACAGGCATAAGCCCGTAAGAGGCATAAGCCCATAAAACTAAGTGTGTAATAGTGAGCATTGAAGATATCACTTGGGTGTAGAAGTATGATTTGTCAATACAAAGAGTCTCTAAGTGTGAGAATAGAAAGAATGTTGTATGTGCTTCTTCGAAGTTCTTTGTACCTACTTTTAGCCAAATGATGAGTGAAGTTTAGCATTTGCCACTTCCAACTAGTTTTCCAAGGTATATTAGCAACAGCCTTGTAGTAGTGTTGGTTTATGGAGCCTGAACATGCTTTGAATTAATATTTTATTTTAATAAAGTTTGTAAGTTAATAAACTCGAGCTATGTAAAAAACAATTTCGGAAATGCCAAAAACTGGTTGTTTTGTAACTGCTAAAAACGAGTTGTTTTCTTGACTGACTAGGAATGTGGAAGATCAATAGTCAAGGCTTGAGAATGTGAATGGGCATATAGCAACGAGTTGTGTTGTGGGTTTAGGAGAATAATGTGAGTGGAACCACAGCTGTAGAGAGTGCTGCAAGTGTATGTAACTTGTATTTTGCTGGATATAATAAAATATTGGACGGTTGTTTCTGTGGATGTAACTTGTGGGGGTGTCTTCACATGGCTTCTTGTGATCTGTAATCTCCTAGTATTCAATGTTTGTTATATATTTACAAATATGTACACTTTTCCACTTGAATTATACTTAGTTTTATTAATTATTGGAAATGGATCAGTATGGTCGTTGCATAACAAGGATGAAAAATCGGGAACAAACATGCACATGCACACGTATGCATATATTTGTATGTGTGTGTGGACACACAAACACATGCACATGCACATGCACACATGTATGCATATATTTATATGTGTGCACACACATGCATGTGTGTCTGTGGCACAACATTTTAAAGACCATTGCCTTCCTTACTCTAACAAAAACAAGCATCTTTCATCATGAGACACATTAACAAACTTGATTATTTTTAAAGACGATGGAGCTTAGCACAAACTTGAACTGCTGTAGCTAAGTTGTGATATTAATTTATTTATTATTTGTTGAGTGCCCTTAAATTCACCTTTACATTGTGAATATCATTAATATTTGCATGAGAATTTATTTTAGCATGAACATTAGTTGCCCTAACTAAACTTTACCTTAGACTGGAAATCAAGTTACACATTATGATAAAGCATGGTAGAGGAATTGAATTGAATTAATTATGAAATTTTCAGTCTTGTATACATTGTGCTAGCCGTCCTCTCTTCACCCTGCATGAGAAACCAGTTCCTTGCAAAAACAAAAACAAAACATACTCCATAATTTCATGCATAGCCAAGCTTTAATTTCACAAACAAAGATTAGAATTAGTCCTAAACTTCAAAAAAACAACCAGAATGGAATTTCCAAATGCATACAAAGACGAGTATCTGTATAGCACTTAATTATAGAGATGTTGATAAGATGGTCAAAATTTCTTATTACAATCAAGTGACTTCAATGAATTAACAGTTTCCCTGGTTAGATATCACAAGACAAGCAAGACAGAAACGACCATCATATTGCCCAGAACATACTATATTTTTCAGAATCTTTTCAATATAGAAACACCAGAGCCATAACTACGTATTTCTTTGTTTGCTTAGAAGCTTTCTATAGAAAATTGATTCTTATCCAGTATTCGAATATCTGATGTCTAGTTTGGCATTATTCCTACGAAATAGATATTGCACTATTATTTAGCAGATGCTTTAATTTTTTAATTTTTATACTTATTACATTTCCCTTCCCTTTTCTATGGAACCAACAATCATGGTTTGTCCAGTCCAGATACTCGGTAAGTTATTATAGGAAATAAGTTAGTCCTCTCCGTGGTATTCATTAGGCTTAAACAGAATTTCAGCTTGTGTATCTCAAACAAGAATAGGCTACTACATAACATGTTTGGAAATATGTCCAAGATAATTGTAATTGAATACTTGCATCTGAATGCATGTCCACTTCAACAATTTCAAAATTTTCTTATAAACTGAAAATTGGTTAAAGCACGAACCGGATCAAAGAAAAAGGAACAAACGTGTACTGTGATGGAATATAAATCACTTTCATAATGCTGCCATTCCAAGCAGTTGTGCTTCACAGGAATGAAGATATATACCAGAAACTTATGTCATGAATATTTCAACCTCAGAAGTTGCAGAAACAAAACTGTTTCCACTTGCAAATAACTATAAGTGAAGCATGAACAGGAAACAAAACTGTTGGAGCAACAAACTACATACAGCTGCATGTTTAAACACGTCCTTGACCTAGCACCATCTTGCAAGTTGATGGGAAAGAAATTTTAGAAAAATATGAGATCAAAGAAAGAATAATAAATACCAACCATGAACAGATGCCTCAGAAATACTAACTCCAGTGGCCTCAGCTACTAGGTTCTGTTCAAAATATGTCCAGGTCTGCTTTTTAAACAAAGGATGTAACAGGTAGAAATAATATGAAATACACGTGAAAAAAGATGTGAGATTTATTTGAAAGAAATTACCACTTCCAAGTGATAATAAGAACTCCATGAATTTCAAACAATGATGACTGTACACAGTTTCTGAACTCATAAATCTAATTGTACTTGATCTCGGATCCATTTAGTAGCAACCCACTTTTCTCCTTTGATTACAGGACAACTTCCATGCAAGGACGTCTGAAAATCATTTAGCACATATGCAAGAAATCAAGAGACTTGTATGGAAAATAAATACATACTGCAGCTAACAAAACAAATTCATTTATTCCACAAGTTACAATTAAATGAAAAATAGTATAAGTCCACAAATGGTTCCTTCAAGACATTCCAGAAGTAAATCCTAAAGGAATAGCGAGACTTTGCAGCAACTGAAGAGTTCTTAGAATCCACATATCCATTTGAATAAATCTATGTCCATCACCCCTCTTGGGGAAGGTGAAGAAACATGGGAATGCAAAAGTGGGATGCCTAGAAGTTGCCTAGAAGTTGCCCCCAAATTCTAGGCAAAAGGAAACTCAGAGGAATGCACCCAGGTACAGACACATCCCCATGGATTCTGAAAAACATGAATAACCCTTTAATTCTTGTTTCAGGACAACTGTTTCAAGTGAAAATATGAACTTTAAGTTTATACAAGGATCATTGTCATTGCTATTAGAATAGCCAAGGAAGCTTCCAATCAAATAAGCTCCCTGCCCCATTTTTGCTTCATCTTTTCCACGGTTTGTTAAACAGTGTACCAATCATTTAGTAGAGATCCCCAAAGGTCTCTTGGTCTCTATGTTTAAAATTTTAAAATTGAAATTGCTTGAGAGAATCTAGTTTAATGATGAATTCCTTTGTCAAAGGTGAACCACCATGCCATCATCATGAAACATTTGAGCCAGACCCATAATGATTTGTCTGAATGCTAACTTCAATAGCAAAGATTGTCAACTGCAAAACAGTATTCCACTTCATGGAACATGGCTTTCAATGAACAAGGAAATGATGATATTAATAATTTGAATGCATTAGTAGCCACAAGCCAGGTTGAGCAAGCACATTGCTACATTAAATACAACTAGATCAAGGAAGTAAATGTAAGAACTGGATGATTCATAATCAACATTTTATTAAAGTAATATTGTTATATGTAGCATATAATGGTCATCTTAGTTAAGTTTAGTTTGCTTTCAGTTAGTTTTAGCAACTTTCTTTTACTTCTTTAGTTATCAATTATTTCTGATTTAGAAACATCATTTTGTAATTTCTTATTTAAGGAGTATTCCTCTCCTTTGTTTAATACAATCAATTACCATTTCATGGTATCAGAGCAGAGGCAATTTTTTGGCGAATTTTTGAGATTAAATTTGTGGTTTTTTTTAACTAAAAATTTTTTGAGAAGTTTTTGCTCGATTTCTTAATAAAAATCGTGGGTTTTTGTTGTGCAAAATCACGCCTATTCTTCTCTGAAAATCGCAAATCCATTTTGCTCAAACTCGCGGATTGTTTTTGCAAGGAACCACAGAAGTTTTTTTTGTTGGAAATGTTGTCATTGATGTCAAAGGCATATAAGAGATTGTTAGAATTGCATCATTAATGTCAAGAAAGGGATGCATTGTCTAAGTTTTATATCATTGATATATGGATAATTAAAATGAAGTTTAAACTTGTTTGAATAAAGCAAGACATGAGCTGATTGCTTATCGCTAAAATTGAGATAAGATAATAGTTAAACAAGCAACGATTACATGACATTGATTACATGTCAATAAGCAATGATTATAAAAAGAATGCCCAAGTTTTTATTGTGCACTCATCAATCATTAACAGCACAACACAAGAAATCATAATGCCTTTGCCAGCTTATTATAGAGAGATTACACTTCAGTCATTACTAATTAAGGAGCAAAAACAGAGGACTTACAAAGGCAGCGATTACCTTAAGTCCAGTTATCATGATTCACAAAAAGTGATCCTTTATAAGGCAGCATTTATTTTAATTAAAAAAAAGCAGCACAGACAAAAGAGTGAATAGGACAAAAATCAGAAAAGACAAAAGATGAATAAAGACGAATTTAGAAAGCAGCGATTAATATTGGAGAAGCAACGACTAGTGAAGAAATCAGAGATTTTAATAAAGAATATATAAGACAAAAAAACAGATAAGACAAATTAAGAATAAGACAGTAATTACCTTTATCAGAATAAGACAAAGATTCCCTAAGGTATACGATTTATGAAGGAAATAATCCCATTTGTTATAAAGCGATTATTGGGTAAGGAAGCGATTCATATTAAAATGATAAGGAGCGCTAAAATTTATTAAATGAAAGGCAACGATTCATGACAAAGGCAGTGATGTATATGATTAAAAAAAAACAGCGATTATCTTCAAGGTGCAACCATTGATTAGTAAAAGGCAGCGCTCAGAGTTGTTAAGGAAAATAGCAATAAAAAATATATAAAGGTGATTAGTTTATAGAAGATAAAGTTGTGTCCTCTCAAAGGGATGTCTTCTTTCAAAGAGATGCTTCCCTTCATATGGAGGCATATGGATATAAAAGAATAAAAGAATTATGAGAGTGAGGTGGCTAAGTAGAGTGTTGAATGTGGGACACAGGTTATATCATTAAAATTCAAGAAGAGTGAATGGCTGTGTAGAAATCGGAGCAGCATATAATTTTTGTAAGAGAGATATGCATGTGAAATAAGAGAAACATCAAACATACACCTACAGATTGAAGGAGAGCTTATATGTGGAAAAATGAATATCATTTGAGAGTGTGGTGTGAAAGACAGAAGACCATCATATACTCCATGCAAATGAAGAGAAAGATTCAAAGGAGAATATGAGCAGATGAAAAATGGAATACATGTAGATTTGAAATGAGTATATGAAGACTTGAAAGGAGATTTGAAGATAGTCAAAAATTTGATTTAAAGAAATATCGTTTATGAGCAGATTGTTGAAAGTTTAAAAGCATTTTGGGCAGACCTTGTGAAGACATTTAAGCCGATTTGATAAACCATTTGGTGCAGATTCTACACTAGTTTTTTGTGCAGACTTCATAAATCCTCTTTGGAGCAGAATATCAAGGCAAATTTGATCAGCATATTTAGGCATTTCTTATCAGCATATTGGAGTTCATGAAGAAGTTATGAAAGTTGTGAAGAGGTCTGCAGATTTAAGGTTAATATATGGAAAAGTGAGTAATTGAATTGTAAAGAGCATAATATCTACAATATCTTTGTGAAGGCATAAAGAAAGTTTTATGAAAGGAGACATTTGAGCAGAATTGTCCATCATTCGTTGAAGAAGCAACATTGAAGGTGGAACATTGTTCTTTTAATTTATTTTTGCTAAGTTGGTGCTTGGCAAGTGGGGGTTGGTGCCTACTAAATCGGAGATAGGAGTTGATGCTCCTTGTGGGTTGGTGCCTACTAAACTGTGAAAGTTGGTGATTCAAGTAGGTTCGTGCCTACATTCATTGTAAAGCTTATATAATTCATAAAGTACATTATTTGTACCGTGGTTTTATCCCATAAGGGTTTCCACGTAAAATTTTGGTGTCAACTTGTTCATATTGTGATATTCTTGCATAGTTGATTTTGTGTTAGAGTTTGAAGTTGATTAAAGATTGAGAGGGCAAAAGTTTCAGGAAAAGACCAAGACAAATTTAATGGAAGCAATAGAGAGGCGGTTATGCTTCTCAAGTTATCTATCACCAATGAGATGCTTCCAAAAGTACCATCTGGCAAGACTGCTATAGAGATTTGGACACACTTGAAGAATCTGCATGAGACATTAGACAAGGGCCGAGCATTCTTCCTTAAAAATATGTTGTTCTCCATTATGATGGATGACAAGATGTCTTTGCAGGATCATCTCATGAAGATCAAAGACATTCGTGATCAACTGGAGACCATTGTTAAGAGCACACAAGAAATATTGAGAGGGGTGGGGGCGAGAATTAGTATTTCAAAATTTAAAAACTTGAAACCATATAAATCAAAAATCAGAAATAAAACAGTAAGAGCAACCATCAAATATGAAGAACACCAAATTTTACGTGGAAAACCCTTTCGGGTAAAAAACCACGGCAAAACTATGCTTTCATTAACAATGGGCACCAACCCAGTGAGCGCCAACTCATTGAGAGCACCAACTCTCCTGAAGCACCAATTCCAATGTGAGCACCAACTCACAAAGAAACTTCTCAACACTGCAAATCAGATTCTTAACAACAAAATACTTCCTTCGCACAAACTGAAACACTCATACAGATATGCATAAATGTTGTTCTTTCAAAACAAACTCAGACCAAAAGGTACAAAACCAGTATGAATGAAATTGCACCTCATGTCGACCCAGAAATTAAAATGAATACCATATTGAAAGTGCACGTCTTCTTCTTAGATCCTCACTCCTTGACAGCTTTGTATGACTTTACCTGCATAACTCCTTCATAACTTACTCAAGCATAGAAAATTTTAGCACTACAAAAGACAAACCTTCAAGACAAATCAAGTGCATTTACTAATACATTTTAACACTGGTTACTCCACCAACACAGCTTCAACTTAAATAGCAGATACTAACTTCACAATACATGCAATCGATACCAAGGAAGAAAATCACACACAACAGAAACAATCCCACAGCCCATGTATAAACATCACACACTTTCCACATGAAAGAACACATCTATTTCTCTTTTTCAAGGAAATATGAACGCATCCCATGCCATTTTATGGTAGCGATGACATTGAAGAGAAATCATGACGTTGAAGGCATACACACAAACTTGAGCCCGTCAACAATCTTAATGACATGGCACGACTTCCAATAGAGTCAATTCAGCTCAGAGGAAAAATTAAATCGAAATCACCATACTTTTCGTCACCAATCTGAGCACATACGCTAAACTTCAAAAATATGGCACGACATTCATCTCATATACAATGTAACATCATGCAACCCAATTCATACAGCATACAAAGTCTGCGCCAACAAGACTCCCTCACACACTAGCTTCACAAAGCTCGATACCCATTATATGAACTATGATCAATGCGTCTCCATACCAAAAGCAATAACCACGACATTTGTAGAGCACACGTAACATGTCAAAAATACCATTCTTACGAGCCGCACAATGCCAAAATTATTTTGCACAACTCCATTCAAGAATGAATTCCCGTTGAAAAAAACGCTGCCATAATACACACGAAAACAGTGAATGCAAAAACTATCGATAGTAAGTCATCACAAGTAAATAAAGCCGACACTCAACAAAGAATCTACTCCAAATATATGAGCCGTTACCAAGTCATCACCAGACATTTTCGTCAAGAATAAATTTGCGCATAAAAATATTAGCCGCCACACAAAATATAAACTCACTTAGAATAGAGTTGCCGCCACAAAAAGATATCAATGGTATAGCAAGGCTTTGCAAAGAATTATTCGACCTGGCAAAGACTTTTCAACCTGACACCATGTTGACTTGGCAAGATGAAGTAGACAGGCTGACAGTTGAAGCAAACAGGTAGGTAGCTCAACCAAGTAGGCAAGTAGCTCAACCAAGCAACTCAAGCACGCAACCAAGTAGCTCAAACACCTTAACATCAATGACAAAAGACTCAACAATCTCCCCCTTTGTCATTGATGGCAAAACCTCCTGAAACAGAAACCAATACTACACCAAAACCAACTATGAAACCAAACTGCTCCTGGCAACACCTCATGAAGCCTAAAATGTTCTGAAACCAATACTACTCCCCCTGACTTATTACTCCCCCTTTGACATCAATGACAAAATGACATGGCATAAAGAATGAATTTGCTAACATAAAAGGTCTTTAGCATGTGAAAATCATAATATAATGAAGATTTGATGAATAATCAACAGCTTTACAAGCTAAGAGGTACTCTAATAACTCTTTCCAATACTCTTTCCCAGAATTCCAAAAACATAAGAAGAATAAACTACATATCTAAACCTACCTACCTAACTGAATTGAGGCTAATAAAATATAACAGTGAAAGCTCCCCCTGAGTCCAAATACCTTCTCAAGGATGGAATGAAGTCACTCCTAACTTCCCTTTTTCTACCTCTTTCTTTTTCCTCCAAACTTTCTTAACAACTTCTTTTTCAATCACCTATTGCTCTTTCTTTCTATCTTGCTTGAAAGAATTTGCAAAATTGCTTCTACAAGTCTTTGCAGTATGACCAAAATTATTGCATTTGTAACATATAACATTATAGTTCATCAAAGGAGCAAAAGCATTCCTATTCATAAATGTGAAATCATTTCTTGTATAAACTCTACAGTTCGCTACCCTTTGACCAAAACAATTGCAAGAAAAACAATATCCATAAAAGAAAGAATCATTAAACTTGGTCATATGATCTTTGCCTTGAGAAAGGAGGTCTTTTGAAAATGTCATTTCTGATTTTTGAATGTGAATCCCTTGAGCAATCAGCATTGCCTTTTTGTTGTTCTTCATTTGTAGACATGGAACATTGACCTTTCTCAAAACCAACTCCACCTTTGTCACCTAAAGATTTTTGTGCACTAACGATCTTGTCCAATGACATAGAACTTTTCTGATTTATCTTCTCATTATTCAGCTATGTCAATGATTTATCTAAATTTCTAAGTGAAACAATTTCAGCTTCAAGTCTCTCTACATTCTCTTCTTTAATCCTTAACTGATTTCCAATTTCTTCCTCAATCCTTTTTGCCTCTTTGATCTGAACCTGTAAGTCAAGAATCAGTTTTCCAGCTTCTTCAATCTGAATTTTCAGATCAACAATCTTCTTCTCAGTTTCTTCAAGAGCTTGAGATGCAATAACCTTAGAATCATTGTCTTCTTGCAACTGTAATTTCAACTTCTAATTTTTCTTCCTCAGTGTTTTTATTTCACTAAGTGCACTAACAAGTTCTACTCCAAGATCTACTTCTTCTTCATCATATTGCTCATCTTCTATTTCCTCATCTTCAATCTCGAGCATATTTACTTCTTCAACCATAAATAAGACTTCATCTATTGAAGACACATCACTACCTTCTGTTGAACTATTGTGATCTTTTGAATAAAAACTATTTGCAGATTTCTTAAACTTATTCTTCTTACCTTGATACCCCTTCTTGAAGTGTTCTGATTTATTTTCACAATCGTTGTCCTCAATCTTCTCATACGGACATTTGGATGCAAAGTGTCCCACTTTTCCGCACTTGAAGCATTTGAAAGGCAACTTGCCTTTATACTTTCCTAAGCCTTTCTTCAACTTTCTCATGAAGTGTGCCTCACTAGAATCTGAATCTTCACTCATTGTTAGTAGGCTCCTTGCCTTCAACCTTTCTTGAAACCTTAAAGTGATTGATCAAGAGTAGTTCTCATCTCATAGGCTGTAAGAATACCATGAAGCTCATCTATAGTCAACTTGTCAAGCTCCTTCATCTCCTCAATAGCTGAAACCTTTGCATCAAAACACAAAGGAAGAGACCTTAAAAATTTTTGAACAACCATAGACTCCTCAACCTTCTCTCCTAGGCCTTTGATTGTGTTTGCAACTTCATCTACTCGCAGAAAATAAGCAGCAACGCTTTCCTCTTCCTACATCTTTAGACTCTCAAAATGTCTTCTATATATTTGTAGCTTTGCCTTCTTGACTTTAACATTGCCTTCATATGCTTTTATGAAGTTTATCCCAAATCTCGTGAGCAGTATCACAATGCATAACCTTCACAAATTTTATTTCTGACAAACCACATAAAATAGCATTCATAGCTTTTGCATTATTCACAAAAGCTTTCTTTCCATCTGCATCCGATGGAGGAGTTGATGGAATTGTATAACTAGTTACTACACTTCTCCAAACATCAAAACCCAGAGACATCAGATAGTTACGCATTCAAACACTCCAGAATGCATAGTTAGAGCCATCGAATAAAGGAGCTCTATTTGTAGCAAGCCTTTCATGAGAACCCATGTGTGCTATCAGGACCAATTCCAAGCGATTAAGCTTTCAAATTGAGGAACCCCGCTCTAATACCAATTGAAGAGCACACAGAAAATATTGAGAGAGGGGGCAGGGGTGGTGAATCGGTATTTCAAAACTTTAAAAACTTGAAACCATATAAATCAGAAATCAGAAATAAAACAATAAGCGCAACCATTAAATATGAAGAACACCAAATTTCGCGTGGAAAACCCTTTCAGGTAAAAGACCACGGCAGAACTACGCTTTCATTAACAACAATGGGCACCAACCCAGATTACAAGTGAGCACCAACTCACAAAGAGCACCAACTCTCCTAAAGCACCAACTTCGTATGGCTGAAGCACCAACTCCAACGTGAGCACCAACTCACAAAGAAACTTCTCAACACTACAAATCAGATTCTTAACAACAAAATATTTCCTTCGCACAAACTAAAACACTCATACAAATATGCATAAATAATGTTCTCCTTTCAAAACAAACTCAGACCAAAAGGTACAGAACCAGTATGATGAAATTGCACCTCACATCAACCTAGAAATTAAAAGGAATACCATATTGAAAGTGCACATCTTCTTCTCAGATCCTCAATGCTTGACATCTTTGTATTACTTTATCTGCATACCTCAGACCAAATGGTAATTCTCCTTTCAAAACCAGACCAAAAGGTACAAAACCTCAATGCTTGACAAACTCAGACCAAAAGGAGGAACCAAACCAAATGGTGTTCTCCTTTCAAAAATAACTCAAACCAAAAGGTGCAAAACCAGTATGATGAAATTGCACCTCACGTCAACCCAGAAATTAAAAGGAATGCCCTATTGAAAGTGCGCATCTTCTTCTCAGATCCTCAATGCTTGACATCTTTGTATTACTTTATTTGCACACCTCCTTCATAACTTACTAAAACATAGAAAAGCTCGGCATTGCAAAAGACGAACCTTCAAGAAAAATCAAGTGCATTTACTAATACATTTTAACACTGGTTACTCCACTAGCACAGCTTCAACTTAAATAGCTGATACTAACTTCAAAATACATGCAATCAATACCAAGGAGGAAAATCACACACAACAGAAACAATCCCACGGCCCATGTATAAACTTCACACTTTCCACATGAAAGAACACATCTATTTCTCTTTTTCAAGGAAACATGAACGCGGCCCATGCCATTTTATGGTAGTGATGACATTGAAGAGAAAACATTGCGCTGAAGGCATACACACAAACTCGAGCCCGTCAACAATCTTAATGACATGGCATGACTTCCAATAGAGTCAATTCAGCTCAGAGGAAAAATTAAATCGAAATCACCATACTTTCCATCAATAGTCTAAGCACATACGCTAAACTTCAAAAATATGGCACGAAATTCATCTCATACACAATGTAACATCATGCAGCCCAATTCATACAGTATACAAAGTCTACGCCAACAAGACTCCCACACACACACCGGCTTCACAAAGCTCAATACCCATTATATGAACTATGATCAATGTGTCTCCATACCAAAAGCAATAACCACAACATTTGCAGAGCACACGTAACATGTCAAAAATACCATTCTTACGAGCCAAACAACGCCAAAATTATTTTGCACGACTCCATTGAAGAATGAATGCCCGTTGAAAAAAAATGCTGCCACAATACACACGAAAACAGTGAATACAGAAACCGTCGACAGTAAGGAAGCCGCCACAAGTAAATGAAGCCAACACTCAACAAAGAATCTGCTCCAAATAAATGAGTCGTTACCAAGTCGTCGCCAAACATTTCCGTTAGGAATAAATTTGCACATAAAAATATAAGCCACCACACTAAAAATATAAACTCACTTAGAATAGATTCACCACCACAAAAAGATATCAATGGTATAGCAAGGAGTTACAAAGAATTATTCGACTTAGCAAAGACTTTTCAACCTAACACCATGCTGATATGGAAATCTGACTTGGCAAGATGAAGTAGACTGGCTGACAACTAAAGCGAGCAAGCAAGCAGCTGAAACAAACAAGCAGGTAGCTCAACCAAGCAGGCAATCAACTCAACCAAGCAGCTCAAGCATGCAGCCAAGTAGCTCAAGCACGCAACCAAGTAGCTCAAGCACCTTGACATCAATAACAAAATGCTCAACACATTGATCGCAAGATGGAAGAAGAGGATATGGTGGTTATCACGTTGAAAAGCTTACCACAATCCTATGAGCACTTCATCAAAACTCTCAACATTACCTCCACCAATGTTGACTTGAAGTTTGATGACCTGTGCAACAAGCTCTTGCAACAGGACAGGTGGAAGAAGCAGTTTGGGAGTAGCGGCGAGACAGCCAGTGTGGAATAGGCTTTTACTGCCAAAGACAAAGGCAAAGGCAAGTCCTCTCACAGAAAGGACAAGGCAAATCTAAGGATAGCTCCAAGAAGAACGTCACATGTCACTATTGTGGTAAGCTTGGCCACATGAAGAAACATTGCAAGAAGCGGTTGGCTAATCAAAAATCTAACCAAAGAGGGTCTCATCAGAAGACCCATATTGTAGAGCATTCTGAGCAGAAGGAGTTTGCCTTTTATGCATTCATGGCCAAAAGACCAACAAATCATGCCAAATCTTTTGCGTGGTATATTGATTCTGGAGCATCTCAGCATTTTACACACAGGAGAGATTGGTTCACGGAGTATAAGGCTTGCTTTGATTCTGTGATCTTTGGTGGTAGTGAAGAGTATACAGATGTCAACAAAGGCAGCGTTCAGATTACATCTAGTGGGAGCAATCTCATATTTCTCAATGTATACTATGTTTTGGGCATGGAGCTCAATTTTCTCTCTATGAATCAGATTATGCAACATTGTCTGAAGTTGGGTATCATCTTTAGTACACATAAGTGCCATATTGTCGAGAAGAAGTCCAAGAAAACAGTTACAATTAGGCTCGAGGATCATGGCTTCTATAGGCTGGTTGATATTGGAGAGTCTCAAGAGCATGCAATGGCTACGAAGAGTTCATCCATCGGTACTCTTTGGCATCAGCGGTATGGGCATCTCAACCTAGCATACCTCTCTCAGCTAGCTCGAGAGAATTTGGTAGAAGGCTTACCTAAGATTCAACAACAGACACATGGTGTATGCGGAGCTTGCCAAGCAGGGAAGCAACATCAAACTCCATTTTCAGACGGACGAGCTTGGAGAGCATCCAAGGTCCTTCAGCCAGTTCATGCAGATTTTTGTGAACCAATGAATACTACATCAGTCACTGGTGCCAAGTATTTTATGTTATTTGTTGATGGTTTTAGTAGGAAAATGTGGGTGTTTTTCCTCAAAGCAAAATCAGATGTGTTTAATGAAGTTCAGAAGTTTAAAGCATTAGTTGAGAGAGTCGAGATGTCCAATCATCACTCTTAGGTCAAATAATGGGGGCGAGTTTTGTTCCAATGAATTCACCAACTTTTGTACTAAACACGATATCAAGTGTCAACTTACCACACCCGATACTCCTTAGTAGAGCGGAGTTGTTGAGCGAAGAAACCGTTCTATTATGGAAATGGCCCATTGTATGCTAGGGAAAAAAAATGTTCCAAAGAAATTTTGGGTTGAAGCAGTGTATACTATTGTATACCTTCTTAACAGGTCTCCCACACAGGCCATCAAAAAGATGACCCCAAAGGAAGCATGGTCTAGGAGGAAACCAAGAATCAACCATCTTAGGATTTTTGGTTCTACTGCATATGTTTGGATTCCAGATGCAAAGAGGACCAAACTAGATTCCAAAAGCCAGAAGTTGATGCTTACAGGATACAATGACAATCATAAAGCCTATCGGCTGATTGATATGGACACTGATCATCTAACATTCAGCAAGGATGTTTTTTATGAAGAAGGTGGGCCCTTCCAGCTCTCTTCTCCCATCAAAAGTCCTGAGGATCAGCTTTTGAAGACTAAAGATTTGGGTGTTAGGCTTCCATCAGCTCCACTTGAAGGGAGGGATTCTGATGATTCTAACCTTGTGGAATCTCCAAGGCATGACCCTATACCAGTAGATTTCCCTCAAGACAACCTGGACCAGCATCCAGATGATTTCATTCCAGGCAGCCCAAGTCATGATGATCGACCTGATTTGAAAGAAGATGCATCTACTCTCTAACCTAAGTGGTGGGAGAAGCTCATTGGTGATGTTCGAGATGATGAACTTGTTGAGGGTAGATCGTCTAGAGGCAAGAGCAAACAAAATACAGTGAATTTCTCTCTTATGGCCAACATTCAGAGTGTTTATGAGCCCCAGGACTTTTCAGAGGCGAAAGGTAAACCTGAATGAGAAAAGGCTATGGAATTTGAACATCATAGTCTTTTGAAAAAAATACTTGGGTTTTGTCAGATCTTCCACCAGGGAAGAAACCCATTGGCTGCAAATGGGTCTACAAAGTGAAATACAAAGCTAATGGAACACTTGATAAATACAAAGCTCGGTTGGTGGCTAAAGGGTTCTCGCAGAGAAAGGGCATTGACTATGAGGAGACCTTTGCACCCACACCAAAGATGAGCACCATTCGGCTTGTCCTAGCCATTGCAGCACAGTTTGGTTGGAAGGTCCATCAAATGGACGTGAAGAGTGTCTTCCTCAATGGAGATTTGGAGGAAGAGGTCTACATGTCGCAGCCTCCCAATTTCAAGGTTGCAGGCAAAGAGTACCAAGTATGTCGGTTGTTGAAGGCTCTTTATGGCCTAAAGCAGGCTCCCAAGGCATGGTACCTAAAGATTGACAAGTATATGGTTGCACAGGGTTTTCAAAGGAGTCCCTCAAATGCCAATTTATATGTCAAGAGCACTAGTAGTGATATCATCCTTCTTGTCATCTATGTGGATGATATCATCATTACTAGCAGTGGAGTACATTTGCTTGAGCAAATCAAGTTGAATTTGTGTCAAGCATTTGATATGACAGATTTGGGTCTTCTGCAGTATTGTCTTGGTGTAGAAGTTTGGCAAATAGGTGGCAGTATTTCATTTCTCAATTTAAATATGTCAGGATTTTGTTGGAAAAGTTTAGGATGACAAATTGCAAAATCTCATCCACGCCCATAGAGAAAGGACTGAAACTTTTAGCCAAATCAAACTCACCAATGGTTAATGAGTCAACTTCCAGGCAACTAGTTGGCAGCCTCATCTATCCTTGAGCCACTAGACCTGATCTAAGTTATGCTATGAGTTACATCTCTCATTTCATGACTGCCCCTAAGGTTGAACATTGGGTTGCAACAAAGCAAGTACTAAGATATGTGAAAGGGACATCTAACTTTGGCATTCTGTAAAGCAGAAGCAAAGATCCGAGACTAGTTGGTTTTACAAATTCAGATTGGACAGGTTTTGTTGATGACAAGAAGTCTACTTCTAGATATGTTTTCAATCTTGCTTAGGGTGTAGTCACATGGACCAATACGAAGCAACAGGCAGTAGCTCTTTCCTTGACAGAAGCAGAGTATCGGGGAATTATTAAAGCAGCATGTGAGGTAATATGGCTTCGGAGGATGTTTTCTGACATGAAAATGTCTCAAGCAGGGCCTTCACCCTTGTTTTGTGACAACCAAGGGATGCTAAGACTTGCCAAAACTCCAGTCTTCTGCAAGCACACAAAACATGTAGAGCTTCATTGTCACTTCATACGACAGCTTGTTGAAGATGGATCAATGATGTTGCAGTATGTTCCAACTGAGGATCAAACTGCAGACATTCTCACCAAGTCCCTCAATCCAGACAAATTTGTAAAATTTAAGAGCAAACTTGGTGTAGTTAGTAGAATGACCATTAAGGGAGGGTATTAAAATAATATTGTTATATTTAGCGTATAATGGTCATCTTAGTTATGTTTAGTTTGCTTTCAGTTAGTTTTAGCAACTTTCTTTTATTTCTTTAGTTATCGATTGTTTCTGATTTAAAACGTTGTTTTGTAATTTCTTATTTAAGGAGTATTCCTCTCCTTTGTTTAATACAATCAATTACCATTTCACATTTTAAACATGAGGCATAACAGTACATTGACCTTGGTAAGAAACATTAAAATTAAACTTGATTATCTTATGAAAACAGAGTGCTTTTGAATCATTCCTATGAAATGCATCATTCTTATGAGATCTCTAAAAAGAGTGAAATGCATAAAAAAATAACTGATAAAAATGTAAAATCTTTCAATCATCAGGGAAGAGACCTCAAAAAGAGTAACAAACAATACAACTAAACTTTAATGTCTTCTGAAAATGGTAAATCTTTCAATCACTAATCCAAAAATATCTGAAAAGCATGGAGTTGCTGGATTACGATTTAACCAGGTGACTAAAGCTGAACTTCCTTCAAGTACAACCTTTAGGTAACAACAAACCTAACTTGAGGTTTATCGGATTCCCATTAGGAGAGGAGGATACAAAATCTCCCAAATGAGCATTTCCTAAATATGTTATTAGCTAACCACTAGCATAAGAAGGGCTTTCAGTTTCATTGATTTTCTCCTATGAAGGTGCAACAGGGTATTAAATATTTATTGAATGTTTCTTGCGATTGGCATCTTATTAGACCTTGTTTGCTACAACTATCATGGGAAATCAAATAACCATACCATATCTATGGTTCTTAACATCTTATACCATGGCAATGTTCATCTCTCCATATGCTTATATTGTACAAGATTATTGCCTTGACTTAGGACTGGCAACATACTCTAAAACAGTCTACCAGTGATTACTAGCATGCAGTCCTGAATCCTGATACAGTTGTTATGAAGCTCTAGAAGTATACATGATTTAACTCATAATGCATTATTACAAGGCATATTTGAGTGAACAAAATGCAAGCATTATCAATATTGGAACATGCATTTTTTGAGATGTTTAACCTTTAATTTCTTTCATACTCATAGGATTCAGCTTAAGTTTGAAATCTCTGCAACTTTTTCAATGAAGCCATTCTCAAGTTAGTTCAGAATCAAGCATTCTACATAATACAAGGCTGGCAGACAGCAGTCTCAAAAAATTGTCACATATGAAAATCTAATGATGCTCAAGAGTGGAAATGATTCGTACCGAGTCGATTGTGCCATTGATAAACATTGAGTAGAACAGAAGAGCATCTCCCTGCCGTGGCTTTACTTTCAAGCCAATACACTTCTTATAATCATACCATGTGCCCATATTATGATAATTCTGCACAAAACTATTTTGATTAGACATTACATAAAAAATAACAATTCAATTTCAAATACCCAATGCTCAATTAAGAATGAAAAATTACTCCTATAAGACAGCTATGTGTAGAGGCCTTTGCATACCTCGAATGGGAACATTGTTTCCCCTCCTTCCTCCACATCAGACAGATACAACAAGAGAGAAGCAACCTGCAGTTTGGTGCCTGGTGTCATTGTAGACTTCTTGTGAACATACTTGATGATTCAAATGCCATAATTCACAGGCCTGGTGTCATTGTAAACTTCTTGTGCACACACTTATGATTCAAATGCCATAATTCACAGTTATCCCTAGCATATCTACAGACAGAAAACTAAATGGAAAATGGCCTTTTTAGAAATGATGGATTGACCGGCATCTAGAATATAATTCCTGTCTTCATATTATTTTGGGGCAAATTCATGGCTTCAAAAAGAAAAGAAGCGCCTAGTGGGTCACAATCAACTCCACCATCTAGCATAGTCATCCAATTTAAATTTTTCTGTTAAAAGATTTAGGAGACCCCAGACTAAGATTTTCTTTTATCATGTTTTCATCTCTCCATATTGATGAACTATCTCATCAAAAAATTCATTATTTTGTTAAGAAAAAAATAATAAGGGAATTATATTGTCACTCCTAGACAACCAAAAGTAGTGAACACAATTTGCATATTAACAAATGTTTAAGCAAAGAGATGATAACTTGGTCAGGGCATCTCCAACCCAAACATAAATAAAACTAGAACACTCAGATAGAATATAAATACAAAATAAGTTATTAAAAAAACACAGTTACAAGTAAATGAAAAGGCTCTGCATTTAGAATCATAGACCAGTAACTTCTATGATAAAGCCATGTCTCTATATGGCATGTTTTTCTAGTTATGTGAGGCTTAGCATCATACATAGCATGCTTATATGATGACGAATGATAACATCAACCGGTTTGACAACTGGGTACCCCATTCTTGGTAAAAATTCCAAACATTCCAGCCCAAAACACTGCATATGGATAAACAAAAGCACTCCCCCACAGTTGTAGATATCAGGGGCTGAAATCTGATATAATTGACAGTTTCTTCCCTCCACTTTGCAGACTTATAGAAGTGATATCTTGTATGACAGAATCTATGCATCTCTCAAGTGTCGTGTTAAACAAGGGTTTGTATGATCTGAACATCAGAACATGAAATTATATTTCCAGTTTATCATCTACTGAACATAATCTACAAAAGAAATAATTCTGAGCTGGTGAGGCACAATACAAAAACTTATTAGCTATTTGAGATCATTTTGGATACTGAAGCATACTTCTACTAGGTGATATTCACCAGTTTCCAGGGAAATATGACCCAGGGAAAGCACCTAATTGCAGGAGGAATCACCTAGCCCTGTAAACAGTAAAATCCCAATAGCCATACTTCCGCATACATGGGAAGAGTATTTTCCCCATCCAATTGGGTTAACCTGAAAGATATAAAATTCAATCCTGCATATACTATTAGTTACAAAGAATGTAACATTTTGTGGCATGAACATTTGTCACTAATGAATCTTAGACAAGCCCAAAATGGCACATTCATCCTGCCTCCACAATGATATACATTTCCAAAATTTGTAATGCACAAGCTTTGGAGATATTCATATGTCTTTTTGCCTTAATTAATTTCAACTACTTTGCATTCTTCACATCTATACTCCATTGCTGATTTTTTAATAATATTAACTGGAGATTTATTGAAGAAAAAGCATTGTGGCTGCAGAGATGCATGCAAAAGCCCAAGAGAGAAATTATATTAATGTCCACAAATGACCAGAGCGGGTCAATGGGACTCAAAAGTAAAGCAAGCTATTAGAGCTGGAGTTGTTGAAAACAACTCCAGCAACCGAAGTACTAACTAAAACTAAAAAGCACAAAAGACTGTAATGAAAGGGGGATGATACCAAGATGGATAAACCTTAGAAAAGTGAATATAGACAATGCCATTTAATACAAATAACCATGTGACAGGAGGTTCCCTTCCCAAAAGAGGGCAAAATAAACCAAGAGAAGGGGCACCACCTCATCATTATCAAGTGTGACTCTGGCATGTTCAAGAATTTAAAGCAGAAGAAAGGTCAAGATCTCATCAATCACCAAGGTTGGCTCTAGCATGTACAAGAGTTTGAAGCAGGGAAAAAGCCAACATCTCATCTAGCACCATGAAAGGGCTAACACAAGATACGTTGATGTCCACAGGAGTAAGACATAGGTGAAGAGGCCTTGACTAAAAAATCCCAGGTGGAAGCAGGGTATTCCTCAATAATCCTCTTTTAACATCCACGGTGTACAAGATGGGGGAGTAGCTGACCCTCACCAATGGAAAGTACCTCATCCTTCACAACTGATATAAGAATAAGAGGACTAGGATATCAGGTAGGCCACTATCGGAGGGGATCATTGTATTAAAGAACTACCACTATCTCTGTGAATAACTATAGTATCCAAAGGGCACTTGACATCTCCAATGGCTAGACAAGGCCGAAAGAAGATAAAGTCTAACTTCTGGAATTGGGAGCTTACCAAAGGTAAAGGCCAAGAACCTCTAATTAAGGTTTAAAAAAAAGTTTACTAAGGATCCCCCAAGTCTCTACACAAACAAGGATATCCCTTATGTATTTCATAGTTGGTCAATGTTGATGACAAATTTGTTTCACAAATTAACTTAATATCCTTCTTGAAAAGAAGGGTCTAAATTGAAATCTTACCAACAACATTGAATCGATAAATGTGTTCGTGATTTGAATTTTCCCAAAATAAGTTCACTTAATAGAAAGGGCTCACTCAAGAATAGTTTCATTCGGTATCTAAACTATCAATATTTGTCTGATATGATTCAATCCTTTCAGTGATAAGTGATCAATCAAATGAACAATTTTACAGTTAGGCCTAAAGGATATAACTCAAGTTCAGAAGACCTCTTTTAGGCTTTAAAACAAGGGGATGGTGCAACCATGAAAGACAAACTTGGTCATTCAGCCAGCGAATCTAGGACTTGTAGGTCAGGAAATAATCTGTTGTTCAGGAAATTAAGGCGATTATTGGATACATTCAAATTGATTCACCAATAAGATCAGGTCAATTTGAAAAATTAATGCTTAAGGCTTTAGACCAACAACTATAACTAGAACCAAATTGATTGAGATATAATGTTGCAATGCAGCTATCTGATGGCTAAGGATATCCCTTCAGGTTGCATGATATAATTGTCTGATGTCCTGAGTTTGATGTAGATTTTGATTGTCGACAGCTTTTGAAAAGGTTTTCTCATACATGGATTTGCTGCTTCTTATTAATATGAATGAAGAATAGTACAACTTAAATAGACAATTGGCCCTCAAAATATAAAAATAGAAACTTAATAGGATTTGTTGTAATATTTGTTACATTTGAGTTCTCTGAAGCAAGAGGAATCAAGTACTCTCTAATAAAAAATGTTGGGCTTCCAAATTCAAAGTAAGTCCTTTCTAATGAAGAATAGAAGACACACTTGGGTAAGGCAGGTAAACTCTTGGACTTAAGCAATGAACAAAAAGAATTGAAGATTGAAAATGATTGACAGTTGATGCTAATAAAGCAATGAGTGAATGATCCAGATCACTGGAGTAATGGGAGGAGACTCACTATAATGAACAAGTCCAATCCATTATGGGCAGAAACAGTTTACATTACTACTCATGGATAGCAGTCTGGGTGCATTAACAATGAGAAATTAATAATGGACTGAATTTGGAAACATAAGACAAAGTCATCCATCCACATAGGCAAAAGAATTAGAATTATAGTAACAGAATTTCACTTGCCGACTATATTTAGTGCAGTCCATGAGGAAAAACACAAAATGAATGATACAACTTATAAGAATTGGAGGCCAAACCCCTTTAGGCCACTATAATACAGTTTTATACAAGTTTCATTCAAGAAGATGAAGTGAAACCATTATCATAGATGAATCAGTTCCGATTCTTTCATTTGATCTTTCGGGTGTTATTGTTCAGCCTTGGAATAATGTGTAAAATTTGACACTCCAGCATCACGATGACCAACATCAGAGTCTATAACCTGTTGATGACTAGGAAGACATGAAAATTTGGTTCTTATCTAAAACTCACTCCCTACCATCATGTCCCCGCCATGATCCAACTACTGTAGACTTTTATAAAAAGCATTTTTTAAAATTTACATGGCCGACCACCCTTGTCAAGCCACATATTTAGGAAATCGCCAAATACAGACTCTCTAACAGACCACATAATTTATATCGACTAAATTTAATATATTAAAGGCAGCAAATGTTATTAAGGGAGTTGCAAAGGTTAAGGAAGCAGCGATTTTATTAAGGCGGCAATTAAAGGCAGATATTAATATATTGAAAGGCAGCGATCAGTAATTGTCATGCCCTGAATCCCAAACCCCTGCAGCTTGTACTACTTGATAATTATCGCCGCTAGGGAGTAGAATCAGCAAAGGGTCGATTAATAATAGACAAAGTAAATCATGGACAGTGATAACATAAAAGTATAATTAGCATAAGGCAGTGCTTGGAAAGAATATAATTAAGGGAAGTCAGCGCTTGTGTTGGAAGGGATATGTCCCTTACAAATGTAAGGATGCTTGTGAAAAGAGGTGACTCTCCCCCAACAGGATATTAAAGGAGCACACTTCATTTGTAGAAGGGCAGCAAGGAAGGAACATTCTCTGAGTATTGGAGCAGATCAAAGCAATCAGAAAAAGAAATCTATATGCAGAAAAGTAGCAGCTATTGGTACAAACAGAGTGTTGATGTTATAGCAGCTTAGGGCTGCACTTCATTGCACACGAAGGAAGCATAAATTAAATGGGTAGCCATTCGGCTATTTAATTTATGTCAATAATAAATGTCAAACATAAAGGGCCGACCCTAATGGTTCGCATATATTACTTGTTGCTTGGGCCGACCTTAATTGTATTTATCATTTATTATGTTTCTTTTAGAGGGCCGACCTAACTTGAAGAGGCGCCTCACTTGTATATATACAAGGTCTTGTATTGTCATTATTATCATTCAAGTTCATCAAGTTAAGTTCGCATTTTCTTCAAGCAAGTTCGCAATTAAGCAGCAGATTATTATCTTGTAGCAACAGACCTATTTCAAGGTGATTCATATTCGCACTTAGGAGAAGTGCTATTGTTCATTGTATCAAATTCGCCTATGTGCTAGGCCTGAGTTGTAAGTAGATTTCTGCTCTTGTTCTACTTTATAGAAGAGAATCATTTGCTGGGTTTTTTCTCCCTCAAGAGGAGGGTTAGGGTATCTTACTGTGTTTATTGTCTTATGTGTTGCAATATTTTAAGAGCTTTCAATTGTTTAATCTGATCTAAGAAACACTAAAATGGTATCAGAGCGGGTGCGAAAAAAATCGTGATCAGATTTAGTTTGCAACACTCACTTTATTCTTTTTCAGTCTATCTCTTATTTTTCAAATTTCAAGATGGTGAATGGTCTGAAAATCGAGGATAGACTCAAAGGAGTTTCGAACTACACATCATGGAGGTTCAGGATCATGCTCACATTAGAAGAGAATGATTTGGCTGAGTTTGTGAAAACAAAAGTTCCCGAACCTGAGGAGGAAGAAGAGAAGTTGCAGTGGAGGAAGAAAGATACTAGGGCAAAGAAAGTGTTGGTTGATTCCGTCAAGGATCATGTTGTACCAATTATCTTCAAGTTGGATACAGCAAGAGAAATGTTTACAACCTTGGAAGAGATGTATGAAATCAACAACACCAGTCGAGCACTTGCACTAAAGCAACAACTACATCATGTGAAAATGACGAAAGGAGAATCTGTAATCACTTACTTCATGAGGATTTCAGAGATAAGAGATCAGCTCTCCACAATTGGTCACATGATTGATGACAAAGACTTGACTATGCTTGCTCTCAATGGCCTTCCGCTTTCATGGGAGTCATTCATTCAAGGAATCAGTGCAAGATCTAAACTTCCCAAGTTTGATCGATTGAGGATTGGCTACATTCAAGAGGAGTCGAGACTAACGGCTAGAGGCATTGGTCAAAGTTCAAAGAATGAAGAAATACATGTTCTTGCCTCTCATTCGTCGAAGAAAGGAAAAGGGTTCAAGAAAGGGTTCTTCAAAAGGAATCGAAAAAATGGAAATGATGGTGCTCCTGCCTTCAAAAGGAAACGTGACATGTCCAAGATTCAATGCTTTCGTTGTGATAAGTATGGTCACTTTGCGAAGGAATGTCCTCTCAGACCTAAGCAGCAGGTTGCCACCGCAAATGTTGAAGAAGTTGCTCCGCATAAAGACTCCAGTGATTATCTGTTCTATCAGCCTTGTCAAGCAATGTATCTACCAACGCCAACACTTGGCTGATTGATAGTGGTGCCTCTAGGCACATCACCGGTTTCAGCGGACACCTTTCAAACTTAGTGGAGAGTAACTCTAGTGAACAAGTTGTTATTGGAGATGATGCTAGATATTCTGTGAAAGGAGTTGGAAACTCCACTCTTCACCTAGATTCTGGGATCTCATTGGAGTTGAATGATGTACTGTTCGTTCCAGGGATAAAGAGGAATCTTGTCTCCATTTCAGCATTAGAAGACAAGGGTTATCAAGTTGCATTTTCTAAAGGCAAAGTTCTTATATGGGCAAAGAACTCTAACTTCAAAACTGCTCAAGTGATTGGAGTTAGACATGAATGTCTCTACAGGCTATGCACTCGTCCCCTTCAAGCACTTGTGCATAACAGTTCTAGCATGTGCGATCTTTGGCATCGAAGATTGGCTCACATTCACTTTCGAGCATTACCTATCATGGAGAAGATGGTCACCGGTCTTCCAAAATTCAACCAGGAACATGAAGGTACATGCAAAGGATGCGCTCTAGGCAAGAATACAAAAGGTACGTTTCATTCTAGTGAAAGTAGATCTAAATGTATTCTTGATCTCATTCATTCTGATTTATGTGGTCCAATGTCTATTGCATCTTCTAGTGGTTTTTTGTATTACATTATTTTTATTGATGATTACTCTAGAAAGACTTGGATTTATTTCTTAAGATCTAAAGAATCTGAAGAAGTATTAGAAAGATTCAAAGAATTCAAGGCACAGGCTGAAAACCTGTCTGGAAAAAGGATCAAGGTCTTGAGATCCAATAATGGTGGAGAATACACCTCTGGCACATTTCGTGATTTTTGTATTGAAGCAAGGATTAAGAGGGAGTTCAGTGTTCCCTATAATCCACAACAAAATGGTATTGCTAAAAGGAAGAATAGGTCTATTGTGGAAGCAGTAAAAGCTATGATCCATGATCAAGATCTGCAAATCTCTCTTTGGGCTGAGACATTGAGGATAGCCGTCTATGTTCAGAACAGGAGTCCCCACAGGATCTTGGAGAATAAAACTCCTAAACAAGCATTCTCAGGGGTGAAACCAGAAGTTAGTCATTTGAGGATCTTTGGTTGTCCAGTGTATGTTCATATTCCAAAGGAAAAGAGAACAAAGTTAGAACCTTCTGGGAAGAAGGGAATTCTTGTAGGTTACAGTGAGACATCAAAAGCCTACAGAATCTACATTCCAGGACAAAAGTTTATTGAGATTAGTAGAGATGTCACATTTGAGGAAGATGTTGCTTTCAGAAGATCCAAGGGCACTCCTATGGAGATCGATGAAGAAGAACCTCCTCAAGATATGGAAGTAGACCATATTCCAGAGAATCAGAAGGAGGCTCCAGAACCTAAAGAAGATGATGATCCAATTGAACCCTTGGATCCTACTGATGGCCCTTTAGATATTGTGATTGGAAAGAAAAGACCTCTTTGGGCTCGTAGGACAATGTAGGAGGTAGAAAGTTTTGCAGCCCCAAGAGGAGCTTTTAGAGAAAGCAAGAGACCTCATAAGTTCTCCAGCTATGTCGCCTTGATGAGTCAGATCATTGAGTTAGAGCCTTCAAGTGTTGATGAAGCTTCTAGTCAACAAGTATGGAAAGATGCCATGACTGAGGAGTATCAGTCCATACTTAAGAATGATGTTTGGGATATTGTTCCTAGACCCAAGGGCAAATTTGTGGTGTCTTCTAAGTGGCTCTTCAAGATCAAGCATGCAGCTGATGGGAGCATTGAGAAGCACAAGGCAAGATTTGTGGCTAGGGGGTTCTCACAAAAAGAGGGAGTTGACTATGAAGAAACTTTTGCTCCTATGGCTCGATATACGTCTATTAGAACCATCATTGCCATTGCTGCATCTAGAGGATGGAAGATTCACCAAATGGATGTAAAGACAGCCTTTCTGAATGGTGTAATAGAAGAAGAGGTTTACATTGAGTAACCCGAAGGATTTGAGGTACATGGGAAGAAGTCTCATGTTTGCAAGCTGAAGAAGGCCTTGTATGGTCTTAAGCAAGCTCCTCGTGCTTGGTACGAAAGGATTGATCAGTATCTATTGAGTTTGGGTTTCTCAAAGAATGATGCAGATTCTAACCTCTACTTCAAGGTAGTAAATGGTGAAGCTTTGATTCTGGTTTTATATGTTAATGATTTGATTATCACTGGTGAGGAACATCTAATTCTAAAATGCAAGAAGGAGTTAGCTTCAGAGTTTGAGATGAAGAATCTAGGTCTCATGCATTACTTCCTTGGCTTAGAAGTTTGGCAAAAGCCAGATGAGATGATTCTAAGTCAAAGCAAGTATACTATTGACATTCTCAAAAGGTTTGGTATGATTGACTACAAACCTATGTATACACCCATGGAGACTAATCTAGATAAGTTGAAGGAGGCTGCAACTAGTTCAGATCTAGTGGATTCTACTATGTATAGACAATTGATTGGTTCATTGATGTATCTAGTTAACACTAGACCTGACATCTGCTATGCAGTGAGTGCACTTAGCCAGTTTATGTGTGAACCAAGGCAAATACATCTTGTTGCAACTAAACATATCCTGAGATACTTGCGTGGCACAATTGGATATGGACTGAGATATTCTTCAGGTGAGGACTTAGAGTTACATGGCTTTACTAATTCTGATTGGGCAGGATGTGTCTCAGATCGGAAGAGTACCTCTGGTTGTTGCTTCAGTTTGGGTTCTGCTATGATTTCTTGGTGTAGCAGGAAACAGTCATCAGTGGCTTTGAGTACAACCGAGGCAGAATACATTGCAACTTGTGTAGCAGCTCGTGAGGCAGTGTGGCTTCGTAAGCTCCTTGCAGGATTGTTTGAACAATCAATGGAGCCTACCATTATACACTGTGATAACCAGAGTTGTGTAAAGCTTTCTGTCAATCTTGTGTTTCATGACAGAACAAAACATGTTGGGATCAAGTACCATTATATTAGAGATATGGTACTAAGGAAAGCTATACAGTTGAGGTATATCAGCACTGATGAGCAAACGGCAGACATTCTCACCAAGCCTCTCTCCAGGATCAAGTTTGTGTACTTTCGAGAAAAGCTTGGTATGGTGGAGAATGTAGCCTTGACTGAGAAGGAGTCTCAGTATTAGTGATCCTTAAATTGATAATGCATTTCTCTATTGAGAGAGATTTGAGGTGTAAGCCCTTGATAATGGATTTCTCTATTGAGAGAGATTTGAGGTGTAAGCCCTTGGTAATGCATTTCTCTACTGAGAGAGATTTGAGGTGTAAGCCCTTTGTAGTGCATTTCTCTTTGAGATTTGAGGTGAAAGCCCTTGTTTCCACCCTCTGGGAGAGCCATGGTGGATGTCATGTGTGTGACTCCATGACAGCATCACGTGAGGGAATCCGTGATGATTTACTTGTACTTGTGTGTCACCCTCTGGAGGAGCCATGGTGAAAGTCACGTTGAGGTGACAACATCACATTAAGTGATGAGCACTTGTTCATACCATCTATGGAGGTAGCCATGATGGTTGATATCACAATGAAGTGATATTCTATTTTGTTTTCATATTGATATGATGTGTCGTGTACAGGTGGAAGTATCATCCCTAGCTGAGAGGAAGTGTTGATGTTATAGCAGCTTAGGGCTGCACTTCATTGCACACGTCTCAAGAAGGAAGCATAAATTAAATGGGTAGCCATTCGGCTATTTAATTTATGTCAATAATAAATGTCAAACATAAAGGGCCGACCCTAATGGTTCGCATATATTACTTGTTGCTTGGGCCGACCTTAATTGTATTTATCATTTATTATGTTTCTTTTAGAGGGCCGACCTAACTTGAAGAGGCGCCTCACTTGTATATATACAAGGTCTTGTATTGTCATTATTATCATTCAAGTTCATCAAGTTAAGTTCGCATTTTCTTCAAGCAAGTTCGCAATTAAGCAGCAGATTATTATCTTGTAGCAGCAGACCTATTTCAAGGTGATTCATATTCGCACTTAGGAGAAGTGCTATTGTTCATTGTATCAAATTCGCCTATGTGCTAGGCCTGAGTTGTAAGCAGTTTTCTGCTCTTGTTCTACTTTATAGAAGAGAATCATTTGCTGGGTTTTTTCTCCCTCAAGAGGAGGGTTTTCCCAGGGTATCTTATTGTGTTTATTGTCTTATGTGTTGCAATATTTTAAGAGCTTTCAATTGTTTAATCTGATCTAAGAAACACTAACACAGAGTGTAATATCAATCTACTTATAGCAGAAAAGAAGAGATACATTAACACGTTATAATCAGAAGGTGGAGTGCCATTTGGAACCTTAGCAGATATCAAAAAGAAATAGAGGTGAATAAAGAAAATGGTCCAATAAGAGATATATGAAGGCAAATGATAAATCAACAATAAGGGAAGTTAAATATAATTACATATAAATATATATACGTACATATAAAGATTATTGGAAGATTGAAACCAATTAGCAATATATATATATATACGATTATGCAATAATGATGCTTGCAGCAATTATTGAGCCTTATAAGTAATTATGGTTCTTTAATATGAATATGGATAATAGATTCTTATTTGTTTGATTTACACTAAGCAATATGTTCTGAATATTAAGAATAGGTTGAATAGCAAGGCAATTGGAGCAGATCTAAGTTAATTATCTGCACTCAGCAGATAAGGGCGGAATCAGCAATAAATATACTTGCATCTTAGAATATAGCAGATCATATTTTTGCAAGCATTGTGGCATGCACTATGATGTATATTGTGAATAATGATATGTTTATTAATCTCTATAAAATTGGATATATTGTTGTGTTTGTAATTCCCACCAAGCAACCATGGGAGAAGTAAGGGTTAGTACAAGTAGGGTGAGCAGATACTAGATTACTTTCTAAGTAGACCACCCCATGTGGATGGCCAGGGGTCGTCCACTTGGGGCCAAGGGGGTGAGTGACCGCTCTTGGGCTTAGAAAGAGGAATCTACGGACCTCCTATTGTAGCTTTCCCCAATCTCTACATGGATGGGTTGCTGGGAAGGATTCAAGGAGTCTCAATCATAAGAAGGATGGATAAGGCAGCATGGATAGGGAATGCAGATACAAGTTTACCCACTGAGTAGACCACTCCATATGGATGACCGAGGGTTTGCCACTTGGAGCCAAGAGGGATGGTATATCCGCTCTTGGGCTTAGCTGGGATAGCTTCAGGCAGACTTATCATGTTTCCCATCCAATTCCTATTATGATTGAGCTCCCATTATGCATTATGGATATTGTGTAGTTTAAATAAATTTGAAATAGTTATGTATTTACATGGTTTAAATAGACAAGGCATTTTTTATCATATGAATTATGTTCCAATATTATCTAACATGATTGCAAGACCTAAACCAAGATTTATCTTTCTTAAAGCATTTAATTGGTAAGTATAACCCTAACTACATTTAACTTGTGATTCTAGGGCAAGATTTAGGGCACCAAAAGGGGACATTACACCTACCACCTAGATGGTCACCTCTTGTTGCAAAAAATAGAGAAAACCATGTGGAGATTTCTTCTCAACCTTTGCTCTAGTGAACCACTTCCTATAGTGAGTGATCCAACCATTCTTTAGAACTTTGTAAATGGTGATTCTGGATTCCCTATATACCCAATCGTCATATCCATGCTCTGATCCATCTCTGCCAGTACACTACAAGCAGGATTCAACTTCTATGGTTGGAGTTATTATGCTGTAACTAGAACATGCAACAAAAATGAGAAATATGGATTTAGAAACTCAGCATTGAAAGATGTAAGCAAATCAAGATAAGGTTGAAGGCCAAGATCAAATGATTTATCTCCCACCTACTAGCTGTTGGTGTATCATCCATCAAAGAAAGTGATTCATATTTATATGATTCATTAGCCTCCCCTTCTACAGATCTAGCCAAACTTTATCACCAGCCTGCATTAATGTGATGACAGATTCTCATGAGGACACATTTGCTAAACGTTTTTTGCAGGATATCTTTAACTTAATGAAAATTCTAAATGCTCCCAATCAAATCAGCATGTTTATCAACATCCTTTATGCTGAATACAGTTTTGTTGGTAGCAGCACTAGGTCTGCAGCAGTTGTTGCTTAAGGCTGAAAACCTAAGCAAACCTGAAAAGGAGCTGTGGATCTCTGGAGTTATGAAGATATTTGTCATAGCTTTATTGAATGAAAGGTAAAACTTGCAGTTTAAGTGTGTTGGTAAGTGGAGTTGTACATTATCAAGATAATCCAAGTGCAGCATCGTGCACTGGTTTTATCAAAGCAATTGGCATCACACAACCTCTATGCACACAATGCTCACACACAACAGTGCATAGAGCTCATGTGCAGCCACGCAGCACTGTTTGGGTGCATCTACCCAAACACCTATGGCATTGTGCAGCACTGCACATGCTAGTGTTGAGTCAAACCATATGCATGTAACACATGGCAAGCATCTATCCCATTAGAAACACCACCACATGCACATGCTAGTACTGAGTCAGACCATATGCATGCAACACATGTCGAGCATCTACCCCATAAGAGACACCACCATATGCATGCAACACCATGGCAGCATCTGTACACAAGAAACAACACCAATGAAGTTTGACACCAGCAAGTTAGCAACATCTGCGTCATAAGAAACAATACTATACAAGGTTGACACTTGGAAACATCGCATCCACATATGCCATGCAGCCATATCAATTGGACATATGTACACATCGATTGTGTGCCTAGTTAATGGCCTAGTTGTAATGCACATATAAATACCGACATTGTACACCTTGTATGAATTGAATGTAACTCGCATATCACATCTTAACCGTCTACTGTACTAACCTATTGCGGAATATTTAACCAAATTTGCATATTTTTGCTAATTATGCTATTCAGGCATTTTGTCAAACAGTTTGTATGCACTCATTTCGGAGAAGCTTTCATACTGAAATTGTTTATGACAGTGTATTTTGTGATATGGGAACATTTAATTGCTCACAAACTCATTGAAACATTTACAAATCTAGAGAAATTTCATCAAACGAATGGCACTCATTCAACATGACATAGAATGACATAGAGATTTAAATAATTTGATGTTCATATACAAGATGCAAATACCACAGTCCTGACCTTATACAGCAGATTTAGATATCCAAATGATGGCTGGGCTGGAATCATACTTCTCCAAGATAGTCTAATACTCTTTATTTGAACCACAATACACCTCAATCTCTTGAAGACCTCTCTAACTTACTGTGCTTAGGGATTACAGACCCTCACGTCCCACCTACAGCTTGCATTTACCAGGTGTAACTTCCACGCCTCCCTGCTGCTTGTTGGTGGCCAACAAAGATGGTCTTCAGAGACCCACAAACTCCTCTAAAGAACAGCAGCCAAATATTGATAAGTGTGGTGATCACCAAAATGCCTCAAAACACCTTTATCTCCCTCAAAACTGTCACACTAAGCAGATTATGGATGTATCGATCAGCATTAGGGATTTCCTAACCATCAAAATGCAGATAAACACCTTCGGTAGCAGCAAAGACTTCCGCCTAGCTGTTCTAACAATGACAACCAGCAGTAAGACAACAATTGCTCCAAAATCACCCATCTCTTCATTGCCCAACATGGAATGATATAATATTTATCAATTGATTTCCTTGAAATATTCAAACATAACATCCAAGGGTCCTTGTAAATCTTTGCAAATATCCAGATAAACGGAGATATAAAATAACATTGACAACATATAATAATCACATGGCAATCACACAGAACATAGATATACTTCTTTATTCAATATTCGGCGATTACATCATAATGTCTCCAGACATAACATAGCATAGCATAGCATAGCAGAACCATCCCCCTTCCTGACTACATGACTCAAGTACATATAGTACGCTGGCGGTGGTTAAGGTACCAACCGTCGCATCCCTTCATTATAACTAATTACTTCATCAAGAACTGTTCCCGAGACAACTAACTAACATGACCCGTACATAACATAAGTACATGGATTATTAATATTAACTAAAGTCTTATTTAATTATGACTCATAGCCGACCAAGTACACTCTCGGCCGACTACATCGACTCACGGCCGACCGAATACATTGTCAGCCGACTACATCATCCCCCCCACAAAGTAGTCGTCTTCCAAGCGACTGAAAACCAAAAATACCAACTCAAGTTCCTGCTTGGTGCTACCCAATTCCTTATCTTTTCCTTGTGGTTGACTCTCCCCCTTGGCTGAAAATCGCTGCACATCAACCTCCTGTGTATCTTTTTCTACCAATTATTGATCCTTCTTTGCCAACTGATTGTCACCCAATACTCCATCTCTCTCCGCCAACTTCTCCTCGAGAGCTGCAATTCTCGTTTGCACAGCAGCCAACTGTTCCTGTACTATGATGGCTGGTGGCACTGCAATTTGGCAATTCCAATAAATATGATGGGGGTCTGGGGGCAACGCCCCCAGCGTGGTCAAGGGGCAACACCCCTCGCAAGGTCCGGGGGCAACGCCCCTGGCGCACTCCCTGTCGCGGTACAGGGCGGGGTCGAGGGGCAACGCCCCCGCCGCCAAGACCAATTTAACACTTCTGAAACCACTCGAAACTGCATCGCGCGCCTCATTTTCATGATTTTCCCACAGGTTCCAAATAGTGCTGATGAAGCTGAAAAATACAGATTTTGTATTGTTTTTCTGAAACTTCACTTTCTTCAAGTCGATGCTTGGTACAGACGTGCTTCGTTTGACCCATACTGACCTCCTCCAACTCGCACGTACGGAATTTTGCTCCCTCGGGCGTACGACCCTTTTCAACCATGCGGATTCCTTTTGATTCAGCTGCACGATTCTTCCCACAGCCTCCCGTACGGATTTCCTGTTTGGGCGAACGACCCTTTGTTTATAGCGTATGGATTTTCCTTCACTTTGGCGTACGGACTTCTGTTTGTGGCGTACCAGTGGATGGCGTACGGATTGCTCTCCTCCCTGGCATACGGATTTGGCAAGTACCGTACCAGCTCTATCTTCTCTTCGTCGTACGGACTTTTCCTTCTGGCGTACGGATTTTGCAAGTGTCGTACAAGTTTTGCCTTCTCCTGGTCGTACGAACTTATCCTTCTAGCGTACGGACTTCTTCCTCTAGCGTACGGATTTTGCAAGTGTCGTACCAGTTTTGTCTTCTCTCTTCCATACGGGCTTCTCCTTCTGGCGTACGGACTTCTTCCTCTGGCATACAGATTTTGCAAGTGTCGTACCAGTTTTGTCTTCTCCCTGTCGTACGGACTTATCCTTCTGCCATACAGACTTCTTCCTCTGGCGTACGGATTTTGCAAGTGTCGTACCAGTTTTGTCTTCTCTTTGTCATACGGGCTTCTCCTTCTGGCGTACGGACTTCTTCCTCTGGCGTACAGATTTTCTCCAACCCCTGTTCGGATTTGTGGGCTGGCGTATCGTCTGGTTCTGAAATTCTTTCTTTGTACTCTCCGTACTCGACTTCTCTTCTCCTTCTTGGATTTCTCCAATCTGCAACATGTTACACTCTCGCTGGAATACCTCATAATCCTCCATTTGCCAATGAAATAGGCCATTCAACGAACTTGTCTCATCTTCCGAGCAACTCCCAATTTCCAGTACGCCTTCCTCATTTGGCCCCATTATCTTCCCTTCGTCGTCAACATCCAATCCTCCATCAGACTCTGATCCTGACAATGCCAAGTCTTCACTGACTGCCTAATTCTTCAAATCAATAATATACTTCTTCCCATGATCCCCGTCCCAGTAGTGCATCGTACGCTTTTCTCTCTAGAGGAATGAAAACAAAATTCAATATAAACGGTTGCGTACCTATCAATACCTTTTGCGCCATCAACATTCCCAACGGTTTGATACCATGTTGATCGGCACCGACGAGTTGGAATGTCGATGGCCAAAGTGTAGGCTTCCCGAGGCTCTTCCATGTGTCTTCGGGCAGTACGTTGACTCCCGATCCTCCGTCGACGATAGTATTTGTCAAGGTATTCCCTCCGATCTCCATCTGCACAACCGCCGGTATCTTCCCGATGTTTGCCGTGAGCAGTACGAGGTCAATGGTTTGTTCATCGTACGGTGATGGATCTAGTACCAATTCTTGCCTTCGGTCCTCCGCTCGTGATTGCTTGACACCCCCAAGGACATTTGTCATTGCCAGTCCCAACTGCGGCAACGTCTGGAGAAGGTCAACTACTTTGATCAGTATGGTGGTCTGCAGTACCTGTCGTACGATGTTGGTTTTTGCCTCCAACTGCCAAGAGGTCTCTGGCTTCTCTAGAGATATTTTGTTCTCCTTCGCCATCGCCAATTCCACTTCAGCTTTTGCTTCCTTCATCCTTTGTTTTTTCGTACATGGATCTGGGTAGGTTGCCTTCTTTGCTTGTGCTCTGGTGATCGCCAATACCTCTTGTTCTTCTACTTCCAGCATGTGGATACCCTTTTGCTTGGGGCATTCACTATCTTCATGGTCGCCTGGACCACACCACTTACACAATCTTCCTCCCGAACCTTGGCTGTTATGGCAGTCCTTGGCAAAGTGACCCCATTCGTTGCACTTTCCGCATTGGATCATGGGCCGTCCTTTACCGTCATACTGTATTTTGTTCCTCGGACTCTTGTTGCTCTGGTAACCTCCAGGGGATGCATTGCTATTGTACTGGGGCTTCGGTGGTGTGTTCGGCAGTGTCGACGGTTCTCCTTGAGTGAAGAGTACTTGTGCACTTTTGGCTTTTAAATTGTATGGGCATTCCTTGACGGAATGTCCCATCACTTGGCAAATATCGCAGAATAACTTCTTCGAACAGTTCGCCTTCGTGTGACCTTCCCCATTGCAGTCTGTACACCATAGTTCTCGTGCTTCCCTCGTACTCTCTTTGTCGGCCTTCAATTCTTTCATCATTCGCATCACATCTTTCCTAAGTGCTTGTACGGTCCTGGATTCCCCGTCGCTATCGTTGGTACTCTCCTCGTCGTCCGTCTTCTTTTTCCCTCGGGAGGATGTTTTGTTTTCGCTTTCTATATCCATCGCCTGATTGTACGCTTCAACGTACAACGACGAAGGCACGACTTTCATCTTCTTCCTCAACGATGGCAGCAAGCCTTCAATGAACCATCGCTTCTTTAGCCCATCAGCCGATTGAACCTCCAATTTTCCCAACAAGTCTTTGAGTTGCCGATTGTATGTGCGCACATTCTCTTGTTTTCCCTGCTTCGTACTGTAGATTTCTACTACAATCTCACTGTCATCCCTCAGGAGTTTGAATTTGTCCTGAAAGGCCTTCTTGAGTAATCTCCATGAAGCTTTATGCGTTTGGTCCAACTCTAAGTACCAGTCGATGGCACTATCTCTGAGTGTCGCCGGAAAGGCTTTCAGCCAATGATTTGGGTCATCTTCTCCACTCGCTACCCAGATTGTCTCACATGTTTTGCAATGTCGTACTAGATCTTCTGACCCATTCCCCGTAAACTTCGGCAGTTTTTGCCATTCTGGAGTCACCATCCTTCCCCGTTGTCCTCCTTGTATATTGGACCCGACTGAACTGGTTTCCTCGTTACGTCTCGATGCGTCACTTGCACTCTCGGCCACGTACGAGTCACTTTCTCGTCCTCCGTCAGCGTCCTCTACACCTTGAGTTTCCTGGGTCCCACTCCGGTGCTCCCTCTGCCAAGGGGTCTTGGGCTCAGATCTCCCTATCCTCAACCCTTCGTCATCGTCCGATATGGACAACTCCCGAATGCGTTGGATGCTATTCTCAAGTTCTTCGTTCAATTCATCTTCATTTTCTCGGGTTTTATATTTTTCAACGTACGGGGTGATGAAGGCTTCCTCGTCCCTCCCTTCCACGAAACTCTAATGTGCTCTACTTAATCTTTGCCGCCGGTTTTCTTGCTCCTGTACTCTCAATGATCGTCGAATTCTTTCCTCCTCCGCTTCGTGCCTGAATGGTATTCGGTTCTTGTCTTTGTTTGGCTGTACGGGCATTACAGGTCATTCACACGATCATTGTTGGTTGCAGGGGTACGTCTCCAACTAGTGTCTCATTCCTCCTCTTCCCGTTTAGTTCGTTCTTCGTACCGCTACAAGATTTGTTGCCTTCGGCGTTCCTGATCCTCCTCCGCCCGAAGGTCTTGTAGGATGATGTAGTAGCATGCTATCAGTCTTGGCAGTCTGGTAAGAAGATGGTCGACCTCTTCGTTGACGCGCAGTCTATCCCAAATGACCGCCTGAGGGATCTCTCGCTTGAGAGCCTCCCTCCGTACGTGGTCCTTTAACGAGATTTCCCACAGACTGCAGAGGTCTTCCGTCAGAGCGTCTTCACGATCCTCGTTTGCTTGTACCGGCTCTTCAGTCGACTGCCCCATCACAACGCCATTCTCCTGTCTAGGTGGTTACCGGATACGCTTAGGCAACGGCGCCAAATGTTTACTCGCTACGGGTACAATGACGTACGGAGTAAACGGAGATATAAAATAACATTGACAACATATAATAATCACATGGCAATCACACAGAACATAGATATACTTCTTTATTCAATATTCGGCAATTACATCATAATGTCTCCAGACAGAACATAGCATAGCATAGCATAGCAAAACCATCCCCCATCCTGACTACATGACTCAAGTACATATAGTACGTTGGCGGTGGTTAAGGTACCAACCGTCGCGTCCCTTCATTATAACTAATTACTTCATCAAGAACTGTTCCCGAGACAACTAACTAACATGACCCGTACATAACATAAGTACATGGATTATTAATATTAACTAAAGTCTTATTTACTTATGACTCGTAGTCGACCAAGTACACTCTCGGCTGACTACATCGACTCACGGTCCATCGAGTACACTGTAGGCCGACTACACCTGGAAGGCTTCACAAATTTTTAAATCTTCAATTGTTTAGCGCCTGCATGAAACCTATGTGATTCCACCAACAAATCGGCTAGGGTAGATCTCTCGCCACCGAAACCAATTCCCTTAGGGTTTTCGTCCTAGAGTTTGCTCAAGCAAGAAGCTCAAACTCTAAAGTATAGAAAATAAACAAGCATGAGCAAATGAACTTCCAATTTCTCTTTATATTTTCCCATGAAATATTCTCGAAGGAACTTATTAATTTCCCACTTAAAATATTTCATTAAAGCACCTTTATAAAGTGAATATTTCATCTTTTTAATTCACTTAAGTCACTTTATAAAATTAATTTAAGTCACCCATAAAATTTGCTTTATTGGACAAATTTATTTATTTAATTAATTAATTTATTCACTGATATTGTCTAAAATTAGCCTATGGGAATAAAATAGGCTAAATAGGTCATCTCCAACTACTCCACAGAAGGGGACATTACATCTACAAACTTCTCCTATACATTTTGAATATAAGTGGCATATCTGCCATAAGTCTTATGTGCATTGAATGTGTAATTGATTTGGACTTTGTTCTTCCATTTACATGTTCTTTGATTTTACTTATTACTAGCTATAGATCATCCCCTAGACCACTTGGGATATAGATCATCGGTATCAAAGCGAAACTTTGTCTTCATGCTTGTTCAAATACAAAAACAACAGCAACAGGATTTACACTCGATTCAACTTCTACGAATTCAAATGAACACCAAAAATAAACTAAAATGGCCAATGAACGCACACTTAAGGTTTCAACAAACATTCAAAGAATGATTCATACAGCCTTGAAAACACAATGCTAAGCATAGTTTGCAAACTCAAACTCAAAAAGTACTTGGCAAGCGAAAATTTTCTAAATCGAAGAGTACTTAGAAAAAACTCAACTTAAATAAAATTTAAATTTTGAAAAAAAATATAAATTTAATGCAAAATACAACTACAAAATGCATCAAATGAGTTTAGTGGGGGTTTGGGGGCACTGCCCCTTGCAAGGTCTACAAGCAAGACCACAAGCACGTTCCCCATCACAATACAAGGCAAGATCGAGGGGTGGAACCACTACCACCAAGCCCAAATGAATACCTCCAAAACCACACCAACCTTCATGGCACAAACCATTTTTTAATCAAAGATGATCACATGGTTTGTTTCATTCTATTAGCTAATCATACTCATCTAGAGTAATTGGCATTTTCCGCATGAAACCTATGAAACCCATATCCAAATTGATCACAATTCTCGATCCCCTATGTGTTAAGACCTATAAATGTGTGTACTCTTGGATGATTTTAATTAGGCTTTATTTGTGCATTTCGCTTGATATTTGCAAATGAATAAATAGGATTTTTAAAGCTATCTTTTTGGATTATTTGAGAAGGAAAATATAATTGTATTTAGCTAGTTAATGTTGATGTTATTGACAGCAGCAGGCCTCTTACTTCCAGCCACGATTTTCTATAAGGCAATAAATTAAATATTAGCCTAACGGCTATTTATTTATTGGTGATACTCTTTAGTGAAGAGGCGCTTCACTTAATGCTAAATAATTATTATTATTATTTTATGTGGCCGACCTCTCCTTGTTAATCGCACCACTTCATGAAAGACATATTCTTTGGAGGCTGACTTTGCACCATGAAAGGGTGCGATCTCTCCACATATTTGTATATATATGAGATCGCTTCATTCATGTTGATCATCAAGTTCATTCATTATAGTTTGCATATCATAAGAAGAAGTTCGCGCCTGAGAAGCAGATCATTATCTTGCAGCAGCAGATCGATTTCAAGGAGAAACTTATTCATTTGTATTTTGCATCTAGGAGAGGTGCGATTATTCATTGTATCAAATTCGGCATTGTGTTGTGCCTAAGTTGTAAGCAGATTTCTGCTCCTATTACATCAATATATAAGAGATATATTTGATGGGTTTTTCTCCCTCAAGTTGGAGGGTTTTCCCAGGGTATCTTGTTGTGTTTCATTGTCTTATGTGTTGCATTTCTGGTTATTGAATATCTGATCATAAAACTAATAGTTAAAAGTAATTTTGGAAAATATTGCATTTAAATTGAAAAATATCTCCTTTGAAAAAAGTCTAGTAATTTAGCAATGGGAAAAGTAAAGAGGATTTTTGGTTTTAGATTTTGGTCATAAGCAAAAAGTAAATTTTAATTTCATGTTATCTTTTTCATTATGCAAATGGATTTGGGGGGAAATTGGAGAGAGAGCAAAATAGAAGAAAAGAGAAAGCTTTCTTGAAACCCTTGCTTGGTTGCTTGTTTAAAGGATTTGGAATTTTGGAAAAGATAGGTCGAAGCTCAAGGATTAGATTTGCGGGGAGATTGCTCGGCTTGCCTTGAAGATAAAAGATTTGCAACTTTCTTGCTAAACACCACTTCTTGGAGGTATTCATCTTGTGGTTTAATTTGTAATTTGATAGGAATTAAATGAAATAAAATGAAGATCTTGTGCATAGTAATTGTTGTTCTTTTGCTTGTGTTAAGGGTTTGCTAAAATTGGGATTAGAAAGTAATTTCTTTGAATTGGGTAGATTTTAGTTTGTAGTTGTTTTATTTTAAAACTTTAGAAAATACAAATCTGTACCCAAATTGGGAAAATTTCCTAAAATATCATGCAATTACATAAATGCACCATTGGATGAAATGGGTCATAAGGGTATATTTAGAATTTTAAAATTCCTATGTTTTAGTTTTGTGAAAAATCTGAAGGTCAATCAATGGAATAAACCAAATAATTGAGAAATTTTAGAAAATCATAAATTATTTATTTTTTGAGTTTGAAACTTTTGGATTGAAATTATTTTGGGGAAACATATTTTTTCCATAGAATTAAAGTGTGCTTTCCTTGCGGTACATGTTCATGTGTAAATTGTACCTTTTGCCTTTTAAGGGCTAATTGCATTGTTAGTTTCCTTAGTACATGCAAGAACAATTAGGAGGTTAGGGCTAGGAGTGGATGGATCTAAATATTGGATGTCACATCTAAAATAGGACGAATGACATCATAATAAGAAACACAAGAATTAATTATGCAATACATAATGCCTTAAAATAAGACTTACTATTGAGATCAAGTGTCTAACTAGTCCTACCTTGGTTTTGGAGAACCATGGGGACACCACTTCTATATCCTAGAATAGCCTCATCTTCCTCCCCTAATTGGACTCATGGAGTCCATCATGTGTTTGAGAAACCTTGTGTGATGTGTTCTTAGTTGTAGCCAACTTTTGTGTGCTTTGTGTGTGTGAGATTGTTGACCATAGAGAGTATCTCTTGGTTTAAAGGTGTGAGCCTTGGTGTCCCACATGGCTAGGTGGTGGTAATTACCACCGAGATTGTGTGGTGGATCATGGTAGTGATGCGCACACGATTATACTGAGAGGGGAGGTGAATCAATATAATGTAACTTTTACCAATTTAAAACTTTATCAAACACAATAATATCATTAACTCAAAATCAATAATCATGCACATGAAAAGAACACAATAACACACAATATTTATGTGGAAACCCTTACGAGAGAAAACCAAGGCAAAATATTATTTTTATTAATCTTCTTTTTAACAAATTTTGTAGGCACCAACCTACTAGAGGCACCAACCCCTCATTCAATTTGTGAGCACCAACTCCCACAACTAAATTCCTAGGCACCAACCTTAATGAACTATGTCTATTTCTCTATACTCTTTCTTTCCACAAGTTTGATCACAAGTAATGTACCTAATCCTTCACAAATCTGATCACTAATAATGTCTTCTTTCCTTTCACAATTCTAACCACAACAATGTCCTCTCTCCTTCCACAAATCTAATCCAAATCATGCACCAATTCCTTTCCCAAAACTGGTCATAGTTATGCCAATATCTTCAAACGGATTTTTGCCTTATAATATGTTCTCAATGAGACCTTCCACTTTTTGATCACCCAGATCCCAATATGGGCAAGGTGAGAGCATACAGTGGTTGGCTTACAACATTGAGCTTTCTCTAAACTACCACTTCTTCAATGGGGTGAGTAGTAAATAACAAGTGCATGAAAGTAAACAAGGAATGCTCTTGGCGGCAAGCCAGCCACTTCCACTTTTCAGTGGGCAACAAGAAAAGTAATGCACTTGGTGGCAAAGCCAGCCACTTCCACTTTTCAGCGGGCAACAAGAAATGGAATATAGGAAACTCGACCACTTATTCAGCAAGAGTAAGAAGTACACAAAGCAAAAGGCTTAACCACTTTTCAGCAGGAGCAACCACTTATGCAATGGGGTAAGTATCCAAAAAACTGAAAGCAAAGAGCTGATTGGTACTACCAATTCAGCATTACAATAGGATGTCTAGTACATGAAATCATGAGAATTACAAATCAATATGATTGCCCAATGATACAGTAAGCAATCCCTACAACATACGAGTGATTAGGCAACATAAAACATGAAAGGACAAGAGTATATTAGGTCTGATATGACTGGTGCAGCAATCTGATATACCAAAACAGTGAACTTGAACCCTCAACCAGCCCACAAGAAATGGTCATAACTCCACAGAATGATCTCAAATCACTTGCTAATGAAAGAGCAAGCCTAGGCGTCCCAAAACAAAATGCAAGCTGTCACAAACAACTCTGATTTTTTCTGGCACAATTCCCAATGCACTTTCAACAGGTGGTACAGCTCCCAAGGTTGGTCGACCAGCCTTTAAAAATCAGGTTCACCTCCTAAAATCACAATAACTTGCAGAATGAGTCGCCCTAGCAAGAGAAAGAGATTGAGCCAACACCCACAAAGTACTTTCAACTTCTCTGGTCAGCGTGAGCATAAACGTGGGTTAGCTAGGCATAATCTAGCAACATGAAAAGTCTGATAAAACACTCAAAAAACCTCCAAACAGCAAATAAACACACCAACACACCAAAATATCACTAGAAGACATCAAAGCTACTCAAAACTTAAGTAAATAAAAAGGCCATCATCATTGTTTGCTCTACTACAACTCCTGAAATGAAGTTGCAACTCTATTCAGCTCAAAGATGTCTCTCAATCTCAAAACTGAAGATAGCTTGGAGGGGTTTCATCCTCAAAGCCCAAGAGATCACTCTACAATCTAACAACACTTCGTAACATTAAATTAGCATACCCAAAAGAGAGCAAATGAAGCAGTATATATAGACTTTGCAACCCAAGAATTTGAAATCCCTTTCCCTCCAAAAAGGGACGCCACCTTTTGGAGAGAAATAATATTTAATAAAAATTACTTAAGTCTCTCACTTTAGGCGTCCAACCTTGAAATGCATAAATTCAACTTAAAATGCTAAGTTCACATCATGGCGTCCACCTTTAGCATTAAATAGTATTTGTTTTTTTAAAACAACTTAAGTCATCAAGCTAGGCGTGGGGGTCCAAAGGGTCACTTGACATTATAACATTAACTTATGTTGCAAACCTTCCATTTTCGAACTCCAAGAATATTAGAGAAGACACTACTCAAAATATCAAGACACCAAACATTGCACTGCCACACTACCAAAAATAGTAACCCAGTGTTGAATTGTTGCCAGAGCCACTACCAAAAATAGCACTTACTAAAAATAGCATACTGCTAAAAATAGTAAGTGGCTCCAAACTCAATTAAGCACATTCCAAGTAATCGTCGTAACTAACTAATAATACTAAGTCTAAAAATAGACATTACTAAAAATAGCAATGATTTCCCAAGTTCTCAGAAAACCCAAAAAGCATATTGGCAACTCCTGCAAAGAACTCCTAAAACTGACATGAAACCTCCAAGAATCATGGAAACCCTAAAACTACCTCTGAGTAACCTACGAGACTCTGATAATAGGCTATCGGCCACTGAAAAGCATAGGGCTAAAAAGGGTACATTACAATGATGTCACTATCGTTGACTTAGGTTTAAATAGGCAAATGAGCACTCGCTTTCCCCTCAAATCTTCTTTTTTATATTTTTCCCTTCAAGGAGACCCATACACACACCATTGGCCGACAACACTTAAAGGAATAAAGCTTGATTACATAATACCCAGAAGGCCCCTATAATTTGGGCACACATAAAATAGGATAACACCAAATTATAACAGTCACTTCTCTAATTTATTTTCCCAAGCCTACGGGAAATGGAAAATAGGCTTAAGGAACATCCAAGAATCTTATGGAAGCAAGGAACAAGAGAGTCCTCACTCCTCGAAATTGCTTGCCCTCAAGCAATTCACCTTTGGATGCTTATAGATGTTGGCTCCTTCCCATATAGCATCCTCAGTTGGTAAGTCCTTCCATCACTCCAAATACTCAATAATGGTTTGATTCTTCAACTTCCTTTCACGCCTATCCAAGATAATCACTAAGGTCAAAATGAGTTTTCCTTCATCATACAGCAATGGCAAGTCTTTGGAAAGTGTAACATGCTGCCCTAATGCCCTTTTGAGGCACAAAATGTGGAAGATGTTGTGAATTCAGCTATTCTCGAGTAACTCTAGCTCATAGGCCACTTCTCCCACCTTTCTTATGATCTTATAGGGGGAATAAAGTATGGGCTTGAACTTTTCTACTCATTTCTTCTTCAATGAAGACTGCCTATAGGATTGTAACCTTAAGTAAACTATGTCTCCAACTTCAACTACTATTTCAGTATGATGCTGATCTACATAGAGATTATGCTGGTTCTAAGCATGTTGGAGATGATCCTTAAGGGATTTCAATATCTCTTGGCTCTGCTTGCTCATATCTCTTGGCTCTTCTTGAACTTGAAAACTTGTTTTGTGTTTGCAAGAACTGAAAATTCACGGAATACATTAACACATGTGGTCAATATTTATGACTATTTCTTTTCAAGAATGAATGACCAATATATACAGTCAATGTTATAAAGTTTGCCATTATGTTGAATATCTTCTTACAGCATAAGTTAGGGTCTCACTATCGTACGTAACTGGATTCCCATACACTGGGTGGGACCTGCATTTAGTGCATATTCAGATGCATGGGTTTAAATTTCAAAAGATAGGGCAAAGAGAGTACTAGTGCTTAACAAAGTCTATGTTTCAACTCTTCAAATGCTTTGTATTGTAGGTCAACCAAAGTGAACATTGCTCTAGACCAACTTCAGTAAATTAATTTAAGGCCATGCAGTATGAAAAACGCCAAGTAGAAACTTCCACTAGAAGCTTGCTAAACCCAAAAAGTGGTGAATCTCTAAATAAGGCTTTCTTGATGGCCATCATTGAATCACTCAGAAACTCTTTTGATCACTATGAACCCCATGTTCATCAAACATGTACTCCTGGGAAAAAAAATTGCGTTAGGCAAACAAATACTTCTCCTAGTTGACCTACAACTTCTGTTGATTGCATGGTTTAAACTTTAAAGAACCTGTTGAACAAAATCCAAGTGCTCTACCCATGTTCTACTGAAACATAAATGTGCCATCCATATAGACAACATATGAAGTTGTCAAAAGGCCTTAAATATCATTCATCATTTCCATGAATGTTATTGATGCAATGGTTAGGAAAATGACACCCACTCAAATAATTCTTTCTTTGCTTTCAATGCAGATTTCCAAGTATCAAAGGGGTCAATAGGTATCTAATGATCACCTGCCTTCACAGGTCAATTAGCATCTCTAAGCTGATTGCAGAGGTCTTCAATTCTAAGGATTGAATATCTGTTTTTATCATTAACTTGTTGAGAGCCTTCTAATCAAGGCACACTCTCCATGTACCATCTTCCATTAGCACTAGCTCAATTAGATTTCCACAGGGTTAACAAACTCTAATTGGCAACTTTAAAATATCATTGTATACTTCTAGCAATTTGTCCATCTGCTTCTGTTGTGTTGTTTAACCTTTCCTTCATAGCCTCACAACCCAAGATAGCTTTCTAACTGAGTGCTTCTTGCAGATTGTCGATAACACCATCATCAGTCCAAAGTTCCTAACTCTCACTACCATCAAGGGTCGCATGGCTTTAAGATTCCACTTGGCAGCTAAGAGTATGTTTCTGCCAATGGTGAGTTGGGGTATACCATCATATATCAGCTGGCAATGCCACAAACAAAAGGCTGTATTATATACTTGATTCACAACCATTTCATCTAAGGCTTGATCATCTACAATACCTCAGTTCTCTAATAAGTACAGATATTCCTATGTTATATCCATTCATTGGTGGTTATTCCATATGCCCAACATGCAAAAAAATACTCATTAAATGTAATATCAATTTGTAATGTACGCACCATACTAAAGAGTAAAGACAAACAAATACTTTCCAAGTTAACCACATTATAAGTATAGATAATTATCTATAAAAGCAAAGTACAAAATATTGAATATTCTTGAGGTTGCAAATACAGTATTATTAAAGTTAAAACTAAAAAATATAATAATTTTAAGGCAACAACTATGAGTTAGGATATACCCGTTGGCTCTTTTGTGGACCATATTCGGCTGGATTAAAGACATCGTAATGGCAGTCATACTTCTGACCAATTTCATATCGTAACACATTGAATGCCTGCCAAAGAACCAACACATGCATTGTCATTAGATTTTATAAATATTATCCTAGTCAAACCATCGAAAAAGAATAGTGTTTTGATAAATACTTATTAATAAATTCAACAGGGCAAGAATTCTGTCATATCGCTTAAGACTTCTTTCCTTTTGATGCGCAAATAAACTGAGGCTTAATGTCCACCTAAACTCATCAAGGTTCCATACTAATGTACAAATCAATGTCAAGGGGTATACAACAAAAGAGAATAAAGGAGAATATATTCCTTGATTGAAGAAGCAACATAGGAGCTCAGTAATGCACATTAAAAGCATTACTAAACAAATGTTCAGAAATTTCTTTTTCAAACACTATTGCTTGATGTAGACAATCTAATGTAATTAACATGTATTTGAATAAGAAATATATTAATGAGAATCTATTCCAGCAACTTATCAGCACACCCAAACTATTTAATTTATTTCTATATATATTTATCCAAATTGCAACAATTTGACAGTATACCAAGGAATGTTTTGTAATGTCCCCTTTTAATTAATTCAGCTTATGCAAGCCCAATCCTTATTTCCCCCATATAGATAGGAAAATATTTAAATATGGTATGCAGGCCCAATCCTTATTTCCCTGATATAGATAGGAAAATATTTCAGTATGGACCTTTCAGACATTGAAAATTTGTGGTAGAAATAAATAATAATAAAATAATGGTGATATTGCTATCAAGATTCAACCGTGTAGTTTTACGAGTCAAACTCATTGACCCATGGGATTCTAGAGGTGGGTTGTTGTAATTGTTAGTTTTATGATCAGAAATGAAAGCAATCAGAAAATGCAACTCATAAGACAATGAACACCACAAGATACCCTGGGAAAACCTCCAACTCGAGGGGAAAAAACCCAGCAAATATATCGCTTATATATTCAGGAATAAGAGCAGAAATCTGCTTACAACTTAGGCCCAACACAAAGCCGAATTTGATACAATGAATAATAACACCTCTCCTAGATGTGTAGATACAGAAATGAACATGTTTCTCCTTGAAATCAATCTGCTGTCACAATATGATGATCTGCTAATCAAGGTAATGATCTTCTGCACAAGTGTGAACTTCACAATATGATGATCTGCTGCTCAAGATGATAATCTGCTGCACAAGTGTGAACTTCACAATCTGCTGCACAAGTGCGAACTTCACAATCTGCTGCTCAAGATGATGATCTGCTGCTCAAGTGCGAACTTCTTCTAGGAGTGCGAATATGAAAATGAATGAACTTGATGATCAAATGAGGTGATCATCACCTTGTATTTATACAAAACAATGTGACTCTTCATGGGGTCGGCCTCATAGCAATAATAAACAAATAAATATTATTTCTTTAATGAAGTTGGCCCCATTTAATTATTCACAATAATTAAATATTATATTATTTCTTCAATAAAGTGAAGCGCCCCTTCACTTAAATAAATACAATAAATAAATAGCCGATAGGCTATATGCAATTTATTGTTCAACAAGCAAGGCGGAAGTATGTAGCCCGAAGCTACAACATCAACAGTAACCCCAGAACACTTGGCAGCTTTCTCATTAAAGATTTCCATGACAACTTTTTAATGAGTTACACATTAGTATTCATGACAAAGTGGGGGCTATTTTGGGGAAAGAATTTCATTAGTATTTTAATTGCTATCTTTGAGAGGGAAAGTGGGGCGTTGAAATTTATGCCTTGCAGATGCTATATATTGAGGTGCTCGGTTGCCTTTGAGACATCTGCCAATTTATTCTATCTTTTCTATCATAGTCTGTACCTTGTGCTCAGCTACAAGATTTGAGGATGAAAACCCTTGGATTCTAGAGATCAAAGGACAAAACCTGTTTGATTTCTTGAAGATTGGAGGACGAAAACCCTTTGATTTATTGAGTGCGATCTCACACATAGGTTGTGTTCGTACATCAAAGATTTGTTTGGATTTCAACATATGTCTTGGTACTTGCGGAAATTTTTGTATTTATTAAGCTTCAGCATATTGTGGAAGTATATATTTTGTAATCAATTAAGTAATATTATATTGTGGAGGAAGCTTTGGTCATATTAGTGTTATTCGTTGAAGCTTAAACATATTATGATATTTATATTATTTGTGCAATCCATTGTTATATCTTTCTAGGCATTGTTGTTATTGGAAATTGTAAATGTAATCAAATCTTATCAGATAGGATCCTAAGAAATCTAAGTAATTTCTAAGTCTGAAATTCTGTGTAAGAATTCTAAGTCAAGATTCTAAGTTTCCAAATTTAATTCTCTTATGCTGAATGTGCTGATTGCAGAACATTTATAAATTTTGATGTTTGCATATCAATGAGGGAACCATGTTATATACCTTGGAGACCCGCCTCTAAGAGACGCGTCTCATGAGAGGACGTCTCTCCACAAGTGGAGACACGTCCGCTCATGGGACGTGTCCCTTTGGGCGCGCAGGCTCCAAAGATAACCGACTGACATTCGGTTAACAAACTTAACACATATAACCTCACATACTTGGCGGATATATATATTATATGAGTTCTGATTTTATTCAATGCAGAATTTGAACATCATTTATTATTTCGAATTTTATGCATGCTTATAAATTCGATTTACTTATTTTCCAGAAATAGGTTAAGGATTAATTTCGATCACATATAAAATGATGATGACGCTATTTAGCAATCACCATTTATATTTGACCGAAGCTATATTTCATTAACACTCCCTCTTAGCTAGGGAAGATATTTAAAATCAAATAAGTGGAGATATCACCTTCACACGTGATATCGAAGATATGATATGTTTTCTCAATATTGTCAAGTCACATGACATTCTTCATAACACATCTTCATTATGGTATATGCACTGACATCAAGTCACATGATGTCTACCATAATTCATGGCATATCCACGGATATAATTATCCACCATGATTATCTCTTAAGGATCACAATGATCTTCAGATGACATCAAGTCCCATGATATCCATCATCAAGTCCCATGATATCCATCAAAGTGTCCAAGAGATACTATCATGACATGTCCACAGATATCAAGTCACGTGATATCTATCATGATAGTTCAACTCATCATTGTAGAGTCGTCACTTTACAATGTCAAATACAAGTGTTCATTATTAGAAAGATCGTCACCTTTCAATAATTTACACAGGGGGAGTAGGCCCATAAGGTCATGGAGTCACACACATGACAAAAGAGTTTACACATTAAACATCTTTATATATTAGTAAAATTTATAAACAATTTGAATTTCAGACATAAATATCAAATTACATTTCAACCATACCAGGTTTCTTCCTGAAGTGCTCTACCTTGATTCAGGAAAGAGGCTTGGTGAGAATGTCTGCAGTTTGATCATTTGTACTAACATACTCCAACTGGATCACTTTCCTTTCCACCATATCTCTTACATAATGATAGGGGATCTCAATGTGCTTAGATCTATCATGGAAGACAGGATTTACAGAGAGTTTGATGCAACTCTAATTATCACAATGAATAATTGTAGGATTCAAGGGCTCACCAAAGAGTCCCACAAGCAATTTACGAAGCCAAACTGCTTCTCTTGCCCCCATAGAGGCTGCAATGTATTCAGCTTCTATTGAGATCTGTGCAACTGAAGACTATTTTCTGCAAATCCAGGAGATCATAGCCGATCCTAATCTGAAGCAACATCCTGATGTGCTTTTCCAATCGGTTACACTTCTAGCCCAATCTGAATCAGAGTACCCATGTAGATCTAGTTGGTCATTTCTGTAAAGAAGACCATATCCAATAGTGCCTTGAAGATATCTCAAAATATGTTTCACAACCATTAGGTGAATTTCCTTTGGCTCACACATGAACTGGCTGAGAACATTCACTGCATAGCAAATATCAGGCCTGGTGTTAACCAGATACATCAAGGATCCAATCATTTGTCTATAAAGGGTTGGATCTGCACACTTGGATTCTACTGTTGCTTCTTTCAGTTTGTGAAGGTTGCTTTCCATAGGTGTAGACATGGGTCTACAGTCCAACATTCCAAATCTCTTCAGAATATCAATAGTCTACTTTCCTTGGTTTAGTATAATGCCCTCTGATTTCTGCCATACTTCCAAACCTAGGAAGTAGCGTAGAATGCCCAAGTCTTTCATGTCAAATTCGGAAGTTAGATCCTTCTTTCCTTGAGCAATGAGGTGATCTTTTCCTGTTATCAGCAGGTCATCAACATATAAAATAATTATTAACATATCACCTTTGATTACCTTGAAGTAGAGATTGGAGTCTGCATCATTTTTGGAAAATCCTAGTCCCAAAAGATAGCTGTCAATTCTTTCATACCAGACCCTGGGAGCCTGTTTAAGTCCATAGAGGGCTTTCTTCAGTCTGCACACATGTGAGCCAGATTTATGTTTCAAAAAACCTTCAGGCTGTTCCAGATAGACTTCCTCTTCAATGGTTCCATTTAAGAAGGCAATTTTCACATCCATTTGATGGATCTTCCAGCCTTTAGCTGCAGCAATGGCTAAAACCGCTCTCACAGATGTGTAACGGGCAATAGGTGCAAATGTTTCTTCATAATCAATGCCTTCCTTTTGAGAAAAACCTCTTGCCACAAAACGTGCTTTATGTTTTTTTATACTGCCATCAGCAGCATGCTTGATTTTGAAGATCCATTTGGAAGAGACAACAGATTTCTCTTCCGGTCTAGGCACTATATCCCATACATCATTCTTTAGAATGGACTGATATTCCTCCGTCATTGCATCCTTCCATGCTTGATGTCTGAGGGCTTCTGTAACACTGACAGGTTCTGAATTTATGATGTTATTCATTAGAGCAACATAGCTAGAGAACCGTTTGGGTATTTTACTTTCCCTAAACGTTCCTTTGGGTGTTGCATGATCCTCGTCTTCTTTGATCATCTTTCTAGCCCAAAGTGGCCTCTTTCTGCCGTTGTCATTTGTATTCTCATCTAAAGTAGATTGAGGTTCATTTGGCATTTCCTCAGGATACTCCCTCTAAATCTCAGGAACAAGTTCCATTTCAAGTACTCTAGGGGAATAGGTTTCTATCTCACTAAAACTTCTTGCCCTTTTGAATGCAATGTCTTCTTCAAAGATGACATCTCTGCTCAATTCAATTTGTTTCTGCCCGGGTACGAATATCTTGTAGGCTTTGGAGGTTTCACTATATCCCACAAATATCCCTTTCTTTTCGGAAGGTTCTAGTTTGAATCTCTTCTCTTTGGGCACATGAATATAGACAGGACAATCAAAAATCCTAAAATGACTAATGTCAGGTTTTATGCCAGTAAAGGCTTCTTCAGGAGTTTTGTTATCAAGATGAGAATGAGGACATCTATTTTGGATGTAGACAGCAGTCCTAGAGGCTTCTGCCCAAAAGGAAGTTTCAATGTTTTGGTCAAGCAACATTGCTTTAGCAGCTTCTACAATGGTTCTATTTTTTCTTTCAGCAACCCCATTTTGTTGAGGGTTGTAGGCAACTGTGAACTCCCTCTTAATTCCAACACTTATGCAGAATTCCTTAAAAATTTCAGAGGTGTATTCTTTCCCATTGTCTGTCCTTAAGATTTTTATTTTCTTCCCGGAGAAGTTTTCAGTAAGGGCTTTGAACTATTTGAACCTTTTGAGGATTTCTATTGACTCTTTACACTTAAGAAAATAGATCCAGGTTTTCCTAGAGAAGTCATCTATAAATATGACATAGTATAGAAATCCTGCTTTAGAAGGTACAGACATGGGTCCACATAAATCAGAATGAACTAGTTCTAATACATTAAGGGTTTTGCTCAAGCTATTGTGAAAGGATCCCTTTGTATTCTTTCCTAGGGCACAACCTTTACAAGTTCCTTCATGAGATGGTTTTAACTTAGGTAAGCCTGTTACAAGTTTTTCCACATAAGGTAGGGCACGGAAATGAAGGTGTCTTAATCTTCTATGCCAAATCTCATTTGAATCAAAGGTGTCAAGGGTAAGGGCTTGTTTAACTTCAATGCATAGTTTGTAAAGGTACCCTTGTCTTAAACCTATGGTTTGGGCTTTCTTGATAGTTGAGTTCTTAGGCCATGCTAGAACTTTCCCATGCATAAAGGTAACTCTATATCCATTATCTTCAAGGGCAGAGATGGATATTAGATTCCTCTTTATTCCAGGTACAAATAAGACTCCAGTGAGTTGAAGAGAAAGACCAAATTTCAGTTTGATGGAGCAAGTTCCAACCCCTTTTACAGGGTGTGCAGAATCATCCCCAATGGTTACTTCTTCATCAATCTTTTCAGTCATAGTGTCTAGGTGTTCTCTGAATCCTGTGATATGTCTAGAGGAACCACTATCAATTACCCAGTTGTGGGTGTTGTTAGATACTTGACTAGATAAGGCTGTATAGAACACAAAGTTCTCAGATTCATGATCTGAATTTGTCTTTCCTACTTTGGCAAAAGATGCTTGTTGCTTTGATCTGTCAGGGCACTTCATTGCATAGTGGCCATATTGATCACATCTAAAGCATTGTACTTGAGAGATGCCTTTCTTCTTAGAAGATCCCTTTCCATTGGAATTTCTCTTTCTTTTAAAAGATCCTCTCTTGTGGGAGTTTTTCTTATTCCTTTTATTAGACGTTGTGTTGAGTACATGAATGTCTTCATCTATGTTCTTCCGTTTATTTTCTTTTGTGGAGAGTCTTGTTTCCTCTTGAAGGCAGTCTGTTCTTAGCCTATCAAATTTGGGGAGTTTAGATCTCGGACTTATTCCTTGAACAAATGACTCCCATGAGTTTGGTAGGCCTCCTAGTGCAATTAGAGTTAACTCTTTGCTATCAACCTGATATCCAATTGTGGATAATTGATCCCTTAGTTCAATGATCCTCATGAAGTATGCATTAATTGTTTCTCCTTTGTTTATTTGGATATTGTTGATTTGCCTCTTTAATGCAAGAGTCCTACTGGTATTGTTGATCTCATAGGTGCTCTCAAGAGATTTGAACATTTGATATGTAGTTTCATGTTTTGCTAGGATGGGCATTATATGATCCCTAACTGCATCTACTAAGATTTGCATGGCCTTTTCATTGTTTTCAATCCATTGAGTTTTCTCAGGATCAGCCTCTAGTTCCTTTTTGTTTTCTCTCACAAGTGAGTCTAATTTATTCTCCTTAAGAATCATCATTATTCTAAACTTCCATGATGTGAAATTGTTTGCTCCTGCAAGACGAACTTCAAATCTGATCACACTTGACATTATGAAGAATGTGATGTGAATTCGATTTTAAAAAATACGAATATTCTAGAGCAATCTGATATCTAGATTTGATTTGGATTCACACAACTTGGCTTTGATACCATGTAAATGTAATCAAATCTTATCAGATAGGATCCTAAGAAATCTAAGTAATTTCTAAGTCTGAAATTCTGTGTAAGAATTCTAAGTCAAGATTCTAAGTTTCCAGATTTAATTCTCTTATGCTGAATGTGCTGATTGCAGAACATTTATAAATTTCGATGTTTGCATATCAATGAGGGAACCATGTTATATACCTTGGAGACCTGCCTCTAAGAGACATGTCCTCATGGGACGTGTCCCTTTGGGCGCACGGGCTCCAAAGATAACCGACTAACATTCGATTAACAAACTTAACACATATAACCTCACATACTTGACGGATATATATATTATATGAGTTCCGATTTTATTCAATGCAGAATTTGAACATCATTTATTATTTTGAATTTTATGCATGCTTATAAATTCGATTTACTTATTTTCCATAAATATGTTAAGGATTAATTTCGATCACATATAAATGATGATGATGCTATTTAGCAATCATCATTTATATCTGACCGAAGCTATATTTCATTAACAGAAATCATATATATAAATTATTATTCATCCATAGTATGCTCTCACCTTGCCCTCACAAGATTTGATGGATCAGAAAATGGTGAATAATTATTTTTTTCACCGTATGCATTCACCTCGCCCTAACAGGATCTTGGTGATCAAAAAATGGTAAATATTTTATATAAAAATTTGTTGAGGATATTACATGTTTCAATAACCTTATGATAGATAACACATTGCTTTTACTCAATGTTCCACGGGGACGCGTCCCCCCCAAAAATCCTCGTGTTTCCTAGAGGGGGACATCTCAGATACTTGGGGACTTGGGGGGGACGTGCCCACACCAGCCCACCACCAACACCACCATCCCACCACCAATGTCGTTGTCTCCAAGACGCTGCTAAGACTTTGAGGATGTTGGGGTGTCCTCTAGAAGTCTAGGGGACTCCTAGTTGTCTCCAAGATGTATAATTCTTATACTTATACATCTTTTTATAACTATTTTTTCAAGTACTATATGTATTTCAGCACCCTGCCACCACCTTGTCGTCGTCCCCCCGTCGTCCCCTTGCCGCCCCCAAAATTAGACCCCCTGTCCCCGCGTCCCCGAAACGCGTCCCCTATCGTCCCCGTCTTCGTCCCCGAAACCCCGTGGAACACTGCTTTTACTTCATCTTTATTACCTTGTGAGAAAATAAAGTAACTATATTAATTATAATGAAAGGAAAAAGTAGGTAAATTGAATTTGAAAATATAGACAATCACAATAGGAGGAACAAATCAGATAATGAACTCCATCTAAACAAAACTAAAGGATACAAGCTAAATGTGCACTAATTAAGATTCTTGCTGATAGGGATGAACTCAAAACTAGTAAACCCTAAATGGTAGTTCCTAGTAACAACCAGTATGGTTTCTTCATTGTCTATCAAGCTAAATTCATATATTTGCCACTTGGTATTCCAATCAACCTTTGTCTCTAGGACCACATGTGAATTATTAGATCTTTGATGAGGTGTTTTATCAATGAACAACAATTCAAATTTCAGTGTACATAAAAAAGAACAAAAAATAGCTTTAAACTCTCTTTGGTAGACACACTGTAATGTAATGTCCCTCTCCTGATTTGCCCTAAAATTTGCCTACTGAACACCAATTACAGCAACTAGGGTAAGGATTCGTCTTACGAATTAAAATATATCTTTAATAATGTAACATTGGGTTTGAATCCTGCACTCACCACATGAACAATATATGCAAATATATAGTATATGCTTATGAGAGTTAGACAATTACATCACATCCATAGATTATCAATAATGCAAACATATTAGGATTTTGGGAGAAGGGAAATAATGGGTCCGCCCAAAGCCATTTCCATACAAAGCCTAAGATGTATATCACAGCCGTCCCCCTTGGCGGCTTGTATTTGCTTTCCCCATCAATGTCTCAATCCCCCAAAGACACTTGCCAACTTGTGGGATTGGGCAGAGGTCGCAAGTGGGCTCTTTTGGCACTTACAACTTCACCCCAGGACCTTCCTTCTTGTGGGATTGGACAAAGGTCGCAAGTGGGCTCTTTTGGTTCTTACCACTTCACCCCAGGCCCTTCCCACACAAGGTGGGTTTCAGAAACTCACACATATTTATCATCACAAATTATACATTAAACATACTTTATTATCCATGGCAATATGCATACACATGTAAACAATGATTGGCAGAAAATACAACTGAATATATGTTTATATCTAGTAATAGGAATCTGCTGTGATGAACGGAACTGATTTCTTTCTTGTTCTTGGTCTATATGTTTCTTCCATAACCCATTTGTTCTCAATATTCAGAAGATATTGCTTAAAGAGGAACAAACAGATTAGTTTCAATTGAATAATGACTGTAAGGATTAATAATTGCTGCAAGCATCATTATTGCATAATCGTATACAATTCATATATTTATATGAATATATATATAAATACATAATAGAGATATACATATATTTATAATTATATATTCCTGCAATAATATACTTATCTGATTTTGTCTGCTGCTATACTCAAGTAATTCTCCTATTCCTGTTGATGTTTGTAGCTTCTGGAGGTATTGCCCTAGTCGGCCAAGAGACAAATCAGAATTAATTATAAATTTCTATATATATATGCTGGGTCAGCTCAAGTGGAAGCTTATGCCTGGACTTGTATAAATCGAAGGAAGATCCTCCTCATTCAATGATCATTCCGTTCATTCGATCCTTGGTGACTAAGAAGAAGATTCGCTGCTCAAGAAGGAGACCTATTTCTGCTCAAAGATTCGAATTCTTACAGTGCTGGATTATATTATTGTATTCTGCCTTTCTTGGCATAATTTTAAGTGCAATTTTTCTGCACTATTGTACCTGATAATTTTAGTAAAGTATTGCTGGGTTTTTTCTCCCTTGACTAGAAGGGTTTTCCCAGGATAAATTCTCTGTGTTCACTGTTCTGTGTTTTATTTCTGCTTATTGTGCATAGCTGATCTAAAACTAACATTCCTGTCCTTATTCACCGTTTATATATATATCTGTGGTTTAAATCTGATTACATTCTATTATGTTATCTTATCTGAGTGCAGATTATTACTTATCTTTGAATGATATCCTTCTTAATCTGCTTGCCCTTGTTCTTGTTATCTCCATATGATATCCCCTTCCTATTTACTCATATCTCTCCTTTATACCTCCCACGGTGGGGAACAGTCACCTCTGTTTGTTCATAATGACACATCCTTTCCTAATCGTTGCCTCCCTTTATTAACACTAATCGCTGCCTTTTGTGACTCATTGATATTTTATAATGCAACACTTCCCTTAAATGCATCGTTGTCTTAAAGTCTGCCTTTATTGTTATTGCTGATTTGTTAGTGGTGATCGCTGCCTTTAGTCTTACACATAATCCCTGCTTGGTGTGAATCGACCATTGGAGTTTATATTATATTTGCTGCTCCCAGATTTGGATCACTGCAGATGTAATTACATATGCTTATTTTAAATTGTTATATATTTATATGTATATTATTTATTATTTACATGTGGTATAATATGTATCTATTCTTATATTAATATTTATCATAGAATACTATAATGATTATTGTAAATGTAATCAAACCTTTCACAGATAGGATCCTAATATACTAAGAAAAACTAAGTTCAGAAATTCTGTGTAATATAATTCTATGTCAAAATGTATTTTCCAGAATTCTTACTCAATATAATTTCCAGATTTATGTTTATAGGCGAATGTACTGATTGCAGAACATTGTCCGATTTCTATGTTTGCATATCGAATGAGGAACCACCATAAATAAGGGAAGAGTCCACCCCTAAGAGGCACGCCTCATGAGAGGACGTGTCTCCACGAGTGGAGTGGAGACACGTCCACTCATGGGACACGTCCTTTAGGGTGCGAGCTGTTAACAGTTTTGTTTACCATTTGTTATGTATACATTAACACATATACACCCTTCTACATGATGGCGGATGTCTAAGAGGATTCCGATTTCAAATAAATGCAGAATATAATATCACGTGTGAGATCGTATTTTATATGTATGCTCATAAATTCGATCTGAAAGGTTCTTTAGATTTATTTGAATAGAAGAGATGATCTTTGATCACTTATGAATGACAATGATGCTTTACAGCAATCGTCATTCATATCTGACCGAAGCTATCATCTTTAACACTCCCTCTTAGCTAGGGAAGATATTTCAAATCAAATAAGTCAAGATATCACCTTCACACATGATATCAAAATATGATATGCTTTCTCAATGTTGTCAAGTCTCGTGACATTCTTCAAAACACATCTTCAATATTCAGCACTCCCTCTTTAACTAGGAAGGATAACTTCCAAAGTGATATCACCTATCTCGTGATATCAGAAGATATGATATGCTTCTGAAAGTGTCAAGTCATATGACATTCTCCATAACATATCTTCATTATGGTATGTGCACTGACATCAAGTCACATGATGTCTACCATAATTCATGGCATATCCACGGATATAAATACCCACCATGATTATCTCTTAAGGATCACAATGACCTTCAAATATCAAGTCTCATGATATCCATCAAGGTGTCCAAGAGATGCTATCATGACATGTCCACAGATATCAAGTCACATGATATCTATCATGATAGTTCATCATTGTAAAGTCGTCACTTTACAATGTCAAATACAAATGTTCATTATTCAAAGATCGTCACCTTTCGATAATGTACATAGGGGGAGTAGGCCCATAAAGTCATGGAGTCACACACATGACAAAAGAGTTTACACATTAAACATCTTTATATATTAGTACAATTTATAAACAATTTGTATTTCAAACATAAATAACAAAATACATTTCAACCATACCAAGTTTCTTCCTGAAGTGCTCTACCTTGATCCGGGAGAGAGGCTTGGTGAGAATGTCTGCAGTTTGATCATTTGTACTAATATATTCCAACTGAATCACTTTCCTTTCCACCATATCTCTTACATAATGATAGGGGATCTCAATGTGCTTAGATCTGTCATGAAAGACAGGATTCACAGAGAGTTTTATGCAACTATGATTATCACAATGAATAATTGTAGGATTCAAGGGCTCACCAAAGAGTCCCACAAGCAATTTACGAAGCCACACTGCTTCTCTTGCTCCCATAGAGGCTGCAATGTATTCAGCTTCCGTTGAGCTCTGTGCAACTGAAGATTGTTTCCTACAAATCCAGCAGATCATAGCCGATCCTAAACTGAAGCAACATCCTGATGTGCTTTTTCGATCGGTTACACTTCCAGCCCAATCTGAATTAGAGTACCCATGAAGATCTAGTTGATCATTCTTGTAAAGAAGACCATATCCAATAGTGCCTTGAAGATATCTCAAAATATGTTTCACAGCCATTAAGTGAATTTCCTTTGGTTCGCACATGAACTGGCTAAGAACATTTACTGCATAGCAAATATCAGGTCTGGTGTTAACCAAATACATCAGGGATCCAATCATCTATCTGTAAAGGGTTGGATCTGCACATTTGGATTCTATTGCTGCTTCTTTCAATTTGTGAAGGTTGGTTTCCATAGGTGTAGACATCGGTCTACAGTCCAACATTCCAAATCTTTTCAGAATGTCAATAGTATACTTCCCTTGGTTTAGTATGATGCCTTCTGATTTCTGCCATACTTCCAAACCGAGGAAGTAGTGTAGAATACCCAAGTCTTTCATGTCAAATTCAGAAATTAGATCCTGTTTCCCTTGTGTAATGAGGTGATCTCCTCCTGTTATCAGCAGATCATCAACATATAAAATAATTATAAGCATATCACCTTTGATTACCTTGAAGTAGAGATTGGAGTCAACATCATTTTTGGAAAATCCTAATCCCAAGAGATAGCTGTCAATTCTTTCATACCAAACCCTGGGAGCCTGTTTAAGTCCATAGAGAGCTTTCTTCAGCCTGCACACATGTGAGTTAGATTTATGTATCACAAAACCTTCTAGCTGTTCTAGATAGACTTCCTCTTCAATGGTTCCATTCAGGAAGGCAGTTTTAACATCCATTTGATGGATCTTCCAGCCTTTAGCTGCTACAATGGCTAATACTGCTCTCACTGATGTATAACGGGCAACAAGTGCAAATGTTTCTTCGTAATCAATGCCTTCCTTTTGAGAAAAACCCCTAGCCACGAAACGTGCTTTATGTTTTTCTATACTGCCATCAACAGCATGCTTGATTTTGAAGAGCCATTTAGAAGAAACAACAGATTTTTCTTTTGGTCTAGGCACTATGTCCCATACATCATTCTTCAAGATGGATTGATATTCCTCTGTCATTGCATCCTTCCAAGCTTGATGTCTGAAAGCTTCTGTAACACTGGCAAGTTCAGAGTTTATGATGTTGTTCATTAAAGCAACATAGCTAGAGAACCGTTTGGGTCTTTTACTCTCCCTGAACGTTCCTTTAGGTGCTGCATGATCCTCTGCTTCTTTGATCATCTTCCTGGCCCAAAGTGGTCTCTTTCTGCCGATGTCATTTGTATCCTCATTTGAATTGGCAGGAAGTTCATGTGGCATTTCCTCAGGATGCTCCCTCTAAATCTCAGGAGCAGGTTCCGTTTCAGGGACTCTAGGGGAATAGGTTTCTGTCTCACTAGAACTCTTTGCCCTCTTGAATGCAATGTCTTCTTCAAAGATGACATCTCTGCTCAACTCAATTCGTTTCTGCCCAGGTATGAATATTCTGTAAGCTTTGGAGGTTTCACTATAACCCACAAATACTCCCTTCTTTCCAGAAGGTTCTAGTTTGGATCTCTTCTCTTTGGGTACATGAATATAGACAGGACAGCCAAAAATCCTAAGATGACTAATGTCAAGTTTTATGCCGGTAAAGGCTTCTTCAGGAGTTTTGCTATCAAGATGAGAATGAGGACATCTATTTTGGATATCGACAACAATCCTAGAGGCTTCTGCCCAAAAAGATGTTTCAATGTTTGCTCCAACAACATTGCCTTAGCAGCTTCTACAATGGTTCTATTTTTCCTCTCAGCAACCCCATTCTGTTGAGGATTGTAGGCGACTGTGAACTCCCTCTTAATTCCAGCACTCATGCAGAATTCTTTAAAAATCTCAGAGGTATATTCTTTCCCATTGTCTGTCCTTAAGGTTTTTATTTTCTTCCCGGAGAAGTTTTCAGTGAGGGCTTTAAACTCTTCGAACCTTTTGAGGATTTCTATTGACTCTTTACACTTAAGGAAATAGATCCAGGTTTTCCTAGAGAAGTCATCTACAAATATGACATAGTATAAAAATCTTGCTTTAGAAGGTACAGACATGGGTCCACAAAGATCAGAGTGAACTAGTTCTAACACATTAAGGGTTTTACTCAGGCTATTCTAAAAGGATCCCTTAGTATTCTTTCCTAGGGCACAACCTTTACAAGTTCCCTCATGAGACGGTTTTAGCTTGGGTAAGCCTGTAACAAGTTTTTCCATAGAAGGTAGGGCACGGAAATGAAGGTGTCCTAATCTTCTATGCCAAATTTCATTTGTATCAACAGTGTCAAGGGTAAGGGCTTGTTTAACCTCAGTGCATAGTTTGTAAAGGTACCCATTTCTTATGCCTATGGTAAGGGCTTTCTTAATAGTTGAGTTCTTAGGCCATACTAGAACTTTACCATCCATGAATGTAACTCTGTAACCATTGTCTTCAAGGGCAGAGATGGATATAAGATTTCTCTTTATTCCAGGTACAAATAAGACTCCAGTGAGTTGCAGAGAAATCGCAGATTTCAACTTGATGGAACACGTTCCAACCCCTTTTACAGGGTAAGCAGAATCATCCCCGATGGTTACTTCTTCATTAGACTTTTCAGTCATAGAGTCCAAGTGTTCTCTGAACCCTGTGATGTGTCTGGATGAACCACTATCAATTACCCAATTTTGATTGTTGTCAGATACATGACTAGAAAGGGCTGTATAGAACACAAGGTTCTCGATTTTCTTAGGTTCATTCTCTAGTTCCCTAATAGTTTCTCTCATAAGTGAGTCTAGATTATTCTGTTTTAGAATCATCATGTTTCTAAATTTCCATGATGTGAAATTGTCTGCTCCTGCAAGACGATCTTCAAATCTGATCATACTTGACATTATGAAGAATGTGATGTGAATTCGATTTTTGAAAAATACGAATTTTTAGAGCAAACTGATTTGATTTGGATTCACACAACATGGCTCTAATACCATGTAAATGTAATCAAACTTTTCACAGATAGGATCCTAATATACTAAGAAAAACTAAGTTCAGAAATTCTGTGTAATATAATTCTATGTCAAAATGTATTTTCCAGAATTCTTACTCAATATAATTTCCAGATTTATGTTTATAGGCGAATGTACTGATTGCAGAACATTGTCCGATTTCTATGTTTGCATATCGAATGAAGAACCACCATAAATAAGGGAAGAGTCCACCCCTAAGAGGCACGCCTCATGAGAGGACGTGTCTCCACGAGTCCTTTAGGGTGCGGGCTGTTAACAGTTTTGTTTACCATTTGTTATGTATACATTAACACGTATACACCCTTCTACATGATGGCGGATGTCTAAGAGGATTCCGATTTCAAATAAATGCAGAATATAATATCACGTGTGAGATCGTATTTTATATGTATGCTCATAAATTCGATCTGAAAGGTTCTTTAGATTTATTTGAATAGAAGAGATGATCTTTGATCACTTATGAATGACGATGATGCTTTACAGCAATCGTCATTCATATCTGACCGAAGCTATCATCTTTAACAATTATAATAATAATATTTAAATCATTAATATTTATATTTATTTATATTGTTATTTATTTTTATTTATTTATTTGCATTTCAACACTTCATTTTCTGAATTTTTTGTGATGCAATTTTTGTTGATGAAATGCAGCTGCGGGCATCTACTTCGAGGAGCAAATTCGCATGAAGAGATTAAATTGAATAATAGCTTGTGGCTATTCAATTTAAATATATTCGATTTGAAGAGAGAAGAGGTGCTTCTCAAATGAATTAAATAAAATATGATTTATATTTAATAATTAATAATCATTTATTAATTGGGGCCGACCTTCTAAAAGGACATGATTTCTTGAGAAAAAAGTCGTCTTCTTTCAAGGCCGACTTATGATGTGTAAGGACACGTCCTCTCTCTTGGGGCCGACCTCCTTAAATGAAGAGACACGTCTTGTCTATAAATAAAAGGTGTTGATCATTCATTTGGGAATTAAGTTCATTCAACATAATTTGCATTCTGGAGCAGCAGATCGAACCTGTAGCAGCAGATCATATTTTGTAGCAGCAAGTCGATTCAAGGAGAAACATATCATTTGTATCTTTGCATCTAGGAGAGGTGTTGTTCATTGTATCTATTAGGCATTGTGTTGTGCCTGAGTTGTAAGCAGATTTCTGCTCTTGTTCAATAAATATATAAGAGATATATGGTTGGGTTTTTCTCCCTCAGGGTGGAGGGTTTTCCCAGGGTATCTTGCTGTGTTATTTGTCTTATGTGCTGCATTTTCTAAGTACCTTATGTTTTAAGATATCTGATCATGAAAAACTAACATGGTATTAGAGCGGGTTTGAAGAAGATCTTGATCAGAATTCTTATTTACAGCGATACCCTTTGTTCTCTTCTCCTTGTTGATTTCCTCTTTCACTTCGTCAAGATGGTGAACGGTCTCAAGATCGAGGACAGACTTGAGGGAGCATCAAATTTCACATCTTGGAGATTCAAAATTATGCTCACCTTGGAAGAAAGTGAATTGGCAGAGTTCGTGGAGAGCACAACTACCAAGTCTACGGATTAGGAAGAAAAGATTCAATGGAAGAAGAAAGATACTAAGGCGAAGAAGATGTTAGTTGATTCAGTGAAGGATCATATTGTTCCAATCATCTCTAAGTTGAAGACAGCAAGAGAGATGCTCAAGACTTTGGTGGAGATGTATGAGATAAACAACACAAGCCGTGCACTTGCATTAAAGCAGCAACTTCATCATGTCAAGATGATGGAAGGAGAAACTGTCATCGCCTACTTCATGAAGATTTCCGAATTGAGAGATCAGCTCGCTACCATTGGTCATACTGTTGATGACAAGGATTTGACCATGTTGGCTCTTAATGGTCTTCCTTCATCTTGGGAGTCTTACATTCAAGGTATAAGTGCAAGATCATACCTCCTAAGTTTGATCGTTTGAGGGCAGACTGTATTCAAGAGGAGTCGAGGTTGGCTGCAAGAGGTATTGGTCGAAGCTCTACAAATGAAGACATTCATGTACTTTCCACTCAATCCTTCAAGAAGAAAGGGAAAGGCGGAAAGAAAGGATATTTCAAGAGGAATAGAGATAAAGAAGCTGATGGTGTTCCTACGTTCAAGAAGAAGAGGGACCTCTCCAAAGTCCAATGTTTTTGATGTGACAAGTTTGGTCACCATGCTAAGGATTGCCCAACCAGGCCTAATCAGCATGCTTCATTTGCGGATGTGGATAAGATCTCTCCTCAAAATGATTCTAGGGAATTTCTATTCTAAGTCATGGGCCTATGTTCAAGCCGTGAAGGTTGTGTACTGATCTGAGCCAAAGAGCAACGTATCGTACTGTGTCCACCCATCAGAATATTTAAGAGATAAGTATTCTTTGTTTTGATTGTAATTACCCTTCTAGGCTAAAATTCAGGTTGCTAAGTTGCGCAAATCTGACATTTGCTTGGATTACGTGTGACCAGTAAATAGTGATCACTGGGATAAGATTCTTTAGAATTAAGAATTATTCATTGCAAGTTGTTTCATGCTAATTTCTGAGTGTGACTCTGAAATAAAAGGAGAACTAAAATTACGATTATGATTGGTTTTTTATATGCATGATCTATGATTCTGTGTAGATTGTCTTTTGTTATGCTGAGGTTCGCTCTTCCGAGAAAATGGAAGAAAGACATGTCAGAATCAACGAAGATGAATGATGAATTAATTATCTGGGATTACTCAGGAGATCCTGATTTCAATGAGATAAGTATTGCATGGTTGAATAATGTTCATGAATTGTTATGCAGTCATTAATTCATGCTATAACATTGAGATAGTCAATCATGTATGCTTCTAGCAATGGTACTTTTGTTCGAGATAGTTGAGTTTCATGAACTATTAGTAATCTCTTCTAAATGCTTTCAGGACAGATCAAGAAGCGTAAGACATTGCTTTCAAGAAGAGCTTGATGCATCCTGTAGGTGGAGACACTGCTTGCAGCTATGAGACTGAGTGAATGGCTGAAGACATCTCTTCAAAGAGGAAGAATTAACCTTCAGAGGGAGTTCTATGACTCACTGAGAATAAGTAAGGGTTGCAGTGTTGCAAGGCCAGATGCTAAATTCTTGAAGTACCTCTTCAGCAGTTGAGATCAGAATCGCTCAAGTCAGTCACCTAGATTTAACATTGGTAGCTCTGCAAACCTATTCAGAATAGAGTGATCTGGGATGAGGTCGAAGAGGACAGCCATAAATCTCTACAGAGGTGTGCGTTGGTAACCATTTCTCTAAGGCAAGCGTTGCAGGCAAATCTTGGACGATGAGGTCAGGAGGTTGATGCAAGTGCTTGAAGATTCACAGGGAGCCTACTGAACCTAAAGAAGATGGTTGTGTTGTTGATCGGAAGAGTACCTCTGGATGTTGTTTCAGTTGAGGTCTGCGATGATATCCTGGTGTAGCAGGAAGCAATCTTTTGTGGAAATGAGTACAGTAGAGGCCGAGTACATTACAACTTGTGTGGCAGCTCGAGAAGCAGTATGGCTTCAGAAGCTCCTTGCAAGATTGTTTGGACAATCATTGGAGCCGACTGTCATCCGTTGTGATAATCAAAGCTTTGAGAAGCTTTCTATCATTTTAGTGTTTCATGACAAAACTAAGCATACCACTATATCAGAGATATGGTATTGAGGAAAGCAATTCAGTTGGGGTATATCAGCACTAATGAGCAGATGGCAAACATTCTCACCAAGGATCTCTTTAGGATAAAGCTTGTGTACCTTCGAGACAAGCTTGGTATGGTGGAGAATCAAGCCCTAGCTGAGAGGGAGTCTCAATATCAGTGAGCCTCTTTAATGCATTTCTCTTTGAGAGCGATTTGAGGTGCAAGCCCTTGTTAATGCATTTCTCTTTGAGATTTGAGGTGAAGGCCCTTGTTTCCACCCTCTGGGAGAGCCATGGTGGATGTCATGTGTGTGACTCCATGACAACATCACGAGAGAGAGTCTGTGATGATTTTCTTGTACTTGTGTTTCACCCTTTGGGAGAGCCATGGTGAACGTCACAATGAGGTGACAACATCATGTTGAGTGATGAGCACTTGTACATACCATCCATGGGTGTAGCCATGATGGTTGATATCACGGTGAGGTGATATCTTTATTTTCCATCCATGGGTGTAGCCATGATGGTTGATATCACGATGAGGTGATATCTGATATCACAATGAGGTGATATCTGATATCACAATGAGGTGATAAGCTCTTTTCACATGGGAGTAGCCATGTTGATAGACATCACGATGAGGTGATATGTCTTGTACAGCTGGAAGTATTCCTCCCTAGCTAAGAGGGAGTGTTGATGAAATGCAGCTGTGGGCATCTACTTGCAGGAGCGAATTCGCATGAAGAGATTAAATTGAATAATAGCTTGTGGCTATTCAATTTAAATATATTCGATTTGAAGAGAGAAGAGGTGCTTCTCAAATGAATTAAATAAAACATGATTTATATTCATAATTAATAATCATTTATTAATTGGGGCCGACCTTCTCAAAGGACGCGATTTCGTGAGAAGAAAGTCGTCTTCTTTCAAGGCCAACTTATGATGTGTAAGGACACGTCCTCTCTCTTGGGGCCGACCTCCTTAAATGAAGAGACACGTCTTGTCTATAAATAAAAGGTGTTGATCATTCATTTGGGAATTAAGTTCATTCAGCATAATTTGCATTCTGGAGCAACTGATCGAACCTATAGCAGCAGATCATATTTTGTAGCAGCAAGTCGATTCAAGGAGAAACATATCATTTGTATCTTTGCATCTAGGAGAGGTATTGTTCATTGTATCTATTAAGCATTGTGGTGTGCCTAAGTTGTAAGCAGATTTCTTCTCTTGTTCAATAAATATATAAGAGATATATTGGCTGGGTTTTTCTCCCTCAGGGTGGAGGGTTTTCCCAGGGTACCTTGCTGTGTTATTTGTCTTATGTGCTGCATTTTCTAGTTACTTGCTGTTTTAAGATATCTGATCATGAAAAACTAACAATTTTGGGGGCATGACAGTCCACCCCACCCAAGATTGCCTACCATCGAGCAATCACAAACTAAGCTTTAAATATTGCTCCTTTTTGTGATGATATTAGCTTCTATTGTGATACTTTGATAGGAATTGGAAATTTTAAACCAAGTGATGATTATTTGGTTATGTTTTGATTCTATGTTCTTGGAGAGTAGCTTATAGTACTTGCCTCAACTTACGATCAATAAGGTTAATACCATCTTCTAAATATGAGGACAATTTATTGTCTTATGTACTATTATTTCTCAATATCCCCCAACAAGATTTTGGAAGTTGGCAAGATTTGTTACTTAAGACAAGTTTTCTCTCATTTCATCACCACAAGGATCCTAGGCAATGATACAAACTCTTCATTTCCCTCTGTTGAAATCTAAAATCATAGTGGATTGCGGGAATATCAAGATCCCGCTCCTTTGTGCCAAATCACTTTTGCATTTGTGTAAAGGACCTAGATGTTTGAATGTTAACTTCCCTTAGATAGAGTATGTTTCATTTTGTGCAAACATTCAAGCAATTTTGTTTCTAATGAGGAGCTTATAGTGTTTTAGTCAAACATCTATCATTCCCATAAGTAATTAATACTTAAGTACAAATTTATGGGATTGATCAAGTTAATCAAAAAGATGTACAATAGTTAGCATTACTATCAAGCAATTGGACTTAAATTTATGGTTTTTTACCCTATTATCCAATTTGTGTTCCACCTTCTAATTCAATTGGAGATTATCGCTCTTCTTTGTCATATCTCCATGTTTGGTACTAAATTTATTTTCATATCTTGGGAAAGTACCTTATTTATAAATCATACCAATTTATCCCAAGGTTGAAAGGTGAGAATGATCCTGGGATTTGTGGGTTATGAACCCATGATGTAACTTGGCATAGGCCTATGTAATCATTTTGTTGTAGCTTGATTTGTATCAGGTTCATGAACGTAGAGCTACTCTAATAAAGAAAAAGAGCTTAGGAGAAGAAGACTTTGGGTGAGGTGATCTACTCTAGATATTACATATAGGGGTGAATTCGGTTCACAAGGTAAAGTTCACTAAATCAATTTTGTAGGTTACAAGGTAGATTATATGTGGTACGAACTTGATTGTATATTTAATCTTGTTCAAAACAAATCACCCTTTAGAACAGTTGTATTCTTGCTTTGGGAAATCTTTTGACATTTTGATGGCTTGATTTCTTGAGGGATAGATGACCAATGATTGCTTATTAAACGCCAATGAATTGATTCATCCCTTATATTCATTCCTTGAAAGAGTCAACACCCTTCATGGCTACCTTTTATTTGATTGTTAGATTCATTAACTGTTGAGGGTTTCTTTACAGGGGGTGATTCCCCCTTTTTATATTTTATTGTTGAGGGAGTCCTAGTTTTTTGGAGGGTCACATCTTTTCACATTTTCACACATCTCCTAATTCAAGTCTCTTGCAAAATTACTTAAGGTACTATTTTCAAATGATGGTATGGATGAAATGCTCTCCCTTTTGTATCACAAATTTGAGGGAGTCACACCTTTTCACTTCAATAGTTACAAGTTAAAACTCTTCATTATTCAACTTAAGGTAAGTTCATTCGTTTAGTACTTCTCAACTCAAGAAGCATTTTTGACAGCATTTTCATAATTTCTTAAGCATAAAGTATTTTTAAACTCACATGGAGTAATCTTGTTGAAGACACATCTAGCTTGAAGCAACACCTGGATATACTTAATACATGTAGCATGCATAAATACATATAAGATATGAAGTATGCACATAAGTACATGTAAGGCATGAAGCATGAAGCATACACGTGAATACACGTAATACATGAAGTATACACCGGAAGCATTAAGCATACACGTGAATACACGTAATACATGAAGTATACACCAGAAGCATGAGGCATACACGTGAATACATGTAATGAAGTATACACTGGAAGCATGAAGCATGCATACAAATACACGTAAGTCATGACATATACACATCAATACACATAAGTCACAAAGCACACTCATGAATACACGTGAGTCGCAAAGTATACACATGAATACACGCAAGTCACATTAATACATGTAAGCCACAAAGTATACGAAGTCACCAATTATACACATGAATACACATAAGTCACAAGAATGCTCGTAAGTCATTAAGTATACACATGTAAGTCACAAGAATGCTCATAAGTCATTAAGTATACACATGTAAGTCACAAAGTATTCACATAAATGAATGCACATAAGTCACATGAATACACGTAAGTCACGAAGTACACACATGAATACACATAAGTCACAAGCATCTTCATGAGCACACGCAAGTTGCAAGGTATACTCTTGAATACAGTAAGTCACAAAGTATAAGTACACACAAGTTGCAAGGTATACACATAATCGCATGAATACATGTAGGTCATAAAGTATACACATGAATATATGTAAGTCACAAAGTATACACTTGGGAGGCACACGCATATGAAAATGCATTATTGGCCTACTTTAGAAAAGGTTGAATAGTTCATTCTAATTAGAGTTGGTTTGTACACAGGATGGCAGGAACATGCTCTGATACCAATTGTAATGTCCCTCTCCTAATTTTCCCTAGAATATGCCTACTGAACACCAATTGCAACAACTAGGTTTAGAATTCGTCTTACCAATTAAAATATCTCTTTAATAATGCAATATTGGGTTTGAATCCTGCAATCACCACATATGAACAATATATGCAAATATATATATATATATATGAAAGTTAGACAATTACATCACATCCATAGATTATCAATAATGCAAACATATTAGGATTTTGGGAGAAGGGACATGATGGGTCCGCCCGAATCCATTTCCATACCAAGCTTAAGAGGGTGTATACCACAGCCCTCCCCCTTGGCGGCTTGTATCTGCTTTCCCCATCAATGTCTCAACCTCCTCAAGAAACTTGCCAACTTGTGGTATTGGGCAAAGGTCACAAGTGAGCTCTTTTGGCACTTACCACTTCACCCCAGGCCCTTCCTTCTTGTGGGATTGGGCGGAGGTCGCAAGTGGGCTCTTTTGGCTCTTACCACTTCACCCCAAGCCCTTCCCACAAGGTGGGTTTCAGACACTCACGCATATTTATCATCAGAAATTATACATTAAACATACTTTATTATCCATGGCAATATGCATACACATGTAAACAATGATTGGCAGAAAATACACCTGAATATATGTTTATATCTGGTAATAGGAATATGCTGTGATGAACAAAACTGATTTCTTTCTTGCTCTTGATTAGGATGTTTCTTGCATAATCCATCTGTTCTCAATATTCAGAAGATACTGCTTAAAGAGGAACAAACAGATTAGTTTCAGTTGAATAATGACTATAAGGATTAATAATTGCTGCAAGCATCATTATTGCATAATCATATACAATTCATATATTGATATTTTATATGAATATATATATAAATATATAATAGAGATATACATATATTTATAATTATATATTCCTGCTTTAATATACTTATCTGATTTTGTCTGCTGCTATACTCAGGTAATTCTCTTATTCCTGTCCTTATTCACCGTTTATATATATCTGTGGTTTAAATCTGATTGCATTCTATTCTGTTATCTTATCTGAGTGCATATTATTATTTATCTTTGAATGATATATCCTTCTTAATCTGCTCGCCCCTGTTCTTGTTTTCTCCATATGATATCCCCTTCCTATTTACTCATATCTCTCCTTTATACCTCCCATGGTGGGGAACAGTCACCTCTGTTTGTTCATAATGACACATCCTTTCCTAATCGTTGCCTCCCTTTATTAACACTAATCGCTGCCATTTGTGACTCATTGATATTTTATAATGCAGCACTTCCCTTAAATGCATCGCTGTCTTAAAGTCTGCCTTTATTGTTATTGCTGATTTGTTAGTGGTGATCGCTGCCTAAAGTCTTACACATAATCGCTACTTGGAATGAATCGACCTTTGGAGTTTATATTATATTTGCTGCTTCCAGATTTGGATCACTGCAGATATAATTACATATGCTTATTTTATATTGTGTTATATTTATATGTATATTATTTATTATTTACATGTAGTATAATATATATCTATTCTTATAGATATATTTATCGTATTATACTATAATGATTACAATAATAATATTTAAATCATTAATTTATATTTATTTGTATTATTATTTATTTTTATTTATTTATTTGCATTTCAACACTTCATTTTTTTGTGATGCAATTTTGGGGGCATGACACACACAAGATAAGATGTTACTTTTGGATAGGGATTTGACACACTCAATTAACAATAATATCAAATGTGATAAAGCTAGTTAGAGGTACATCAACAGGTAGGAGTTTTGTAATCATATTCTACTATTCTTTTCATTGATTAGAAAATTTTGAAGAGGTGTCTAATATTGTGGACATAAGGGGGGGTAACACAGACAACATATGCCAGTCTACATACCAGCGACTTGCAGTAAACTCATATTTCCATTTGTAATTTTTTAATGGTAATTCTTCAAGGTTTTATCTGTCATTTACATGATACGGCAATCTGGGAAAAAGGAGTTGCAATTAGTAGCCACAAAGATAATCTGACAAGAAGGCTGTAGGCCAACTACTAAAGTAGTGGCAGTTATATGTGGCTGGAATAAAGGCAGTTATATGTGGCTGAAATAAAGACGAGTGCAGACGGTGTGAAGCACAAGAATTTTTAAGAAAGGATGATATGAGGAACAGGTTTAATAATGCAAAATACAAGAAGTTGAATAACTAGCAAACTAGAGGTGAAGCCTAGCAGAGACAAAAAAATGTTGTGTGTAGGAACAAGGAAGCAGTCAAAACTGATATTCCCTCATTTACCCTAGACAAACAAAGGTTATAGAAACATTTACAGGGTGACATTGACATGAGAACAAAGGATATTTTTTCTGGTTTTGGCATTGTCACAATGGAGAAAGTACAAGAAAACCACAGGGTCATTACGGAAGCTATTAAGAAAACATCATGGATGCTAGTACACAGAGTGCAGACTAAAATCCTTCAAATTGTTACAAAAAAATTAAACTAGACTGAAAAGTTCTCTAGCTAGAAGGCCAGCTATTTAAAACCATTAAGGCACTGGAGCAAGAACTTGTGAATTTGAGGCTAACATATGAAACAGGACATGCAATTCCAGCTAAGTTAGACATACAAGGATTGTGAAGATATGTCTGGCAGCTTCTATTTGAAATCCTATACCATTTGACTAGTTAGTACCATGGACCTAGCAATGTGTGCTAAAAATGATATATGTTTACCCTTGTTCCTTTCTATTATACATTGTAGTGTAATGAGAGCATTCTAAATATGATGTTCTATGCAAAATCAAATGTATAAGGAGTCTTCATTGTTGCAAGTTTTGAGGGTTTTTTTATGGTGTTTTGAATGATCACAGAAATGGAGAGTATCATGGTGTATTTGATTGCGAGCTCCAAGCACCACATCATTTGTTAGCTTAACTTCAATATCATATGTTGTCCAGAGATCAGTAATATATGTCATCCCAAGGAATTTGCCTACTAAAATAGGTGGAGCAACTATAGACAGAAAGATGTTTTACCCAAAATGGAAAGGAAATTTGAATAATACCGTGTATTACCCAGAAGGCAGTAGCCTACTAAAATATGGAGGAACAATAAATAGGACATATTTTACCCTAAATGGACAAGAAATTTGAAATATCGCTCATGCGCTGCACTTTTATCCTTTGTGAATATTATAGTTATTTTAAAGAGACAACTTAAGTTGCTCGCATAACAATTCCCTAGTCAAGGAATGCAGGCATTCCCCATGATATATCCTCTAGGAAAGAATGTTTCCCATTCATGAGTCACTAAGGAATACTCCCAATGATGTATCTTCTAGGAAAGGGTGTTTCCCTTTCACAAATGTTATAACCAAATATTTTATGTTTCTGTGCATAATTTATATCTACACTCTCTAAGATTATCATTATTTGACAATTTGTACATTCCAAGTTTGAGGAATGTTTTAGCTTGAAACTCATGACACTCACTTATTTGGAAAATTTTCTAACACTATTCTATTGAAATTAACACATTAGTTTCTTTTTTTTTATCAAGACATGAAAACACTGTGAAGTTAATCTTTTGTTGCCTTTAACTTTTAAAATATAAACACAATACCAATTGTATCATGCACATTGCAAACCTACAACGTTGAACAATTCATAACAGAAGATACATAATTGGTCAAAAAAGTACCACAGGATACAATAGACAGGACTCCATATTTCCAAATAAAAAGCACATACAAAAGCAAGTGAAGATTACAAATTAAGAAACAAACCTCCCCATGGGATCTTGGAATCATTGTAGCCTTCGCAATCTTTTCTTCAATAAATTCCAAAGTACCCGATTGGTCCTCATTAGCACCGAGAAATGCGCCTGAACTGTCAAATCCATAGAAAAAGGCAAGCATACTAAATCAGTTCAAATCTGTATGGAGTCACCATTAGCAATGTATGTGTGTTCATGTAGAAATACATACACAGAATTACAAACCATAAACAAGTTTGCATATAGACATACAGACAACTATACTCTAGTAGTAAACTTCATTGATTAGGTATGGCTTCACTGTAATTATAACAGTATATAATTCTTGAGGATAACATGATATTGTAGACACAGTAAAATAAATAATATTTTGGCTGGAGGATGTATTATTTTAATATCAATTAGAAAATATCTAATATTGATATGAGATAATTGCATCCATTTTTTAAGTATTTCTTTGTGTTCTGCTGGAATGTAATGCATAATTCCGCCTTTTCAGTTTGCACCACAAAACAAGTTTCAAGGGGGGGATGTTAGAGTTAGCAGTAACCTTGAATTGTTGTATATTGAGTTGCTGGCTTATGACATCCTTGGGTTACACCAAGTTAAGATTTATACATTGAAAAACTGTGTCTATTTATACCAAGGTTTTTTCCTAATGAAACATATTTAAATGGGGATCAACCTCCCATTTGGAAAATGATTGTGGAATCGAATAATCAATTTTTATTTGTGAATTACAATTAACCAGGGTACATAGGCACCAATTAATATCTCAGTGTCTATCTATTTTATGTGTGGCTCTCACATTTCAATCCTACTTAAATATTATTGTTCAATTATTTATTAAATGCAACTTTCAATTTCTATGAAAGGGCTTTCATCCTTTTATTTCTAATAATGGAGTCGTGGATGAACAATCTGTCTTATTGCGAACAGCCTAAATAAACATATCTATATGTTTTAATGCACACACACACACACACACAGAGAAACTGAATTGGTATATACATGTGACCAAAACAAGTCTATGTGACTAGAAACAAATTAGAAGTAATGCGAATAACAGCAAATGTAGTGCCACAAGCAAGTCCTCAAAAACAACATAATTTAGCAAAGGAGAAATCTTGGGGAAGTAAAAATAACTCACATAACTAGTACAATGACCTACAGAATCAAAATTAATAAACAATTTCTACTGATTAAATAGTTGAGATTTTCCAGGTAAACATAATATCATATGTCTGGAAACAACTGTGTGAATAATTTTATTCCGACATTTCAACTCTCCTTTGAAACCCCTCTTCAAGGAAATAACTAATCAATGATAGGATGTTTGGATTGCTACCGTTATTCTTTAAATACATGATGTAATAGGTTGATTAGGTATATTTGGAGAAAGGTGGCCCTAAGATTCATCACTAATAAAAAGATTATTTAGAATGTTAATAATTATTGTTATGTTTAAGGTTATGAATTAAAGACAGCGGTCCCTGGGGACACATCCCCCCTAGTTTTCTGCTGCTCATGGAAATTGAAATGCCTCAGGGATGCAAACAGAGCATCCCATGGCCATCCTAGTTTTGTTTTTTAAATGGAGACATCCTAGTTATGCGCCGTCTGCAAGGGGAACATCCCCCAACTAGGGAGCACTCACCATCCTGAGGATGCCCAGGCTTCTCCTGCAGCCCAAAATAAATTTGCAGTCAAAGATAATAATAGCTAGACTTTTTTGAAAAAATAAAAAACACTAAGCGTCTTCTGGGCCCTACAAGTCTGCTCGTCACTTTATGTTTTTGTTCTGTTATATATTTTTTATTTCATTTTGAATTTCATGTTTTAAAGTTTCAACTTCAGAAACAAGCGACAGCAGTCTATGATTCTATGGCAGGGTTAGTAAGTGCAGCTTAGATGTTAGCATATTCTACAGTAGAAGAGGAAAAGCCAAAGGTTGCAAATGCACTTCTATGCAAGAGGAATTCATTTACATACTTTCAGATCACTCAACCAAACCACAAATGTGCATGTGTTACTACGTAAATGCTGTGCACATTTTCCAAAAGAAAAGGATCATCTGTAGGTATAGTTAATGGACCATCAGTGTATGTTAAACTACTTTTCTCTAGAATCCTCAATGTGCATCGAATCACATGTTTCAATTACTTTTCAGAGTTGGTAAACCGTAAATCCTATCATTGCATACAAAACCATCAAAAAAATTCAATGGGGAGAAATTATATCCTGTTGTTAACACAAGCATCCAAAACTTTTTTGCATGCATTACTAAAATTACAACCAACAAAGTTGGTTTATGAATTATGTTAGCTACAAAACATCTCATAGCCAGTAGGCAGTGTCTTATACAAGAAGTGCAAAAGTTAGTGAGAGAAATTTATAGTCATTGATAAACGTTAAATAGTACAGGAAAAAAAATTATAATAAATACAAATGCAAAAAGGCAAGCGGTTAACAAGGAGCTTAGATTAATACATGTTTGTCAGATGAGAAACAAATGTTTCAAAATAAAAAATCAAACTTACTACTGCAGAGCAGCAAAAGCAACCTAAACAGCGCTACTCTATTCTTTGTATGGAAGAAAACAACATAGATGCATGTAGTAATTCTTGAATCAACTTATTTAAATTTTAATATTTTATACATGCTGAAATAACTGGAGCTCTTAACAGAAAGGAAAATTCAGTTTTAATCCTTAAAGAAGTATAGATAGCACAGCAGCAGTTATCTATTTTACAATACTTAAAAGCATACATTTTAATAATTTATTTTTTTACAATTGTTATTTTTTGTTGCATCATTTTCAAATTTCCCGCGTCAAGATGGATACATTCAGTGTTAAAGCTGATTTTGATTTGGTGAATGAAACTGACGATGAATCAGTTGTGAGTAGCCAAACACAAACCACAAGCATAGCCAAAAACAGTTCAACTGCAAGTGTATTGAAATCTGATTGCCCTTCAGAGTTGTTGGCACAATATGCCAAAGGGCTATTTAACAAGAAAAATATTTTACAGCAATTTGAAACAATGACTGACGCAATTATCTAACTCAGGTGTAAATGGAAATGCAACATTTGCCTAGTGGGTTGGAATGGCAGCATGACAAGGACCCCACTGGTAAAGGAGTTGGACCTTGTAAGAAAATCACACTTGAAATGAGGGTTGAGATAATCAAATTATTTCAAAAGGAAGTAACTAAACCATCAATTTCTAGTACACAATGAGGTTCAAGTAAACCATCTTCATTTCCATCATGTGAGTTTAGTGTAGTGGAGTCAAAGGGTAAACAAAAAGCTACAAGTTCATCCTCACCAAACCCAATCACAAATATGTTCAATGTGCAAGAAAGGGAAACTACAAATGAGGCCATTGCCAATTTCCATTTTGATAATGACACGCCTTTCAATGTTGCTCAATCTCCTTTGTATAAGGAAATCCTTGACAAGGTAAGCAAAGTTGGTCCTAGTTACATGGGTCCTAGCGAAACTGGATCAAGAAGCACTCTCCTAGAAAAAATTTATTCCAAAGTTAAATTGTTGATGAAGGAGAGGAAGGCTAAATGGGTGACACATGGCTTCAGCATAATCATGGATGGTTGGGTGGATATTAAACACTGTCTACTCATCAACATTTTCAGTTTCAAATCCTAGGAAAGGTCATTGAGGAGATTGGTCCTCAAAATGTATTGCCAATGATTATTGATGAGGAAAATGTTTGCAAGACAGCAAATATGTTGATTCAATCTACATATAAGCACATCTATTGGACCCCTTGTTGTGTGCATGCTATGAACAATGCTCAAAGACATTGGAAAGATAGGGAGCGTGAAATAGGTGGTGGTGGATGCAAGGGAGGTGCAAATGTTCATTTGCAACCACCACACTTCATTGGCATTGTTTTAGACCTTTGCAAAGAAATAATTGCTCAAACAAGTTAAGACTTGATTTGCTTCCTATTTCATTCTACTAGAGAGGATGCCTGAGTTGGAAGAGCCATTGGAATTTATGGTTATGACACAAGAATGGAATAGGTGGAAGGAGGCAATGACTGCGTAGAAGAAGAGGTTGAAGGATTCTATGGTCAGTGAAACTTTTTGGTCAAATGTGTGATACATACATCTTTTGTACAACATGTTTTCACTGTCATCAGATTTGGGGATTTTGATAGTCCTAGTCTTGGGGATATCTACAAGTGCATTGATAGCATGCTTGGCCAAATAAAGGCCATCGTTTGTGAGAAAGGCCCCACCCTAAGGTGAGCATATTTGCCTCATAATCAAAAAAAGTGGGAGAAGTTGAACACCCCTCTACACATGGTTGCATATGCTTTGAATCCAAAATGGTATGTGGAAAGAGTTGGTAGAATTCTTCCTATCAATGATCACGAGATGAGGAATGGCCTCATGAATGTCTTCAAAAAAATGTATAGTTCAAAAGAAGCTTCATTGATCAAAGTTGAGTGGATTAAGTTCACAGAACTACATGGCTACAAGACTTCAACAAGGATCAACAAGCACACTTTGGCACAGGCCAAGCCAATCAGTTGGTGGACAATCCATGAACCTCTAGGACCATTGTGCACACTTACCATTAATCTTCTCTCATAGGTTTCTAGTTCCTCTACTACTAAGAGGAACTAATCCACATACAGCTCTATCCACTCTTTAAAACATATTGCATATTTTGTCATTGATGTCAAAGGACTGGCATATATTTTGTCATTGTTGCATGTTCATGTTTCCTACGTTGACGTTGTCCATGCTCCGTAGCCTTAGTTCAATGAAGCATTGGCTTACCTTTGTATTCGATAAAGCCTTTGTTTGAAGACTTTTGTTTGAAGAATTTTGAATTATGACTTTTAAGGAAGTTTGGGGTATTCTTTGATCACTATTTCTGAAGTCCGCCGTGGCAGATTTGCCAGGTTGGGTGTTGTGCCAAGTTAGATTTGCTATATCAAAGGATCGGATTTTTTCCTTTGTAACGCCTTGACTAAATTAGTGTTGGCGGCTTGATTCTAACGGTTTTGACATCCTCCCTCTCTAGCAACGGCTTCCAATATGTCTGACCTTATTTTTGGCTGACGTCTTGTGACAAGCATTTTCGTGATGTTCTATTCTTGGTGGTGGCTTGTTTACTAGCAACGGCTTATTCTATGAGAGCCTTATTATTGCTGCTTGGCGTTTTTATGCATTAAGTTATAAAATCTTCAGCTATACTTTCGATTTATAATGTCTGCACCTTTTTTATCGATTGGAGGAGCAGACATGCAAAATCTGAGGTGTTCATGTATGTAACGGGTGTGTGAAAGTTAAAATTGATTTGTGAAAGTCGTGCAAACTTTCACCCTCTGCCACATTGATAACAAGAATATTATTCGGCCTTTATTCTTGGATGTTTTTCTTTTGTTTTGAATTGTCTTGAAAATGCGACTTGGGTGAAGTCTGTTCTATGTAGGTTCAGATTTTTTGCCTGTTATTATCTTATTGGTCTTTGTGGTAATAAAAGATATAGCGGACTATTTTTTGATGCTCAGAAAGCAGGTCATATAATGTGAAGTTTATATGGAGCCCTTTGAGTAACGATGGTGTCAAGTGTGAGTTGAAGCGTATGAAAGAGAAGATCATTTTAAAAAAAACTATCGCCATCATTCTTCTAGGCACGGTTTGTGTGAGTTTATTCGAGCATTTTCAATAAGGCGGACTTTATTCTTTAGAAAGATGTGAAAGGTTGATGATTGCCAACAAAAATCTTCGTTGTTGTATTCACGTTGGTTATGATTTTGCATTGTTTTTGAGTTAAGTTTGTGTGTGGGACATGCCATACTTGTGTGCTTAGTTCATGAGCATGAATATTGTAAGTTGAGACAAAAAATATGCATTCATGCGCATTGTGTGTGTTGAGTTAACCTACAGCCAAGCCATTTTTTTGTTAATTTGCATGAGATATGAATGATTTTTGGGTGCAGTTTGTATGAGTGGTCTATGAAGGAGGCCAAGTATGCAAGAGGTCTAGATGCGACCAGATTGGTGTTGTGATCGTGAGTGTTTAAGATATGAAGCATGGGTGTTATGCCGCTGCTAGTGTGTCAACTTCTTGCTTCAAGGTGTATGAGATATGTGATATGGGGATGCTCTGAAAACAGTTTTAAGAGTCTAAACAGTGATTATATTTTGCAAACATGAGATTCTCAATCAAAGTGAAGAATGTGTTTGGAATTATCAGTTCTGAGTTGCAATGTTGTGATAAACCTCAGAGAGTCGGTGCTTCAGTTGTTCAAAGTTGGTGCTTCCAGTGAATTGGTGCTCACTTTTGTAATCTGGGTTGGTGCCCTTTGATGTTAATGAAAGCAACTGTTCTGCTGTGGTTTTTTACCCAAAAGGGTTCATCTTGTCTAATGTTTGCTCTTACAGTTTTGATTACAGATTCATATGGTTTGAAGTGTTAAAAATTTAAAATACTGATTCACCCCCCCACCTCCTCAGTATTTTCTATGTACTCTTCAAAACAGACTTACCTCCTTGAGAGCGAAAAAGCTTGTTGTAGTGTATGGTACCTTGCATCTGATTGATCGCAAGACACCTAAGTTTAGGCAGAGCCAAGCACAAACATGGGATATAGAGCCCAAGGAGCTATGACAACTTGATGATGACCACAATGTGCAGATGAGATTGTTGGAAATAGTTCCACTTCCTTCCGACAGTTTCAGTGATGAAGAGTTTCTTACATATGCAGCTGTAGATGATGATGACTGATTTTTTAGCTTTTTTCTCAAACAAAAATAGCCATGGATTTCTTTTCAGCAATTTAATTGTCATTTTGATGCTAGTCACTTGTTTAATGAGACTCTAGTTGGTACTTTGAACTCATCTTATTACATATTTGAATATTTCAATTTGAAATGGATTCTCAATTTCAGCTACTATGATGATTCATGACTGATCATTGATACTCGAATTATTACATTTTGTCATTTTGATGTATGATTCAAAAATTTGAATTGGGCCTTGGCATTGCTTAGTTTAACTTTAAGTTATGACTAATGATTATCAATTTGAATTATAACTTATAAGTTACCTGTATTTCCTTTTTAGAAGCTATATATTTTTTTAATTAAAATATAATATTATATAGCCGTCCCCTTGCCATCCCCAAAATTATGGAAAAAATTTACTGTCCATGGGAACCTGTCCCCCCGTCCCAGAAACTCAGAGAAATACTGGTTAAAGACCTTCAAGAATTACTAATCATTCATTCCTCATCCCTAATAATACTGTTGTCGTGTTGCATAATCTCTATAGCCTCTCTGAAATATAGACTCTTTAGCCAACACTCTTGCTTCATTAATGCAAATACCATGTTTTGTTGCAAAAGGGTGTTCTGCAGGCCAATTTTTCCACCCTATCATGCTTTATATCTCAATCAAGTTTCTTGATTCTGGTTTGGATGAATCTCCCAATTTCACCAATGTATGGTCTTCCACATTAGCATTCTATTATATACACTTAAATACTCTTTTAGGGTCACTTTCAATCTTTGCTGATCTTAACTTGTTCTTAAGGACATTAATCAACCAGAAAATAGTCTCAATTCCTTTACTTCTCAATTTTTTTGTGATTATATGCAGAGTGGTCTTTATGTCAGGATAAATGGCTTTTCTTTTTTGCTCATGTTCACCATTTTAATTTCTCAGTAATTGTTCTACCATTGCATTTTGGAAATGCATTTTAAATTTGTCTCTTTGAACCCAATCTTTTTCAATACCTCTTTAAGGTCTTGTTTCTCCAAATCAAAATGTTATTAATTAGATATCTTCAAGGCTCTAGCTGCCAATGTTTTTTAAATCTCTAGCTTTTTGTGCAGGATGATGGTGAGAGTCAGCCTGTATGTACAGATCTGTGAGTCGTCCATCTGTAGATTTGGTTTAAGAAGTTTCATCCATCTTTTGTACCCAATAGAAGATAAACAAACAGACTAAACCAATGTTCTTCTGCTGATGCCCAAAACTGGTCAATCGTTATAAAAGTACATTGGAGAGAGAGAGAAAGAGAGAGATTTACGTGTATGCATGCATGCATGAGCTAGATTGTTTTCTGTGTGGGCAGGTGGAAGTCTGAAAGTGTGGTAGTAGTACATAAATAGACATGCAAATGCATACACAAACATTTCAAATTTATTCCTTCTTTGAAAGCATTAAATCTCAGAATGACAAAACTTTTCTTAGTTAATCAATAAAGCTCCTTGGCAGAGATAGGTTATTTTCTTATTTTTATTTTGGTTTTCTTTCTTGAGGTGATTCTTTATTTAGTAGAAAAAGAACCAACCTATCATCACTTCGAAACAAAAACAACTAAAAAGGATTCCTTTCTTAGAAAACATAATAACATGAGTACTCTTGCTAATTTTTCCACTAGCATGAAATTTACTAATAGTATTTTTTCAATAGCTGTTTTATTTCTCACTGACTTTTAATTAGTAAATCTACTCCAACTCCTCTCTGAATATAAGCAGAATTATCAAAAACATGAATAAATTCAATTTTGGCTACAATGGTAGAAAGATGTGTCAGTCAAACAATAAAATAGGAATTGTAACCTTGAAAATGTATTATTTTCATTTCAAATAACAAGGGAAACTGAACACTGTGTACAGCAATGAATACAGTACATCGTACCTTGTTCTTATATTCTTTGTATTTTCTGCAGTCTCTCCTCTTCGCAAGGCCAATGATGAAGGTATAAGATTTGACTTAGCAAGTTCAATAATTATCTCACATTGCTTCTTTGTAGCAAAGTTAGGAAAGTACAAGGCTCGAGGATTCCAGCTCAAGACCTTGCAATCAGGAAAACCACTACAGATGAAACTCAAATGGCAGTTAATAACATATCAACTTGAGCTCCAAAACATAAAATGAAACTGATTAAATGACTAGTCCATCATATAGATTGGCAACAATAAAATCAACCCACTAGAAAATGCAGCTCAAACCAAGATTTCACTTGGAAAGTATTCCCGTTTGTCTGACAACAATGCGCCATTTGTCCAACATAGTGTTAAAATACACGTCCTTAACACTCAAGTAAGATTGCAAACCAAGCCAGCCAGAATATAAGACAAGATAAAATCAAATTTGGCATTTTAATTTGAAAAATTGAGACAGCATATTCACTAGAATTGTGATAAATATCACATTTATTTTTCTTAAGGCAGCCCTTATTTTTATTGTCATGTTTCATGAATAGTAGAGCAGAAATCAGCTATGCACAATAATTTAAGAAAGCTAATTTTAAATTTTAAAATGATCATATTGCACAAAAGATTCTACGAGAAAGACAGAAAGAAACATATTAATGTAGACGAATGACAAAAGTAGGTCAAAAAGCCACAATGAGTTAAATAGTAATAAGGACTGCTGAAAGGAATCTAACTGCCAACAATAAATCATCTGTCATTAAAAGCATCTAAATCAACGTGGTAAAAACATAAGAGCAAGTAAAACCAAAAGAGCTAACCCTAGACAAATCAATATATACAAAGCCATGAAGTACAAAGAAATCATATGAAACGAAGTCTAACGTTGTGATGAGTCCTGAATAGCAACTTTTTCACAAGGAGCAATTGCATCCAGGAGTCCACCCCAATCATTCTTTCCTTAGGTTTGCCACACCTGTTGACCACTCCCCTAAGCCTGTCCAAGTTTATCAACTCATTCTGCGACACCCTATGAAATCATCTTGACCTTTCTAGGCCTCATGCAGTCATTTAGGCCCTTTTTAGACCCCCCTAATCAGATCTGTGGTGCCATGTGCAAGTTTTAGACAAGACTCAAAGTGTATAGCACTATCCAATGACAACTATTTTGAGGCTGGCATGATGCAACCACATTTGACATCTTGACATCTTTTTAGATGCCTGACGATTCTTTTCCTCACTTTGGATCATTGGAGCTTCTTCAGACTTGATGTGACACCATTACCCTCCCTTACTTTTTTAGATTTGCTGTTAAAAATTCCCTTCTCAAAGCATTATGGCGCCTTGACATTATCCAATTCAGAGCATTTTTACAAAGCACTCTTACTCACAATCACCTACAACACCACTCCAGTCATTTGCTTCCACATGGCAGCACGAACAAGGCTTCATTTGATAACTCTTAGAATAATAATTTCATGATGTTATCTCATGCACTCATATTCTGTCATTTAGGTGATGTGATTCTACTCCTAGAAGATAATAGTGCAGCTTACAGGCCTTCCCTTACTTTGCATTGGGTCTACCTTGGCATCTTTGTGTCTTTCTAACTCGTGACTCTCTCTCATTGCTCGAGGACTGTCCAATTGGCTACTTTGGTCAGGACTTGGTCAAGGATGCTAGTCATCCATACACAGATTGTTAGCACCTGCCTACCTTTGCAGGCTTAATCCATCACAGGACCATCACACTCTAGGATATGAGCATGTGAAACCCCTTAGAACTTCTAAGGGTTCTTTCACAGTCCGAGCTACCAAAGTATGGATTTGAGGTTCACAGTTTTTGGTACCTCTGGTTTGATTCAGATTGGATACATCCATGCAAATGATAATAAAAATATTAAAATACTGACAAAATAAAGAATCAACCATAAAATTGATATTATATGCAGTAATTAAACAAATACATCAAAATAGAAAAGCATTAAAAAAACGTTAGATATAAAAGATATTAGTTATTAAAATAATATAAAACAAATTATAAATTAACAAATTAAGATTTAAGTATTGGTATTCCCATTACTTTAGTTTTCTGTTAAAGACAACTTTGTTTTATTTCCACTGCTTTAGTTTTTATTAAAAAGAACGTTTACTTTAAGATATACTATTTAGTAAAAATTCTAACTCAAACAGTTATATTATTATTTAAACTTGAATTTAAAAAAGTAAACCTAAATTAGGTTCCATAATGATACAATTTCATGGTAAAAGACAGTTTTAAAATTTTCATTCCCTGGCATGTCGGGCAGGTGCATTAATAGGGATGCCGGGAAAATAAACAAGCTGGCAGACACAAATCATTCAGGATTAGCATCTGCATGACGGCTCTGAGAATCCATTGAAGTCAACATTAGAGGTGACTGCATCTCTAAATACTGTGGAAGCAATTCTATGAAAACATGAAAATTGCAAGTCTGCAGAAATTGAAAATGCTGCAGATGTTTTTTATTTTTTTGTTAAAACAAATTTAGTTTTCAGTTTTGTTGGCTGTCAAGAATAGCCACATACAGCCTGGGTTCATCCTAGGTTCGTCCCAGCTATCCCAAACAAGTCCTGAAATCAAGAACAATCACAATCCATACATGATACAGTATGGATTTGGGTATAAGGGCTTGAGGAGCAGTAACCATCTCTGTAGTTTATAATAGAATCACTCTTGGTCCCTTGGAGAATGGTATCCTCCAGGAATCTAGCAAACTTCCTTTATTTCAGTCTTATATAATTGGGATTTGATAATTGATCTTATTCTTATCTCATCTAGAATTTTTATATTGAGGGTTTAATTAAACTCTAAAACATCTGCATTGACTGTGTAAATATTCAGGAATTGGAAAATTTAAAGTTGCAATCACCAGCCCTCCCTTCATTATCTACAAAAAAGAAAAGTAAAGGAAAAATACTTGGCTACTTTGCACTCTAGGTCAGATTAAAATTTTATTTATATTTGATTTATCTTGCATTTATCGACAGTTGCAAATGGAGTTAGTTAAATAGCCTTTTTTGGTTAGGGCATTACATCTACCAAAATCCAAGAAATACCAATTCAATACTTAGTTGATATTCACCCTTGGTTTATTTAGTTTGGGCTAGGGCCTGCCCTTCAAACAATATTGTTTCACTATGTCAGTGAAGGTCATGCTTGGTTTGTTTGGCTGCTTTTCTCACCCCATTCAAATCTTTACAATTAATTGTTTGGCATGCCTAGGGATAGAGACTATCGCCTTTGAGCTTGTGCGTCTCCTCACTTTCTGTGTTCAGCCATTCATTAATTTAGCCCTACCTTTCTTCCATGGCACTTGGACCTTCCCAAGAAAGGCACTCTCACTGCCTCAATGTTTAAGTGTCCTAAAAGAGTCCCTTAAAACCAAACAATGATGGATAACCTAAATAACTTGAAAGATGGTGAGCATTGTTGGTATCATAAAGATAGTCACCTCCACCATCCAAATAACCATTGTCATGAAGATGGTCATAACCAAGAAAAAAGCCACATTCTTGCAGTAGACATTTGCATTGCCAATCTTCCCTCTAAGGCATCTGTCTCACACTCCGCAAATTGTTTCTATTTGCATTAATCTGGAAAATTTAGCTTTTTTAAAGACTTACAAACATGCTCGAAGGATAAAATTAAATGGATACAGACTCAAAATTATGCCCTAGTGATAGTTGATGGCTTTAATGGATGAACTACATATTTAAAAGTAAGTCACTTATTTATTTTGTCTTCTCTCTATCACCTTCATTTCCCTAGCTTAACTCCTCAAACTAAATGATTTGCCTTTTGTCTTCCCTACTCAGCCATTACATCTTCTTCTTGAACCCAAACTCCTTTGCATTCTTTCCCTAATCAAAATCAAAGGATTTCAACTATTGGAGAACTGTTAACCACCAATGATAACTCTCCAATGCCCGAATTTCGTTGGAACTTCCAAACATTCCTTTTGAACATCTTCCATGGCCATCAATGATTTACGACACAAGAAATGTTGACAAAAGAATACGAATGGTCGCCACCTCAAAGAAAGGTGACAAGTGTAAAAGAAAAGAATGAGTAGCAACCAAACCGTGACATTTTAATGATCTAGCACCACCCATGCCAAAAACAACAAGGTCTTAGCCTCTTGAAGAAGTTGAATGATTGCCAAGTGAAATAACAGCTGCCTACAAAACACATGAAGCCATTGCTTATCCATCTAATATCAATTATATTGTTGGAAACAATAATAATCACATGATCAAATCAACCCAACTTATGACTTATCACCAAAAGCTTATAGCATGTTATTACGTCAGCTATAGCTGCTCCAAACAAATTTGTAGCAATTTCCAAACACCGACAACCACCTCTAATATACCTATAGCACATCGTAGCACACTTGCAATTGTCTAAATAATGTCTATAGCAGCTCATAAATGGCCTATAGAAACCCACTTTGCACCTATAGCAACCTGTTATACGCTTGTTACAAAGCTACAGATAGGATTGTGGCCTGAGGGGAACATGTCACATTCCTATAGCAGCCTTCTGAATATGCATGATTGATGAAACCTTCACAAACAAAACAACCAAAACTAAAGAAGGCTGATTAATTATTTAAAATAGAACCTACTATTGTCTCTCTTTTTTTTGTGTGACACTAGATCGCTTGTGGACCCAAATGCTCCTTCATCAAGAAAATCCTCCAACTATGACAAAGAAAGTAACTTCCATTCCTTCAATGTGGAGCACTGTGATATTCATGTTGCTACCTACTCTAGCTGCATCCCTAATCCACATGGAGACTCAAGTGGACTAGTGCCAAAATTTAGTTGTCAAAGAATTACACCCTTGTTGACTAAAATCTCTCTTCTTGACCTTTTTAATTTCAACCTTGACCAAAATTATCTCTCAATAAGTTAGGTATCACCAAGAAACCTCATGAGAACTTGCCCATTACTACCTCCTAGAACCCCCTAGGTGCCCCTCTTCAGTTCTATGTCTCAAGGCTCCTTGAAGACAACATTATTGCTTAGCAATATCTTGTAACCCTCAACATTGAGGCTACACTCAATCACTATGGCTATAAAGCATTGCATTGTAGATGAGGGATCTACTCTAAACATCACACCTATGAGCACATTTCAACATAGCTAAGGTGAACTCAACACATTACTAAGGCTGAATTCAAGTGTGTTGATTTTAATAACAATAAGATGTCACTTTTGGAAGAAGATTATTCAAGTAGATTTTTGTGTGATCAACCTCAATCTCTCATACAATCTTGTCCTCAATTGACCTTGGACTGACCATGAGGGTTGTGTCATCCATTACCTTTCAAGTACTATAGTTCATGCACAAAGAGGAGGTGCTCACCATTACCATTGATCCCAGTCCATGGGCCTAGTATAACCTTGATGGCAAGGACATTACCATGACTTGGACCCCAATCATGACCACTAAAAATAAACCCCCTCGCTTCCAAAAAGGCTACAAGTACAAAGATGTTAGATCAATTGATTACCCATACTAAATATTGCAACTTCACCCCTAGTACCTATAGGGAAATTTTCACCACTCATCCACCCTACCAAGTCTTGACATCTTCTCTCTCAAGCCTATTTGGAAACCTCTTCAATGAGATTAAAAGTGCCAAATGGAGTGCCATCCCCTTAGGGTCCATGTCAAACAAGGTATCTAAAGTCCCTACTGGAGAAAAGAGCGCCTCCCCTAAGGAGTCCACTTTTAAGAAAGAGATCTGACCCAAGTACAACTATGTAAGAGTTTCACTTAATGCCCTTTATGGAGAGCATCCCACTAAGGACCTTGCGGTCATTTTTTGGTTCTAAGAGTTCTTGTTTCAAGCCTAGGTGTAATGTTACTTTGACCTCAATTATGCAAATTTACAAGTCATGAGGAGTTACCTATTACTATGTATAGACCCCACAAATCACAAACTTGACTCCCCTCAATCCAACATTAACTCTCATTAGCATGAGCAATATCATATTGTTAGCCCTATTTTGTAGTCAAACCCTTTTTTCACTCAAAGTGCTTTTGATGCCTCACCACTCTCTATCTACTTCACATCCTATGATTAACCCTTTGAGCTTGAGACCCCTTTCATTTGGAGCTCAATCTTAAAAATTCATTGATATCCTTTTGTCTTTTGGGCGCCAAGATCTTCAAACTAATGGTTGTGTGATTTCTCTTTTCCTTAAGACTTCACACACTTGCATTGCTCCTTAGGTATCAAAACCTACACGTGATGTGGGATATGTTGCCCTTGTAGTAGCACTAACCCCTTTCTTGTTTCCTCCCATATGTCAATGGAAACCATGCATTTATAGTGGTACACTAAGTCTTGACCCTAAGACACCACCTCTCATTTCAATGGTAGTTGTCATCTTAATCTCCTTAAGCATGTGATGGAAAGTATTAAGTGCTTACAAACAACCAACCCTCATCTATTTCTTTCCTATGAGGCTTGTAGTTGAACTCACATATGCTTTTGTCTTGCAAGACCTACACAAGTTTTCTCAATGCTCAAGGATAGTGGTTAGCTTTTTAGTTTGTCCCTTTGTACTTTTTCTCTTTAGGTTCTCCTACCTTAGAGCTTCCCTGGAGTCAAGGTCCCTTCTACTCATCATCCCTCTTGGGGGCCTACAATGAATCCTTCACTACGGATGGCAAATCCATCCCACCTTATGATCAAATCAATAGGAGTATCCACAACATTGGTGAACTATCCCCTTCTTCTCCTTCTTGTATTTTGAACAATCTAGAGTACTTATGGAAAGCTTCTAAGTCCCTATGAACATGCAATATCTGATACCACAAGTCAAATCCAATCTAACAATTTGCAAGACTTTCAAAAAGGGCAAACAAGGATTTTGCTAAAAAGCCCCGAATCATGACACATGGTAGTGAAATCACATAGTAAAGATAAAATATTAAAAGGTGCTCTACAAAAGTATTAGTGGACCCCACTTCTTTTATCAATTTAAATTACATTATGAAATAATCAAGGTCATGTAGTCTGCTCCCAAAGATTCTTAGAAAAGTGAAAGGCTAACTTCTCCAAAGTTGACATAGACCATCCAACACTCCAAGTCAGATCTAATCTAATGGCTCGCAAGGATTCTAAAAGGTTACAAAGTGGCAAATGAAATAAAAGCATCCCATTGGACCAAAAGGATGTCATGTCACATTAAATGGTATTTTTATTTGTGATAAACATTTGTAGAGCTTTCACAACTTCAAGTCCTTCTACCATGTTCCTAATTTCATTGAACGCCATCTATAAGAAGATCCTGAATCTACCATAATGCCACTCCATCCTACAACAAGAATTTCTCCAAATGACCAAATATCTAGAATGTCAGATCAAATCAAAGATTCTCCATAGCCTTCAAGACACACAGCCATTGCTTCACAAAATTGCTCCATCCTACATCCTAGCAATACAACCTCGATAGCCACAACTTTTCTACATCACCCTATGCAAGTCTACAACACTAGAGTAGTAAAGGCAAGATCAATCATGTCTAGAATTAAAATTTCCAAAGAGGTATCACCGAGCATTCATTACTATGATTGTACAACACTTGACAAGCAACTTTCACCTACCAGCACTACTAAAATGCAACACTAGGTGGTGGACTTTATGAACCAAATATTGAAGGCCATGCAACTATGCCCAACCATTGATAGAAGTTTAGAACTAATCCAAGTGCTAGAATCACAAAAAAATATTCCCTTTGCAAAATTCAAATTTCAAATGTAATTTGGGGGCAAAACTCATTGTGGGTTGAGTAATCTAATCTATAAATATCGGCCTATGTGCCCATTCAAAGGAGAGGCAATGCTTGGTACAACTCAGATATAAAGCCTAATGTATTGGCTAACTCTCAAGGAGTCACAATTGCATAGTTGAGCTTTTGAGCCTGATGTGTACTTGATTCTAGCCTCTCTTTTCTACTATACAAGGAAGCCTATATGTTTCCAAAAGAATAGTGTTTATGTAATGGTCAACTAATTAGTGAACATAATAAGAAACAAGTTGTTATCCAAACACTTCCACTCATATCTTTGTTCCTCTTTTGCCATTATGTGCACGTTTCTTTCTATTGATTATTGCAAGGTGAGCTATTAAGCTCTACTCTAGTAGTTAAGACTGTTTCTATCTAGCATGAGCCTTTTATTTTGCTTTATTTTCTTTTTGCAATTTCCATTCCTCCCCCCACTGCACCCCAACAAAACAGTTTTAGGTTTAGCTTAGGATAGATAAGGAGCCAGCCTTTCAATCGCAGAGATTGGTTTGCAAATCATTCCTTGGCCCACAAACCTCTCCATTGTCGGTGCTTTATGCACGATGCATTTTAACATTGAGGGAATAATTTTGGAAACTCTTCCACTTGAAACAACTAATAGCTTCTGGCACAATTAGTGAAACCTTGAGGATATTAGTGGAAACCAATCAACAGGAACCTTGACCCCCTATTATTATATAAGCATAAGAAGCCTATGTTGGTAGTAACATAAAACTCCGCTTCACCTTAACACCCTCTTTGGCTTTCATATGTATTGTGTCTTACCACTCTTGTGATTGGAAACTACCTAGAAGCTCTCTCCTATCATCCTATTTGGCAATTCTTGCACAATGCGTTTTGGTAAACCCACTTCATGCATATGAAGTGTACCACAAGACACCAAGAGAAACAAAGAATATAAGCACACTACAATTTAAAGATAGGAAGGTTTCTTAGCATAATTAGCTATGCACATAAATGAGACATATTTGAGACTACCCATTTCTAAAATACAAAAAGAATTAAGCTTAAATAGGGTAAGTTCTCAAGTTAGAGCAGTGGAGATTTCAAAGCAAAGCTGCAATTTTGAATCCGAAACACGATAGTGTTGAAATCCTGATGCCACAAACCCAACAAACAAGGTCGGGTGGGGCCATGGCAACTAAGCCAACCATTGAATTCACAGAAAGAATTACCTCAGTCATCGCAATTAGACCAATTTGTATTTTTGACAAAATGGGATACCTCTTGATTATGCCATCTAAACCAAATGGTGAATTTAATGGAAAGAGATACCCCTTGGTTGTGGCAAATTACAATAAATTTAACTGAAAGATATAATCCTCGGTCCTAAAAACTAAGCTGAGTGATAACCTCAGTCATAGCAACTAGGCCAAACATTACCACACAAATGGAATTTAACAAAAGTAAAACTGAAAAAAACCAAGTATACCCCACCAGATACAAATTCCCTGTGAATTTGACAGAAAGAAATAGCCCCTACTCATAGCAACTAAGACAAACGTTACCCCATAAGTGAAAATTAACAATTGTATAAAATAAAATAGTCAGTGGTGCCCCACCAGATACAAATTCCCTGTGAATTTGACCAAAAGAGATACCCCTCAGCCATAGCAACTGAGCAACAAGTGGAATTAACTAAATGTATTAATACAAAAAAAAGCAGCACCAATTAATCAAGCAATAAAAATGAGAGCACCTGAAAGGGTATGGTGGTAAGAGAACCATCCCCAGTTTCGCCATGAGCAACAACATCCACATCATCTCCACCCTCAGCAGAAACCTCTCTCAGCTGTAACCGTGGAACCTCTCCCTCTAGAATGTCCTGAGGCCCCACACAAACGATGATCAAAGATCCCACCAAGGTTCGAATCTCGGGAAAAGAAACAAGAATATTCTAAACCAAATTTTAAAGAAAAAAAAAACTACCTTTGAGAAGAGAATCGATCCAAAAAAGCCTGCGAGAAAGAAGAGTGTGCACAAAACCAAAACTGCTGGCAACGGAACCTTTGAATGATGGCCCCACTGCCCTTTTGCTTTAGCCTTCATTTCTGCTGCACAGGATCTAAGCTTCAATGCTCAACGAAAAGGGGTTTCTTCTTTTCGGGAATATCTTTCATAACTACCTACAAGCTTTACAGGCGCTTCAGTAATTCCAGATTATTCATTTAATTTTTCAACAATGACGGTTTCTGAACCCGTAAAAAAAGTGATTGTGATCTTCGTCAACTTGTTTCGGTAAGTTGCGAAGAAAATGATATTTATTATTACTAAAATACGCTGTCCAAAATTCTGTCTGGTTTTTGGACCCACTGTTTACAGGAGCTCTGTGAGAACGAAAGTTTGAATAGAAATATGTGCAAACAAAGATTTGAAAATTTCATTCTTAATGTGGGTCCCTTCCAATGGGTTTTGCTGATTAATGGAGAACATATCTGCTATTCGATGTTTCTTAATCACCATGACTAAGATGCCCTCGTACGATGCACTATTAGAAGCTTCTAGGAAAACGACATTTTCATTAAAGCGTAAGTTGAGTCAATGAAGAGAGGTGATAATTCTATATTCTGAAGAAAAGCATTAGAAAAACATGCACGTTAGCCACTCACATTTTTAGCATGTATCTTAAAGCAAGGCAATTACAACTAATCACTCGCTAGGGAAACTTAGACAGGTCCGAGTACTTTACTTCAAATTCAAGTTCACCTTGGCACCATTTTAAGACCACATTATTATTTGTAGGCCTAATTTAATTCTACCGTGCCACATTCATTTTTTATTTTTTTTGGGTGTTAAATAAGATTTGTATTCTCGTCTATTGGTTGTTTGCGTCAATTTTTAATTTGATTAAGATTTGGGAATTTAATTTGGTGGCAAACAATCCAAATTGAATTCCCAAATCTTAATCGAATTAAAAATTGAAGGTCCTCAAATACCACCAAAAATAAATTCTCAAATCTTAATACCACCAAAATTTAATTCCCAAATCTTAATACCACCAAAAATGTTAAGGTTCTCAAATACCACCAAAACCATTTGTAATTATAATAACTCTTTAATCATGGTTACCTCTAAGAAGCTTTGCCCCTAGGACGAACAATGAGGTAGAGGTAAAAGTGCTCCTCCACTTACAACTACTTGAATCATGCTCCATGAACAAGGTAATAATTGAGAGTGACCCATTGGTAATTATCCAATATCTTAAAAAGATGCCTTTGGTGAATTGGAGATTACATAACATTTTAAAGGAAGCACTAATAATCCTAGACTCCCTAAAGGAATACTTTGTTTCCCATTGTCTTAGAGAAGACAACATTATGGCCAATCTTTGATCAAATTGGGGAACAATCAATCTAAAGGCATAACTATTAGTGATCAATTAGCAAGGTGGCAAGACCTAGAACTTATGTGACAATAGGAGTGTGAGGCAAGACTTGCTCAAACTTAAAGGTCATATGGTCTATTGATAGTGGGAATTGTTGTTGTTTTTTCATCACAAGCTACCAACTCTTATCACAACTACAAGCTCTTTCTCCCCCATCAAATCTATAGCAAGCATGTGGAGTATTCAGAGCGAGCTATCAAAATGGAGGTGGTGAGGTTGGGTTTCATAATGCATCAGATGGCATTTATCAATGAAATTTCCTCTAGATTAAGCTTTGTAAAGGGTTCTTTTTTCAAGAGGAGGATATTAAGGGAAGTTGTTGAGGAAATACTTGGGCAAGACTTTATAGAGGATGCAACACGACGTCATGTTAATTTTAAGATTCCTTCAACCTTTGTAAGCAATGTGCTCATGCTCACTAGGGATAAGGAGCTGACAAAAACTTTAGTGAGGTTCTATATTTGGGAAAAAAATTAGGATGGGGTTGTAGAACACGATGAATAAAGCAAATCCAATCAAACTTACCTCACTCCCTTGCATGGTTTACAAGTTTCATGGGCTAGCATCTATTTAGATAGTACGGGCCATTGAGGCTCGTATAGAGATTATGATGAAGAAACTCGCCTTGATTCAAAGTTTAATGAGGGATGGTTGTTGGCTAGAAGATGACCACCCTTCTATGTAAATGGAAAAGCTCACCCATCTCATGAATTTTTCACCTATGTAAGAGAGGTTCAATGTGACCAAGGTTGAAATGGTCATTAAATTCCTTTCCAAGCTAGTTGTAATAGTCAAGTATGAGAATGGCTCCCTCATTCCAAAGTTAAGATGTTGACATACACATGGTCTACTCTGTGGAAAGGTATTGCAATGTTAGTATTTTTTTTGTTATCTCTTTTTGTAATTATCAATAATAATCATGTATGTTATTATCACTTGTTTGGGTTTATCAGATTCACGTAATAGGTTGATAGGTTTTATCAACTCATAGTATGTTATTTTCGTCAATAGATACACATATAATTGTTGTTATGTAATATATTAGCTTATATAATGATGTTAGTTATGGGTCAATGGTATCCAAAAATTTATGGTCTAGTCATGTGTTGATGTTATTTTTTTGGTATTATCAAACAACATATGTAATAAATTCTCTATTAATTAATATATAGGGAGAGGGCCCTAATCCTTATTTTACCTATAAAAATATAAGATTTTTAAGATCTTGATTTATGATAGGCACTTGTGACTTTACCAAATATTAAGCAAAAAATTTCCTACCCATATTAACATGATCATAAAGTGCTATTAATCTTGTTTTAAAAAATCTCCAATACCTAATGTGTGTTAGTGTAAATAGAGTCATTATTTATCTAGTTAGCTAATCACCTTTCTAGGATTGACCTTTTCACATTCATAGCTTAAGTTTAGTTAGGTTATTTTTACGTCACTTCATATGGTTGAGACATGTGTCATCATCACTTGAGACACCTATTGATACTTCCTCACACACTTGTCAAGTGAGCTCACAAGTGTCTCATCTTTGGAGGGTTATTTAGTTGTTCAATCCTACCTTCCTACCTCATCTACCTTGCTTATATATGCAAGGCTTTCTCATTGTATTATACACTCTCATTTTATATTGATAGACATACTATTGTGCTCATATTTTCACTTGTGGAAGGTTATCAATTCGAGCTCTTTGATCTTGGAATTCTCCAACATGGTATCAGAGCCATGAGAGCACATTCCCTCTTACATCATGGTGACTTCACACATACCCTTATCATTGGAGCATCATGGAGCCAAATGGACACCATCATCACATCCAGAAGGCTTAATAAATGAAAAATACCTTTCATTTCATTAATTTTGATAATTTTTTATTTTTCTTATTTTTTGTCAATGTTCTTGTACGAAAAAAGTTGAAAAAAAATAGCAAAGGGCCAATTTCCCCTCTGCCCATTTTACCTTTTGTGTCAATATTTCTACTGGATTTTGTCACATCCATTTATTTTGCAATTGATAAAGATTTCATAGTTGTGGCCATTTTAGAATGTTTAAAGGGCTTTGACTAGTACCATTATAGAAGATATTTGGTCACATCCACTTCTTTGCATGTTATGAGTAGAGAAAGAATTAAGTTTTTTTAAAAGACTACCAAATTTGTTCACCTTGGTGACTCAAGAAGTCAACAAAGAACTCACATTTACTAGGCAACTCGGCCTTGTTATTTATGTTGGAAGTTTGAGGAGATTGTCATTGATATGGTTGTTGGCAACATGAGCATGAGCTTATATAGTGTTTATATTGATGTCAACATTGTGGTTTGATGTCTACATTGAGGTATAGTTGGTTGGTGAAGCTTGAATGAGCATGGAGATGGTATTCCAGCATAGAGATGCAAATATTTTGTTCCGGTGAAAACAAATGGATTGATTATTTGGCTAAGCGTCAGAACACAGTTTTCAATGTATAAAGCATCAATTTTTTTGTCCACATTGGTTCGCCCTGAGGTATTTTTGTCTACAATTCTAAGGAAATTTTGGTACATGTTTGAGGACATTAAATCCAAATTTTCATACCTTTATGTCCTCTAGTGCAAAAGTTATGGTTGACAGTATATCGGGTTTGCTAGTGACAGTGTTGCCAGTGTAGAGTACCTATTTGGAATGGTCATCATTCCTTCATGGAAGAGTATGAATAGTTATGTGGATTTGTGGAAGTTTTTACAGGTGTGAGAAGAGTGTGCAGTCCAAGTGGTGTGTGTTTTAGAGGTCTGCATGTCAGTTTATGGATAATTAGTTGGTATATTTTGGTGTTGTCTCACCAGCGGTACTGACCTAATATATGTGGGTCATGCAGAGTTAAAAGAAGTGTTGATCAATTATGCGGGAGCTATTATAGGTCCATGCCAACCTATTTCAATGCATTACAAGTTTTGAATAAAGGCATGAATTGTATATGTTTGATCTTGAGCCGCCAAGTTACTGTTTTGTATGATACATCTAATTAGGCTAACCTAATTGATATTGTAGGTGATTGTAATGTCATGTATATAAGTATAAGATCATTTTGTTTTTGAAGAGTGATGATTAAGAGGTGTGATGTGAATTCCTAAGAAAAGCATGTGAATGTGATGCAAATGTAGAGTAGAGCAGAGTGTTAAAGCATAATAGCATGAAGTGTTGTGATTCAGTGTATTAAGCTTCAGTAGAATTGTATTTCCTGCATATTGTAGATGCATTTATAGCATTTCAAATATTGTCAATGATCCACCCCTCTCTTCTATTTCTCTTATTCTCTGGACAGTGAGCCTTTCTGTAATATCTTATAACCAATTATAATATATTGTGAGCTAATCCTTGTTGTGGTTTTTCCCTTTTTGGGTTTTCCACATAAAAATATGTTGTTCATGTGTTATGTATTTTGATGGTTGCTTTCATGGTTTCTTTCCTTACTGAAAATTGAATATGATGCTTGAAATTAATGTTTTAATGGTTAAGTGGTTTTAGAGAATATTGATTCACTGCCCCCCTCTCAATATTTTGAGTGTTCAACAATAAGTATCAAAGCTCGATTTCTTCATTTGGCTTGATCGTTGAAGTAGATCTTGGAGTTGAACACATGGTTACTAGGAGATATCCTATTCCTCCTAAATCAATTCATATGGTAGGATTACTGAAGAAGATTACACTGTTGATATGGAATGAGAACTCAAATCTACCTTGGATGATCTAGAGAAAAAGTTGAGAACAAAGATCTAAAAAAGGATCTTGGAAATGCAGATGAATGCATTAAAATATTGAGAGAGAAACTCAAGAAAGCTATAGATAGGATCAAAGAGCTCAAGCAATCAAATGGGATCATTTCCAACCTAAAATTGTAGATTGAAGAAAGTAAAATAATTGAAGACTACCTAAATGTTAAATTAAAAGACAAATCTGAAGAATGCTCAAAGTTTGAACAAGAAGTTGTAACCTTGAGATCGAATTTGGAGAAAACAAAAATTCAAGAAGAGTACTGCAATGCTCGATGAGATGATTAAAAATCAGAAGGGATCTAAAGACAAAGAAGGATTAGCATTTAAGAAAGGTGAAATCTCAAAGATAGATCAAACTCCAAGCAAGTTTGAAATCAAAGGAAAATCTTCAATGAGATCACCAATCAGACAACCAAATGCATAAAGTTACCCATCTTTTAATGGTTTTTGTATTCTTGCAATAAATTTAGACATAAGGCTATGGAATGTAGAAGTAGAATAAATCAGAATATTCAATCATTTCTTGGTCAGTGTTTTACATGCAAAAGATTTGGTCATAGAGCTAGTGAATGTAGAAATCAAATGCTGAATGACTATAACAATGGTATGATGTGTTAATCCTTCAATGGCTATTGTTATGCATGCAATGGATTTGGACATAAAGCTAATCAATGCAGATCCATAATGGGTGGAAGGAAGCTTGTTCAAAATGTCAAATGCCACAAATACAATAAGTTAGGACACATTTCTAAGTTTTGCAGAAGCAAGAATGTAAAGGTTGATCCGGTAAAGAAGAATGATCCAGTGAAAAAGGTTGATCCAGTAGAGATGAAGAAAGAGATGAGTAAGATATGGAAAAAGAAAAAAGAAACTGAGGTTAAGGATGAGTCTGTGCCAACTCCTGGTGCATATATTTCCTTTGAAAACTAAATAAAGAGCTTTGTCTCAAGGGGAGTTTTAACAAACAAATTTTTAAGCCCCTACCAAAGATATGGTGTTGATGCATTCAACACATGGATATGAGGTTGGTGAAAACATCGGTAGAAAATATCAAGATGCAAAATTTTGTGGAGCAATCAAAGGTGACTATGCATTACAGTTAGGGTTTGTCAGCTTTTTGTCTAACTTCAAATCAGTGCATTTAATGTGAATTAGGTTATGTTTAAAAAATGTTTATAAGTGATTTAACATATGTCTAATTCATTTTCAAATGAGCATTTGAGGAGAGAAGAGCAGTGAAGAAGCGAAGAGAAGTGTTTCAAAACTCTTGTGCATGAAACCCTAATCGGTTGCGATCGAAAGTTATTTATAATTTCTATTTTCCTTAAGCTTTCAAAGTACTTTAATTATGATTAGAAGATGTATACCCCACAAATTGTTGAGGTTTTGGACCACCACCATCCAAAATTTAAGAGGCGCCCTGATAAGTCAATGATGATTGATTCAGATGGTGCATTCTCGAGCATTTAATATGGTGTTTTGCATATAGAAGATGTTAGGATATACATTCATGCTAAATTAGAAGAGTACAACCACTCTAAATTAAGTGATGTGTGGTTTAATGAATTCATCGGAGACCAATTTGAACTAAAACCCGAGTTTGAGAGTTTGGCGGAGAAGAATCTCGATGTCTGGAACGATTTCCCTATATTTTGCTATGTGGACGAGTGGGTTAGATATATCCTAAGAAAGATTCATGATATTTTTATGTGGTTGGATATTCAATATATAATGAATAAGGAGGCGATTAGGGTTGTTACAGGATTATGTTGAATTGGACTAGTTTCGATGCTCAAATCAGTGAAGAATGAAATGGTAATGGAGTTAACAGGTGCAAGGTCTAAAAAGTGAGCCCTGACAGTCAAATAAATTAGAGACCCTATGGTGAAATACACAACAATGGTAATAGGGTACAATATATATTTCATAAACAAAGAGAACTCTATTTTTGCATCTGCCATCAACACTACATATGAGATGGTAAAGAAGGGAGTAGGTTATGATTTATGTGATTTTTTGAGGGAACAAATCTTGGAGGAATTTTTATAAGACTAAGGACTCCTAGTACCCCTTCAAGTTCGATACCTTGATTATTTGTTTGCTTTTCTACTTTCTTAATGAGGTTTCTAAAACCAGGAACATAGTGTGGTTGAAGGAAAGACTAATGGCACATCAAATCAAAGACCACCTGATGGATTAGGTGATGAAGACACACAAAATAAAGCACTATGGATTTTCTTCAAAACTTTCCAAGAAAATATGAAATCCAAAGAAAGTAGTAGAGAAATACAAAAATATCATTATTTTCATGGTAAGCAAAGATTGTTGCATAATAGAGGCTATTGAGCTTAGGGTTGTGTGGATCCTAGAAATGGGATATGAAGTTGTAGAGGATGTAATTGTTGCTATGGTTGACCATATGATAAGCAAGCATAGAGACACCTCTGAGGAAATATATGGAACATATCAGGAGAAGTGTATGGAGGTGCACATGTAACAAAGGGAGAAACAAATAAAGAAAACTATTGAGAAGATGACTACACAATTTGTGAAGGCGATGGGATTATCAAAAGAACAAGTGGAGAAACCAAAGGCATGTCTATCTCTCTAGGAGGTTCATCTAGTACAAGAAGATCTAGTAGAACATCTACCCACTCTTTGATTGCCCCCAAGTCCTTTGAGAATTTTCCCTCTATCAATGGAACAAAGAGAAAGGAGTCAACCAGTACTTCGACAAAATAATAGAGTGTGCTAGTGAAAGAAAAGGCTCATCCGATGAAGCAATAGAGAAGAGTGAAAGGTAAGGCCACAAGGGAAAATAATTTGAGTGTAGATAAAGAAGAAGAAGAAGAGGAAGAAGAGCATCTTGTAAGAAAAAGAAAATTCAGAGTCTCTTAAGCAAATACAAGTACAAAGAAGGTCAAGGTTGATATTGTGGACACATATAGTGAAGTGGAGGTAGAGCGATAGAAAAAGGAATTTAAAATCGATGTGAGGGACAGGAAAGCTAAGTCCAATAAAGGAGAAAAAGCTCATCCAAAAGAAAAGAAGAAGAAGAAGGGTAAGTCTTCCCCTTCGGTAAGAACACATAGCCCCATGAAATTAGATGCATTATTCAATGGTATAGTGGAGCATGAAATGTTAGAACAATTTTTTTCCTTGTATACCATTGAAAATGACATTGAAATTCTACAATAGAAGAGGCTATTATTAGATATATTATAACATTTAAGGTCATCATGAAGGATATTGAAGGACAATTGCCTAAATAATTAAAGAGTGCATTGTATGTAAGAAGATAAGAAGCAATAAATGAAGAGGCAAGGTTAAGGCATCTACCTTGGAAGAGATTGGTGCTCCCCTCTCATATGAGAATAGAGAAATATTGGATCAAGTGTACAATAAGAAATTTAAGACCAAACAAAGGGTCACTAAATTGATGAGAAGAGATAAAAATGATATTGAGAGGTTGAGAAATGAAACAGTTGAGAAGGTTACAGATTTGGCAAGAGAACTAGGCATGATACCAAGTACTGAAGAGAAAAATCATGATGATGTTTTTGTTCCAAATTTAAATATTCTAGAAGTTGTATAACATGAAGATGCTCAACTTGAGGATGATGCAGAGAAAGAAGATGTGCAAAGAGACGCTCCTGTAATAGGAGAAAACATTGTTGGAGAAGAAAATATTAAAGAGTTACAGAATGAGGATACTCAAACAGGACATAACTTCCCTCCAAAAATAGAAAAGAATATTGAAGAAGAGGTCGTATAACACAACCCAAAGATTAATGAGGCACAACATACAGAAAATATGCCTCCTTTAAATAACAATGAAAAATCAGTTGATGATGAGAAGAAGGATGAGAAAGAATTTGGTAATGCTAAGAAGAATGAAGAAAAAGAAAAAGACAAAATTGGTGAAAAGGAAAAGCCTAAGGATGGAGAGAATGTAAAGATGGTTGGAGAGTCCTCTAAAACCTTTAGAGACTCCTTAAAGAGCCTATTGAGCATGCAATTACAACTCCAACATGTTATTTTTGCCAGGTTATTACAAATTCCAATGTAACATGGGCAAGTTGATATGGACAAGATGTCCCCTTTGTACAAGTTAAAGCTAGACGATTCATTCCACACCTCCACTAGAAAGGAAATTTTGCAAACACATCAGAAGAGTGTAGAGATAATAGATGAAGCAATGAAGGTGTTGCAAGAGAATATTCCTAGAGTAAGTATTGGTAATTCTTTATTCGGTGTGCAAAATCTGAAGCTTTTACTTGATTATTTCAAAGAATATTTTGTTGGTATTGAAGAGAAGTTAAAGAAGGAGATCAATAAGAAGATGAATGATATAAGGTTGGCAAAAATATCAGATAAATGTGTTGTTGCACATAACAAACTACAAAACAACCTTAAGGATGTGCATAATTGTGTTGTAGAGGCCAAGGATTTATTTCAGTTTTGCATGAAGTGGCCCCATTAAACAAAGAACATAAAGGCTGAGATGGACTCCATTGAGTCCTAGATTGATAAGGCATCTGGTGCCTATGATCTAGTGAATAATGCAAATGGATCCACCAAAGTAGCAATTAAAAATCTGCATGAACAGTTCTTCTAATTACAGGAGCAAAGAGAAAAGATCATAGTGTAGTTTGGATAGCTCAGAGACCTAGTGAATGCAAAGTTCACACCTATATCCAATGCTCTGACTAGTCCGAAGAAAGTAGTAAAGTTAAATCCAATACCTAATACTCTGAATGAAGGAGAAGAACTCCTCATGGAGTTTGAGGCAGTGAACCACATGCTTGGACTGGCCAAGAAACATTGGGAGGATGGTAAGAAACATTGGTAGACACACCTTGCAAAATTCCAGGTGTTATACACTTCTTCCGGTTAATTTGTATATTTATTTCCTATTATATATTTCAGATTCTATTGTATATATGTGAAAGTTAGAGAATAGCATACCAGTGCAAATTTTGATGGATAGCACTATTAGGGGGAGTTGGTTTGATTTTTGAAGAAGTTTTTTACTCTCGTGTATCTATGTATATATCAATTAGGGGGAGTATGTGTGTAAGTCATGTATGTATGTGTTAGCAAATGAATTACCCCCTTTGATAAATATGGTGATAATAATGACTCTTCTGCTTGATAAGCACTAGTACTTATTCGCTAACAACTCTAGAAAGACCACATTGCATTTGTGGCTTTCCTCTGAATTGAGAGGTATAGCTCCCTCATGCAAATTAGATGAAAGATAAGTAGATTTTAACCAAAAAGTGATAAGGCAACTAACATTAATACATAAAAATGTAATTAATGTGAAATATATCCTAAATATCACCAATTGAACAACTCACAAACTGTACTCCACTAATGACAAAATCTAATGTAAGCATGAACGAAAGATTTCATAATTACAATAAAGGAAATAAATGCAGTAGAATAAATCTCACACAGAAAATGTATCATATATTGTATGTGACTCACAAGTTAGTACAATCAACATTACATTCCACTAACAACACACAGATTGGAAGCTATTGCAATCAGAAATAAATTAACTGAAACAAATCCTAAGTCTTCCTTCCTCCACTACAACACAGTGTAATTTCCAGAGATCAGACCCTGCTAAATGGTCTTTCTGTCAAGATATAGGAATCAAATTCCTCTCTTTACGATTACTGATTGGTTATGGTAACGTCTTCTTGTCGCATAAATGTCTATCTTGGAAATCGGAGGCTAGGAAATAATAAATAACTATCATGATTATATCGCCAGTGAAAATACCTCGAACAATTCTTGAGTGCTTCTTGATTTAACTCTCACCTTGTGGCCATTGATTCTGAAATGATTCACATACCTCACCAATTGATCATGGAAAAACTATCACACGTGCAAGTTGTCCAACCAAAAATCAATTGGGAATGTAACTTAAATTCACGTCATATCAATCATTAATTTAGACCACATCACCATTCTATCATCTTGATTATTTCCAGTTCACATGTCCCACCAACCCTCTATAAATTCAACAAGAACAACCTAACTTTTGCCATCCTGTAGTATCAAACATGGCTAGCACTCAAAGTGATGGAATATCCATGAATGATTTTGTCACCATTGAAGAGATTGAGTGTAGCCCTCTTTTTAGGTGACTATTTGATCATTTGAAGGAGGTCTTCATAGTTGAAAGTGAGATTGAAGAGGAAGTGTTGCACAACATATTGGGAGATACCTTTCTGAACCAAGTTCACGTGCATAATGCAACACTCCCAGAGCACTTCGTGTACACCATAATTCACGTCGTGATTGGGGGATGAGAGCAGTAGAACAGTTGGTGGGACCAAAATTCCTCCACTGGGTGAATGTAGCCATTGCTGGTCTCAACAATTATTTGTATAGCGGGTTGATAGGTGATGCAATTTGCATTGCTTCTATTCCTCAGAATGAAGCCCTGGAGGAAGTAGTGACTCTCCTACACGTGAGACTAGTGAGAAACAACATGGAGTTGTTTGCCTAGTTTCTGCAAACGCATGAGAACTTGCTCTCACCTGCTCAGATAGAGCGCCTCCAAGTGGTTATAGAAGTTGTCTGTGTGTTGGTGTTCACCCTGTGTGCCTAAAAAAGCTTTTTTGTTTTTATATCATCTAGATTCCTATCCTTATATAATCGACATAAATTTTGTATTTCTAGTAGTACAGACACACACACACACATATATATATAATAAAGCATAGTGTTTTGGTACTTCTGATGTTGATTTTTTGTATCGTGGGCAATTATGTCTTGATTCTGGTTTAATTTTACTATATGTGGATGGCATTTTCTTTATTCAATTCTACATAAACGACTTTTTTTTGCACTTTAAAATGATACTATGTATGATGGCCACTTAATTTCTTTGAAAGTGTGCTCTAGCGATAATGTGGAGACTTAGTCAAACTATACAAATCACTGTTGTAGTTATAGGAACCACTTGAATTCTTGCTTGGCTTTGAAAAACTTCGAAAAAATTATCACCGATCCTTTTGACAAGTTTGTGAACCTTAGGTATGAACTGCCGACCCTTAAAAACAAGGACTTTAGAACATGTGGTGAGTTTCAACAAAACCCCAAAATACTACCCAACTTAAGAAAGCGAAGAAGGAAAGAACCGTGGTGGTAAAATGAGAAGTTAGACGAAATGACCAAAACATTGCCCAAGTTATAAAGACTTAACAAAACCCAGCCCAAATAAAGACTTAACCCAAATTTAATATGGGGTGCTAGTTTACAAGGAGGGGTCCCAGGATTTTGATAACAATATGAAAGATGGAGAAGGAAAAGAATAGCAAGAATATGTGAATTATGTCAAATGGAGCAAATAACAGGAAATATGTATGCACCCTTTGCCCTTGATGTCAAAGGGGGAGAAGATTTGGAGAATAGTTGGGAGAGTAGTTTGGAGAAGACATGGAGAAGAGTTGGTGCATGTTGCCATCAATGAAAAAGGGGGATATTGTTGGAAGTTTGAGGATATTGTCATTGATATGGTTGTTGGCAACATAATCATGAGCTTATACAATGTTGTCATTGATGTCAACATTGTGGTTTGATGTCTACATTGAGGTACAATTGGTTGGTGAAGCTTGAATGAGCATGGAGATGGTATTCTAGCATAGAGATGTAGATGTTTTGCTTCGGTGCAAAACATATGGATTAATTATTTGGCTAAGTGTCAGAACATAGTTTTCAGTGTACAAAGCATCAATTTTTTGGTCTACATTGGTTTGCTTTGAGGTATTTTTGTCTACGGTTCTAAGGAAATTTCGGTATGTGTTTGAGGACCTTAAGTACAAATTTTCATACCTATATGCCCTCTAGTGCAAAAGTTATGGTTGACAATATATCAAGTTTGCTAGTGATAGTGTTGCCAGTGCAAAGTACCTGTTTGGAATGGTCTGCATTCCTCCACAAAAGAGTATTTGGTTATGTAGATTTTTGGAAGTATTTATAGGTTTTAGGAGAGTGTGTATCCAAGTGACATGTGTTTTGGAGGTCCGCATGTCATTTTGTGGATAATCAGTTGGTATATTTTGGTGTTGTCTCACTAGCAGTGTTGACCTAATATGTATGGGTTGTGTGGAGTTAAAAGAAGTGTTGATCGGTTATGTGGGAGCTATTATAGGTCCATGTTGACCTATTTGAATGTCATGTAAGTTTTGAATGAAGGCACAAAGGTAGTTTTGTAAGGAGCCACTTCTAGACCTCAACCACTTAATTAGTATAATCTTTTAGACCATCTATGCAAAACCCCTACCCAAATGTCTATTCTTGATCTATTGCGTACATCACCCACACATAGAGCTATATTGGATAAATCATTGCAAGAGTCATATATTCCTGTGGATCTAGATGTCAATCAATTTTAGGCCATGATTAGGTATCTAGCTACCACTTACCATGTCACTTTCACCAAACATGATGTGCCTTTTGATAGACCTCATCACAATGGTGCCCTCCATCTAGAAGTTGTCATTAATAAGCATAAAATTAGATGAGTCTTGGTAGATGGTGGAGCAGGTATGAATATTTTTACCTTGAAATTAGTCACTATACTAGGATTTTGTGAGGCAAGTTTGAATCTTCTAAGAGGATTGCAATAAAGGCTTATGATGATGCAGAGTGTGCCTCCAAGGGTGTCATTACCCTTCCTGCCAGAGTTGGTCTGGCGATATAAAACTCAATATGTCAGGTCTTGGATTTTAAACTTCCCTATAATCTACTCTTCAGTCATCCATGGATCGATTCCATGAAGGTTGTTCCCTCTACTTATCACCAATGTCTCAAGCTACCTTATAATGGAGTAGAGATTACCATATCAGGAGACCCTAGCCCTTTTTAATACTACAACAACTTGAAGGGTATTCTTGAATGTCAAGTTCCAATTAATAGAGAAGATTCAACTGATACCTCTTCTCATTGATCCCACATTGCTTACCAAATCTTCACTTCCTTCCATACCCCTTCTCGAACATAAGGTTCAAATCCAAGACAAGGGATGCGGTGAATATACTATGGAAGAATCCTTTTGCATTGACAAGTTGTCTGTTTCTCCCAAATCTTATGGTGAACCAAGTCTTATTAAAAAAATATGAAAGGTTATTATACAATATCAACCTCCCACTACCTTTGCTAAATGGGGAGAACTAGACAACAGGTCTATTGGAGAGGATATTTCTACATGGTTATACCAAGATGAAGAAGACCAAGAGAAGGTCTAGTTGCCTGTAGATCAATATGGTAAAGGTTTTTCCATTATGCAAAAAAAGGATATGATGGTCATTGTGGCTTGGGAGAAAATAATCAAGGAATTATAGAACCAATCCAACCTAAAAGTCTACCAAGAAATAGAGGGCTCAAGTATGTACCACTAAAATTGAATGCTCCAAGTACGAAGTTGCTTTCACGTGGAGATGTCAGTATTTATAAAGATGTTGAGGTGTCTGCAGATAGTGTTAATCTAGATCCTAACCCTTTCCATAAGTAGTATAATGATAATCGAGCCTAGATTGAGATTTTCTAGGACCCTGAAGACTCCTCACTCCTTACTTTGTCCTCTATCCCTCAATCTTTCCACACCTATGATAACCCTATGTTTGGTCACAACCTATATGACAATCACCTTTTTTAAGATCAAACATAAAATGATCAACCTTGGACTAATTCTGCAATCCTTACCACATCAACCATATCTCTTGATTTCTTGGATGTCGATGATAACATGCCTTTAATTCATCCCAACTTATAGATTGGACCTATAAGGAAGGGTTAAAATTCAAAATTAAAAGGCTAAGATCAAGTAGCAACAACTCTACCTAAAATCTAAGCCCAAATCCCAATCCAAAACAAGAAAGCACAATCAACATAAATAAATTGAATGAAAACAAATTTAAAGTGAACTCCCCATGCTAAACTTGATTATCTTCCTTGCTTCTCCTCCATTCTTCTCAAGTTGCAAGCTTTCCCTTAGATTTTGGTGTGTCTAAGTACTTGCAAATGGAAATGATTGATAGCAAGAATTTCAGAGAATGTGGTTGTAAGGTTGGAATGAGGGAAACAACCTTCTTTTATAGAAAAATATTCTCGAACAAATGGTCAAGATTGAAAGTCTAGAAGATGCCAAGATCAATAGTTGAGATTTCATGCACGACATAGTGGTAGGGTTAGGGATGGCTAAGGATAGATGGTCAAGATTGAAAGAAGACCAGAGGAAATCAACAGCTGAAAATCAAAAGAGGAAGTGGAGGGAAAGTGGAGACATCAAATAATATTTTTTAATTGAAGAAGAGAATCTTAGCAATTAAATCATATTATTATTTAATGTGGGAGAGGATGTGGAGGAATAATTAATGAAAAATGATTATTCATTTATGGAGAAAGAGGGAAAATGACATTTAATTGAAATGATTATTATTTGACCATTTAATTAAATATGGAGGAAATGGAATAAGAGATATTAAATAATAAATTATATTAATTATTTAATAGAGAAGAGGTTAAATGAATAGCCAAATAATTAAAATAATTATTTAACTATAGACGAATAGTGTAAGGTGAATAATTAAATAAATGATAATTTATTTAATTATAGAAAGAAAAGGGAAGTTAGCGACATAATTAAATAAATATTTAATTTATTTAATTAATCAAAGAAGAATAAAGATAATGAAATGAATTAATTAAATGATTAGAATTATTTAATTAATAGAAGAATGTGACCAAAGAAAATAATTAAATAATTAAAATTATTTAATTATGCAAGGGGGGAAAAGAGATTGATGTGAAAAAATGGCATTCGCAGACCAAGACATTTTTCAGTGTCTACATTTTTCCCTCTTTGACATAATGTGATTTTGAGCGTTGTGTCAAAGAATAATTAAGAAAATTCAATTTAGATCATGTCCTAGCATGCCCCAGTGAAGGCGGGATAGACCTATGCCCCCTCATAATTTTTTTTGCAATTTTTTGTTTTTTTTTGAAAAATATGAAAAAGTTTTCCAACAAGCAAATTTTGTGCACTAATAGTAAAAGGTTTCAATTTTAGGCCTCCAAAAAGCTTAGATTAGGGTTTGGGTTTAGCATTTGACACAACTAGTGAAAAAAGAAGGTAAAAATCCCATTTTAGAAAGGTATAAATGTGATTTGGTTTCCAAAAATAGTAATTTGTGCATTTTAACCTTGAGTGAATAGTGAGAGAGAGTGAAAACCTGTTGCGGAGCTTCTGCCAAGATGTCGCCAGTACCACACGTTGCGCATCATTGATATTGAGTCGAGACCTACAAATGACTAGAGGGCTTGGGGGATGTGGTAAGTATGCCAACCTTGCTTTGTATATTTTAAAATTTTTGGTAGATTTAGGGCTCCAAAAGGGGGAAAACAGATGTGGCGAGCCTCGTTCACTGCATTTGTTAACACGTGACCACAAGTGAATGCAGTTCACCGTATTTTCTCGATGCAATGCAACTACCTAGGACTTAGTCATAACTGATTTTCATGACGTAAATGAATTTTGTGATGCAACTACAGGATTTAGCAACACACATGAGGTTTGGAGCTGCATGTGTGATTTTGAGACGCAATTATGGTCTACAATGCCACATTTGCTTGAAAGGATGCATGTGCAAGGTATTGTGACACATTTGCATATAAAGCAACACATTTGACTTGTGAAACACACATGCTAGATATTGTGACGCATTTGCTTGTTTAAATTTTTGCCCCAATTCAGGTAAAATTTTCTCTGTGACCAAGGTCAAATAGGTTGACTTAGGCTTTTTGATCGACATGATATGCTTTCTTGTGATCACAAATTTCACTAGACCCGATTTACACATGAGAGAGTTGACCTTTGACTTTCAGACTACGGGAGCGGTTAGACGATGACCAGAGAGATCAACTGCTTTCTTTGGGACTGTACTATATCCCCTTTATTCTTGTGATCTGAGCTAACAGGGGTTTGTTGATTTTATTGGCTGAGCAATGGCACTTAGAGACTAGTTTGTTCTACTTGCCAATAGGAGAGGCCATAGTGACTTTGGAGGATGTGTGGTGGATCCTCAAACTTTTGATCCATGGGCAGTGTGTGTCTTACGATCTAGAGCGGGGATATGGTGATATCGTGGCTACTTTTGATCATAAGGATATTGTTGAGTTGGGAGTAGAGGAGTACTAGATCCATTGGGATGTGCTTGTAGAGAGATATGATCTCTTTATCATTGTCTTATGCAATGTTATTGGTGAAGTCATGTGCCTTGACTGGTGGGGACATGGGTTTCTGGTTGATTATGGTGAGATGTTGGTTGGGATGCTCACCCGAGGTGTGATGTATGCTTGGGCACCATCCATGTTGGCGATGCTATACTTCCAACTCCATAATGTGGCATACCAGGGTGCACAGAGTATTAGTTGTGACACTATTGTTTTGATGGTGTGGGCATGGGAGCACATTGCGGTGTTCCAACCACCAATCTAGAGGTAGCTTGGGGTAGGATTATCATATGTTTTCATTTATGGAGGCATAATGATATACACACATGTCGGGGACATTGGTTATTGGAGGCATGCCATATACATATTGGATTCCTTCACTTGGAGACCATATAGGGATGGGACCCTGTTTGTTGATGACGATAATCATTTACCCTTCTGACTCCATACCTGATGCTTGATTGGAAACACAATCCAGTCCCAACATATTATAGAGAGGTATCTTCTAGAGCAAGTTCACCATCAGTTTGGTGAGAAGCAGGGGTTATCGATGGGTACTACAGAGTTTTCTCAGTCTACCCGAGAGAACCAACGATGGGGGTGGTGATTCTTGTCACTACAATAGAGTAGGATATTGATGGATTACAACCATTATAGTGGGGGGTAGGGCCATAGGTGGCAGAAATAGGTATTACCTTGGAGTACGATGCATGGTGGGCCTAACATAGGCCCTTACCACTTACAAATCTTGATCAACCAACACCAATAGAGAACCACAAGAGGGGGTTGAGGAGAGGGCTTCGAGGTCGAGGCCAAGGAGAGGATGGAGGGCGAGGAGGTGGAGGAGGTGGAGGGGAAGACGAGAGAGATGGTGGAGTTGGGGGAGGAGGAAGAGGGGATAGGGGAGGTAGGGACAGATGACCACCTCGACCACTGAGGTGAGATGGAGGTAGACAGGTAGTGGAGGCCCCTCATTAGGAGAGTGAGGTCAGAGCAGAGGTGGTAGTGAGAGTAGCTATAGGGCAAGTAGATGCACCTCCTCATTAGGAGGAGAGACAGGTTGAGGAGTAGTTGACCTTGACATCGGGATAGGTGTCGAGGTAGAGGAGGTCAGTCAGTATGAGGAGATGGCAGATCAGGAGGAGGAGGAGGGGGGGGAGAGGGTAGTCATGGAGGAGGAGCTAGAGGATATCCCCATCGTTGAGGCGATAGAGGTGGAGGGGGAGGACAAACCGATGGATGCCAAGATTATAGAGTTACAGGTGCAACTACAAGGTGCATAGGTAGAGGTCCAGTAGTTGAGAGTTGAGTGGGACATGGTCGTTATCAGGGCGCATCGAGCTGAGTAGAGCTATTGATTTTATCAGAAGGTGTAGTAGCTCCATGATGAATTTTGCATGGGAGCTCAAGAAGGCCATCTAGGTTAAGAAGTACTATAGATACCTCTATTAGAGGGAGGTTCCTCTTGAGCATAGGGAGCCTAGTTTTCAATGGCTATGAGTATGTCACAAAGAAGGGGTCACTCCCAACAAAGCTAGAGCAGTGGAGGAGTTTCCTAGCCTAGGCATTCTCCTTATCAATGACCACTAGGACATGAGGCTTCAGGGTCATAGCAGTGACATGATAGGCCACCTCCATTGAGACCATCACCATCAGGAGATATGGGTAGCATGAGCTAGATATTTCTTTCTATTATGCTTTAGACATTGATATATATGTATATTTTGATTGAGCCTGCGAGCTCCAATTTTAAGATTCATCTTGATATTATACTATGAAACTTATTATTTTTTGATATATATATGCAAGATGCATGATTTTGGTTGTGATTACCTGTTCCATTATCTATTATGCATGTTTCTATGATATGATGGATTACGATGAGATGATTAAATATATGTTTTAATGCATTATGGATGATGGATTATGCTCATGTATGATTATCTATCTTATGTTATATGGATGCACTTGAATTATATTTGTGCGATGTGAAAATATGTGTCAATGAATATTAATAATCATAACTAAACAACACACAAGCGATGAAATGTATTATATCTAATGAAGGAAAAGTAATAAAATAAACTATCACAGTCCTACATTCAAACTCATATCATCGTCCTCTATTCTCAGTGATTCCTAAATCTATGCTCTCAGAATTTGTGTTGCACATGAATGTATGGAATGGCAACCTAAGAAATGAGTAGCTATTTTGCAATGCAAACTAGAATGCCTACATGCCTATATTTTTGTATTTTTGAAAGTAAATTGTTGAATGATCTATGATGAGAAAATTGCTATTAATATGATGCTAAACTAATAATGCAAAGATGAAGTCAATGTTATATTAGAGATGCAAGAAACTAAATGCTAGAACTCAAATGCCATGATTAAAACAAATTAAAAATACTAAAATGCAATTACAATGCCCTTCAAATGCCTTCAAACTTCAATGAAATTCCTGCAGCATAAACTTGTTGAATTCTACCTTATTGAAAAGTTGTAGTAATGAGTTCTATTTATAGAATTTTCCAAGCAGGGAATGATGTGGTCGGGATTGTGATCCTCCGACAATGGTTGAGCATGAAGAAGTCAGAGAGAATCATGGAGGTGGTTCCCTTATTGAGAGCAACTTGCAAAGTGTTAAAGGGAATCAAGAGAAAGAAGAAGCCATGTGTCCAGGAGGTTTGAAATTGGTTACAAGTTTGTTGATGAAAAATCCATAATTTTTCAATTTATAAAATTCAATTTCATGTGACACATGGTGAGGTGGCAGGTCGTTAGGAAAATATGTAGAAATGTGCTTGAATTGAATTAAAAATTCAATTTAAATGGAGATGGGAAATTAGCATAATGACAAATCAATTAAATTTTTGCATTTAATCAATTTAAGATGAAAATGAATTTGGAGGGCAAATTTGAATTTAAAAATTCAAATTTAAGTGAGAGAGGGAAAACTAATTAAATGACAGTTGTTGATTTGTGCATTTAATTAATTAGAGAGGAATTGATTTTAGATAAGAAGAATATTTAGAAGTGAAATATATAAATACATTTTGTAATTTATTTATAAGTAGAGGAATTAAGATTTTATTAATTAAATAACAAGTATTTAATTAATTCGTGCTCAGACCATTTTTAAGTGCATACATTTTGCCTCTCTTTGAAGTGATGTGCGCAAACGCATTGCTTCAAAGAATAATTTTTCGATCATGATGATAAAGATTTCGATATGCCCCAGACTCTGATTTTGCGGCGATGATGAAAGGATGCCCCCTCGGGAGATAAATCAAGGATTTTTGAATTTTTTTGATGATTTAAATGATTTTTCGATGATGCATTGATGATTGAAAGATTTGATAAGGATGACCTGATTTATCTCCCGAAAATAATTATAGTTCAGCCATACTGTTGATTAGTTGATTAAAAGGCCCATTTTGATTTTTTTAAAAATAAATGCCACTATAATTACCCCTTAATTAACATTTAAAAGGTCAAAAAGGGTAAAAGATAGGTTCATTTGTAACTTGAGCATTTTGAAAACTAAGAGCCTGCAGAAAAAAGATGGACAAAATTTTGTGCCACACACACAAATTCGAGCGAGTTTTCCGCCACCAGTGTCTAGCCGCATACAGACCTCTGGTACGTACCCTGAAAACCACTTTTTCAATTTCAAAACTTCAAAATTTTTGGATTAAAATACACTTAAAAATTTGGTTTCTTTTCATGTTTTAGCGCATTAGGATAGAATTTTAGCGCATACAGAACCCGCTTCAGTGCATAGAAAACCTGTAGTAGCGCATCCAATTAGGTTAAAATCCAAAAATAGGCTAGAGCATCTAGAACCCGCTTCAGCGCATTAGGTGATTAGATTAGCGCATAGGGCATTTAGCACATCAATAGGATAGAGTCGCACATAAAGTAGGTTAATAGCACATCCGAGAAACGGTGCATCGGGACCCTGTTCTGGCGCATGTGATCCATTTTCCAGCGCATCCATGAAATGGCACATCAGGACTTTGTTTCAATGCATTTTATATTTTTTCTAGCGCATCTGGTAGATCGACGCATAGAAACCCTGTTTTAGCGCATTTAACCAAAATTGATGATTTGATAGGTTCCTCCTAGATTTTGATGATTGATGATCACATCGGCTGATGATAGGATGATGCTGATTGATAGGTTGATGATCATCCTCATGATAGGCAAGGAAAGATGATAGGATAGATAGATAGATAGATTGATCATCCTCATGATAGGCGAGAAACGATGATAGGTTGATTGATGATCAATCTCATGACAAATGAGAGTTGAGTGATAGGATAGGTGCTCCTCGAGATTTGATCAGAATCTCATGTGAGGTGATTTGATTAGATGATAGACTAATTGATAGGCTGATTTGATTGATTTGCTGACTTGATGCTTTAATTTGATTCTAGGAGGGTGGCTTAGGGAACCTTCAGGTTCAAGAGCACTTTCTGAGGACATGGGATATGATCCCACAACTGACTCCGACAAATCTTGTCATCATTAACCAGTGTGTTTTGACTTCATTGATAGACATGACCCAGTACCAGATTAACCGAGGGCTACTAACATCACTTCCAGAGTGGTGGCACAATGACCGCAACACTTTCCATTTGCCGACTGGAGAGATGACAATGACCCCAGAGGATGTTTATTGAATTTTGAGGATACCAATTGTTGGGGAGTTAGTGGTCTACGATCATGAGGAACAAGGGGGCACAAACACCATATGTCAGATATTTCATGATGATCAGTTCATTGGATATGAGATTCCATGGCGGGAGTTGATTGCTTCCAGGCGACCTTTACCATGTGTATTGGCTGGATTCATTGGAGGATTTCTCTGCCCCGACCATAGGTCGAAGGGCTTCTCAGTGGGCTAGGGATGGATTCTAGATAACATGATTTCTCATGGTGCGATGTATGCTTGGGGGTCATGCATGTTAGCACATTTATATCATGGCTTGCACCAGGTGGTCTATCTTCGAGTGAGCAGTCTCACAATAGGTTGTACACTTTTGCAGCTCTGGGCCTAGGAGCACATAGCCATTACACGGCCAGTGGGAGGTAGGGCTTGGTCGATAGGACGACCATACATTTTTGGATACATTGGGCTACTTTTCCAACATAAGTTGGGCAAGTTGGAGTACTGGAGGCATGTCCTAGATGACCTTGACACTTTGATCTAGCGGCCCTATCTTGAATATGAGGCATGACCAGAGGATGATTCAAAGTTACCCTATGCATTTTGTAGCAGATATCTGCTAGGTAGGACGCCCTACATCATTGAGCAATTTCTTTTTTGGGAGGGTATATAGGTAGTACACCCACATTTAGGGGATGCTATAGGGTGTAGCACACTATGCATGACACAGGCAGGATATACCAGAGTGGGGGCCAACCCTTGATTATGATGCAGCCTACGCAAAGTATTATGGCTTACAGTCGATTTACTGGTAGTACCTCAGAGAGATCGTGGATGGGCAGATGATGGTTGATTATGCCGAGTACTTTCACACGCACCCCTTTCCATGCATTTCTAGTCCAGATGAACCTACATTGATTTTGGAGGTCGGGAGGAGAGTTGGGCCAGCAGTGCAACTGAGAGGAGGGGATGGTGGTGAGGAGGAGGGAGAGGAGGAGGCTGGGGATGACAGAGGTGATGATGGAGGAGATGGGGGAGGAGGTGGGGGTGGAGATGGGGGTGGAGGTGGTGGCAGATGGAGAGATGCTTCTAACTTTGGGGTTATCCCCAAGAGGAGATCAACACCAAGTGGGCAGAGACCAATGATTCTCAAGATGCCCTCTTAGAGGCAGCAGACTCAGATAGTTGGGTTACAGGCGCTAGCATAAACACTCCAGGGCTAGATCCAGATGTTATAGGCACAACTCGTCCAGGCCCAGGCATAGATACAGGCTTAGGCTCTAGCACATGTACAGATTCAGGGGTAGATGGTGCAATTACAGACCCAAGTAGCCACTCTTACTACCAAGAGAGATGTCGCGTAGAGACAAGGGGAGAAGGTCGTGGTAGTAACAGACCAAATACAAACTATGGGTCAGGGTACAAGTACAGGTGACCTTGTTAGAGAGCTCCGAGAGTCCACCAAGGAGGCGGAGTATTACAGAGGTCGTGTTGATGGTGAAAATGACACAAACAACGTTAAAACAGAATATTTCTACTCTATTTCTCCTGAAAAAGAAAGACAACATGTAGTAGCCTAACTCCCAAGGTCCTGGTAGTTGGTTCTCAACTGTCTGGTGTCACTCAATCGGTTCATGCAACTGTAATATTCAAGGGGCCTATGCTGGTAACAAAAGATTCAAGTGATGACTCATTTTACCGAACTGTTTTATTAAATCAATGGGGTTTCAAACAAAAGAAAAAGATAGATCAAAGGGGTAAACCAGGAAGTATGAATCAAATTTATCTAGCATCCAGACATATATCTCCAAATAATGAATGTTCTTCCAATCAGATCAAGAAAACCATAAGATGATACAATCTATAGCATAATATATACCACTGCATACATTTTAGGTGCTTAATTAACTTCACAATTACTTTTCACAAATATTTCAAGGATTTCAAAACAACACACATTCATTCATCATCAAGATTATAGATCAACAGACTTTAATAACTTTAATTCAATGATAATCTAACAAGATAATCCTTAAATCTGGTTCCTTCTAATGATTTTCATCACATAAGAAACTAGCATGCTTCAGCACAATCACTAGCATTCAGATAGATTATAATTTATCAGCCTTATCAAATAAAACAGCTCAATTTTAATACCATATTGCGTAAGAAAACTTACAATTCTATTAACTGTAAAAAAAATCAAGTACAAAGTATCTCTGTAATCACTACAAAATTCTATCTCCTAACTCAGGTAAGCCAATCCTATTCTCAATTAGCTGACCTTTACAATATGATACCCATAGGGTATTTATAGATTATGCAAAAAGTTTGAACTTCACTTCTATTTTAGGTTATCCACCTTTTTAGGAACAACAACTTTCTTGGAAACTCAGATCGATTTGATCTTGAGTTCTTACATTCGACGTTCAGTTTAACTGGAGACTAGAAAAATAGAAGAAAAATATGTCATGTGCCTCAACTATCAGTGTTGCATGCAACATGCAAAGAAGAAGGAAATCATGCATTCAAAGATTTATGCATGTGAATATGGATCTGCAATGAACTCATCATAACTGGCGAAGACTTGCTGTAATGTATCTATTTTTGGCCCATCGACCCAGCTATCTTCAAATTTGATTCGATCCAATTCTGCTGTAGCAAACTCCCTCATACCTTTTACCTTTGTCAATTCTCTTCCAGCAACTTTTATTTCTTCTTTGATATCCATTAACCGATCCAACATCAAATCTCCATCATCATCTCCTTTCTGCATTAGTCCTCTGAATCTTTCATCCCATTTCTCTTTTACTTGACCCAAAGACATGCCTTCTTTTGTAAATGCATTTACATCTATAATAATAGCAATGACCGCTTCCAACTCTTCCAACTACTCAATCAAATTATTAATAGCCTCTTGGATCTCATCCTTATGTTTACACAAGAAGCTAGTTCTAAAACAGAGTATACGTGAGGTTCTTCCAATAAAATCTTTATTCTCCTCCTCAAGTATGGACTATTCAAGAAAAGTAGCTAAAGGTAATGCATTAACCTTCTCCAATTTCTGATTGTATTCTTTATACTCTTCTTCTTGTTTCTCCAATGCTTCAATGTATTGATGCATCTCTTTTATTAACCCTTATGTGTCCTTGTAGGCTTCAAAACCTTCAACCAAAACTTCACCCACTTCTCAGTTTAACTTGTCTACCCATCGGTCGACCATCTCCGCTTTGCCTTTTACCTGCACCAAATCATCTACCTCCTTTTTGCTTAACAAAATAGGAGTCTCAATGGTCGTTACCTGTTGTGATCTTGGAGAGGAAACACTCTTCAAGAATGAATGTAATTGATCCAATTGAGCCTTAAGCTCATCCTTCTTTTGTTTATCCTTAATCATTCTTGACTTGGTTTTTGAAGCCACCACATCAATCAAGTTCATTTGCTGATTCCTAGTGGGCCTTCCCAAGTTGATAGTAATCAACTGATAATCTGTTAGCTGCATGTCCCCTACCTCCTTTTCTGTCATTGGCATGGCACATTCAGCAACAATCTCTCCTTTATCTGTGAGTCAGGTAGAATGTAGAATCTTAGCCTTCTTTTTAGGCCTCTCCTGCTCAATTCCTTTCATCATATCCTCCCAATTGAGAGGTTGTGAAGGGGTTGCTGCCCTCTTCTGCAGGTCCAATTTTAGCCATGTAGGAGCACTTGGAGCAGTAGTCATCATAGAGGAAGAGAGAGCAATAACTATAGAAGGTGGCTACATATTTACCTGGGATTGAGAGTCAACCCTTGCTTTCTCTTGTTATTCTTGCAGTATATGCATTTGCACAAGCTTTTCAGCCTCTTCCCTATCCTTTTGTTCTTGCCTTTTCTTATCTTCCTCTTCTTTCCTCAACCTCTCTTCCTCTAACTGATTTCTCTCTATTTTTTCCTTTTCCAACCTTTCCTTTTCTAATTCTTCCTTCTCTATTCTTTCTCTTTCTAGAGCTTCCCTTTCCAATTTCTCTTTTTCTAAGGCCTCTAGTCTTTCCCTTTCTAACCTTTCTGCCTCCAAAGCCTTAAGTTTTTTGGCTTCTGCTTCTTCTTCTTTTTTTCTAGCTTCCTCTGCAAGTTTCAACCTAGCAACCAAGATTTCCTTTTCCCTTTGGTTCCTTGCCTTCTCCTCCTCAAGGTCATGGATCTTCTGTATCATTTCCAACTTGTCATTCTCTTCTTTGACCTTGAGTTCATGTTCTTGTTGCTTTCTTTGTCTCTCCATTTCATCAGCCGCTGCCTTGGCTTTACTTTGTCTAGTTTTTAATTGTCGCTGGTGAAGTATAACATCAATTTCCTTTTGTTTCTCCGCTACCGCCTTTGCATCAGAATTTCTTTTTGCATCTTCAAACAACTTCCATTGCTCTTCTTGTGTCAAAACCTGCTCAATATCCTCCTCTAGAGGCATGCTCTCTTGCATATATTTCTATGACAGAGTCTCATCTGAATCTGTCTCAACCTCCAGAATTTCCTCCTCCACTTCTTTTCCCTTGGCAGTTTCAGCCATGCTATGAAGAGCTCCTTCTTGAATTTCTTTACTCTTCTTCCTTGTAAGTGGGACTTGTGTAGATGACTCACCTAATGTGGGTGTCAAAACAACAGATCCTATTGGAACATCCCCTTCTTGCGTTTCCTTTTCATCCTCTGCTGCCTCAAGTTCTATTTCTTCGATGTCTGGAGGAAGGAATTCTAATGGTTCTTTGGGAGGCGTCTTTCTTTTGATCCTCCTATATCCCTTACCCTTTTTAGGGGTTGGTTCTTGAGGAGTCTGGGTTCTTAGCACTAACCATTGCACACTTCTATCCAACACTGTCCTTCCGATCCGCTTAATATCAATGGTTTCTTCAACATCCCAGTCAATTGGATCCAGGTTCTTGGTGCCAGTGTTCAAAGCTTCATAAGATGGATCCAACACAATTCCATCATCCACCAATGTGTTAGGAATGTTCTCTTTAACACCAAGTTTGGACATGAGTGCGATAGATAGCCTTTCATAGTTCTTCTTCTTTAAATCATACTCATCTTGCCGATCACTCCAAAAATCCTCTAGCAAATTGAAATGTCTGGTAAACACTAAAGGCAACAAGGCATACATCTTACCCTTTGGATCAAAACACTTACGAGCTGTGTATAAACCCAACTTCAATTGTATCAATTCATTATAAACCGCCTTTGCTCCTACCAAGTGTTGACAACCATACTCACCCAACTTCATGGGAAACTTATGACATCCGATTTTATGTTTGATCCCAAATCGAGCATTAACTCCAAGAGCCTGATATACAAACTCCATTAGTACTATCCTGTTATTACAACATCTTGGAAGCAAATGTGGATGGCCTTCAAAACCGGCCAACTTGAAGTATGTAAATTTGGGGTACTGGATGTACCAACATCCCCATTCAACAATGAATGCCATGGCTTCTTGACTCAACTGGTATACTGCATCTCCATTCAATTGGTTGATGATCACATATAAAAATGCATCATTGACTCTTCTGAAATGAGTCTTAGCAACTTGAAGAGACAATTGGTCATAGTGCTCCCATACCTTCTTCTGTCCATCCAAGGCTCCCATTATGCCCACTTTGTTTAAGCCTGGGAAAATCCCCAATCTTGCTACTGCATACACCACATAAGAAGTCATAAAGAAACACTTAGTGCTTTTGATGTTAGTCAGTTGATCATGGATAGCATTTGACACAATCATTGGCCAATCAAACTAATGGTTGCCTTGCAAGATTATTTGGATGAAAGGAAACATCCATTCCTTGAAGTGGAACGTATCCCTCTTCCCAAACACCCTGGACAACATCAGTATTAAATCCGATACTTCCTTCTTGAAATCTACCCTCTTAGGTTGGTGTGCAAGCTTGGATAGAGATTTATTTTCTATCTTCAACCACTTTTTATTCAAATGAGACCTATTGGAGTCCTTATACTTACTATATTTCTCCAAGGCCTCTGCCTCATCCAACTATACCAAGCTCTTAGGATTCGGGACATTAAATATACTTTGAAACATCTGAGGAGTAAGATCAATGATCACCCTATCTTGTGAATCCATGCATAGTCTTGTAGCAGGATTGTAGGCACTAGCTGCTGTTAAGATCAACTCCGAGTAATCGACTGATAAAGGGAACACAGTAATATGTGCCAAGCCAGAATCAACAATCCTTTGTGTCCTTCCTATTAGATTTGCTCGTTCTGCAAAGGTTTCTCCATGTAACTCCTCAAAGTTGTACTGGCCCAAGTTCGTATCAGTGATGTCTGACCAGTCTGATTCCACCTTGCTCACCTTCACAACCAGACTCCTGTGATTATACCTCAAGGTATAAGGCAGTTGTTCTGGCTTTAACTTCTTTGGTTTTGGTGCTGCCTTTGATGTTCCTGCAGGCTGGTTCCTTCGAGCAACTTCCCCTGATGTTCCTAACATCTTTCAACTTGCCTGCAATCCAAACCTCTAATTAGATCTTTAGATATCATCATAAAACATGCTTTAAAAACCATGCCTTTCATATATGCACCGGAGGTGGAGCCAGGCAGAAACACAACCTAAAACAATCTCTTTTACAATACTATCAGACTCAAAGCCAAAATCGATATAGATATTTCACTAATAATGAGCGGGCTCGGAGTTGGAATCGGGGAGGTGATCGGAACTGGGATCAGAATGAAAAACGGATTTGGTTTTCTTCAGATTTTTATTTTTCCATATTTTATTTCCCTTCCGCCTCCGCTTCTGACTTGGTCATCGTTATTTTGACAAAAGACTTCTTTATTACGCAGAGCTGGAAACGGGATGAAAATGGAATCGATACCTTTGGCAAAACAAAATTCTCCAGTTCAAGATCGATTCTGATCCCGTCTCCGCCTAGGTTGATCATGACATCATCAAAGATTTTATCAATTTAACCTATAACTACATGATTAAAACCAAGGTCGTATTAAATGAAAAGAGGCTTTAAAAACACTATACTCATATGACCATGGGGAATGACTAAATTTTAGGGTATCATATTTTAATCATTTAAATGTGATCACAGAAACCTACGAAACCCTAATCTAACAAATACGATAAAAACTAGGGCACAAATTTTAAACCTTACCATGTTACCACTTTGAAAGCGCGACAAAAACCCTAAGTAAAAAAAATGATGAATCAATTAACACTAACTCACTGTAAATCATTAATCTACCTCATTGTAAATCCTTAATCCAACTAATACCTTTTAAAACCTAAATTAGTCTAACTTACTGCAAATCCAAAATAGCACGACGCAATCATGACTAATACATGAAAGTGACCGTGCCCTAAAATAGAAAGAACTAAAAATAAAAGCAAAAAGAAACGAGGAATCAACCAGACAAACAAAATAAAGCACCCGTTCAAACAAGCACACCAAGAATCATGAACTTGTTTAAAACGAAACGATAAAAACGACATGATTCCAAACACAGGCAAATATATACAAAAAAAACACAACAGTAAATAAACGAAGAACAACAATGATAAGAAACCCTACCTCAAAAACAAAAGAACCCTGCTAACCTTCCGAACTGATTCGCACACAATAGTCTTCTTCTCTTTCAATCGATTCGCTCAAATGAACTCCGTCGCGGCTCTTCCTTGCTCTTTAGGTTTTTAACAATGATAATAATGATTCGTTTAATCCTTAATGAAGGTAAAAATGAGGATTTCTACCTACACGAGCAGCTGTCATTAATGCATTGAAACACAGTTAAGGCGAAGTCAGAACTGAAAGAGAACCAACACTTCACAACAGTGCGACTTCAGTCAAAAAAGTCAACGATCCAGAAATGGAGGGGGCAGAACTAAAATGGAAACTGATTCAAAACTTTTTAAGAAATTTCCAAACTTCATTCCAATTCCGGTTCCAGGTCTGCCAACTAAACACAAAACAAAACCAAACATAAAAAGCAAAACAAAAGACCGACATAATAAAACTAAACAAAAGGACTTAGACCAAAACCGAAAATCTAAAAGCAGAAGCGGGGAAGGAATCGATTATGATTTTCCAATTTTTTGATAAAGACCAACTTAACACCCACTTCAGCTCCGGGTCCGCTGAAGACAAAACAAAAGACATAAACGAAAGACTGTTGAGATGGGAACCAAAACAAGTTTCAAAAGAACTTTCAGAACCCGATTCAGTTCCGATTCCGATTCCGACAGAGAAACCAAAGAAAAACAAAGTATTGGCAAAACAAGACTCCAAACTTTGTTTCAAAAACAACTAAGTACAAAAATAACAAAGGGGGACCCATTTTGACCAAGGAAAAAGATGGGGTGGTTATGCAAGGCATAATAGGTTGGTATCATGAGGTTGTACCGCTAGAGCAGAGGGTCAGTTATGCCAGATCTAGATCCGGTCACTCCCAGTCTCACACCACTAGTAGAGGGGTTACACAACCACTACTCGGGGGACCACTAGGCAGACCTCCACTAGGGCCAGGGCCATCAGGGGCTGGACCATCAGGGGTAGGCGGAGTTGGGCAGAGGCTTGCTACCTCAGGTGGTAGCACCACAGGATCCCATGGGAATGTTTGATTTATACTTTGATTCAGAGACTCGACATTTGACATATTTTTGATATACCATTTCTCATTTTTATTGATATTATTGTATACTTGACATATTATTATGAGGTTATATGATATGCAGCGGCGTTCAATGATCTATGTGTTGATGTTTTAATTATGGATGGATGCATTTAATTTATGTTCTATATGATTATGCCATGTTTTATATGATTATGTTATGGATGCATGTATGGATGATGCTGCAATATAATTGATATGTGATGTTTATGAATGATGCATTATAATTTTTATAATTTTTCACATGTGTACATTAGTGTATGGATGCAAATGGTTTTATTATGGAATGCAAATGTATGATAAATGGATGGATATGAATTATGCAATGTATGGATGTATGGTTTATGGATGCAAATGTGATACATGCAGATGTATGGATTTAAGATAATGCTTTCTTTTTTGGATTTTATATGATGCCAATAAATGACCTAGATGTATGGATGATTATGCAAATGTCTTATGATCATGAATGATTCTTATGTTATGGATGGATGATGATGCAAATACATGTATGATTTTATGGTATGCCCTTATGTGATGTTGATTACAAATGATATGAAATACACTTTTATGTATGTTTGGTATTTTCTATGCAAATATATGAAATGGATAAATGCAAAATGGATTATGATCATGAATGAATTATGATAATGAATGGATTTTGATGTTGTCATTTAATGATGAATGGATATATGGATGGATTATGGATGAATGAAATAATGCATTTATTATGACCTTGATGTATGATATGAATGATGATGATGATATTTGAAAAATGATTTATTTTTGGAATTTTTCATGATGCAAATATTATAATGAATGCATGAATGATTTATGATAGTGGATGTATGATAATGCTTTCTATGATATGGAATGGAAATGTTAATGCAAATGAATGATTTTTTTGTTATGTCAAGTATACTCAATCTTGTAGTGAGAAATAATCTCATGTTGAGGGTTACCAGCTTGGAAAATCTATAATGCAAATGCATACTAAAATAAATGCAAGCCTATCTATGCAATGTTGCAATTTAATTCATTGTGATTATTTTCATCATTGAGCATTTTATTATGTTGAAATTTGGTACAATTAGACCATGATGACCTGAGTACAACTTGTATACAACTTTTGTTGAGATTTGATAATTCAAGATAACACAAGCATCTAGGTATAATTAGACCAAGATGACCTGAGTATCACTTGTGTAATCAGACAAGAGTGAATCATGTTCCTATGTAAATTCAGAATGTCATCAATGGTACTTTGTAGAGCATGTCCTAAGACAATTTGCACAGTAGTAATAATTCACTCACAAACAACAGACAAAGAAAAATATCATTCTTGATCATAGCCCCTCTAGTTTGTGACATCATCGAGGTACTCCCAAAAAATGATACCAACAATCAAGATGTATCAATTGAACATTTTTCTTAAAGTAATCCAACCATGATTCAGAAGATGATCCTTTAGTGATGAGTTGATTTGATTTGACATGATGTTTGATTTGATTTGGATGATTGATTGGATTGATTGATGTTCGATGTTCAGATTTTGATGGTTATTGTGATTGTTGTTTTTGCCAAGGATGTGTTTGTTGTTTGCTTGTCTGCTGATTTATGCTCAAAGGTGATTTGCCCCCAGTGAGAACAAACCAAATTTATTATGGATATATACAATGAAGACCAAGCCAAGGTGGGACACGACCACAATAGCCAGGTATGGACATGAAACTCATTGTAAGATAGGCGTGAATGCGTAGTGATGGCAGAAGTGGAAGGTCAACACACGCTCGAATAGACGGAGGAGCCGACCTATCAGAAATAGCGCATGTTGCCAGGTTTTCACCATTTGTTTTTATTGCACCTTTTCCAAATTTTATGATTTTTTTGTTGTTACCAAGATGCATGTTTGCCAAGTTTTCACCAAGGTAACGATTTTTTTGATTTTTCACTTTTTTTTTTGTATTTTTCTCTTTTGATTTTTTTTATTTTTTGCTCTTTTTGATTTTTATGTTGTCACCAAGATGCCTGTTTGCCAGGTTTTTATCAAGGCGACCATTTTTTCAGGACTTTTTCTGCTTTTTAGGATTTTTCATGACTTTTTTTGCTTTTTAGGATTTTTTAAGACTTTTTTCAGGACTTTTGACATGCACTAGCTGCATTACGTGTAGAACTTCTTCAGGTGAAGGTTGTTCATCGGTTCTTCAAACAGACCTCCTTCTGGCATAGATAGTTGATATGCCCCCGATTCGAAGACTGATACCATAACAAAAGGACCTAACCAATTGGGCTCAAATTTATTTTTCTTTTCTTGATCCTGTTGATTTTAGGGATTTTATTTCAATACTAGATCACCTACTTGAAATATCCTAGGTTTGAATTTGTGATTGTAGCTTCTGGATATTCTCTATTGATATACTTTTAGGTGATCTACTCCCAGTTGACGACATTCATCCAACAAATCTAGCTCCTAGAGTCTAGCCACAAGGTAATCTTCATCTGAAATGAGACCTTTCAAGGGCACACAAAGCGATGGTATCTCAACCTCGATGGACAATATTGCTTCAGACCCATAAACAAGTGCATATGGTGTGGCTCCCGTGGGTGTTCAGATGCTTGTATGATAGGCCCACAAAACAAGATTCAGTTGAACATGCCAGTCACGTCCAACATCATTGACAATTTTCTTTAAGATTTTTAGGATTGTTTTGTTTGAGGCCTCAGCTTGGCCATTCCCTTGAGGGTAATAGGGCGTAGAAAACCGATGTTGGATATGAAAATTTTCACAGAGTTCTTGCACATCCTGAATCTTGAAAGGTCTTCCATTGTCAGTGACAATAGATCGAGGGATACCATATCGACAAATGATGTAGTTCAGGATGAACGATGAGATCCACTTCCTTGTGATGGTGATTAGAGGCATGGCTTCGACCCACTTTGTAAAGTACTCTGTGGCTGGTATGATGAACTTGTGTCCATTAGATCAAGGTGGGTTAATTTTACCCACAAGATCCAACCCCCACTGACAAAATGGCCATGTTGATGCAAAGGGCTACAATTTTTGTGCTGGTGCATGGATAAGATTATCGTGAATCTGGCATTTTCGCCATGTCTTGACAAATTGGAAGACTTCTCTCTCCATAGTTAGCCAGTAATATCCCAAATGAAGGAGTTCCTCATCGAGGGTTAGACCACTTGAATGAGTGTCGCAAATACCCTCATGGACTTGTAAAGTCGTTTCAGACTCGTCACTTTCTAGACATCGTAAGAGAGTTCCATCAAGACCTTGTCAATAAAGTACATCCGCTATAAGGGTATGGTGAGAGGCTTGGTAGATGAAGTTTCATTTTTGGTTATAGGAAAGGTCAAGAGGTAGGGTATTATCTTTTAGGTAAGTGTATATTTTCTTGTAGGTCGAGGTATCGACATCAACTGGGTTGCATATAACTTGGGATTCAGGGTGGTCATAAGCAGGGGTAAATAGTTGCTCCACCATGAACTTGTAATGGTTGAACTTTGTGGAATTTATAACAAGGAAGCAATGGTGGCCATGGCATCGAAAGCTCTGTTGTCACTCCTTGGGATCTGACTAAACTTGATGTCGAAAAAATAATTCTTGAAGTCATCAATCATTCTCTTGTAAGGCATCAGTTTGTCATCTTTGGTTTGATAATCATCGTTGACCTGATTGATGACTAGTTGAGAATCCCCATAGACTTGCAACTCTGTAATTTTCCATTCCACAACTATCTTGATTTTGATGATGAGTGCTTCATATTCGGTTGTGTTGGTGCAAGGAAACATCAGGCAATATGACTTTGGAATGGTGTGCCCTAGGGGAGTGATGAATAGGATTCCTACTCTTGATCTATGTTGAGTAAATGAACCATCAAAGTACAACACCCATTGTTGCGCTGTGACTGTTAAGACATCTACATCTGGAAATTCAATATGGAGGGGATGATCATCATGAATTGGTGCCTCAAGTAGTTGATCGACGATGACTTGTCCTTTGATTGCTTTTTTGTCAACATATTGGATGTCGAATTCACTAAGTACCATTACCCATTTGACCAGTCTTCCTGTCAGATTTGCTTTGCTTAGGAGATACTTCAGTGGATCTATCTTGGCTATGAGCTTAACTGTATGAGTAAGCATATAGTGTCGCAATTGTTGGGTAGAAAATTGTACAACTAAACAAGCTTTCTCGATGGATGTATAATTGATCTGATAACTGTTCAAAGTTCTACTGATGTAATAAATTGATCTCTCTTTCCCTGTTGAATCTTCATGTGCCAACAAGGCTCCCAATGATCAATCAGTAGTGGTGATGTACAATAAAAGTGGCTTTCCTTCTATTGGGGGTGCTAGAACAGGTGGACTTGTTAAGTATTATTTTAGTTGGTTGAAAGTTGCTTCACACTTCTCGTCCCATCGAAAAGAAACATTCTTGTGCAATAGATGAGTGAAAGGATGGGTCTTGTCAGCCAGTTGTGAAATGAACCTTTTGATGGAATGGAATCTACCTTGGAGGGACCTTAGCTGACTAATGTTTTTTGGGGGTGGCATCTCCATTATAGCTCTCACCTTTGCAAAGTCTACCTCAATACCTTTCTCTGACACTATATACCCAAGTAGCTTTGCTGACGTTACCCCAAATACACATTTCTTCGGATTGAGGCGAACATTGAATTTCTCGAAGTGAGTGAACAATTTGTCTAGTATCTCCAGATGTCCCTCTCTAGTGTAAGATTTTGCCAATAAATCGTCCACATAGTCTTCCATGAAAGTATGCATCATGTCATGGAAGATGGTTGTCATAGCTCTTTGGTATGTGGCCCTTGCATTTTTCAACCCAAAGGGCATGATGTTCCAACAAAAGGTTCCCCATGGGCAAGTGAAAGTTGTCTTATCTTGGTCTTCAGGAGCTATCTTGATTTGGTTATAGCCAAAAAATCCATCCATCAGTGATAACATGCCATGTCCTGCTATCAAGTCCACAATGATGTCAATATTAGGCAAGGGGAAGTCATCTTTTGGGCAAGCCTTGTTGAGGTCTCTAAAGTCGGTGAAAATCCTTATGCTACCATCAGGATTCGAAATAGGCACAATGTTTGATATCCACTCTGTATAGTCAATGGGTCTAATGAATTCAACATCCAATAACTTCTTTAGTTCTTCTTTCACCAATAAAGCAATGTGCGGATGCATTTTTCTCAACTTTTTTTGACTGGTTTGATTCCCGAAGGAAGAGATAGATGGTGCATGATGAGGTCTGGATCTATTCCTGGCATGTCAGCATAAGACCAAGAAAAGTTGACTTGTCGCTCTTCAAAGAACCTGATAAAGCTGGGCTTTTCCAATTTTGTCAATGATTCTTGCAAATGAAGAGTTCTTACTATTTCTGCACTGTCGACATTGATGGACTGTGCTGGCTCAATCAGGACTTTGGATCTTTCTTGGAAGTGCTCTGGGAGAGTGCCAAATTTCCCATCCTTTGGTGCCTTAGAGAGGTTTTCACCATCGTATGCGCTCTTTATTTTTTCTTTTTCTTTATTTGATACTGCCATGGAATGGTTTTCACCATCAGATCTTTCTTTTGTTTCATTTATTTTGTAGCTAGAAAATTTGGCACTACCCTGTTGTGAAGCTCTGCTATGATGTTCAATGGTGGAAACTATTTTAGGATTAACAACATAGAGGAAGTTTATGATGGCCTCATCGTTTGAAAAGCTAGGGATATTGATAGATTCAGTTTGGTCCCAATTTATTAGTTCAGTATGCAGTAATGGTAAGGGATTGTCAGATGGGTTTAGATTAGAGGACGTAAGGGTCCTAATGGAAACGTTGTCATCAAATAATACTATGGAAAGATCGAGGTCTATGATGTTATTCTCTTCCGAATGATCTGTATCGCTAAGAGTTTGATCGTCTTCACTCGAGTCATCAATATTTTGCAATCCTACTTCAAGTGGTCTTAACCCCGAGCCTTGTCCCTCCTCGAGTGTGGGGGTGTACTTGTGTATGAAATCAATTTCCTTATCATGGCAGGTTTCTTTTAATAGTGAATCCCATTCATACTCATTAGAATCAGTCTCATAATGATCACTGGCTTGTAGTTGCAAGATTCTTTCAACAAATTTCTGTTTCAGGTCCTCTTTTGCTTCTTCACCTTCTTAATGTTCTTTGTACCCCAACCCTGTCTAGTGCTTCAGATTCATTATAATGGGTTGGATAGGTTCTATGATACCCTCTTTTATTTTTCTAATGGGTCCTTGTCCATCATATCGAATCTTTTCCAGGATTGAGAATCCTTTGCCATATTGAGTGGTCTGAACATTGGCCATTGCTGCTTGGGAATCAATTTCATCCTTGTAGAGCCAATTCAAGATTTATTTGTCTTCAGAATCTTCTTCCCGAGTGCTCCATTTTATGAATCGACCATCAAAAATTGTGACCGATTGTGAGGATGATGAGGTTGATGGTTGATCATATGATTTGGGTGAAGTTAGTTATGAAAGACAAAGGGATTGTTCAATGGAATATTCGCCGACACCCTTATATTTGACTTGGAATTTCTTTTCAAATTGTTTGGCCAAGGTATTAAGCTGGAATTCAGGAGTGGTTGATGCAGATGGGGTGGCGTTTTCCTCTTTCTCTAGTTGTTTAGATGAAGAACTTGGATTATTGGGGATATCAGTTGTAGAATAAGGAGCTTCACGATTGTGTGGTACAAATACATCCTGAACGACCTTAAGAGTATTGCATTGTTGAGGACCATTAGAGTTAGCAGGAATGGTGATCTCCTTCCCATTGCACTGAAATTTTAGATATTGGTGGTATGTTGAGGGAACAACTTGCATCTCGTGGATCCAAGGATGACCCAAGAGTATATTATACGTCAAGTCTTTATCCAAAACTTGACACACCACATCTTTCTGAATCGGGCCCACCTGAATTGGAATATGATCAATCCCTTGGAAGCTCTCTCCTCATCATCATAGGCTTTAATGGTAATCTTCTTTCTTGCATCTATTGCATTTTCAGAGAACCCAAGTGCACAGAAAAGTTTTAAGGTACAAATATTAAGACCAACTCCCCTGTCTATTAGGAAACGTTTGACACGACTCTTATGAATGAGGACCTCAATATGGAGGGTTGTATTATGGGGATGAGTGAGAGATACATCATCATTTTCTAAAAAAGAAAAGCAATGAGGAGTAACTAGGTGTCCCACCATGGCACAGAAAGTGCATACTTGCAAATTATTAGGTACCGTTGTATCGACTAAGGCTTTTTCCAAGATCTCCTTATGGGTTGGTGAGATTTTAAGAAGCTCCAGTATTGATATTTGCACAATAATTTTCTAGAGCTGGTCCACAATGTTGTATTTATGAGATGGAGTGTTGGGTGTTTTAGTGGTGCTACCTTTTAACACATATTTTTTTTGGGCCCTTGTGGTCACATTTACAGGGACACTATCCTATTTTCCCTTGATCTTGATAAAATTTATTTGATTATCCATCATAACCATGTATTGTTGGGGATTATTGATTTGATGAAAGGAAATGCTAGCATCATTTATTGGAGGATTGGTTATGACAGGATCTAGTGTGTTATTTATGTCAAGGTCATTTTTTATGGTCTTCAACAATTGAAATGTGATAGATGGTACCATCATAAACATAGTTCACACCCTTTCCTTTGCCGTTTGTGTTGGAATATTCCCCTTTATCATAGTTTGGCAAAGGATTTTTGAACACCCCATGATTGGTGTTTGCTTGAGGTTCTTCAATTTGTATGACCTTGTTGTCGATCAAGTCTTGTATCTTATGTTTCAGTTGCATGCAACTATTTTTCAAGTGACCCTTGCATCTATGAAATTCATAGAAGTGGGCCTCATTCCACTAGGATGATTTTACTTTAGGTTCAAATCCTTGAGTGTTGGGGAGAGTGATAATATTTTTTGTTATAAGCTCTTTCAATGCAGATTCATAGGATTGACCTAAAGGAGTGAACTTTTTGTGGTTGTTTGTTGTTTGATAGGGTAGCCTAGGTGGAGGATTGTTATTGTTCTGATTATTGTTCTGGTTTATGTTTTGATTGACATTATTTTGATTTGTGTTTGGATTGAGAGTTGGATTGGATTTGGGTGTAACTCCTGATAGATTAAAAACCGGTTTGGCATTATGTGCTTCTATAGAATTGTCATTGCTATTGTTCTTGTATTTCTACCAAAACTTTGGTTTATCATTATTGGAGGAGTTGGATGAATTATTTTCATTATAGATTTTCACAATTCCCCTCTTGACTAAAGCTTCCTCAATTTTAATCCCATTTTCGATTAGCTTTTCAAAAGTGGGAGGACATTGTAATTCAAGCCTATACGTCATGTCATCATTTAGGTTGTCGATGAACACATCCATCTTTTCCTTTTTAGGTATGGGGTGGCCTTGTGAATAACCTTCTCCACCTTTGTAGGAATACTAGGAATGATTCCCCTTTCTTCTATTTAACGTTGCAAAGGTCTTTCATTGTGATCTCATGTTGTATATTATATAAATATTGTGTGATAAAATTGTTAACCAATTATTCAAAAGATTTAATCCCCAAAGGTAGTTGTGAAAACCACTGCATACATTTCCCTCCCAAGATGCATGGGAATAACCTCATTAGATAAGTATCTTCATGAGCAAATTCTAGGCTCATAGTTCTAAATTCCCTTACATGATCAATGGGATCTATTTTTCCATTGTACTTGTCAAACTTGGGAAATTCACAATATTTAGGGAATGGTATCATGTTTACACTTGGATCGAATGGGTAAGGGCATATATCTTGTATGGAATACCTCTTAGTGGCCCCTGTTTGCATGTTTTGCAATTGTTGTTGAAGGGCTTGAATTTGTTGTGTCAAGACATCCATGGGATCATTGGTCTTTGTTTCCTTTCTTGTTTCAGTTGGTATTTCAGTTTCTATCTTCTTGGGAGTCTTTTGTAATTTTGTGACATCAAAATCATTAGGTAATTTCACTCCTTTATTTGCCAACATTAATAGGTATTTTTCTCCTTCTTTCTCAAAAATATTTTCCATGAACCTGTGGAAATTTGGGTCTTGTTGGGCTTTCTCTATTGTTTCCTCTATTATCTCTTCAACCTCGTCTGGATGAATTTTGAAAAAGGGATTTTCTTCTCTTTCCGCAATGGTTTCTTGGTTTTCAATTTCCTTTTGTTATAGTTTTTGCTTTTGCAACCTTTGTAAGATGGGCATACAAGTGATGAAAATTTTCTAAACGCTTGACCAAAGTTTGGGGAGTGCCAAAATAATTGGTTAAAATCTGGTTGAGCAAGCTTTATTTCGAGATAAAGGATGACAAATCCTGATGAAGGATGATAAATATCGATGTTGAAATGCAATTGCTAAATCAAAAAATGGGGGTGATGAGGAGACACTTTTGAATGTTTGGTCAATGATTTAGATGAAATATTTTCACTTGAAAATGCGGGTTTCAACAAGTTTGAGGCTATGATTTTTCTATTGTATGAATTGATTTGGGCAGTTAGAGTATTATATATCCAGTTGAGGAATGTGAGAATGATGAATGGGTTGACAATGATTATGTCTTTCTGAAAGAGCTCTTCATTGATAATATGCTTGTGAAGATAAAGGCTCTAAAGAAAAATCATCGGTATATCCTCTATCAAAGTCGTGATATCTATGGAGGAAAGTTTGGTAGTCAAGCAAGACCTTCCTACTTTGGTACAAGAAGCATCTCTTTCTCAAAATTTTCTTGTAACTAAGTGGCCTTTTTATTCTTTTAGTAAGGGATTTCTTGACAAACTTTGTTGATTTCGAATCCCTTAACATAAAATGATGTGGGTTTCAATAAGCTTTAGGCAACTTTAGGACAAGGCAAAGAAGGTGCTCGAAAAGGGATCCTTGAATTTGATGTCAATTTGTAGGGAGCAGGTCAAATTTTACTCTTTGTTTACAGGTTTTACCCGATGCGCTAAAACAGTGCTCAAATGTGCTACAAAAAGGTACATATGCGTTATAGGAATGACTGTATGTGCCAGAACAGGCAATGAATGCACTACAACAGAGAATGAATGCGCTACAAAATGATACAGATGCACTAGAATAGTTTGCGGGATGTGCTATAACAACAGATGGATGTGCTATTTTATGACAACTATGCACCAAAATAGATGCGAGATGTGCTAAAATAAGCAAGCAATGCGTTGGGACAGTCAATAGATGTGCCAATCTAGAAATCACTTTATGGATTTTGATAGTTTGAGTGATTTTTGTAGTTTCAGGAGTGAATTTTTGGATTGTTTTGCTAGGATTTCTTTCTGAATCAATAGTTGGATGTGGTTTTGTGATGTTTTCTTGAAAATTTGTTTTAAAACTTATTGGAAAAGACACATCAAACAAGAACGTTTCCTAGGCTATGTAAGACAATATTCTTTTGGATTCCATGCAGATTTTACTCCAACCGCACTTATCTTTAGCGGGTGACTTAGAAGCTTGGTCGCACAGGCTCCCCCTTATAGTGCACTCACTTCTCGGGCCAACCAAGCTTCAAATTCCCATGAATCTCCCATGGCAATTTTTTCACCTCTACTAAAAACTGCGAGAATGTGAATGCCTTAGCAATGACCGTTGTTGCACCAAAGAATAGAAAGGTAATTTTGGGCTTACTACAACAAAGGGGTTTTAGTACAAACTTTTCATTCATGGGGTACCATCCATGTGGCAAGAGACCATTGCTTCCCTTCTTGTCAAAATGATACTCATGATACTCAAACTTTCCTCGAGCACCCACATTTATATTCTGGGTGGAAGTTGCTTGGCTTTAGCATGTTTCCGGTTGGGTCATTCCCTCCTTTCAAAGCAGGGAGGTAGGCCCTCTAAGGTTAAAAATGCAAATAAAGTGAATGGGTGTAGCTTTCTGATCACTTAGTTAAGGAGAGAGCATACTCACCTACAATTCCAAACACAACAAACATGATGTAAATTTAACCTCCCTAGTTATGCTAGATTCCTAACTTAACCAAAGGAAAATAACAACTAGATTTAACCTTGTGGCCAACCGTTATTAGTTTTATTCCATTTTTCTTTGACAATAATCTTTTATGTGTTTCAGCAAGGTCTTTAACTGTGTAAAAGGTACCTAAAAATTGAAAAACATAGAATTAGTTTCGAGAATCTGGGAAATTTACATTAAAAACCAGATGCACCATTACAATAACTAGATGTGCTAAAAATCAAACTGAATGTGCTAAACTACTAAATGCGCTGAAAGAGCAACTGAATGCGCTAAATGATAAACTGAATGCACTGAACTAGAAAATCATAAAATGAAATTTAAAATTTCCTGATGCATCGAAACAAAATCCAAATGTGCTGGAGGAACAACTAGATGTGCTAAAACAAAAGCTTGATGCACTAGAAGAACAACCAGATGTGTTGAAATAGAATCTCAATGCGCCAAACTAGAAACTAGATGCGCTGGAGAAAAATTCGTGTGCGTCATTTCAGAAATTTTGATGAAACCTATAAAATAAAACTCGACAGAAAATAGATCAAATCTGGGGCTAGGCCTCATGGTGGGCGCCAATTTATGTGTGATGTGAAAATATGCGCCAGTGAATAATAATAATCATAACTAAACAACACACAAGCGATGAAATGTATTATATCTAATGAAGGAAAAGTAATAAAACAAACTATCACAATCCTACATTTGAAATCATATCATTGTCCTCTATTCTCAGTGATTCCTAAATCCATGCTCTCAAAATTTGCGTTGCACATGAATGCATGGAATGACAACCTAAGAAACGAGTAGCTATTTTGCAATGCAAACTAAAATTCCTACATGCCTGTATTTTTGTATTTTTTAAAGTAAATTGTTTAGTGATCTATGATGAGAAAATTGTTGTTAATATGATGCTAAAATAATAATGCAAAGATGAAGACAATGCTATATTAGAGATGCAAGAAACTAAATGCTAGAACTAAAATGCCATGATTAAAAAAAACTAAAAATACTAAAATGCAATTACAATGCCCTTCAAATGCCTTCAAACTTCAATGAAATTCTTGCAGCATAAACTTGTTGAATTCTACCTTGTTGAAAAGCCGTAGCAATGAGTTCTATTTATAGGATTTTCCAAGCTGGGAATGATGTGGCAACGATGGACAGTCGAGATTGTGATCCTACGACATCAAAGGTTGAGCACAAAGAAGTTAGAGAGAATCATGGATGTGGTTCCCTTCTTGAGAGAAATTTTCCAAGTGTTAAAGGGAATCAAGAGAAAGAAGAAGCCATGTGTCCAGGAGGTTTGAAATCGGTTACAAGTTTGTTGATGGAAAATCCATAATTTTCAATTTATAAAATTCAATTTCATGTGACACATGGTGAGATGGCAGGTAGTTAGAAAAATATGTAGAAATGTGCTTAAATTGAATTTAAATGGAGATGGGAAATTAGCATAATGACAAATCAATTAAATTTGTGCATTTAACCAATTTAAGATGAAAATGAATTTGGAGGGCAAATTTGAATTTAAAAATTCAAATTTAAGTGAGAGGGAAAACTAATTAAGTGAAAAAGTTGTTGATTTGTGCATTTAATTAATTAGAGAGGAATTGATTTTAGATAAGAAGAATATTTAGAAGTGAACTATATAAATAATTTTTTCAATTTATTTATAAGTAGAGGAATTAAGATTTTATTAATTAAATAACAAGTATTTAATTAATTCGTGCTCAGACCATTTTTAAGTGCATACAATATTTATATATGTAGGATAGTTTTATATAATTATAATTCTTATGTGGGTGCACATGTGATGTATACTTTATGGTGTTATGGATGCTTCATAATTATAATGCAATATGGATATTGTATATGATGTACGCAAATGCAACAGAGTAGATAATAGATATGGATGACGTATGTATAATTTCCTTTTTAATATGCAAATGTGATATGCATGTGATAAAATGAATGCACATGTGATTTCTACTAATGGTTTATGAATGTAATATGATACTATATGATTATGGCATGTAATACTTATATGGATGCATGTATGTATGGTGATGTTGTCTATGCTTTTGTATTTTTTGATACAAATGGATGACCTAACATGCTTATGATTGTAAGGAAATATGGGTCATCTCAGAAAGAAACATCCAAGAACAATAATACCTTCAGTAATTTTAATTTCATCAGAGTACCTCAAAGACACGGACTACTATGCCATAAAGAGGAAACAAACATAGTTCATTTCCCACATTAATACTTTTAAGAGAAACTCATGCAAAAACAACCAATTTCAACAACATCATTAACAGATTCAACAAACAGAACCAACAAACATGAAGGATGAAAGAAACGACATGAACACATAGATATACATGGGGAAAAACCTTTCAAGTAAAAACCCCCACACTCCAAAATCCTAGATGGCCATTGTATTATTCAACAACGAAATATAGTTACAATACAGTATCAAGCTCATGACCTTTACAAAAGATTTACATCTTGTTCCATTTTGGAGAATATTCGACAGCATAACCCATTGTGACCACCTTCCTCAGTGAGAGACATCTCATTTGGCTACATAGCCTCATGAATCGATCACTGGCCTCTCAACCTCTCTACCACATAGCCGCTTGACCTTCTCCTTCTGCAAGATTCATCTCTCTCTCGGCTACCTAGCTTCTTGGTCAACACCATGGTAACCACTGCTCTAATATTTCCTTTCTCTATCTCCATCGACTCTTCAACTATCAAACCCCTTTAGGATTACACCTTGAGCCACACACCATCATCTAGCATTTATGGTCATTGGATAAGCAGTCAAACAAATCTCCATCGTTGAACTTAGGGTTATCCACCTAACACCATGCCACCCAGTCGAAGAGACATTCATTACCATCTCACCGAAGTCCACTGAGCACATGGGTCCCACATGCCATCTATCCTCCACATCATCGCCACCTGTCGACCTTGACTCTTCATTATTATCAGCTCATTGAAGTGTCAGAGCTATCGGAGCATCGAAGGATTGGGCACCCAGCAAACATTGCCAGACTTTCCACCCAAACCCTCGACATCTCCAATATGCCAATACCCAACTATCAGACCAAGGAACCATCCGAGCTATTGAAGGTTGGGGATGTCAAAGACTTCACAACATTTAAGAACTTTCAATGATCGAAATCTGATTGTCGGTCCACCTGAAAACCAATCGTCGATACTCCAAAGGAGACTAAGGAACAAGTCAAAAGCTTAACTGACTTAACACGCGACCATCGACATGACGATGCCCGATCATCGATAGACCAAGCCACCAACATCAAACCGTCGGGTCATCACGGGGACAACCTTAGGAGTCCCACTGACCAAGCCGTGTCTCGGCGATGATGAACTAAGTGAAGACTCATCGAACCATCGTTGGGATAGAGAACAAGGTCCCAATGATATGAGGAGGTCAAGACGATAAGAGATAGAAAAAAGGCTTCAAGGAGTATATCAAGCCAATAATTTGAGGCACAAATCCCAAAATGCTCCCACTTGATGAAGAACTTATTGGCTTCTCCCAATCAAAGATCAAAGTCCCTATCTCCAAGACATATGCAAAAACATTCAAAATGTTCACCATCTTCGACAATTGTTCCAGTCATCCTCCAAAGGAAAGGAAATCACCATGGTGTATATGCACCAGTCTAAAATAAAACCATCTCCACTCCCAACTTACAGTAACAATTACAACTGACTGCCACCACTCCACTATGCTCACAACTTGTACAGAAGCACCAAATTCAAATCCACAAACAAAACACAATCGTGAAGCCATTCTCTAGAAAGAAGATAGAACACCAGCTAGAACAATAACTAGAAAAAACTTATTGCTTCCATCCAACTGATCAACCCATGTGACTGAAAATAACACCCACAACAAGTGCTAATCCGTCCAATCTCACATAGCTCCAAGGTATCCTCATTAGTTAACTCATGCCAAAAACATAGCCAACCCATCAACAAAAAATACAAGCTCCAAGTGCCAACCATTCGAAGAAGACCAAACACATTTAGGAACTCCCACTGCATGGGTAATGCCAAACCAAGGCATAACGAGTCTACCAACAACATCACATAGAGAGTGTAAACATGTAGTTTCAAGGAACCATCCACTATGATATACACAATCTGTACAACCCTCACCACAATTCTCCATAACCAAGACCACAGAGAGAAAAGTATGCGCATCATATATCTGTACAAAATCCTTCTACATACACCTCTAATACCAACTGTTGCAAGTATGATCTCCTTCACAACACTCTAAAAGAAAAGCCTTAAAAACATCCAACCGTTCAATCACCACAATCAAACACAATATATATTTCATTTAATTATATGGATGTAAGCTTCTCCAAGAAGATCAAACTACTCCATTTCCCATCTCAGGAAATCAACCCACTGCATCTCCAAAACTCAACATCAATGAATGTAATCACAATTCACAAGGAGATGACCATGCTAACCATCTCTCAAAATGAATCCTTTAGAAACATCTAAAAGCAGTTCAAGATTCATATCCATGAAAGAAAACATAAAACACCTGAGAGAAACAATGGGCAATACCTCTCAAGCAATAAAATATCGAGTAGACCAAGAGTGGGGAATGAAAATGCTCCTCTAGGATAACCAAGTCATCATGAATTCTCCAAGAGAAATCCCCTCATTGGTATCTAGTGAACTCACGTCCAACTAAGGTGTAGGCTCCTCAAACTTTCTGTTGAAATCTTCATCAAGAGTAATCATCAACAACACTTCTCTCTTCTCAAGAGAAATACAACCTCACCTTATTCTTCATGTATCCATGAACACCTGCAATCAATCATCTCATGCTAAACTCCAAATGCATCATTGCACCATCATGAAGTTCTCAAGCATATGATCAATGCACCCAGTACACAAAGAATCTCCAGACCACTATCAAAGCTCCAAACATTTGAACTAGGAACTTATTATGACACCATGATCTTACCATCCCCCTTTAGGAGATACCACGATCCAAGTGACCTTACCATGGTCTCAATAGAAATGCCTCATGCCAAAACTCTAATGCACGAGCAAGTGTATAACATGACATGAAACAACTCTAAACCAACATCACCTGTCAAGCACCACCAAACACCTCAACCAAAGACTCCAAGAATCCTCCATGGTTTCGATATGTTGCAAATCTTCAAATAGTGTCCATGTAAATACAAAAGAACTCTTTTGCAGCATCAGGATCTAAGAGTCCCTCCTAGTAACATCTCACTAAAGAAGATCATTCACCACCAAGTGATGAATCCATAGTCACTGCTAAAGCTCCCACTGAACTGTGACACCAAGCACTCAAGAATCATGATCTAACATCTGGTAATCTAAAAATTCTTCAAGTCCACATATTAACATATCCATCTGACAATAATACCAAGTGGCACCAAGATCTCCAAAACCAAGCAGAAGAATTACCATCACCATCAAAATATTACATAAAGCAGTGTATCCAAGCTATCCATGACATCATGATACAACATGCTATAGGACCCCAACACTGACTACCCAAGTAATCTCTTATAATCTAACCTCTCATCTCAAAGCAACCACACCAATGCACAAGTGACCAGAGACAAGGCCAACTAACAAGTTCGCATCAACACTGAAATAACCTCGTGGATATAGACAGTCCACTTCCGAGTTATCCCACTGCAACTGAATGGGTGATCAATCCATACAACTGCATAACTTGTAGATCCAAACACTAAAACATGCAAACCCATCATCACACTAGAAATTGCAAATAACTAAGATCTCAAAGAGAATTTACCATGTAGGCAATCATGACTCAAACACTAGATCAAGCTCAGATCCAATTCATGAATTACACCCACAATGAGCACCATAGTTAAGGAGTCCATCAAGCATCACCACAAGAATGTTGAATGACTAATCATATACCAACACTCCAATGCAGAGAAGAAAACACACCTTCTCTTACCATGCATAAATCATGTATGCAGAACTACAACTATCTCATCCAACAACGCCCCCAAAATCTAGGGTCTATAAAATAGTTTAACAATAGCACCATAAAACCACAACTTGTTTTTTACCATGTAAAACCTGCAAAACCATTGTGTTCGAGAACACCCATGCACATCCATATCCACTTCACATCTAGACAACTCAAAAGACTAAAAAATAAATAGCATAACAATTAAACCAAAAAATGGATTATCATGAATGAGCATCACCATAGATTTTTTAAGAAAACCTATAAAAAACTCTCAGAACCAAAAGAACGAGTGTGAACCATGCAGGTGCTAAATATCCATGAGAGGAAAAGGCAGTCAGAAACTCCAAGCCCATTTCAAGCCAAATCCTCAACCACCAACATGTGCATGCATCCAAGAGAGAGACAAGCTATTTCAGAAGCTTCCAGACCATCTAATGATCAACTCCATAGCCTACATGCAACTGGGGTACCATAAGACCGTGCCTTCCAATACTAGAAAAATCACCCAGGATAAGCACATTACTCCATGACTGAAAAACAACCCAAGCTTCTCCATATCATCAGGGAGCCTCTCACACAGACACCCAATATGAAAGCTTTTATTGCAACACAACCACAAAGCAAAAATATTCCACCCCATGCATCAGGGTTATACCATTGCCAACTCACGAGCTTCAGGTCACATCATTTGAATATGACCAACTCAAGTTTCTCCATCTTCTCTATCTTCCATGCTACATGTTGTCAAAGAAACTTAAATATAAAAGGAAAAACTTCCACTCATCTAAGGATCAATACATTGACCGATTCCTGTAGATTTCCTCAAGCCTGATAGACTAAGAAATCTTCACAGAAGGAATACCTAGAACCAAAAACACACCAGGAAGAAACACATCCCAAAAGAAGGCTCTGATACCACTTATAAGGAAATATGGGTCATCTCAGAAAGAAACATCCAAGAACAATAGTGCCTTCAGTAATTTTAATTTCATCAAATTACCTCAAAGACATAGACTACTATGCCATAAAGCAAAAACACACATAGTTCATTTCCCACATTAATCCTTTTGAGAGAAACTCATGCACAAATAACCAGTTTCAACAACACCATTAATAGATTTAGCAAACAAAACCAACAAACATGAAGGATGAAACAAAATACATGAACACAGATATACATGGGGAAAACCCTTTAGGGTAAAAAACCCCACTCCAAAAGCCCAGATTGCCATTATATTATTCAACAACAAAATACAGTTATAATATAATATCAGGCTCATGACCTTTACAGAATATTTACATCTTGTTCCATTATGGGGAATATCCAGCAGCATATCCCATCATGACCTCCTTCCTTAGTGAGAGACATCTCATTCAGCTACACAACCTCACAACTCGACCACTGGCCTCTCGACCTCTCTATCACACAACCACTCAACCTTCACCTTTTGCAAGATTCATCTCTCTCTCGACTACCCAGCCCCTCGGCCAGAACCCAGGTAACCCCCTCTCTAAGATTGTCTTTCGCTATCTCCATCGACTCTTAAACTACTGCACCCCTTGAGGATTACACCTTGAGCCACACGCCATCATCTAGCATTTTTGGCCATTAGATAAGCAGTCGAACAAATCTCCATTGTTGAACTTAGGGTTATCCACCTAACACCATGCCGCCCAGTCAAAGAGACATTCATTACCATCTCATCGAAGTCCATCGAGCACATGGGCCCACATGCCATTTTTCCTCCACATCATCACCACTTGTCGGCCTTGACTCTTCATTATTATCAGCTCATCAGAGTGTTAGAGATATCGGAGCATCGAAGGATTGGGCACTGGGCAAACATTGCTAGACTTTCCACCCAAACCCTTGACATCTCCGATATACCGATACTCGACTGTCAGACCAAGGAACCATTAGAGCTATCAGAGGTCAAGGATTTCTAAGACTTCGTAACATTTAAGAAATTTCAATGAATGAACTCCGATCGCTGATCCACCCAACAACTGATTGCTGATACTCTAAAGTAGACTAAGGAACAAGTCAAAAGCTTAACCAACTTAACACACGACTGCCGACATGTCGATGCCCGATCACCGATAGACCAAGCCGTTGCCATCAAACCATTGGGTCGTTGTGGGGACAACCTTAGGAGTCCTACTGATCAAGCCATGTCTCGACGATGATGAACTAAGTTAAGACTCGTTGAACTATTGTTGGGACAAAGGACAAGGTCCCAATGATATGAGGAGGTCAGGCCGATAAGAGATAGAAATAAGGCTTCGAGGAGTATATCAAGCCACTTATTTGACGCACAAATCCCAACAATGATGATATATATGTTGCTCCTAACATGAATATGTATGCGGGATATTTTTTTGTGTCACAAGATTCCATCAAGATGATTATAGATAGAAGAGGCGAAAGTGTGGAGAAGATGGATGTTAGTGTGGAGAAGATGGATGTTAGTGCAGAGTTAGTTAAATGAAAAGGTGTTGATATTCTTGATTAATAGACGCAAACTTGCGTGTCTATCATCATTGGGTGAAAAAATTATAGAAAATTGACAAGAAACACTATGGTATGACATAGACCAAGGTGTGTAATGTTATCCTTTTGCGAAAACAGCCACTCAACATACAAGGAATTTCATGAATCATACTTAGGACCAAATTTACCTAGTCGTTTTGTTAAGAAAAATCACAATCACCAATCAAAAAGAAAAGAGGTCATGATCCATCATTACTCCTCTAAATCCTTCTTGGGACATCCTCGAGGTGGATAGTAACATGACAAAGACAAGTCAAAAAGATAAGACCAACTAGACCAAGAAAGTCAACAACCATTTAGATCTTTTGCCAGAGTTTATTTGTTGATAGGATTGATGTTATTGATTGATTGATTGACAAGTTTGACTAATTGATTGACTAGATTGATTGAGTGATAAGGTTAATTGATTGATAAGGTTGACCAGATAGATTGATTATTTGACCAGATAGATTGATTGACAAGATTGATTGCTTGACTGAATTGATTGACCAAATGATAGGATCGATTGATTAATTGACTAAATTGACTGATTGATAGGATTGACTGGCTGATTGGATTGACCAATTGACAAGATTGATTGATTAATTGAGAGATTTGATTGATTGAAGAAATTGACTGACTGATTGACCATGCCTATTTTCAGGAAAGACATATCATGTATAAGGCAAATGATAAGGTTGACAAGTGACAATGTCCAAATTTAGGAAGGATGCATCCTAAATAAGACAAAATGATAAGACCATTGATTTGACAAGTATTGAAAATTAGGTAATTGATCGATTTGGATTGAAGACCAATTGGATAGTTGATATGTTCATTCAAGATTTGGTATGGATGTTTATTTACTTGTGTCTAAAGTGTTGATCTTAGCAAGGAACAAATTATTATAGGACCAATGACAATAGACCAAGATAGTGTTGAAATGCACAAGACAATTGAGAGGGGGGGGGTTGAATCAATTGTATCAAATCACTTAACTTCTAACCTTAATCAATTCTACTTTAACTTCAATCTATTATTAAGTGTGAACATGAAATGAAAATATTAGAAAGAAAACACCAGAGACACTAGATTTACTTGGAAAACCCAATGAGGGAAAAACCACAGTGAGGATTAGCTCACAATATAGCAATAATGCAATACCAAATATAAAGGGTCACTGCTAGAGGGCTCACTACTCAAATACAAAGGCTCACTACTAAGATACAAGGGCTCACCACCTTAAAGAGGAATAATTGTCCAGAAGGAGGCTCATTGCCTACAGAAAAATGAAAAAGATAAATAAAAATCCACCATAAGGGTTCCACACATTTGGAGCTTGATCAAAATATTGTACATACCATCAACTCACTACTTTCAGGAATCCAACACATTAAAGTACTGTTGCCTCAATTCGCTCTTACACACTTTGCTTTTCACACTTGTTCGCACACTTCTCTTTCTTGCTTGATTCATGGATGGATGGATGATCAATTCACAATAACTTGAGTTGCTTTTATACCATCTTCAACCTTAGAAAAATTCTCGAAGGTCGGCAATACAATTTCAAATTACAAATTCAAATTAGATTAGCTAGTCAACATTCCTGCGGTGGATAAGAATGAGAGAGGACCAATTAAAAATTTAATTAGGACCCAAAAAACATCTTGGATCAATCAGATGCTTCCTTAATTCAATGCAAAACTTAATGTAATGTGTACACACCAGGTCGGCCAAACCTAATGAAAACACCAATGATCTTTGAATTATGCACATCTCCAGCAAGATGATCACACGTGGATCACACAACATGCTTCACCAAACATTTTACCATCTCTTAGAACACTTTAGGTACATCCGTAACAACTTGAAAAAACTTCATTCACATAAAACACTTCAATAGTTCAACAAGACCAACCAACAACACACAAGCTCTGGAGTAGGTCTCCAGAGCGCCAAATCATAAGCATGTTTTTTAGAACACAAAAACCATAAAAAATAATCATTTCCTAGATCTGGAAGATCTGAAACCACAAAATAGAAGACTACGGAGCCAAAAAAATTCTCCCAGTCCACAAACAAATAGTTCTACCAAACCAGTTCACACACCGGTGAACACATCTTTCACTCTCCATCGAACCAGAATCTGAAACTCATAATATATTTGTAAGAGAGGGGGACCAACCACTGCAAGGCCTCAGGTCATGAAAGTCTATGAGCGATATGGCTGCCCTAACTTACCTCAGTTTAAAGGAGTGTTAGGATAGGCAGGATGAGAATGATGAGAACCGTGGGGTCCTTCAATCACTCTGCAAACCCGAGAGTTGAAGGCAAACTAGGCGAGTCAGTTTTTAAGGTTGACTTTGTGTCTCAAATAGCTCTATTTCAAAGGATAAAAGCACGGTTCTGGGACAACATCGCGACGCATTGGCATCTCTCAGGTGCGCTAGAGGCTGTATGGCCAAAAAACTAGGGAGACAAGGTCTAACCTCTAAAAAGTGAACTGACAACCTAATTACGAGTTTCTAAAGGTGCACAATAAGACTATGAAATACAAAACATAACAATGAATGTGATAAAGGAAGTATATTACCGCAAGGGTGACAAAGATGATCTCACCCAATAACCTTTTCGCCAGCTTGCTCCAAGATCTCTTCACCTACACATAGAAAAGAGGGAAAATGTTGGGGGCTTGTTTAGGGGTGTTCCTTAGTCAGACCCCCATTTTGGTGTTTCCACTTCCACAGACAACCAAGTTCACAACAACATGGAAATAATGCGATAAAGAAGGAATACAAGCAAGTACACCAAGAACACTACAAAACAATAACGTGCTAACTCAACCAAACAATAGAGAATATGCATGAGTAGCTTACCATCTCCGTCCAAAGTGCTCAAGGCTAGTGGAGGAGAAAGATGAGAGGAACTCAAGCCTTTGATGTAGTGGATTTGTCCTGTGCTTGCTCTATTGAAGTGATGGAGTGATAGATTGTTGTTATGAAGTGTGAAATGCTACTTCAAAGCTTGTGGATGAATGCTAGAATCCTGAGAGATTGTGTAAAGATGGTCTAGCCCTAAAAATGGATGAAGAAGGAATGGAAGAAAATGACCATATTTGGGTCGACCAGCTGAAGGGAGGCATTACACTTCGAATTCCAATAGGAAGTGTAACATCTCTACAGACTCTAGCCGCAAGAATCTGCGAGGGACGTAAGTGCGCCACGCGGACGTTTGCGCGTCGTGTGGGTGTCCTTGACAGAAACGCCTCTGGCCGACACTCAAAATAGGTTCCAAGTGTAATGTGAATGGCGGGCTTATCTGGAATTAAGCCTCTACCTTTGGTTTTCTAAAGTGGAGATGTATGAAAAGGGGAATTTACGTTAGGGGTGAAAATTCCCTCCTATATAATTTTCCCCCCACTTTAGCGAGCACGAATACTGGTGAGTGCTTCGGTAAAGTAGATTAGAGAAGAGATAAGGTTATAAATGAATAACATACTGATGAGGAAGCAGATCACGGTCTGGCAAACCCAAAAGTGTAGGATCAGAAAATGACTCCATAGCTCCGCAAAACTATGAAGCTGAAGAAAGAAAATGCCTTACAGGCCCGCATACCTATAATGGAAGGTATCCCCAAAGAACTCTGTAAAGATCGAGAACTCTTTAATTCAAAACATCGACAATACTTCAAAAAATTCATTTATATTCAAAAGAAAGTCGACACTTCATTCATTAGACATCATAAAATCCAAACGATTCCAAAACAATGACTTAAAGTCGACAAATAGATTCATAATACTTCCATTTAAATTCATACACGTGTCATATTACACGAAATTGATAATAATACAAGAGTATTTGTAACATAAGTTTACATTTCAAGACTTAGGTATTCTGTCACCTTAAGCTCTACAATACATAATTTAAGAAATAAATAATACATAAATGAAGAAATCATCCTTTGTTCTTCAATCCAATAGCTTATCTTCAAACATGAAGATGAGAACAAGAATCAGGCGCTTTTTCCAACCAACCTCAAAGCTTACAATTCCCCAAAATTCCTTATTCATTCAAAGAATACCCGACCCTGCACGAATGGCTTAGCAAAAAGCAGTCGACAAGCAAGATGGAATCTGGTGCCTGCCTAGTATAACTAGTAAAACCACAAGCATTTTCATTTTTCTAATTCATTTAAGAAACAAGCAAGTTCGATACTAGGATATGGTAGAGAGTTCATTCATTCCATCTATTTCAATGGTCCTTAAGTTACTTGGCCAAGTAAAATGTCATGCACGACAAATAAAAGCAGTTTTGGAAAACAAAACTACACTCTCTATTAACCCATATTCGGCACCCGTCCTGGAAGGTAACTTTCCAAACACATGACATGCACATTCATTTATCAAGCATGCATGGTTCCATTCAAATAAGTATAATCTTTCACAAGCAATTTAATTGCAATCTTGTTTCAAGCAAAAATGGTTTAAATGTTGTATTTTCATCGTTTTAAATCATTAACATCATTAAATTAATATTTAATTCGAATAATTAAAATAACAAAAAGAAGGTGTATCTCAAGTATGTAAATTAAATACATATTTAAACAGGCATAAATGAGCACACGTTCTTTCGTTCTATTTACTCATTTAATTTATTTCCACTATGAAATAATCTTGTTCTAATTCGTTTTGTTTCCAAGTAATTCATATTTTAATTTAGTTGAGTTATTTTCTGTTTTTCACGTTTCCAGAAAATAATTAATTACTTTTTCAAAAACACGTTTAATAACTCATTTTCATTTATGTTTGTAATAATTTGAGTTTTACTCACAAAATTCACTAATTTTAACTTGTATTTTGCAAACACATTTAATATTCAAAAAGTATTTTATCATAATCTTTGTCTTTTATGTTTCATTCGTGGTGAAATTTAAATCTATCTGTTGCTGTTTGGTTTTTCTAAAGTTTTTCTAAATCTGAATAAAATAAATGTTTCCTGTGTGAATCTTTTCCAAATCAGAAAAATAAATCAACTGTCTTGAATGTTTTCTATTCAAATTTATCCTACAATTTTTTGTTTCTAACTTGTTCAATGGTTTTTCTGGAAAAACATAGATTGATTGTTTGAAATTTCAACATAATTTAATGGAATCAGTGATAATTTTAAATAAAAAATAAAAAATAAAAAATATGGTGTTGATCTTTTCCTAAATTGATAGAAACAAAGATTTTCTTTCCAAATCAAAACTAAAATACAAGAATTAGAAAACAATTTGAACTCATGATTGTTTTTATTGTAATTTGTTTTTCAATCTATCTACCTGGCAATTTCCTGAATCTAGAGTTGAGTTTTCGTGTCTTTTCCTGTCAATTTCTATTCTATGCTCTTTTCTACCTATTGTTGATGATTATCTTTTGTTCTCCCCTCTGTCGTGCCTCTGCTTTCCTTCTTCCAAGCTCACCTCCTCCTTATCTCTTTTTGCTGTCCATACGTATGATAGATGGTAGGGTAGAATTTAAATTTTGTTCAGTCTCCTTCCTTCCTGTGCGCGCATGGTGATAGGGGAAAGAAATGTATCAAAAATCTGCTAATTGCTAAACCTTTCTCCTATGGCCATGCATGGTAAGCAACATCCAAAAAGATTAACCCCAAACTGTTCTTCCTTCTCAGTTGCGCATGATGGGAAGGACAATAATTATTAAGTTTCTCCCCTCCTCTCTAGGCCGCAGTGGGGTTTAGAAGGGAATGAGCAGATTTTTGACAAAGCAGTCAACAATCCTCCGTCTGTCTGATGTGCATTCCATGTAAAGAACATAAACTCTTTTTTTTGTAATTCTGCCTCTGGCTGTGCCTAATGGGAATGAAGAGTAATTAAAATAAAAAGGAAAACTAACTCCCTCTGTCTCCCAAAATCAAATGAATCCCCTGTCAAATATCAATAATACTGTGTCTCTTTTTCTGTTCAAAATCAAAAACGGATTTTCACTCTCCTTTTCCAAATTTGAATTTCATCCCTGTCTGATTTTTCTCATGCAAAGATGATGGAGTTATTCACAAAGCCAAATCCCCTTTTTGTGTTTGATCTCCAGTTTAATTTTTCAAACTCCAAGTTCCATTTTTTGATTGCATTCAATTTTGGCTGAAAGATATTTTCTTCAATTTGTTAAACTGTTGTTTGAATTCAATTTCAAATTTTGAATGTATTTTTTTTTCCAATTAGTTTTCAATAACTCAGTTTGATATTTGATTATTTAAACATTTACATTTATTTTTCTTATTTATCAAATGAGAAAAATACAATTACTTCAAATAGCACTATTTTACCTCTTTTATAATTCCAAAATTAAAAGTTTATTCCAAGAATAAATAATAGGAACATTATTATTTTTAACTATTAATAAATTATTGACACAAGAAATTCAATTTATTTAAATAAAAATCAATTTTCTTCACAAAATAATAAAATTGTGATTTAAAGCAAACATATTTTGTTTCACATATATTTGAGAAATCAGTTAAACTTAATTTAAAATTTGCAAGTATAATCATCACAAAAATATACATTAAAATAATAACTAAGTGTGTGTGTGAGATTCCATCATCCTCATAAACATCTAATGGCTAAAATGACTCTACCTGATCAATGTTCTCGCCTTCACTCACGTTCACTTGTTCCTGCGTTCACTTGCACTCGAATTTTCATTAGCAATGACAAACCCCAGATTTAATAAAAATGCATTTCAAATCATTTCTTTTGCATTTAAATTTAAATTTCAATTTACATTCCACTTTCAATTTCACTTCAATTTAAATAATCATTTAACATAATAATTAAAGATCTCATGATTTATAATAACACTTAAATAATCGACAAAATCAATACGTGACATCCTTCCCCTCTTGGAAGAGACATCGTCTCAATGTCTTATTAATCATTCAATAATCATAGCATCTCAATCAATAAAACATACTATCTCAATCAGTAAAACATAGTATCTCAATAGGTAAAACATAGTATCTCGATCATAATGAAATAGTAACTAACAACATAGTTATCAAACATGAGCATAAACAAATCATAGTAGCATCCACGCTATCAAAGTTCACAACATGTGAATCAATAATCAGAGTATCGAGTATCTCTGCATAAAGTAAATACTAATCTATGAGAGCAAATGAGGAAAATGACGGTCAATCATCTCAGAATCCTCCCATGTAGCACTATCCTCAGTATACTAGTCCCACTGGACCTTGTACTGAGTACTATCCCTGTTACGTAGCTTAATGCTACACCTATCTAAGATTTGGATGGGCTCCACTAGCACCACCCCTAGATCTTGTACCTATAATGAACACCAATCAAGAATATGAGATGCATCATGATGGTATGGTTTCAACAAAGAAACATGGAATACATTATGGAGTCGAGCTAGAGTAGGTGGTAGCACTATTCTATAAGCAACTGGATTAATAACTTCCAGTACATCAAAGGGTCCCACAAATCTCAGAGCCAACTTTGATGATCTCCCAAATGAGATAGAGCTCTTATGAGGCTTAACCCTCAAAAATACTTTATCTCTCGTAGCAAACTATCTAAAATTCTTGTTCCTATCAGCATAGCTCTTCTGTCTATCGGCTACTTCCTTCAACCTACCCTTGATGAACTTCATTTTCTCATGCATTTACTTGAGCATATTCAGACCAATGATGATCCTATCTTCCATCTTGTCCCAACTAATCGGTTTGCGACATTTCCGTCCATAAAGTGCCTCAAAAGGTTCCATACCCAAAGATGCATGAAATGAGTTGTTGTAGGCAAACTCAACCAATGGAAAATATTCCTCCCACTTGTACTGCTGATCCATGCAGTACATCCTCTGTAAATCCTCAACAACCTGATTGACCCTTTTAGTTTGGCCATCAGTTTGTGGGTGATATGTAGAACTAAAATTTAATTTAGTTCCTAAGGCTGCATTCAGTGTAGTCCATAACCTAGATGTCATCCTAGTATCCCTATCAGAAATAATGGTCTCTGGTACACCATGCAATCGAAATATCTCTTCCACAAATTTCTTCGCAAGAGTCAATGATCCATCTTTCAGATTCCCAAGCATAAAATGTGAAACCTTCGTTAGCTTATCAACAACTACTAAGATGGTATCATGCTTATTCTTGCTCAAAGGTAATCCTTGGATAAAATCCATACTGATTACTTGCCACTTATACTTAGGTATATCATGGGGATATAAAAGTCCTACTGGATGCACATGCTCAGCTTTGACCCGCTGGCATTCTAAACATCTAGCCACATACTCCATCACATCTTTCTTGAGCTTAGGCCAAAAATACAAAGTTTTCAACTCTGCTACCATCTTCGTAACTCCTGGATGCCCTGAATAAGGTGCATCATGTACTTCCTCAAGAATCAACTTCCTCAAGTCTCCACCCTCAAGGATATACATCCTTCCCTGATATCTCAAAATACCATCATACTCCATCACATATCCATCAAATCTATGATCTGAAGGATCTACCTCTAAGGCTAGCTTGACCCTGTCATAATGTTCATCTGCTGGAAGATACTGCAACACTTGCTGTCTCAAATTTTACCTTGTGGTCAACATAGCAGAGAGATGTTTTCTCCTACTAAGAGCATCTGCAACTCTGTTTTCCTTATCCTTGATATACTCAATACCAAAATCATACTCACTTAGGAAATCAAGCCACCTCCTCTGTCTCGCATTGAGGTTTGGCTATGTGAAGATGTACTTAAGTCCTAAATGATCTGTCTTAAGCTCAAATGGCTTCCCTAGGAGATAATATCTCCACATCTCCAATGGATGAAGAATAGCTGCAAGCTCAAGATCATGTGGTGCATAATTCAATTCATATTGTTTCACTTTTCTGAACTCATATGCAACCACTTTCCCTTCCTGCATCAACACAACTCCTACACCTTCACCTGAAGCATCTGTCATCACTATGAAGTGCCCATTAGGATCTGGTATGGTCAACACTGGTGCTGATGTCAACTTTTGTTTAAGAATTTGAAATGCTTCCTCACACTTCTCAGTCCACTCATATTTCCTTCCCTTCTTCTGAAGAGAAGTTATAGGTGTTGCTATCCTGGAAAATCCTTCCACATATTTCCTATAGTATCCTGCAAGTCCTATGAAACTATGAACTTCAGTAACACTTTGCGGTGTTGGACAATCTACAATTGCCTCTATCTTCGCAGGATCAACTGAGATTCCCTCAGTAGATATGACATGTCCCAAGTAGTGAACCTTCTTCTGAAAGAAAGTACACTTGAAAAACTTACCAAAAAGCTTTCGGTCTCTTAGTCATTGCAAGACTATTCTCAAGTGCTTCTCATGCTCCTCTTCTATCTTAGAGTAAATCAGTATATCATCTATGAATATAAGCATGAAATCATCTAAACAATATCTAAAGATGTTGTTCATAAGATTCATGAATGCCACTGGAGCATTCGTTAGGCCAAAGGGTACCACTGTGAACTCATAGTGTTCATACCGAGTTTTGAATGTTGTCTTTGGAATATCCTCTTCCTTAATCCTTAGCTGGTGGTAACCTAATCTAAGATCAATCTTAGAAAACACTGTGGCCCCTTTCATGTGATAAAATAACTCACTATCCTAGGTAAAGGATACCTATTCTTAATGGTAACCTTGTTCAACATCCTGTAATCAATACACAGTCTCAAGGTCCCATCCTTCTTAACGAAGATTACCGGTGCACCCCATGGGGATACACTCAGTCTAATAAATCCCCGCTTCAGTAACTCCTGCAATTGAACCTTCAATTCATATAAATCTGTAGTAGTCATTCTGTATGGAGCCTTGGATTGAGACTCCGTTCTAGGTAAAAGTTAAATCGAGAAATCAAATTCCCTCTTCGGTGGTAACTCATTAAGTTCTTTAGGAAAAATATCCAAGAACTCCCTGAGAACTGGATAGCCCTCTGGACTTTGCTGGACATTATCCAAGTCACTCACCAATATAGCATATATGGAACATCCTTTCCGATGTGCTTTCTTTAGCTGCATGGCTGAGATATGTCTCAACTCTAGAGGCTCTCGAGATCCTAAAAGCTCAATTGGATGTCCAAAATCATCCAAACAACTCACAATCTTATCTTCACAGTTCACTATGGCTTTATGCCCAGTTAACCAATCGATCCCTAAGATCACATCATATGAACCCAACGGTGCTATATATAGGTTAATTTGGGTTTGGAAATTAGGTAGCTCTAAATCACTGCACGATAGACATGAATCTACCCTCTTCTCTACTCGATTTCCATACTGAACCATCCATGCTTGTGACATATAACTAGGTCTAATAGGTAATTTAGAAACTACTTTAGGATGAATAAAGCATTCAGTAGTTCTTGTATCTATCAAAATAGAAACTGATTGACCAAAAATCTTACCCGACATTTGAATAGGTGAAGCTTGAAAGTCTGCTTCATGGTTATCAACCGTTGCATGAATCTGGTGTTGCGGTGCTCGTCGATCATTTCCACCTTGCTGACCTCCTATACACTGAGTGCAATTGGAGGCATAGTGATCTCCTCCACAATTATAGCATCCACCTTGTGGCTCTGGGTGACCACCTGTCCTATTCCTGATATTGGAGAAGTTGGTGTGATTATTATTCACTTTCTTGTTTCCACCATAGCTTCCTTCTCCTTTATCCTGAGTGTTTGTTCCTCTCTTCAAGCTCCTTATCTGCTGATTGTTGTTACCCCTCTGGTTATTACTGTTATTATTTTGGAACTTCCTATTTCCAAATCCAGGTTTAGAATTTACACTCTTCCTGTAGTTTTCCACCTATTACAACTTTTGTTCCTATTTTATGGCCTTCTCAAAGACCTCATCCATAGTCAATGGATTATGAATATCCACATCAACTCCAATACATGGCCTCAATCCTAGGATGAATTTCTAAATATGGAACCGCTCATCCATCTGATAATGTGGTACGTACTTCAAAAGATTAGTGAACCTCTCCCAGTATCGAGTAACTGTCAAACCACCCTGTGTCAGATTTTGAAACTCTTTCATCTTCCTATCAAAGACAACTGTGGAAGCCACCTCTTCCTAAAAAGTTGCAAGAACACTTCCCATGTAGTCCCACCTGGTAGTAACTTCTTCTCAGTCTTCTCATTATCCCACCAAGTAGCAGCTTCTCCAGTAAGCTGATATGTAGCCCAAACTACCTTGGTCTCATTGGACATATTCTTGAGCTCAAAGTACTTTTCCATTTCAATTACCCAGGCTTCAGCTCCATCACCAATGGTCTTACCGTCAAACTTGGGCGGTGCTACCCTTTTTAAGTCCTTCGCCAACTCCCCTTCAATCCTTGCTTGAGGATTTGGTGGTTCTTCAACCCATGGATTCTCATTATTCGGTTGCTCCTAATTTTGGGGAATCTCCTTCTAACGGTTTTGTCCTTCTCTAACTCCTTGAACTTCCTATTCTAGGTTATCCATTTTGGAACCCTGCTGATTCAAAAGACTGAGAATCTGATCCAACCTATCATTCTCATTACTTGTAGCAAATCCTTTTCCTCTTGTACCCATTATGTATCAACAATTCCTGCATCAAGGAATGGTTCTTTAGCGTAATGGACAAGGGACCCTAGTGTTCAAACCTAGGGCTTTGATACCAAATGTAAAGAGCGAAAAATCTTTGATTCAAAACATCAATAATACTTTAAATAAATTCATCTATATTCAAAAGAAAGTCAAAACTTCATTCATTAGACATCATAAAATCCAAACGATTCCAAAACAACGACTTAAAGTCGATAAATAGATTCATAATACTTCCATTTTAAATTCATACACGTGTCATAGTACACGACATTGATAATAATACAAGAGTATTTGTAACATAAGTTTACATTTCAAGACTTAGGTATTCTATCGCCTTAAGCTCTACAATACATAATTTAAGAAATAAATAATACATAAATGAAGAAATCTTCCTTTGTTCTTCAATCCAATAGCTTATATTCAAACATGAAGACGAGAACAAGAATCAGGCACTTTTTTTGCCCAACCTCGAAGCTTACGCTTCCGCAGAATTCCTTTGTCATTCAAAGAATACCTGACCCTGCACAAATCGCTTAGCAAAAAGCAGTCGACAAGCAAGATGGAATCTAGTGCCTACCTAGTATAACTAGTAAAACCACAAGCATTTTCATTTTTCTAATTCATTTAAGAAACAAGCAAGTTCGATACTAGGATATGGTAGAGAGTTCGTTCATTCCATCTATTTCAATGGTCCTTAAGTTACTTGGCCAAGTAAAATGTCATGCATGAAAAATAAAAGCAGTTTTGGAAAAGCAAAACTACACTCTCTATTAACCCATATTCAACACCCATCCCAGAAGGTAACTTTCCAAACACATGACATGCACATTCATTTATCAAGCATGCATGGTTCCATTCAAATAAATATAATTTTTCACAAGCAATTTAACTGCAATCTTGTTTCAAGCAAAAATGGTTTAAATGCAGTATTTTCATCGTTTTAAATCATTAACATTGTTAAATTAATATTTAATTCGAATAATTAAAATAACAAAAAGAAGGTGTATCTCAAGTATGTAAATTAAACACATATTTAAACAGGCATAAATGAGCACACGTTCTTTCGTTCTATTTACTCATTTAATTTATTTCCACTATGAAATAATCTTGTTCTAATTCGTTTTGTTTCCAAGTAATTCATATTTTAATTTAGTTGAGTTATTTTCTGTTTTTCATGTTTCCAGAAAATAATTAATTACTTTTTCAAAAACACATTTAATAACTCATTTTCATTTATGTTTCGTAATAGTTTGAGTTTTACTCACAAAATTCACTAATTTTAACTTGTATTTTGTAAACACATTTAATATTCAAAAAGTATTTTATCATAATCTTTATCTTTTATGTTTCATTCGTGGTGAAATTTAAATCTATGTATTACTATTTGGTTTTTCTAAATTTTTCTAAATCTGAATGAAATAAACGTTTCCTGTGTGAATCTTTTCCAAATCAAAAAAATAAATCAACTGTCTTGAATGTTTTCTATTCAAATTTATCCTACAATTTTTTGTTTCTAACTTGTTCAATGGTTTTTCTGGAAAAACATAGATTGATTGTTTGAAATTTCAATATAATTTAATGGAATTAGTGATAATTTTAAATAGATTAAAAAAATTAAAAATATTGGTGTTGATCTTTTCCTAAATTGATAGAAACAGAGATTTTATTTCCAAATCAAAACTAAAATACAAGAATTAGAAAAGAATTTGAACTCATGATTGTTTTTATTGTAATTTGGTTTTCAATCTATCTACCTGGCAATTTCCTGAATCTGGAGTTGAGTTTTCGTGTCTTTTCCTGTCAATTTCTATTCTATGCTCTTTTCTACCTGCTGTTGATGATTATATTTTGTTCTCCCCTCTGCCGTGCCTCTGCTCAACTTCTTCCAAGCTCACCTCCTCCATATCTCTTTGTGTTGTCCATACGTATGAGAGATGGCAGGGTAGACTTTATATTTTGTTTAGTCTCCTTCCTTCTTGTGCGCGCATGGTGATAGGGGAAAAAAATGTATCAAAAATCTGCTAACTTTTAAACCTTTCTCCTATGGTCACGCATGGTAAGCAGCCTCCAAAAAGATTAACTCCAAACTGTTCTTCCTTCTCAGCCACGCATGATGGGAAGAATAGTAATTATTAAGTTTCTCCCCTCCTCTCCAAGCCGCACGTGGGGTTTAGAAGGGAATGAGCAGATTTTTGACAAAGCAGTCAACAATCCTCCTTCTGTCTGGTGCACATTCCATGTAAAGAACATAAACTCTTTTTTTTTTTTAAATTTCCTCTGGCCATGCCTAATGGGAATGAGGAGTAATCAAAATCAAAAGGAAAACTAACTCCCTCTGTCTCCCAAAATCAGATGAATCCCCTATCAAATATCAATAATACTGTGTCTCTTTTTCTGTTCAAAATCAAAAACGGATTTTCACTCTCCTTTTCCAAATTTGAATTTCCTCCCTGTCTGATTTTTCTCATGCAAAGATGATGGAGTTATTCACAAAGCCAAATCCCCTTTTTGTGTTTGATCTTTGGTTTAAATTTTCAAACTCCAAGTTCCATTTTTTGATTACATTCAATTTTGGCTGAAAGATATTTTCTTCAATTTGTTAAACTGCTATTTGAATTCAATTTCAAATTTTGAACGTATTTGTTTTTCCAATTTGTTTTCAATAAATCAGTTTGATATTTGATTATTTAAACATTTACATTTATTTTTCTTATTTATCAAATGAGAAAAATACAATTACTTTAAATAACACTATTTTACCTCTTTTATAATTCCAAAATTAAAAGTTTATTCCAAGAATAAATAATAGGAACATTATTATTTTTAATTATTAATAAATTATTGACACAAGGAATTCAATTTTCTTCACAAAATAATAAAATCATCATTTAAAGCAAACATATTATGTTTCACATATATTTGAGAAATCAGTGAAACTTAATTTAAAATTTGTAAGTATAATCATCACAAAAATATACATTAATAACTAAGTGTGTGTGTGAGATTCCATCATCCTCATAAACATCTAATGGCTAAAATGACTCTACCTGATCAATGTTCTCGCCTTCACTCACATTCACCTGTTCCTGCATTCACTTGCACTCGAATTTTCATCAGCAATGACAAACCTCAAATCTAATAAAAATGCATTTCAAATCATTTCTTTTGTATTTAAATTTTAATTTTAATTTACATTCCACTTTCAATTTCAATTTCAATTTCACTTCAATTTAAATAATGATTTAACATAATAATTAAAAATCTCATGATTTATAATTGCACTTAAATAATCGACAAAATCATTACGTGACAAACTCTCACATGAAGAAAACCGAGTAAAGGGGACTCTGTAGAGTTAGAAACAATGACATGTTTACTCGTAGATAAAACACGTGAAAAAGCGACCGTGCAGGCCAGTGAACGAACAGTCACGCAGACCGTCGCCAAGCTGGAAGACTTTCAAAGGGGTCCCTTGGGAACCCTTCAAAATGAAGAGGGGTCCACTCAAGGGGTGCAATTTTTGAAAAGTCAAGTCCAGTCAGGCTACCCCCAAGCTAGATGTAAGGTTGTGAAGTAGGTCTAGTCGGGCTACCCCCAAGCTAGATGTGAAGATTTCAAACTAGTGTAGTCGGGCTGCCCTTGAGCTAGACGCCATAGAACTTATTAGAGATAAAATTTTTGAAGGGGTCCCTTTGGAATCCGATGTGTAAAGAAAGGGATCCACTCAAGGGACGCACTGTTCAAAAGATAATGTCTTCTTTCTTGAATTGGTTCATCATCAAGAAACCCTTTTGAAAGATGTTCACTTCTTCAAGGAATTTGAAAGGAAGGATAGGTCCCCATGCGAGGGGAATATCAAAGTTGTTCCCGCTTCAGAGGAAGGTGTCCAAGTCCTTTCTTTACAAACCCATGATGAAGGAAACATGTTTCGTTAGGGTTTCAAGTCGAGAATGCGATTTTAACAAAGAAGTGTGTGAAGGGTCTTGAGAAAATATTCATTGGCAACAAATGCATTTTCAAAAGACTAAGTGATGTAGAAGTGGCATTGTCACACATGAAAGGGACAACTCAAGCAAAGAAGAGAGAGATAAAGAGAAGGCAAAGGAAAAGAGAACATGAACAAAGGGTACAGGGGTAGCCTGATATTTCGAGGTCAGAGCTACTCATAAATATATATAAGTATAATAATAGTATATAAATTAACTTTCATCGACCCCCTATTATATCAGACCATGTGAGGAATGCACGCGAAGACAAAGTAAAAATAAAAAATTGGGTCAACATGGAAGGAAGCTTAAATGCTCCCAACGCTTTGCATCGTCCTCGATTTGTCGAAAGCCAATCACAAACATGGAAGAATGATGATATACGTAGAGGAAGGTTTACAACACAAATTCCATGCCTGTATCCAATTACCAACAGGGGTGATGAGGGTCATCCAGGCACACATAATACGGTCACGGAGAAACACATTACAACACACACACACACATCTAATCTAAAGATCAAGAATAGGGTCTCCCCTAACACTGTTCAATGAAGAGGTCATCAACTTCCCACTCTAGATCATCATAGGGGGAAGGATGAAAAGCCTGCATTGGTATAATGTTAAGGGGAGGATCTTCTGATCCTCCCACAAGAGCTAAGGAAGAGGGACCTGTGAGGTCTTCGTTGCTCAAATCTTATGGGTTTAAGGTCAATGAATTCATGAAGACTACTAACAAGGTTAGAAATTCATCCACCAAGTTAAACATGCACTTAACAAGAGTTCCATGTTTCACTTCGATGGACAGGGGAGTTTGCACCCAAGGTTCACCGCTAAGCTCACCGAGTGATCCAAGAGCGCGACAAACTTAGGGGAGGCTGGGACTCATTTCGTCACTAGGATATAAAAAGTCGGTGAGGAGCCAACTTTTAGAGAAGGTGGGATCCTCTCACGTCCTCCTTTTTTGGAGGGACCACTCTCTGCCTTTTTCTTTGTCGGAGGAGGCGAAATCCCCACAAATGAAGCAAGAAGGGTAGAGGGAGAGGAGGAAAGAACCACAATAGATACAACTGAGGTGTTAATCATATCTACAGGCTTCGAGAAAGGTGATACATGTAGGATAGATGTCAATAGCGGTGGCTCCATGGAAGTAGTGATGAACTCCTGCACCTTTCTAGGCGCATGTGCGCTCGCAGCGAAAGGCATAAGCGATATAAAAGCTATTTTGGATAGAAACATAAGGGAGGAGAGAGGAGGACATGGTAGGAGGTCTTGGTACAGGAGTGATCATCTCCTCTTCCTTCTTCTATAAGGAGGCTTGCTCAGCCAGAAGAGCCTTTCATCAGTGCTTACGGTCATGCGTAAGGCAGTTTCTGTGACTCTTCGAACCAAAATTTGGAGGTTGCGAGGGAAAAAAAGGCTCCTTCTCAACCATGGGGGTGTCCTCCACAACTGTTTCTAGCAGAGGGATAGACTCTTGGATGGGAGTGGGTTTAAAAACGACAGGAGGAATCAACTCCAACACCTCGGAAGTGGGCCTCTTCCCATTGACTATTTAGGAGTAGGGATAGTAGGAGGCCATAGAGGCCGAGACATAGAGGACTCTCCAAGGGGGGCTTTCTGTCTACCATACCGAATGGGCCTAGGCTCCATGGGTAAGATAGGAAGCTCAAACATGGGATGCTTGCCTTTTCGCCAAGCAGGCAACACAAGATTCTCTCGCAAACATGAGATAAAACTGGATGGTACCACGGGAGAGCGAGAGGAAGCGTCAGGTTGAACAATGAAAGAGGAAGAAGGAGGATCTTGAGACCGCTTCTCTTCTTCTCTTCTATGTGCCTTGGTGGCATCACCATCAACTTTCAGGCAAGCGTTATGTGAAACAACAGAAGGCGAAGGAGGGTATCTCACTTTCGGCCTAGAACACCATTTCTTATAGTTTTGATATGTGCGATACAAGAGATCCTTCTTGAGCGGAAGAGGACCAATAGTTGTAGGCCAAAAGTAATCTAAGGTATAGCTGCCACGTGCGACCGGTGGTCTATAACTGGTGTCATGGACAATGTGTGCCGAACCCCCATGAACGAATTTTAGACACTTGTGCACAACCGAGGGAACTGCATTCATAGTTACCAACCAGGGGATGCCTAGCTTCACTCTGAAGAGTTTAGACCCGGGGATGGTGTCAAAGTTAAGGTTCACAGATTTAGGTCCTACGAGGATTGATAGGACAATACTCCCTATAGGAGATACAAAAATTATGTCATGTGTGTGGATGATACTTTCAGGTGCATCATATCCATCCTTTAGCAGGAAGTTGACTAGCATGATCTCCTTAGTTATGATATTCACTTGAGATGTCAGATCAACGAGAACACCTACTATGGTATTCCCATTTATTCTCGCAGAAATGTAAAGAGGAGATGGTTCCCTATTAAAGCCCATCGATAGATCTTGTGAAGTGAAGGTGATGGTAGTACCACTACTCACAAGCTGCACAAAGGGAATAGATTGATTTAAGAAAGAGGCCATCATGCATAGCAAATAGTACTTCTACAGAGCCTCCTAAATTTTACGGGATAAGACAGTGACCCGATTAAGGTTTCGTTACACAACACCGTCGAAAACTTCCAACTATGCCTACTAGGGGTCATAGGTTGGGTTGCAAGGAAAAATCATCAGAACACTCACACCTACAACGCTCCTAGGACACGAGGAAAGGGAATTTCAATATTGCAAAATAAAACCAAAACAGTTCACATTAGGTTCACCAAAAATGTAAGAGAGGGAGACCAACCACTACAAGGCCCTAGGTCATGAAAGGCCAAAGCGGTATGATTGCCTTAACTTACCTCATTTTAAAGGAGTGTTAGGATAGATAGGATGAGAATGATGAGAACCACGAGGTCCTTGAATCACTCTACAAACCTGAGAGTTGAAGGGAGACTAGGCGAGTCGATTTCTAGGGTCGACTCTGTGTCTCAGATAGCTCTCTATCAGAGGAAAGAAGCGCGGTTCTGGGATGACAACATAGCACACTGGCATCTCTCAGGTGCATTGGTGTTCGTATGGCTAGAAAACCAGGGAGACAAGGTCTAACCTCTAAAAAGAGGACTAACAACCTAGTTACAAGTTTCTAGAGGTGCAAAATAAGAATATGAAATGTACGAAATGTAAAGACGAATATGATAAAGGAAGTATATTACCACAAGGGTGAAAAAGACGATCTCACACAATAACCTTTTCACCACCTTGCTCTAAGATCTCTCCACATACACACATGAAAGAGGGAAAATGTTGGGGGGCTGTTTAGGGGTCTGCCTCAGTTAGACCCCTGTTTTGGTGTTTCCACCTCCACGGACAACCAAGTTTGCAACGATATGGAAATAATGCGATAAAGAAGGAATACAAGAAAAGTACACCAAGAACACTACAAAATAGTAATGTGCTAACTCAAGCAAACAATAGAGAAGATGAATGAGGAGCTTACCACCTCCATCCAGAGCACTCAAGGCTAGTGGAGGAGAAAGATGAGAGGAACTCAAGCCTCTACTGCAATGGATTCATCTTATGCTTCTCTATTGAAGTGATAAAGTGATAGATTGCTGCTATGGAGTGTGAAATCTTGCTTCAAAGCTTGTGGATGAATGCTAGAATGCAGAGAGATTTTGTAAAGATGGTCTACCCCTGAAAATGGATGAAAGAATGGTCAATATGAAGAAGGAATGGAAGAAAACAACCATACTCGGGTCGACTAGCTGAAGGGAGGCGTTACACTTTGACTTCCAATAGGAAGTGTAATGTCTCTACAGACCCCAATCGTTGGAATCTGCCAGGGATGTAAGCGCACCGCGTGGACGTTTGCGTGTCATGCGGGCATCCCTGACATAAATGCCTCCATCGACCCTCAAAATAGGTGCCAAGTCTAATGTGAATGATGGGCTTATCTGGAATTAAGCCTCCTCCTTTGGTTTTCTAGAGTGGAGAAGTACGAAAAGGGGAATTCACATTAGGGGTACAAATTCGCTCCTATATAATATTATCCATTGAGGCTCATGATCACAACTACAGATCCGCACAGGCATATCCGCATAGGCATAGGATCAACACATAAGAAATGTAGAGCACAATACCAGAGCACACTCAAAACACACACTTCAACGCTGCCTTCATTATTTATCAAAATCACTTGGAAAAAACACAAGTACAACTTCACAAATACAACTCCATGTACTCTAAGCACTTCTATAGTATCTCAACTATACAAGTACCTTCTGCAATCAACCTGATCTGTGTTGACATCAATGACAACATTAATGAAAACACCATCAAACACATCCATACTTGCAACAGATAGAACTGAAAAACCCTAAAGGACTAACCTAATGCCTCAGGGGCTCATTGAAAGATGGCTTTGCCTACGTTATACACTTAGAGACATCGTAGTTCGACCAACTTTGACCAAAGATGGATCATTATTATGATGTGAATCATGATTGATTCAACTCAACAAAACCATAAGGGGCTGACCTAGTGCCTCAAGGGCTCATTGAAAGATGGCCTTGCCTACGTAGCAATGCATAGAGACAATGCCGTTCGACTAAACTAGATTGACATAGACTCTAACTCTGTTTTTGGAGTTTTCGATGTTTTACAATTTTTTTGGCTTTTTGGCTTTTTATGATTTTTTTGGATTTTTGAATGTTTTATGATTTTATTGGATTTTGGAATGTTTTAAGTTGACACCATGTGTAGAATCCCATAAAGATGTAGGTCAAGGAATTGCCCCCAGTCAGGTATAGGACCAAGCTATTATGTGCAAGGGGATTGAAGGATGTAAAGGATGGTCATGAAAGGAGAAGGATGCTAAATGTAAATGGTTCTCAAGACATGAGAAGGATGACAAAGATTTATTATGATAGGTGAAAGATGGGTTGATGGGGGCGTAAAAATGAGCTAGAATGATGGTAGATGACAGAGAAAAGATCGACTAAATGTGATGCATGTTTGCCAAGTTTTCACCATGGTACTTATCCAAAGTGCCACTGAATTGGTTTTCAATATTGGATAAATTATTTCTCTTTACTATTTTTTGATTTTTTTGATGTCACCAAGATGCATGCTTTCCATGTTTTCATCAGGGTAATGATTTTTTTTGTATTTTTGACTTTTAAAGTGGGATTCTATGCATGCTATGTGTAATATCTATGAAGGTGCATGTTGTTAATGGGCTTAGGTAATGGTTCACCTTATAGAAAATTGATAAGCACCAGGCCTATATGTTGTTGTGAATTTGTAGGGGCCCAACCAATTAGGTTTAAAATTTTTGGGGTTTTCTTGATATTTGATTCTTAGGATTCTCTTTCAGAACCAAGTCACCAATGTCAAATTATTTGACTCAAAATTTCTTATTGTAGCTGCATTAAAGATAGTTCTGATATTCCTGTAAATGGGCTAAGGAAATTTATCTTTTCTCATCCAATAACTCAAGCTCATGCAAATGGGCTATACGATACTCTTCTTCATCAATCAACTGCTACATAGATAACCTCAAATATGGCAACTCAACCTCAATGAGAATAATGGATTCAGATCCAAAGACAAGGGAATATGGGGTGGCACTTGTGGGAGTACAAATGCTAATGCGATAGGCCCATAATGTAGGATTGATTTGGACATGCTAGTCATGGCCAACATAATCGATAGTCTTCTTTTAAGATTTTAAGGATAGTCTTATTAGATGCCTCAGCTTGACCATTGCCTTGGGGGTAGTAGGGAGTGGTGAAATGATGTTGGATATGAAAATTTTCACATAACTCATGGAAATATTGATTCTTAAAGGGGTGACCATTATCTGTAACGATGGATTGGGGAACACCATATTGACATATGATGTAGTTGAGGAACATGATATTTGATTTCCAGTAATGTAGGTCATCAGAATGGCTTAAATCCATTTAATGAAGTATTTAGTTGTAACAAGGAAAACTTATGACCATTAACAGAAGTAGGGTGAATATTTCCCATGAGGTTGAGCCCCCATTGAGAGAATGGCCAAGGTGATGTAAGTGGGTGAAGATCCTGAGTAGGTGTGTGTACAAGATCTCCGTGTATCTAACATTGGTGATACTTCTTCACAAAGTAGTAAGCATTACGTTCCATGGTAGGCCAATAGTATCTCGTTCACATAAGCTTCTTAGCCAAAGTAGGACCAACAGTGTGAGCTCTACATATACCATTATGTACCTCTTATAAGGCCATTTGTGCTTCATGTGGGTCGAGACATCTATGAAGGGTGCTATCTAAGCTATGACGGTAAAGGATATCACTGATGGTGACGTATTTGGAGGCTTGTCGAATAAAGTTTTTGAGTTGGTTTATGGATATATCAGAAGGGATAATTTGGTCATTCAAGTAGTTATAGAAGTATTTGTACCAAGGAGATTCTATACCAACAATTTCACACATCAGTTTTTATTTGGGGACCTCAAACGCGGGGATCAACAACTATTCCACTAAGAACTCATACTATGAGGTATTGTTAGGAATATCCAAGAGAGACCAATGGCTACTATTGCATCAACTTCTTTTTTGTGAATCCTTGAAATTTTCTCAAAATAAATATCATTAAAATACAACTTAAAATTATCCACCATGCGATTGTAAGGGGCAATATTTTCATCTTTTGTATCATAGTCATCATTCACTTGATGGATAACCAATGAGGAGTAACCATAGACTTGAAGATCCTTGATTTTCCACTTGATTGCCATGCGTAGTCCTGTCAACAATGCTTCATACTTAGCCATATTATTCATGAAAAAATGCTATTCTATATGACTTAAGAATGAAATACCCTTGAGGTGTGATAAAAAGAATTTCGTCCCCTGAACCATGATTTGTATAAGACCCATCAAAGTACAATGTCCATGTTGTTGGAGTCTCTATTGCAAAGATGGAATCATCGAAAAATTTAGATACCAAAATATGGTTTGCTATCATTGGTGCATCTACAAGTTGATCAACTATCACTTGTCCTTTTATTGCCTTACGATCGACATATTCTATGTCATACTCACTCAAAATCATGCGCCACTTTTCTAGTCGCCTTGTCAAAGACATGGTTTGCTCAATAGATACTTCAGAGGATCAATTTTGGCTATCAATTTTGTTTTATGGTTTAACATATAATGTATTAGCTTCTATACGATGAAAACAACTACAAGGCATGCTCTTTCAATGGGGCTATAGTTAAGCTCATACCCTACAAGAGTATGATTGATGTATAGTAGATAGCTCTCTATTTTCCATCATTGTCATTTTGTGCTAGTAATGCCCCTAGTGTTGATGTGGTGGCTGATATGTATAAGATTAAGTGTCTTCCATCAATAGGAGGCATGAGAACTGGAGGGGTCAATAGATAATCCTTTATTTGTTGAAATGCCTCTTGACAACATTCAGTCCATATGAAGGGATCTCCTTTGCATAGCAAGTGTTGAAATGGCTGAATCTTGTCTACTAATTGGGCAATGAACCTTCAGATTGAATGCAATCTTGTAGAGTTCTCAAATGACTAATATTGGTAGGTGGGGGCATGTCTATGATTGCTTTTACCTTTATAGGATCAACCTCAATTCCTCTGTGAGAGACTATGTAACCGAATAGTTTTCCTAATTGGACCCCAACCACACACTTCTTTGGATTTATCCTAACCTTATATTCTTCTAATCTTCTGAAAATACTGTCTAACACTCCTAGATGACCATCTCTTGTTAAGGATTTTTTCAATAAGTCGTCAACATAATCTTCCATAAGTACATTTATGTAGTCATGAAAAATGGTTGTCATGGCCCTCTGATATGTTGCTCTAGAATTCTTAAGACCAAAAGGCATTACATTCCGACAAAAGTACCCCAAGTGTATGTGAGAGTTGTTTTGTGTTGATCTTCAAGGGAAATTATGATATGATTGTATCCTGAAAAGTCGTCCATAAGTGACAACATCTCATATCCTGTTGTGAGGTCTACTATGATGTCAATATTTGGCAACCAGAAATCATCTTTAGGACAGGCCTTATTTAGATCCTTAAAATATGTGCACACTCTAATTCCACTAGTTGGTTTTGTGATAGGAACAAGATCAAATATCCATTCTACGTAGTCTATGGAACAAATGAAACCAACTTCCAAAAGCTTCTTCAACTCAACCTTTATTAGGAGTGCAATCCATGGGTGCATTTTCCTTAATTTATGTTTGACTAGTCTAGCATTTGGAATCAATGGTAGATTATGTAGAAAAAGTTCGAGGTCCAACCCAAGCATATCAACATATGGTCATGCAAAGTTAACTTTATTTTTGAAAAAGAATGTAGTGAACCCTAGTTTTTCTTCAATGGTCAAAGATGCTGCAAACTGAATGATTATAGGATTGTCCTTTATCTAAAGATTGACTTCTTTTGATTCTTCTACTAGCAAGGGAAATCTCTCTTGGTCAATAGGGATACTATCCAACCCTTCATCCTTAGGTGCCTCAGAGAGTTTTTCACCTTTAGATACATCCTTTATTTTTACTTTTTCATGGTCTAAAGGTTCCTTTCGATTTTCACCTGGGACCTATTCTTTCTATTTTTTATTTTTATCATTTTTCTCACTTTTGTGACTAGAGGGAGGAACAATCTCTCCAAAGTATGCTGCATTATAAAGTTCTATGATGAAGCCAACTTTATGATCCCCACTCGGTATTCATTCATGAAGTCCCATAAAGTCAACAATTGTTTTGACGTTCTCGAATGTGTCTAAAATCAATGGTCCTTGTTGGTCCCAATTTATCAGTTGTGGGTAAATGAGGTGTAAGCCATCATCAATATATCATCAAGGGTCAAGGTAGATATGGTAAAGATAGAGGTGTAGTCAAGATCCCAAAAGGAATCAATCTAGATATTAATGTCCATGATATTGGTCAAGGAGGATAAGTCAAATTCTCGAAAGGTCTCAGCTAGGTCATATTCATTGGATGTGTAGGAATCCCATTCCCACTCATTAGAATAAGTTTTGGCATAGTCCTCAGATGTCTCGATTTCATTTGAAACATTAATGTTCTCACTCAAAGACAACTTAGTACTAGGAAGACTCACTTTTGATGGTATGTACCTTAACCCAATGTACTTTGGTAGGAGAGGAGGCAATATTGGTTCAACCATTCCATGTTTGTTTAGTCCAAGACCACCATGTCCATCATATCCTAATTGCTTCATGATCTGGAACCCTTTTGGCAACTACTCAACTAGTAACTATTTAATCTCAATGCCATCCTCATCTCTATAAATCCATGTAGAAATGTCCTTGCCTATGGGCTCTTTGCTTAATTCCCCCCACTTGATGAAGGTGGTAGGAGGGTTGCAGATAATGATTCTAGGCTGAATAGGATGAGGTTTACCATAAGAATTTGGTGATTTAGGCAGCTTTCCAACATAAAATAATCTCTCCATGTTGTATCCACACATCCCTTATCATGGATCTGGACTTTGGGTTTGAAAGGTGTGATGAATGGAGTGGAGGATTCAATGAGGGAATATGGAACAATGTAGTGTGATGGGGTGGAAGATGAAGCTTCTCGATTAATGGGAACTTGATGCTAAGTGATTCCTCTTAGGTTGCTACAGTACTAGAAAGGATCAGGATCACCTGGTATGGTAATTTCAAGTCTATTATAGGGAAACTTTAGGTATTTATGGTTAGTGGAAGGTGAAACCCTCATGACATGAATCCATGGGTGACCTAGGAGAAGATTGCAAGGTAAGTCCAGATCCAAGACATGAAACATTGTGTTCCAAGTAGCGGGGCCAACCCTTATAGGAAGTGTGATTAATCCTTCAGATGAGGGCTCAACATCATCATAGGCCTTGATAAAATTTGTCTTAGATCAAACTATGCAAGACTTAGAGAATCCAAATGTTGTAACCAATTTTAGGGTACATATGTTCAGACCTGCTCCACCATCTATCAACACTCGTTTGATTTAATGTTTATTAATGTAGACCTCAAGGTGTAGGGGGTCATTATGATTTGGATTTTGTTTGGAAAAATCTTGTTCAGAGAAGGTGACATGGTGGGGTGTAGCTAAGTGTCCAACCATGGCCTGAAATTGGTTGATATTTAGGTCAGATGGTACAAATGTATCTTGCAAGGCTTTGTCTAGAATGACCCTATGCTTTGAGGAAATGTAAAGCAGTTTGAGAATGGATATCTGTGTGGGTGTCTTTCCTAGATGATCCAAGAGGTTGTATTGGATTTTCAATTGCAAATTAGAGGTATCCCCTTGAAGGGTCACCTTAGCTCTGCGAGTGGTAATGACAAATTTTGAACTTTGATTAATGGTGATGGTAGCAACATGATTATCAAGGGATCAAATATAATTATTGGTATAGTCATGACAACATGGGTATGATTAGCATTATTATTATTTCCTAAACTGGAGGTCTTCCATTTCCCATTGTCTTGAAAGGGAGTTTTGCATACGGTATGGTCAGTATTGGTTTTTCCTTGTGAATTATCCATTGATATATCTTCTTCTTCTTCAATAAGATCTTGAATGAGGTTTTTGAGTGTCCAACATCATGATTTCTTATGTCCTTTTCCATGATGATATTCAAAAAATTCATTTTCATTCCACCAATTTGGTTTAACCAATGTCAATTCATATGTCTTAATGTCTAGAAGTTAAATGATGTTTGATTGTAATAGTTTCTTCAAAAATGACTCAACAGGTTCCCCTAAGGGTGTGTATGTTCTTTTAGTGCACAAAGGTCCTTTGCATTGTTGATTATTTTCAACTGCATTTAATGTTTGGTCATGACTGGGTGTTGGTGTGTTTGATGTGGATGGTCCTTTAAGATGAAGGGTGGGGTGACCTTGATTTACCACTTTAGCATCCAAGACTCCATCATTGGTAAAAATCATATTTCGGGACCAAAATTTGCCTTTATCACTAGGAGGATTTGGGGTTTCTTTGAATACCTTTACTAATCCTTTCATCACAAGAGCTTTCTCAATAAAGACCCCCTTTTCAATGACATCTTCAAAGGTGGTGCAATATTGAATTTGAAGTTGGATCATCAATTCCATGTTTAGGATTTCTATGAAAATGACCTGACCAATTTTTGCATAGGCATGTGGCAAGGACTTCTATTAGCCATGTTGCACCATCTTTGATAGAATGATGTGAGTGACTCTCCCTCTTTTTGTTTAGTTTCAAATTGTTTCTAGGGTTGTGTCACTTTCTACTTTGTAAGAAAAGTGGTTAATAAATCTGCCAGCCAATTCACACCATGTTCGTATCCCAGGAGGAAGGTATGCAAACCACTCTAGAGCTAGGGTTGAGAGGCTTTGTGGAAATAATATCATAAAATAAGCGGGCTCATAAGCGATGTTCATACATGTCATGTTAAATTCCTGTATATGTTCCATTGGATCCCCTTTCCCATTACATTTATTAAATTTTGGAGTGGTGAAATGTGTGGGGAAAGGTGACATGTATAGGTTTCTATTGAAAGGGTAAGGACACAATTCCTCCATAGAATATGTCTTCTTAGTTGTCCCCAATTGTATGTTTTCCATTTGTTGTTGTATTGCTTGCATTTGTTGTATCAAGGCGTCCATGGGGGATGGTGTCATGTTTGGTTGTCCTTGCATAAGGGGATCAACTTTATGTTAGGAGTGTTGAAGTGATTATATGATGAATTTGGCACCAATGTGTGATTTAGTATTGATTTGATTTTGGGGTATGAAATTGGAATTTGGTGTGACATGTTGTGATGGAAGGGGATTGGTATTCAAATTTGTCCCAAAGGTCATGTTTGTATTAGGTGTAGCATTGATCATTTGTGTTGTTACTCTAGATGTGACAATGTGAATTATCCTTGTTTTGTTTGGTGGATTTTGACTTGCGTTGATTAAGGGTGTATTGTTTTATTCACTAAATGGATTTGAAAATTTCTTAAACATGGGATTAGAATATGAGCTACCAAATGTGAATGTTGATCCTTGGGACATAATATGTGTTTTCTTAGCTCCAAATATTGGTAGATTAGGAATATGTGTAGTTGTTGCAATGTGTGTTGTGGCCCCAAGGGGTGGACTAGTGAACATTTGTTGTGAAATGGTTTGAACTTGTGTGAATTTGGTTTGACTAGGACCTTGGGTTTGTGATTGTGTTACCCCCTCTACAATTATGGATGTGTCGAAGTCAAAGGGGAGTTTATCACCTTTCTTAGCAAGTGCGAGATTTTTTTTGTTAGGGTCTGCACTAATAAGCTCATCCATAATTCGTATTTTTCTTGGGTTTTGAGTGATGCATTCAATTTCTTTAGGGGTTAAACATCTATTGACCTTAGTTAACGTGAGATTAGCAAATAGATTTGATGTTTCCCTTTGTGGTGCTTGAGGTGGATTTTAATTTGACCCAAGGTTCATTTCACTTGTGGGATTAAAGAGGGGATCACTTGAAGAATCCATGTTCTTTCTTTTTAGTTGTGACCTTGTTTGAACCACATAAGACTTGCAACCTAAGGATTAATAATGCAAGATGAGATATGAGACTAAGCTAGACTATTTTTTTTGGAATTTTAGAATTTTTGAAGGTATGAGGATGTCAAATGTTGATGCACCTAAGACTAAGGGTTTGAAATGCAATGATGATAATGACCCTATGACCAAAGGATATGATATGAAATGAGACCAAATGAGATTATGACTAAGGTTTATAATATGCAATTAAGATAAAGGTATGCCAAATGAAGCTAAGGAGATGCACCTTTAGACCTAAGAAAAAGGATGCTAACCAAACTATGGAAGACCAAAATAACCAACTAGAATGTCAAGAACTTGGGAGTTAAATGCTGAAAAGGATGATGATTTGACCAAGGGTGAGTCTAAACTAAGGCATAAGTTTGAGACCCAATGATAATTGACAATTGATTGATATAAAGGTAAGGTCAATAAAAATCTAGAAATTTAACCATTGACTGATTAGAGATATGGTAGACCTCCTAATCTCAAATATGAAAGGTGCCTAAAGTGAAAGAATGATCTAAGACCAACTAAGCAATGCAAGGAAGGCATTATAACCTAACTAAGAAAACCTAGATGAATGTGATGAAACAGTCTAGTTAACTAAGCAAGTTTGTAATCAAAATGTAAGGTCACTATCATAATGTGATGAGGACTAAGATTGGACAAGGATTTCTCTAAAAAATTATGATCCGGTAATTGAGGCTCACTGTCTCACAGATGTGGTGCAAAATTTCACAGTTACAATTTACTGTTCAATGTTTGTGGTTCACTATTTGACAGTTACGATTCATAGTTTGTTTGCCTAAAATTTGATGTTTTTGAATGATTTTTGTTTTGGGAAATTTTTGAAATATGTTTGCAAACACAAAAAACACTTTGAAAACAAATTTTTGGCTATTGACTTGTCAAATCCCTATGTGAATATGTGTATATTCGAGGGTTATTCACCCCAATTTCCAATGGTATAACACAGTTAAAAACACATCAAGAAATTCCTATTGCTAAGATCAATGGCCAATAGCAACACTTTCAGCCCCACAACTTGGAATCTCCTTCGATGCAAGTGTAGGGACACCTTTAGGGGGTGTATTCACTCTTGTATTTTTGAGAGAGGACAACTAGGGGCCTCCAAGACTAGAAGGATGACCCAATCACCCTCTCCCCAGAAAGCTACAAGTAGCTTATGCTAAGCCAAGGATTTATGTCTCATCTCAAGGGAGTCGTATGGTGAGTAACTTCGGGGTGTGATGCTACACTCCTGCACTAAATGTGACACCAAAAAATCTCAAACAAAAGGGTGGTTACTAAAGAAGGTGTCTAGTCACAACTCGAGGGACTAACGCCTTGTGAGCATCCAATAAGCCACTTAAGGATCTAACCAGACCTACCAGGGTACATTAGAATACTGCACATAAATGTGAGAACTTCCCTTTTCAGTTTGGCACTGTACGAAAAAGACTAATTCCAGTTAGGACTCAACTTTTGCCTTATCCATTTTATATAGCCACCCAAGCGAAAAACTGCTTTAGGTCATGAATCAGTTCTTTTTTAGGATGTGTCTCAATGGTAGGCCCTTCTACAAAGGAAAAATAAGATGTAGTGATTTCTCTTACACCCAATATCGCATGAAGTGCAAGGGGAGAGGATGCTTTCACTACACCCTATGAGTTCTACAATAACAAAATGTGCAAGCACACAAAACACAAAAGACACTAGTTCATTTTTAATCCCAAAATGAAATGTTCCTAATTTGATGAAAGATATTGATTGATTATTTAACCCAAATCAAAATTTTCCTAACTTAAAAAAAAGTGAAAGCACAAAAATCCTGCAACACCACATATTAGTAGTCTTAAAAAGAGTCTTCAATCAACATCCTGCAACAAAGAGATTAATAGTTTTAAGGGTAATTTCTTCTCCAAAACGTAAGACACATGCTAAAAATAGAAGATTAGTAACACCAAAATTCCTAAACTAATGCAAACCAAAAGGAAAAACTGAAAGAAAATATGAAATTAATTTTTTTACCTTAATAGGAAAATGCATTGTCTTGATTAATGTATGCATCACACAGATGCAATTTAGGGTTTGGCGACTACGGCTCAAGGAATTTCAATTGTGACGTTCAAATTCATATATGTGTCTCACTGTGTATCAAATGTGTCATTCTGGTTTTCAGCAATTGCATCACAGGAACCGATAAATGTGTCTTTATTTGAATTTTTGTCACTCCGCTAATGATTGTGGCTCACTATCTTGCAATTGTGGCTCACGAACCTATAAACACAAAAACAAAAATGTACATATTTCTTGGGACCTGGTAGATTCACGTCAGGTTCACCAATGTAAGGAAGGGTTAAAATTCAAAATAAAAAGGCTAAGGTAAAGTAGCAACCACTCTACCTAAAATCTAAGCCCAAATCCAAATCCAAAATAAGAAAGCATAATCAGCATAAATAAATCAAATGAAAACAAATTTAAAGTTAACTCCCCATGCTAAGCTTGATTATCTTCCTTGCTTCTCCTCTATTCTTCTCAAGTTTCAAGCTTGCCCTCAGATTTTGGTGTGTCCAAGTACTTGCAAGTAACAATGATTGATAGCAAGAATTTTGGAGAATGTGGTTGTAAGGTTGGAATGAGGGAGACAACCTTCTTTTATAAAAAAATATTCTTGAACGATGGTCAAGATCGAAAGTCTAGAAGATGCCAAGATCAACGGTTGAGGTTTCATGCACCACATAGTGGTAGGGTTAGGGATGGCTAAGGATAGACGATCAAGATTGAAAGAGGACTAGAGGAAATCAACGGTTGAAATTCAAAAGAGGCAGCAAAGGGAAAGTAGAGGCATCAAATAATAATTTTTAATTGAAGAAGGGAATCTTAGCAAGTAAATCATATTATTATTTAATTTGAGAGAGAATGTGGAGGAATAAATAACAAAAAATGATTATTTATTTATGGAGAAAGAGGGAAAATGACATTTAATTGAAATGATTATTAAATTTGACCATTTAATTAAATGTGGAGGAAATGGAATAAGAGATATTAAATAATTAAATTAGATTAATTATTTAATAGAGAAGAGGTTAAATGAATAGCCAAATAATTAAAATAATTATTTAACTATAGACGAATAGTGTAAGGTGAATAATTAAATAAATGAGAGTTTATTTCATTATAGAAAGAAAAGGGGTGTTAGCGACATAATTAAACAAATATTTAATTTATTTAATTAATCAAAGAAGAATAAAGACAATGAAATGAATTAATTAAATAATTAAAATTATTTAACTAATAGAAGAACGTGACCAAAGAAAATAATTAAATAATTAAAATTATTTAATTATGCAGGGGAGAAGAGAGATTGACGTAGAAAAATGGCGTTTGTAGACCAAGACATTTTTCAGTGTCTATAGGATCAATAAGGACCTCCGAGTTTAGATCTCTTTGAAAATGATGAAGCCATAGTTGAGTTTATGGTACTTTGAGAGGCTATACCCAGGGGTGATCACAAAGTTGGCTTCACTATAGATCTTGATGCTATGGCTTACTTTGGGGAGTCCACTCCATCTTTTAGTCGCAAAAGTGAAAATAAGAAAGGAAAAATAATAAAAATTAGGTCTTTAGGTGAAAACTGAAAGGCACCTATAGACCATGAAAAAGTAAAAATAAAGGACGTATCCAAGGGTGAATATCTCTCTGAGGTGCTCGAGGATGGAAGACTAGACATACTCCCCACAAGTTAGGAGAGATCTCCTTTCTTGGTGGAAAAATAAAAAAAAGTCAATATTGGTACAATGAAAGATCCTAAAATTATATACTTTGCACCCTCATTGACTAAAATAGAGAGACCAATGGACTTATTTTTCATGAGATAGATCAATTTTTCTTGGTCTTATGTACATATGCTTGGGTTGGATCCAACATTGGTTCTCCATCATTTTCCTCTTCATCTAGATGTGAAACCAGTTAAACAAAAGATAAGAAAAATGGATCCACAAATTTCCTTGTTAATTAAAGCAGAGCTAAAGAAACTATTAGATACCAGCTTCATTAGACCAATTGATTATGCAAAATGGATATCTAATGTAGTACTAGTAACTAAGCCAATCGGGGGAATAAATAAATGCACACATTTTAGGGACCTAAATAAGGCATGTCCAAAGGATGATTTCTCCCTCCCAAATATTGATCTTATAGTAGACCTCATTGTTGGATATGAGATGTCCTTAATGAACGAATTTTATGAATACAATCAAATAAGAATCAACCCTAAGGATCTTGGCATAAAACAACTTTCACTTGTCCATGGGGTACCTACTATTGGAATGTCATGCCTTTTAGTCTCAAAAATGTTGGTGCAACCTACCAGAGGGCCATGAACACAATATTTCATGATATGATGCATGTTCTTATGGAAGACTATGTTGATGACACTATGGAAAAATCTCTCAAAAGGAAAGGGAATCTAGAAGTTCTTGATAAAATATTCACAAGATTAGAAAAATATAAGGTCAAGTTGAATCCAAAAAAGTGTGTTTTGGGGGTTTTTGGTAAACTCCTGGGGTACATTGTCTCCTGTAGAGGTATCGAGGTTGATTTGATGAAGGTACGAGAAATAATAGATATGCCACCTCCATCAAACTTGACTTAGCTAAGAAGTCTCCAAGGAAAATTGCAGTCCATTTAGAGATTTATTACTCAATTAGCTAACAATTGTCACCCTTTTCAACAATCAAAATCTCCTTCACAAGGGTGTTCCTTTTAAATGGACTGATCAATGCCAATAAGCATTTCAATTGCTAAAAGATTATTTGATGTCAACACTAGTTCTAATGTCACCAATTGATGGGAAACCATTTATTTTGTACATCTTAGCTACATCTTCAACATTAGGGGCTCTTCTAGCACAACAAGATGAAGAAATAAAAGAGAGAGCCATTTATTATATCAGTCATACACTGGTGGGCTATGAGCTAAATTATACACCAATTGAAAGTGCAGGTCTCGCTATTATTTTTTCCACACAAAAAAATTGACACCATATGCTAAACCATCAAATAAATCTCATGTCTAAAATTTATCCTTTGAAATATCTTCTCAGCAAAGCAATGCTTGTTGGATGAATAGCTAAATAGGTAATGATTCTAAGTGAGTTTGATATTTAACTATATGTTGATCGCAAAGCTATAAAACGACAAGTGATTGCTGATTAGTTAGCTGATGCTCCTACTACATTTGATCATCTTTTGGTTTTTGATTTTCTTGATGAGGTAGTGTTCATTGCAATGACATCTACAACTTGGAAATTATACTTTGATGGCTCTTATAGCCAACATGGATCTGGAGCAAGAGTTTTTCTTGTCACTCCACAAGGAGAAACTATTCTAAAATATTATAGAATTTCTTTTCGCTATACCAATAATATTGATAAATATGAGGCATTGGTCACAAGATTGAGAACTATTAAATGGAAAATTAGATACATTCAAGTTTACAGTGATTCTTAGTTAATTATCAAGGAAATAAATGATGATTATGAAACCAAAGATGAAAATATTTTGCCTTATAAAAAATTTGATAGATTTAAGCATTATTTTGATATCATTAGATTTGAGCAGATTCCTAGAGCACAAAATAGAGCAGCTAATGTTATGGCTACTATTGGATCTCTACTTGACATACCATAGAATGTACATCAATGTGAGTTCTTGGTGGAGCAACTGTTGATCCCCACTTTCAATGTTCTTGAATATGAACTCGTGTGTGAAGTTGGTCCTGATTCTCCTTGGTATAATGACATATATCAGTACCTTCATGACCAAACCCTTCCTTTGGATTTGTCTAACACCTAATGTAAAAAATTTATTCGTCAAGCCTATAGATACGTTATCATCAATGGCACTTTTTACCATCGTGGTCTGGATAACACTCTTCTTAGGCGTCTCGACTCAAAAGAAGCACAAACAACTTTATGTGAAGTACATGATGGTATATGTGGAGCTCATTCTAATGGTCTTGCTTTAGCTAAGAAGCTTATCCAAACTATATATTGCTAGACTACAATGGAGAGGGAGGCATATCAATTTGTTAATACATGTCGTTAGTGTCAGATTCATGGAGATTTGGTTCATACACAGGCACAAGAAATTCATCCTCTTACTTCCCCATAGCCTTTCTCTCAGTGGGGACTTGACCTCATAGGAAAGATCCATCCCACTTCAACCAATGGCCATAAATTTATTCTCACCGCAATTGAATATTTCACAAAATGGATTGAGGCCATACTTATGACCTATATTATTGATAAGAAAACAACAAATTTTATTCTTAATTATATCATTTGTTGATATGGTGTTCCCCTCACCATCATAATTGATAATGGTCGACCTTTCAAAAACCAAGATGTCCATGAACTTTGTGACAAATTTCATATCCAACATCGCTTTTCCACTCCCTATTACCCACAAGGTAATGATCAAGTTGAGGCGTTAAACAAAACTATACTCAAAATCTTGAAAGATTGTCAATGACATTGGCCATGACTAGCACCTTCAACTTAATCCCGCTCTATGAGCCTATCATACAAGCATTCGTACTCCCACTAGTGCCACTCTATTTTCCCTAGTTTATGGGTCTAAGGCCATTCTCCCCATTGAGGTCGAGTTGGCTTCACTAAGAGTCTCTTAGCAATGCTTGATTGACAATAAAATACAAAATATCTAGACTACATGAGCTCAAATTGCTAGATGAGCGATGAAAAAATGCACTAGTTCATCTCCACGAATAACAAAACTGTCTTCGTCATAGTTACAACAAGAAATTCTGGATCTGCAATTTTAATATTGGAGATTTGGTCTTAAAAGAAAACCAGAGGAAGATCATGATTGAGAAAAACAAGACAAGTTTGAGCCTAATTGGTTGGGTCCCCACATAACCACTGCTACCTATGGATCTAACGCCTATCAACTTGCCACTCCTAAAGTTGAACCACTTTCAGAGCCTATTAATAATACGCACCTTCAAAAATTTAATACTTGATCTTCAAAATATCCTTGAAAAATCATAAAAAAATAAAAAATACAAAAATAAAAAAAATCATCACCTAGATTAAAACCTGGCAAACATGCATCTTGTGTAATATAAAAAAAAAATTAAAGATAAAAAATTTCATCCAATAGTGAAAACCACTTCGGTGGCTCTTTGGATAAGTACCATGGTGAAAACCTAGCAAATAGGCACTATGTGTAGCAGGCTAATGCTCCGTCCTCTACCATCACTCTATTTGGTTTTCCCATTACATTTTATTTGCATTCCATATTTGCTTCCATCATGAATTTTCTTCCATTTCACATAAACTCGTAATAAAGCTAGTTATCCTTTTTATGTCCTGAAATTGATTCTTGTCTAGCATCACTCTTTTTCTAGTCCGTGTTGCTTAATTTTTGCCTCACAGTCCTAATAAAATTGATGTCTTCCATGTCCATCCATATTTGGTTCTATAACTGGCTGGGGGTAAGTCTTGGATCTTAGATTTTCTGAGGGCACCCTTTCACAAATAATGGAGGAAACCCTTGGGTCATTTACCTCCTATGATGACCGTCCACCAATTCACTTTCCATACTAATAACACACCGATATCACTCGTTATTCACCTTTCACATATCTACAATCCATAATAAAAACTATCATATCTACCACAATCCACCTTTCCTAATAAACTTTATCACTTACCACTATCCATTTTTCATAATAACTTATCCCTTGCTAAGACTGACACTTTGTCTAGACACAAACAAAAAATCTTTCAAATACCAAGCTTAAAAAATCATGCAATAACAAATAAATTATCAAGCTAGTATTCATGTCTATTGATCAATTGCATGTCTTTATTATTTGTCTTTGTCTATGGTCTTTTGTCTCTTTTTTATCATTTTCTATCTTTGGCAAGAAGATCTAATGGTTGTCGACTCATTTGGTTTAGTTTGTCTTATCTTTTATTTGATTTCTTTGTTGTCATGTTCCTATGCTACTCAAGGATATCCACAAGTGATTAGAGGAGCGAGGATGGATCATGACCTCTTTTTTTTTCTCTTTGTTTGATTTTTGTTTGTGGTTTGTCTTGAGAATATGGCTAGGGCAACTAAATTCCTAGTATGAGTCATGACACTCCTTGTCTACAATGTGTCTGTTTATGTCAATGGATCACATTTCACACCTTGGTCTTTCCATACCTTGGTGTACGTCATTCCCTTCCAAAATAAAAATGCTCGATGATGATATATGTGCACTTATCCTGGCTTATGACGATATAAGCATCACTTCCCTTTCTTCATCCATTCATCTTACTAACTATTCCTCCTTTCATAGTAACCTTTTCTTCCAAATAATATTTCTTTGATCCATTCTATCTCAATCAATTAATCTTCTTCACATCTGATATCGACTAAACTAACTATTCTTCACTTGTTATTAACCGTTTCTTCAGGACTAATATTTCTTCTATGCAAATGCATTCAATCATCTTATCAGAAAATTTGCCTCAATATTTTTTGCACCTTTCACCAATTTTTTTGAGGGGGCATCATAATCCCACTTTTGTTGGGGCACACTAGGGAAAGAATTGATTTCAGTTTTTCTTAATTTTTCTTTGAGACAACACTAAAAATCACATTGTCTCAAAGAGGGGCAAAATATAGACACTTAAAATTGTCCTGAGCTTGCAATGACATTTTTTGACTAATTTCTCATTTAATTCTCATCAAACCTCTAATATGATTTCACTCTATTTTCACACACACATAATTAAATAATTTTTGTTATTTAATAATAATAATGTCTTCCATTTCATTAATCCATCCGATTAAATAATCATTAATTAATTATTTAATTATTAACATTGTCTTTGATTGAATAAATACTTTTATTTATTTAATCTCACTAATCTAATGATTAATTAAATTATTTAAATTTAATTAATTATCCATGGTTTTGAAAATAAATGAGTTTTCATTATTTTTAATTTTCAAAAAATGAACTCTTACATCTTCCCCCTTTCTCTCACTTAACTCTTCCATTTCCTCGAATTTCTCAACTTAACTCTTACATCTTTTCATTTCTCACTCCACTTTTTTCCTTCCATTCTTCTATTTTCTTTCTCTCACTTATCTCTTCCAAAACCTTGAATCTCTCAACTTAACTCTTGCATATTTCTATTTTCCACACCATATTCCCCTCCATTCTTCTATTCCAAAATGAGCAACTCTTCCATTTTTCTATTTTGAAAGTGGGAAACTCTTACATTTTCTATTTTTTCGAATGAGCAACTTTCCCATTAAAGTTGTCTCATTCAATCTCAACCATCCATTCTCTACTCAACCTCATTTGTCCATTTCACCATCTTCTCACCTATAAATTCAACCTTTCAACTCTTCATTTCTCTAACCACCATCTTCAACCTTTTGCTGTTACTATCATCTTGAGTCTATTTACTTTGCATACTCCAAAACTGAGAGCAACATACCTTAAATTTTCAAAAGAGGAGAGAAGAGCAATGGAGATCAACCAATAAAGGTATAAAGGTGTATTTTGCTTTGTTTGTTTGCGTTCAATTTCCTTTATGTTGATTTGTGCTTCATTGTTTTGGATTTGATTTTATAAGCTTACTTCTAATGGTTTGGTGGTTGCCGTCAAGGATTTAAGCTTCACAAATCAAATTTTTAGATCCATACAAAATAGTTACATAAATATAAATAAACACAAATAACATTCATACTGTAAAATAGTAAGTTACATGGGGAAACCCTTTCGAGAGAAAAACCCCACACTCCAAAAACTAGCTAATATATTATTTAGAATTCAACTAGATTAAATATAATTGTAGAGCAAGCTTTCTCGCAGGAGTATCACCAACCTAAGATCCAAAGGAAACTCAACAACCATAAACTCTTTCAAATAACCTCCATCTCATGCACCTAATATATAGGAGATACGATACATGAGACTATCAAACATTATTACGAAACCATGAGCTAAAACTACCTAAAAAGTGACACCCATCCTTATCTCCAATAACATATGCCTATGATGTGTCAAAATACACACAACTACATGTAAATCCCCCTTTACAACTCATTTATGTGTCCAACACATTTTTACATCTCCCATTTTAGGAGACCCAACTTTCGGAGGCCATAACTTTTGATCTCGGTGTCTGATTGACGAACCATTTGAACCATCAGAGAGCTCGTGAAGCACCCTATCAAGCTCTAACTTGCTATCCTAGTTAATACCAATTCAAAGCCTAAAAACACCTCTAAGGCCTTCAAAATGGACTTTGAAACTTTAAAAAATGAAAACTTTAATATCTTCAAATCCAAAGATGATGTTATGACAAAAAATTAAGAGCATGCTTATTTAGCCAATCCGAAGATTTGGGGAAAATTTTGCATCAATCTGTGCTCAATTGTAAACTTACTATAAATAGTAACCTTGTGTAATTACAAGGTTGAGACATTATTTTCCTAACAATATGATGCATCATTAACATCTAGTAAGGGAAATAAATTCATGTTTAGTGATTGTTTCTAGTTTCTTTCATAGGTTTGAGAAGCATGTGTTCCTTCTTAAGAATATTGTTGTGAGATTGGTTGAAAGGATTTTCATTTCTAAAAATAAGAGGAATATGATGGATGGTGACCACAATAGAGTGGAGTGTTCTAATTGTAATAGGGTCCACAAGGATCCAAAATTTGGAAAATCCTAGCTGCTGAAGGTTTAATCCCTTGTTTGGAGAACTTAAAAGGCTGTGACCAAGTGGTGATGAAGTCCTTCACGACAGAATGGAGGGACATGGAAGTTTCTAAATTTTGGATAAGAATTCATTATTACAAAATACTTGATAGCTAATATAATGGGGCTTTCAACTAAAGGTAACAAATTTTATAAGGGTATAATGGTAGGAGAAGAGGTGCATAAAATATTTTTATGAGGGAAAGAATGATAGGTCGGTGAAATCATATTCTAGATATGAAAGAGCTTCGTTGAATCCTATATGGCTTTTAATACTTGAATACATTATGTGGTATGTATTTAGAAGGATATTTTAAGTCAATTTATGGATACCATTTGATATTATTGAATCATTTCAGACACAAAATCAAAGTTTCCTTTCCTCTCTATTTTCTTGCCTCGTTAGAAAATTATATCAAGGAAAGTCAAAAGGCACCAAATATGATGCCTCTTTATTAGGGATTAACTTTTTATTATTAATTATATGAATTCACATAAGCTCAGTTAAAAAATTCTTGGTGGGAGAGATATTTCTAAAAATAGTAGATGTAGGATGGTAGATTACTCATATACTTCATCATTTCAGTCCTTACACTTGGAGAAATTTTCTAAGGATGTTATTTTAGTCCTTACACTTGGAGAAATTTTCTAATGATGTTGAGGAGGAATGGAAGAAATTAGTGATGATCCTAGGGAGTCTAGTCTTATAGATCTAGAATCTCCTTGGGACCTAGATTATAAAGCATCCAAGGAGTATGTCACCCCTCAAAAGTAGAAAGGAAGATCATGGTAGAAACCCTAAAGCCTGAAACTCATACTAGTAAGAGGGTTAACAAGAAGAAAATCATTGAATAGATAGAAGATTTTGGGATAGGGGAATATATACTTAAGAAAGAGGGTTTGGAGAAAAGTGTGGAGAATCATTAAATTGAGATTGAAAGAGTGAATAAGAAGGAGAATGCAATTATTCTTGAACTCTCAACCAGGTCTTCCTTCCTTGGGATCTCAAACCCTACCCTAGATATCGCCAAGCACTTTTATGTCATTGTTTCTAATGCCTCTTCTAGGGAGAATATTTTTGAGGTTTTGAGCATTATTAAGGAAGTTGTTATAGTTTAGAATACTGTGACATTTTTTTTATGAAAATAAATCATCTCAATATGAAATTTACCACTCTATGTAAGAAAATGGGAGGTCAAACTAACATGCAAGGGGAGAATGATACAAGTATTATTTATGGTTGGAAAGCCATCCCTAAGATGAATAGAATGGATAAGGAGTTGTCTAACATGAAAGGTGAGATTATGATCAACATGGTTGAGTGGGAGAAATGGAAAAAAGGTCATAATGATAGACTTGCTAACTTGGAAAACAAACTCATGACCATACAAGAAAATCTCAACTGTGTTGTTCAAGTCGGTAAATGCACGAATCAAAATAGTGCCACATGAATAAAAAATATGATTGATAAATTGAAGGATCTACATGAGGGACAAGTTATTCATATCACTAACGACAATGTAACTCTTGGAGAGAGAAGTGGATAGGCTAGACCTAGTACCAAAAGTAAAGCTAGTAAAAGAAGTCTTTTGACAAAGAGAAAAATGGTGCATTAAACTTTGCCAAGTTGCATGAGAATTTTTATTAGTAGGAATTCGAGGCAACAAAGATCCTCAAGTAGATGTGATCAGGACCCTAGGCTATGCCAATTTACTTATAGTGTTTTATGTTTTATGTTATCTTTGTTTTAGGTTTGTCTTGTTGGGGTTTATCTTTGTGATAATTTTGTTATGTTTTGGTTGAGTTTTTGTTGTTTCTCAATTTTTTGTAATAGAGTTTTGGGCCCCTTTAAAACCTCTTTTTCCATCTTAATAAAAAATAATTAATCTCTCAATAGCCAACAAGAAACATTCATTGTTGAAACATATCTTGAGTACTCTCTTTGATGGTCATTCATCGTCAACAATAAATATTTGACATAGTAACATTCATTCTCATCTTACCTCAACATCTATTCCCTCTCAATATCACATTTAATTTTGTTGTTAATTCAATCTTGAGGCTTAACTAAGGTGCAAGAAAGCACTAAAATTTAATCATAGCATATCAAGCACTCCAATATTCCTTAGCATTACCATTGTTTTTCCTTATACTGTAGGTGACAAAGATCTAATTATTTTTTAGAAATAATTATAAAAATTAAGATAGAACGGTGCCACTTGATATAATCAATATCAAAATTTTGTTCCAAACTCTCAAATTGAATTATCCTATCCTTCTAATAAATAAATCAACTCTACATTTTAAATACTCAATCAAAATTTACATCACAATGTACACTACGTTAATCCCTCTTATTTTCATTTTTATGCCGAAGGCGTGTCCCTATTTGAGCTTTCGAAGCTCAATTTTCCCTTCAACGGTTTAAAAGCACCGATAGAGCTTGGTTGACAGTGTGGTCAATGCCAGCCGTCGATTGTTTAAAGCAGCCAGATTGAACATTCCTGGCGTCATGCCTGCAAATGAATTAAACCTTGCCTTTATGAGAAAGGTGAGCTGACTTGAGAGATTGACGACATAGGGTTTCTACAGAGGCATGCCAAACGATGCAATGCATCGCAACTGTACATGTACAACCCCACCGGTCGAGAGTAAGTGAAGAGTAGGCTGGTCCTGTTTTCAGGAGCAATCCAAGCAGTGGTGCCCCTCGGTAAATACAAGAGTGTCATTGTGAAAGAATAGTCAATCTCCATAAACCAGTGAAATTAAAAAGTAATATTCTCCAAAATATCAATCGCAACTCCCATAATGAAATCTGGATAAGTATGTCGTATCTATTACTCAACCTTTAGTAGATACACAACATCTATTGAAGCAGAAAAAAATCCTATACAAACAAACAACTACAAATTATGCACAAACAGAAATGGTAGAAAAATGACATTTTAACTTTAAAAATGTCTCTCCTTAATCTACAAAGCACGTAATTTTTTTACCTGGATAGTTTGTGTGAGACACATATAAAGCCCAAATCCCATTGCACTCTCATTCCTTGAAGGAGGAAAGACACACGAAGATTAAAGATTACAGTGATAACACGAGATAAATAGATGAAGTTTGGGAGAACCCTAAAGAGAAAACTATGTACATCTCAATTGAGTGTGACACGGGAGAAACATCTTTTTTTATAGTTGGTCAATCGTTGTGTGAATAAAGTGGAAAACAAATCACTGATAAAGTGGGAAAAAAGAATCTAAATGAAACCCGATGAAATCAAACGGCTTCACTTGTTTCCACCGCCCTTTCAACATAGGGCTTTTATCTATAGCCACAACCATCAACCCCTTCATCTTCGCTAACCTGTCCATTGTATTTTCCTCTAGTCGAGAACATCCAGAAGCCGTAATTACAATAAGTGAACTCAAACACTCAAAATCACCAGAGAGGCTTTATCTACAAAGCATAAATGCAATACGCCAAAAATCTGCCATGCAGTGAAATAAAACAATTAAATCCTTAAAGGCTTTCAAATAGAAGTTTTAAAAATTTGTGGAATGCTTTTTTGGTTTCTCGCCGAATTTGACTCTTGTTAACTCCAACTATCATGCTTATACTAAATTTTTCAATGTTTTCTACTGTCAACCTTATCTGCTCCTCTATGAGCTTCTATTCAAATGAAGAAGCCATTTCCTGCTTGATTTCAATCAATTTTTCTAAGTGTGAGGATTCGGGAGGAGCTTGCACCTATGTAGGATTTGTAACTAATGCAAGTTGTAGCTAAGCTGGTTTCCCAAGCAGGAAGAAGCATGAGAGGAAGTTACTATGCATGAGTAGATTTGCAAAAACCCTCAATGGAGTGCCCATTTTGCAGATTGAAGTGAATTCTTGAAAAAATGCAAAAAGAATGCAAAAAACCATTTGGGTTCAACTGGGAAAGAAAAAACCATTTGTAATAAGTTTTGTCTTGCCATTTGTTCGTAAGCATGTATGAAAAATGTGGAAGCAAAGACAAGACACGTGAACTATCCCCAGTATGCCACACAAAAAAAAAATTGAGCTCATCCAAGCGGAAAATATTAATAATAAATTTGAGGTTTTAACGTTTATGAGATGGAAAATATTATAAAAATTGTAGTTTTGTAATATTAAGGTGGGAATATGTAAATAATATTATGCGATGTTTAAATTATTTAAATTGATAAAAAAAATTTAAAAACATTCATCCTGGCTGGTATTGATCCTTCGTTCCTCCAATTTGGCAAGCTGCAACATGAAAATATGGTTTCGACGAGGGTTTTAGAATATGTTTATTAAAATGAAAATTACAGCCAAGATCCTAAAGCACATTTAGGTTTTAACATTTTGACATCTTTTATCCTACGTAGTTAGGTATATATTAGCATAAATAATAAATAATGGAAATTTAATATAATAAAAAATAAAATTTAAAATATATATTTATTTATTATTACTATATATATATTCTCAAAAAAAATTATATATATATCATCTTTATAATTATTAATTATTATATTCTTATTCAATACAACTAATAATTAGTATACTATATATTAATAATATTGAAATATTCTTATTTAATACAAAATAAAATAAATAATATAATAATAATAAAAAAAATAAAATATAAACCACTTTAAAAGCATTTTCTAAATTCAAAAAATAAAAATTTGATTTTAAAAAAAAAACAAATTCTCTCTCTAATTGACCTTCCACAACTCTTCGGGCGTACCCATTGCACACAAAGGTGCCATTGCTAGTAATATGTATCTATTACAATATCAATTAACTTACTTTAATTCATTTATCACATCCAACCCTTATATCTAAAATACCACTTATTACCTAATTAATTTACCAATTTACTAATCCCAATTATAAAGTCATTTTATTTTTCTCCAAACATAAAATAATTTCTTTTACAAAATACATATAAACGACCATCATAACAAAGAATAAAGTTCAAATCAGTTTATTTTTAACAAGTGAATACTTTTCAAGCAAGTAAATCTTTATATATAAACAACCACCATAACAAAGAATAAAATTCAAATCAAATCATGTTATTTTTTTTAATAATTGAATACTATTCAAGCAAGTAAATCTAAATATAAAAACATCTTATTAGGAAAAAAAGATAAATTAAAAAATACTAAAAATATCTAATAAAAATCTACATTATAACAGCTCAGTTATTGAGCCTTTCAATGCCATAAATATCTAAACTTTTGAACTGAAATCTTCTCACTTTTAAACTGTAATTTTAATTATTTAATTTTTAAAATCCAGTGGCCAACCTAAAAAGTTTGCCAAATCATTCTTTTTCAGACGTATAATTTTCTGGTTTAATTCTTAAAGTGAAAAAGTGGAGGAATAGAATCCCATCTCTTCATAACTTTAAGCAAAGTACTACTACTGTACTTTCTCATTAGTCTTTTCATACATTATTTGCTTCCTTTTTATGACCCTCGTGGGATGGGAATATCATGAAACCCTAAATTTGACCGTTGGCCTAACAAATAATTTTTTTTTAATGATGGTTATCCATTCAATGTTGGCTTTCAAAATCTTATTAATTTTTCAAAAAAAATCATTGCAATACATGGCAAAAATATCTAAATATGACTATTTAACCATCACATCATTTATATGTGCACTATGGAATGTTCTTTATTAGTGGTTAATGTCATGCTTGATTAGCACTAAGTTTTGTTTGATTGATTTATATGGAAGTGGGAGACATAAATGTTTTCATTAGTCACTTATCATTAACGATATTTATATAAAATGTTTGAAATGATGTTAACATAAAAAAATCATTTTGTTAATAGTAACAAACTATCATATTGAGAGAAAATTTCTGATTTGTCTGGTGCTTCCTTTGTTTAGGTTTTTATGTTTACAAAAATAATAATTGTGATTTGTTGTTGGTTTGTTGTTTTTGTGTTGTCTTTAGCCAATGACCTTTGATCTTTTTCGTTTGATGTTGAACTTTTTGTCCTACTGAGCCTTTTGTGTATGGGTTCAACGCCCTGTAATATTGCTTACATAATAAAAAGTAAACTATCATCGTAGAAACAAAAGGTTACACCCTTATAACATAACTAGGTTTTTTAATGTCTAAACATGAAATTGTAAAACTTAATACTTGCTTCAAAATTTATAAAAAGTAGAATATGAGTCATAGAGACAAATGTGAAAGTGGGGAATAAGCAATTTTTTTATAGCAAGGGTTTGTCAATGCTAGCAACATCCTTTCAACCTGTCTATGTCATCACAAAAGTTTGGAAGCAAAGATCATTTATGAATGAGTGATTTGTTTGAAACCTATTCTATAGTCGCTTTGTTTTCTCACGTTCATTGAAAAAAGGTTTCATAAATTGTTATTTTTTGTCTCATTGTCTATACTTTGGTTTGCACAAATTTGTATATTTAGCTTTCCCAATGTTACAAATTGTCCTGGAGTGTTATTGTGATGACTAGAGTAAAATAAATTTGTTGAAATTATAAAGCCAAGGCTTTGGAATGGTTTGAAAACACACATTTCATATTGGATTTGGGATGGAACTCTATCAAACCAAATGCTAGTGAAATATTATGTACCAATTAAATGAATGTTAACTAGTCAATCATATTTCAAAATTTGTAAATGAAGTTACCACTAAAGACCATACACCCAACTAAACCCCTTTCTGCACAACTTTGTGATATAAGAACAAAACAAATGAATGAAATTTTAAACTTCCCTCATATTTTCACCTAATATTGTGATATAATCAACGAATCCCTCCCATTGTTCATTATTGTGAAAACACATTTTAATTGGAATAATTACACAAATCCTTGATTGAGAATTAAACATCTTAGTATCAAAATCCATTTTATTGGAATAACTTGAAAATTTGATGGACTTTGCTTAGCTAGAAACCATTCAAGAATTAAATGCCATACAAAATAAACTAATTAGATTTGAACCTTCCCCCATATTTTCATCCAAAATTGGTAGTGATACAACTAATTCTTCTCATAGTTCACTACCATGTAAATGCATTTAGATTGGATAAATTATTCTATACCTTGATTGAGCACTAAGAGCACTAGCATCAAAAGTCATTTCATTGAAAAAAATTAAAAACTTGAGGCATAATGCCACGAAGGGAACTATCTATTGGCAGGGTACAAGGCACAAAGCATAACCTACCACAATGAAGAAATTTAGAGTAAAAAGGAAAAGGACAAACATAGCCCAAGATTTTTTTTGCAAACATTTCCCTTAGGTACTACCTCTATGAGAGGGGGTAGGCACTTAAGGGATGACAAATGGAAAGAGGGGATGGATTTGAAGAGACCCTTGAAAAGATGTAACTATTCAAAACTAAACCACTCATGAGAGATATAAGGATTAATGGAAGTCTGAACCAAAAAGACCCATGGGAACATGAGATAACAAAAGAAAAAGGGAGATAATTGAAATGATTAAATTGGGAATGGAAATAAATACAGAATAAAGGAGGATGAAATAGATCCAAGAAAGAAAAGAAAGATACTGTAGAAGAATGGAAGACGCATAAAATAAGAGAATAGAGCAGGACTTAGAGTTTATGGAAGAAAATAGAAACAAAGAAGTTGAGTGCACCAAGGAGGGTGTTGTTGAGCATGCCAGGGTGGGTGTTGCCAAAAAATAAGAAGTAGAGCACACCATTGTGGGTGCTATCGGAGAAGGGAAAAAAAGAACTCCATGATTAGGTCCTAGCATAGACCAGATTATTCAAAATGTAGAAGGAGAAATTGAAGAATATGGAAACACCGAAAGAGAAATGGTGTTGGCCCCATAGTTGTTGTTGCACCAAAAGGTCGACCTGTTAATGCCCGATACAACCACCAGAGTTAATAGATCTATGAGAGGAGGTTAAGCCATGTCACAAATCTTGAGGGGAGTGCTGCCCATTTGCCAAAAAATCCCCCCTTAGCATTACTCGAGGGGATTCAAACTTGACACCTTTGGCTTTGATACCAATTATTGGCCCCACAGTTGTCGTTGCACCAAAAGATTGACCTATTAATTCTCGATACAACCACTAGAGTTAATGGATCCGTGAGAGAAGATTAAGCCATGTCACAAATCTTGAGGGGAGCACTAACCATATGCCAACAAATGGAACAAGTGATTGTAAGGATTATGACACCTCCCCTAAATAAAACACCAACTATTCATCCAAATTGGAAGAATACTCAATCAAGGATAAATAGAGATTGGTTACCTTTAGAAACTCCTATACAAAAGCTTCAAAACATAACATTTGATGCTGATTGTTTAGATGAGTTAGTCACCAAAAGTGTTTTGAAGATAAGAGGAACAAATGCAGAAGGAAATAATGAGAATTACACGAGCTTAGCAACTCCTAAAAAACATGACTATCAAACAACCTAATGACACTTACTAACAAAGGGATATCTCCAAGAATGAAAAGAAATTTTGAATAGACCAACCCCCCAGACTACGAGTCACCCTTAATGTCATTAAAATCAAGGAGGATTTCAACACAAGTACAATACAATATAGAAGAGAAAATCATAGGAGAATAACAAGGAGAGGAAAACAATATTGACATATTGAGTGGATACAAATTTAGCATAAGATATATAGATAGTGAGTCAGAGGAAGAACCAAACATGAATACTACAACAAAATTACCTATATTTTGATAAGACACAACTGAAGCATCTAAACATGTGTCCATCTTAGAGTTTCTATGGCAATGACAACATATAACTAGAGATGACATAAAGTTATTTGACTTTGTTGGGTCCCTTTGTGGGGATACTTTAAGATGGTTATCCATTCAATGTTGGCTTTCAAAATCTTATTAATTTTTCAAAAAAAAATCATTGCAATACATGGCAAAAATATCTAAATATGACTATTTAACCATCACATCATTTATATGTGCATTATGGAATGTTCTTTATTAGTGGTTAATGTTATGCTTGATTAGTACTAAGTTTTGTTTGATTTATTTTTATGGAGGTGGGAGACATAAATGTTTTCATTAGTTATTTACCATTAACAATATATATATAAAATGTTTGAAATGATGTTAACATAAAAAAATAATTATGTTAATAGTAACAAACTATCATATTGGGAGAAAATTTCTAATTAGTCAGGCACTTCCTTTGTTTAAGTTTTTATGTTTACAAAAATAATAATTGTGATTTGTTGTTGGTTTGTTGTTTTTCTGTTGTCTCTAGCCAACGACCTTTGATCATTTTCATTTGATGTTGAACTTTCTACCCTAATAGGCCTTTTGTGTATGGGTTCAATGCCCTGTAATGTTGCTTACATAATAAAAAGTAAACTATCATTGTAGAAATAAAAGGTTACACCCTTATAACATAACTAGGTTTTTTAATGTCTAAACATGAAATCACAAAACTTAATACTTATTTCAAAATTTATAGAGTAGAATAGGAGTCATAGAGACAAATGTGGAAGTGGGGAATAAGCAAAGTTTTTATGGCAAGGGTTTGCCAATGCTAGCAACATCCTTTCAACCAATCTATGCCATCATGAAAGTTTGAAAGAAAAGATAATTTATGAATGAGTGATTTGTTTGAAACCTATTCTATAGTTGCTTTGTTTTCTAATGTTCATTGAAAAAAGGTTTCATAAATTGCTATATTTTGTCTCATTGTCTATACTTTGGTTTGCACAAATTTGTATATTTAGGTTTCCCAATGTTACAAATTGGAGTGTTATTGTGATGACCAGAGTTAAAAAAATATTTAAATTATAAGGCCAAGGCTTTGGAAATGGTTTGAAAATACACATTTCATATTGGATTTGGGATGGAACTCTATCAAACCAAGTGCTAGTGAAATATGATGCACCAATTAAATGAATGTTAACTAGTCTTGATCATATTTCAAAATTCATAAATGAAGTAACCACTAAAGACCATACACCCAACTAAACTCCTTTCTACACAACTTTGTGATATAAGAACAAAACAAATGAATGAAATTTGAATCTTCCCTCATATTTTCACCTAATATTGTGATATAATCAACTAATCCCTCCCATAGTTCATTATCGTGAAATAAATAATTGTAATAATTACACAAATCCTTGATTGAGAACTAAAAATATTCATATCAAAATCCATTTTATTGGAATACCTTAAAAATTTGATGGACTTTGTTAAGCTGGTTCAACTATTCAAGAATTAAATGCCATACAAAATAAACTAATTAGATTTGAACCTTCCCTCATATTTTCATCCAATATTGGTAGTGATACAACTAATTCTTCTCATAGTTCACTACCCTGTAAATGCATTTTAGATTGGATAAAATTATTCTATAGCTTGATTGAGCACTAATAGAACTAGCATCGAAAGTTATTTCATTGAAAAAATTAAAAAAATTGAGGTGCAATGCCAAGAAGGGAACTATCTGTTGGAAGGATACAAGGCACAAAATTAGAACCTACCATAATCCACCACAAAGCAAGTGCAAAGCATCTAGCTGACAAGGGAGATAGGTTAAGGGGTACCCTATAAGGGTCACATCTCTATAAGAGACTAGGCATTGACAAATGTATATAATAGATGACAAATATGAAGTAACTGAGAAATAGATAAGATAGAGAAGACTGCATTATAAAAGTAGAGACTAAGACCTGCTTATGTAATGAATGTATATATATATATATAAAGAGAGAGAGAGAGTTATAAGGATTTAATGGATATACGTGTTATGAGCAATTATTGTTATGATTAAGTAATATTTGATTTACTATTAAATATAGTCCTTTACCACACTTACTCATTCCTGTCATTGTACCCTTTGGGGTATAAACTAACTACATAAGGAATATCATGGTACAAATCTCTAGACTATAGTTCCCCACATTTCCTTTGCCAACATTGGTTCTGTTATTGAGACTCTAGAGAGGAAAATGAAGAAATTTAGAGTAAAAAGGAAAAAACAAACATAGGCCAAGAATTTTTTTGCTGACATTTCCCTTAGGTGCTAGCTCTATGAGAGGGGGGTAGGCACTTAAAGGATGAAAAATGGACAGGGGAGAGGGATCTGAAGAGACCCTTGAAAAGATGTAGCTATTCAAAACTAAACCACCCATGAGATATATAAGGATTAATGGAAGTCCAAACCAAAAAGACCCATGAGAATAAGAGATAACAAAAGAAAAAGGGAGATAATTGAAATTATTAAATTAGGAATGAAAATAAATATGGAATAAAGGAGGATGAAATAGATCCAAGAAAGATAGGAAAGATACCATAGAAGAATGGACGAAGTAGAAAAGAAGAGAATAGAGCAGGACTTAGAGTTTTCAAAATAAAATAGAAACAAAGAAGTTGAGTGCACCAAGGAGGGTTTTGCAGAGCGTGCCAGGGTGGGTGTTGCTAAAAAATAAGTGAAGCGCACCATTGTGGGTGCTACCGAAGAAGGAAAAAAATAAATCCACAATTAGGTCCTATCATATACTAGATTATTCAAAATTTGGACTTGGAGAAATTGAAGAATATGGAAACACAGAAAGAGAAATGGAATAAGTGGTAGTAAGAATTATGACACCTCCCCTAAAGAAAACACCAACATTTCATAAAAACTGGAAGAATATTCAATTGAGGATAAATAAAGATTTGTTACCAATAGAAACTCCTATACAAAACCTTCAAAACATAATAATTGATACCGACTATTTAGATGAGTTAGTCACAAGAAGTATTTTTAAGATAAAGAGGAAAAATGTGGAAGGAAATAAAGATAATTATATGAGCTTAGCAACTCCTAAAAAAAACCACTATCAAAAAACCTAATGACACTTGCTAACAAAAGGATATCTCTAAGAATGAAAAGACACTTTGAACAGACCCAATCCTTGGAGCATGAGTCACCCTTAATGTCATTAAAAGCAAGGAGGATTTCAACGAAAGAAGTAAAATACAATATAGAAGAGAAAATTGTAGAACAAGGAGATGAAAAAATATTGGCATTTTGAGTGGATACAACTTTAACATAGGATATATAGATAGTGAGTCAGAGGAAGAATCAAACATGAATACTGCAAAAAAATTACCTATGTTTGGACAAGAAAGAACTAAAGCATCTAAATATGTATCTATCTTAGAGTCTTTATGGAAATGACAACATATAACTAGAGATGACATAAAGTTATTTAACTTTGTTGGGCCTCTTCGCGGGGATACTTTAAGATTGTACCAAAAAAATTACCCAAATATTGATAGAGATTGGGACACAGTAAAGCAACACTTCTTGGCTAATTTTGATACCTTGAACCTACCTAAATAAGGGGTTAGAAAACTCTAGGGACTAATACAATACGGGGATGAGACAATCAAATAATTTGATTAAATATTCAAAGAAGTCACCAGATGATCAAAAGAACATTTATCTAACAAACAAAAGATCAAATGGTTCATCTTTGGAATCATACCAAAAATTAGAATAGCACTATATGGATGACACTTCAATACATACTTAGAATTAGTAACATTTTCATTCTAGATTGAAAACCAATCTTGGTGCAAGCAAGATAAGGAAAGAGAGAACAAGGAATTGGAGAAACTTAGACTAGGAGTAGAAAAACTACGAATTCAACAAGATATAATGGAAAAATGAGAAATGTATGAACCAAGACCCAATATTTGGTGTACTTACTGTAGTAGATAAGGCCACATTAGAAATGAGTGCCCCAAGGAAATAGGGGAAAAGAAAACCAATTCATTATGACTAGACTTACGAACAATGCCTAAAAAGCTAAACTCAGTCTATTGCAGTACCTGTAGAGAGTGGGATGACCATGACACCAAATATTTCCCATCACAATTATTTTAGTTAAGAGAGGAGGATACTAGAACAATTAATAAAGATAAAAAAATAATTATATATGCCAAAGGTTTAGTATAAGGACCATTATACAAACAAGATGACATATATAAAATTCCACCACGGAAAAATAAAAAAATATTAATGCGATACAAAATCAATCAAAACAAGACATTTATAGTGATAGAAGCCAATTCTAGGGAGACAAAGGCTGAGGCAAGGGTAGGATAAGGCAAAATGATGCCACCTACTTTAAATATGGCAAACCAAGACACTTTGCGACAAAGTGTTGGGGAGATAGAAAGAAACCTTGGGAATTTTGTAGTAGCATAGATCATGATGTGTTTAACTATTGATAGAGCACAAAATTACTACAAGAATATCTCTCTACAATAAACAACAACAAAATATAAAACCTAAATCAAAATAGAGGGGAAATACTAGTAAGAAAGTATAAAAAGATCCCACAAACACAAAGGAAGAAAATTACAAGGAAGAAAATGTAGAGACTAGTAATTTTGATAGAAAGGATCTTAATATCAACAAAGCCACAGTAATAACAAGGCAAGGAAATAACATCATAAATTATACTCAAAACATAATAGAAGATGAAAATTATACAAATGAGGAGGAAATCCACCCTACTAAGAAAGAACATGACCAAATAGTGGAAGAAACACAAGTGGTCAAAAATATAGAGAGGAGGAAACAAACCAATATCTCTCTAGCCAAGAAGTAGGAATCCTCAAGAAGTTAATAAAATTGGATAAACAATCTAACCTACTAAAAAACTCCAACAATTCTCTAAATATTGGAATAAAAAGACAAAGTACCATATATTAGAACAATAAATAAAGAGGATTGACAATGGAAAACCCACCCAATCATGATCATAGTAAACATATATCATAAAAAAGATAACAAATATAATGGTAAACCTAGGAGCTGATATCAACATGTTACTAAAATGGGTATGGGAACAAATAGGAAAACAAACATTGCAACAAAAACCATACAACATAAGCTTAGCAGATGGAATATGAATGAAAAACCTAGGTATATGAAAACAAGTGGAAGTTAATGTAAAAGTGGTATAATAAATAGCAAACTTTGAGGTAGTCACAATCAAAGAAACCTTTGACTCATTTAATACACTCCTTGGAATTAGATGGTTCGTGAATGCTAACAGAGTTGTATACTCTTGCAAAGAGGAGATATCATTCACTAATACAAACAATATACTTCATATCCCACTAGGAAAAAACCAAAATGAAACATACATAGAGGAGATAAACCCAAAGGAGTATAATGACTCTGGTAAGAAAAACCTTGATACAATCTTGAAGAAACCAAATGAAAATTTTAAAAATCCAAATTCAGAAGGAGAACTTGACATTGAAAGTACCACATATAGCACAGATAGTGAGGAAGTGATAGATGCTTGGATGCATGAAGAACCAGAACTCCATTCCAGGAGAATTACCAAATTTCGTAGAATCTTTATGATTATAAAATCACCGAAGAATGATCCAAATTCTACCACACTTGTAGATCATTCAGGACACATTCAACAATATTCAAAATATTAATCAAAACTAGGTACCTCCCTAAGGAAGGAGAATACAAAAATATAATGGATAGATCATAGCGGAGGAACACATTACTATTTTCATTAAAACATGGAAGGAAAAAAATGAATATGATGGGTGACTATACATATAATTATTTTACTGGACACTTACATCGATGGCACAAACTTGGTATATCAACCAAGAACAAAGAGGAGAAACCAAAAATTGGTATGAATTGACAAAAAAAAATTATTCACACCTCATTTCACAATGAAAACATAAACATACATAATGCACCTGTCAAAATAAAGGAAATCATATCTAGACCAAAATAAATTTAGAAAGTAGTGGTACCACAAATATATACACCACCACCAAAATCAAAAGGCATATGGAAATACATAGAATGGCTTGATAAAGAGATTATATTATTAGAAAGAAGATGACACATAACAAAGAAGGATGATGAGGATGTTAAGAATATAGATATGGAAATTCAAAAGGGGAAAGAGAACTAGAATCTCCCACTAAGGCCAAGAAAAAGTATTATAATCAACCCATTAAAATAAAAGAAGAAAATATTGCAAAATGAGGGGATCTCAAATTCCCAGAAAACTTATTGACTTAAAAGGCATAAAGGAGGAATTAGGATTTATGAGAATTTAGTTAAAAGAGGGGGGATAAGTGCAAAAATATGGGGGGCCAAAAAGGGGCTTAAGTGGTCACTTTTTTTTTTTTTACTTCTCTTTCTTCTTCTTCTTCTTCTTTTTTTTTTCTTTTGAAATCAGGAAATACTGACCTTGGATGTGAAATTGAGGATAGTTACACTCAAAATTTTGAGATGCAATAGAAACAAGGATCGTAGTGCTCCGAGTCTAGTCTCTAAACTACTAATTTATTTTGAAAATGGTTTAGATTAAGGGGTTCAAAAGAGGGCCCCACAAAAACTGGTGTTGTTTTTGTTAGAAAAACACAACATAGCAACTTTTGTGGGAACGTAGCACGGTGAATTTTTTTTTAGTATTTTTAAAATCGCTTTGGTGAGAAATTAGCTAATAGTATGTAGTTGATGCAAGATTTTTATAATAATTTTTTAATGAATATTTGATTTTTTACTAATTTTTGAAGTTGACACTTCTTGAAAACATAATTTTGGCCGTGCTACCCCTACAAATTTTGGAAACTAATTGATTTTTTAAATATTTGTAGAATGGAGTCTAGTTTCTAAAAATGTAATTTATTTGAAATTTCAATGAACGGTTAATTTATAACAAAAAAACCACCAAACATTGGTTTTTGCCAAAAAAGAGATACACAAACAAGATAAATTATAGATCAAAGGCTTAACATTGTCAAAAAGTGAAAAAATTACATTATTGGATAGCTAAGAGAGAGCCTAACATTACCTAGGTGTTCAATTTGTTCGACATTGAAACATGTGCAATCTTGATGGTGAGCATGAACCCGATTATGTGAAATATTGTAGAATATGCAAAAACACGTCTTTGGTTGTTGGGAAGGCCCTCCAAGCCTTTGCATTGGTATTCCAAGGAAAATACCAAGCCCAAGGCTTGGGGATTCCCAAAGCAATATATAATGCACTCACGTTACATCTTAGTTTTGACATGGTTTTTGTATTTGTGCAGGACATGTCTAGCAAGACATAACGCGGGCGCGTTATAATGCCCTCACGTTATGTCTTGATTTGTGTTAAATGCTACTCTATTGAATGTATGTTTATGTATTTGTATGTTTGTATGTACATGTATGCTTGTATGTCATGTATGTATGTATGTATGTATCAATGCATGTATGTATGTATGCCTACATGTATGTATGTATGTATGTAAGATTGTATGTACATATGTACATGTATGTTTGTATGTATGTAAGTATATATGTATTTTTGTATGTATTTAGAGGGAGGGGGAATTTTAAGAGAGAGAGAGAGTTTTCTAGGTAGGGTGAGAGGGAGAGACTTGAGAGAGAGAGAGTCTTGAGAGAGGGAGAGGGGGTGGAAGAGAGAGACTAAGAGAGAGGGAGTGGGAGAGAAGGGGTTGGAGTGAGAGGAACTTAGCTAGGTAGGGTGGGAGGGAGAGAGGAGAGAGAGGGTGTGGGAGAGAGAGAAATGGGAGAGAGGGGAGGGAGAGAGAGAGGGAGAGAAAGAGAGAGTTATGTAGGTAGGGTGCTAGAGGGAGAGACTTGAGAGTGTGAAGGGGGTGATAGGGAGAGACTTGAAATATAGGTAGTGAGAGGAAGTGCGAGAGAGAGGGAGTGGGAGAAAGAGGGAGTGTGAGAGTGAGAGACCTAAGAGAGGGAGAGGGTATGGGAGGGAGTGACCTAAGAGAGAGGGAGAGAGAGAGGGTGGTGGAGTGAGAGGGACTTATCTAGGTAAGGTGGGAGGGATAAATAAAGAGAGGGGGAGAGAGAGAGTTACCTAGGTAGGGTGTTAGAGGGAGAGACCTGAGAGAGAGAGCGGGTGGGAGGGAGAGACCTGAGAGATAGGGAGAGAGAGGGATTGGGAGAGAGAGGGAGTGATGGAGAGGCAGTGGGAGGGAGATAGAGAGAGATAGATAGAGGGAGCGAGAGAGAGTGGTAGGGATTGATTGAGTGAGAGGTACGTAGAAAGAGGGAGAGGGTAGATAGGGATAATTAGAGAGGGTAGGAGAGAGGGAGGGAGAGAGAGGTGAGATGGATAGATAGAGAGAAAAGGATAGTGGTTGAGGGTATAGGGTTGAGGGATTAATGTGGAGGACCTATAGGGTTGATGTTTTAGGGTATTGGGTTGAGGGATTAGGGTAGAGGGTAGAGGGTAGAGGGTAGAGGGTAGAGGGTAGAAGGTTTAAGGGTTTAGGGTTGAGGGTAGAGGGTTTAGGGTATATGTTTGAGGGTATATGGTTGAAGGATTAGGGTTGAAGGTCCAATGTATAGGGTAGAGGGTTTAGGGTTTAAGGGTTGAGGGTTGAGGATTAAGGGTTGAGGGTTGAGAATTGAGGGTTAATGGTTTAATGTATAGGGTGGAGGCTAGAGGGTTTAAAGGTTTAGGGTTTGAGGGTTGAGGGTTTAAGGTTGAGGGTAGAGGATTGAGGGTATAGGGTTGAGGGATTAGGGTTGAGGTTCCAATGTATAGGGTAGAGGGTATAGGGGTTGAGGGATTAGGGTTTAAGGGTAGAGGGTAGAGGGTAGAGGGTAGAGGGTTGATGGTTTAAGGGTTGAGGGATTAGGATAGATAGTTTACTTGGGTTTAAGGGTTTAAGGGTTGAGGGATTAGGGTTGAGGGTTGAGGGTATTGGGTTGAGGGTAGAGGGTAGAGGCTTTAAGGGTTGAGGGTTGAGGGTTGAGGGTTGAGGGTTGAGGGTTGAGGGTTGAGGGTTGAGTGTTTAAGGGTTTAAGGGTCGAGGGATTAGGGTAGAGAGGGATGGATGGATGGAAGGAGAGATGGAGGGAGAAGTGAGATAGAGATAATGAGAGAAGAGGAGGGATGGACAAAGATACATGTGGGTTGAGGATCCAATGTATAGGGTAGAGGTTTGAGAATTTAGGGTATAGGGTTGAGAACCTATAGGGTTTATGGTTTAGGGTATTGGGTTGAAGGTACAGGGTTGAGGGATTAGGGTTTAGGGTAGAAGGTAGAAGGTTTAAGGGTTTACGATTTAAGGGTTTAGGGTTGAGGGTTAAGGGTTGAGGGTAGAGGGTTTAGGGTATAGGTTTGAGGGTATATGGTTGAAGGATTAGGGTTGAGGGTCCAATGTATAGGTTAGAGGGTATAGGGGTTGAGGGTTTAGGGTTTAAGGGTTGAGGGTTGAGGGATTAAGGGTTGAGGGTTTAATGTATAGGGTAGAGGGTAGAGGGTTTAAGGGTCTAGGGTTTAAGGATTGAGGATTTAAGGTTGAGGGTAGAGGATTGAGGGTATAGGGTTGAGGGATTAGGGTTTAAGGGTTGAGGGTTGAGGGATTAGGGAAGAGAGTTTACTTAGATTTAAGGGTTGATGGATTAGGGTTGAGGGTAGAGGGTAGATGGTTTAATGGTTTAGGGTTTAAGGGTTGAGGGTTGAGGGTTTAGGGTTTAGGATCGAGTGTCTAAGGGTTTAAGGGTTGAGGGTATAGGGTTGAGGGACTAGTATATAAAGGGATGGATGGATGGAGGGAGAAGTGAGATAGAGAGGAGAGAAGAGGAGGGAGGGTA